>JANVCC010000037.1:13810450-13980642 GCA_025345505.1 Todiramphus chloris collaris | reverse complement strand
ATGCGCCGCCCCCGGCCGGCGGGGGGTGCGCGTGGCCGGGCTGGGGGCGCGCGCCGGCGGCGGGAAGGTGTGGGGGCTGTCGCTCTGAGGCGAGGCGCCTGAGGGCAGCGGGCGGAGGGTCTCCCGACCCGACCCGACCCGACCCGACCCACCCCCGGGTCCCTCGCAGGGCGACTTGCCCGGGAGGGCTGCGTGCTGCACGGGGTGGGAAACTTGCACTCGAGCCCCCCGAGGAGCGGGGGAAGCAAGCTCAGAAACACCCAAGCTGTAGCGCGGTTCGGTGAGTGCCCGGCGCCAGGTGACCCCTTTGGCCATGGGGCTTGCCCGGCAGCAGGGTCTGCCCAGGACCCTGCGTGCCCGCAGCTCCTTTTGGCTGACTTCTATCACCGAGCACTAACCCTACGTAAGGCTCACAGTACTGTCTGCCCGTGAACCCTCTCAGTGCTGTTTCACCTGCTGCTGTGCTTTATTCCTTGTGAGAGTGCAATAATTTAAAGGGGAAAAAAACCAAACAACCCACATCTAATTGCTTGTAATCAGTACTGACAGCACGTGGCCAAGCAAACATAGTTAAAATCAACAAGGCGCTGCCCCGATAGTGACCGTTCAGCCTCTGCCTTGGCTTTTCTTGCTCATCCCGCTCTGCTGCAGGCCTCTCTGGGGGGTGTCAAGCCCCCAGCCCCTCCCTGCACCAGCTCCCTTTGCATCTCTAGATGGTGAGGAGCCTGCAGCGGAGGGCATCCTCCCAGGTGCCTTGAGGGGCTGCCCATCACCTGCAGCTCGAGCTGTCGAGGAAATAATAAATATTTCCTTTCTTCACACAGGGGGTGAAGTGTTGGGATGCTTTGCTGCAGCAAGAACGTAGAAGTACCAAGGTAAATGTAACATCGTGATGTCATGTAGTGATTCACAAATCTTTTGCTCAGTGAACAAACTGCCTTCATAAGAGTGTCAATGGATGATGTCTCCTCTGCTCTCATAAGAAATCGGAACGTTAAACTGTAGCTTGGGAACCTGGGCTTTTCCCCCAAGCTGTAATGGCCAGGGGTTTATTAGTGGAAATTCCTGGTTCATTCCGCTTTCATGAGTCAAGATAAAGATCTTCCTGAAAGCAGTTGCGTGTTCAGAGAAGATTTCCATGTGGGTGACCTATTCTGGAAATGTATGGGTTAGAAAATTCTCATAAGAAGATTATATGTTATCTGGGAAGAAGATAATGTGTATCAGTGGGGCAATCCACATGGCAATGGAAGCTGGATGTTGCGGGGTGGTATCAATGGGAGCAGAAAGGTCTAGTTCTTCACCTCAGTGAAGGAAGGTGGGAGGTTTCTGGGGTGATATCGCTCTGATTTTTTTTGACTTTAGAATGAAAAGTATGACGTGAAAACTGGTGAGCTGTTTGAGGAAATCAGCAGGCAAAGCTGATAATCGTGATTTTACTTTATAAAGCTGCTTTATACTGCTGTTGTTATAGAAAGGCATAGTGGTTTTCAGAGGCTGAGACTTGTTTCCTAAATTGATCTGTCACTTTGTGGAATTGTTGTTTCTAATGCCTCCCTAACTACTTCTAGAATGTTTTGTTGAATTACTATGTACTTTTTGTAAGGGAGTGTTTTACAAGAAGAATTACTTTCTGAACTATGCAAACAGTACTACTGTTCTCCTTTTAAAGCCAGGGACATGTGAAGACTAGAAATGATGCTTCTGGTGTTTAGAAGTAGCCTGCTGGTTTAGGTATTTCTCCTAGGTAATTTAAACGATTGCTTCAGAGCTATGTTTTCCACTAGTAACAACTCAAGTGTTTCTAGTATCTCTGAAAGTCTCTATGTGCAAGTCTTATATGGACATTATGGTTTACTCCATGAAAGTTGTCTATGACAATCTATTTCTTTGTAAAGGCTAAAAAATCCAGTTTTAACTTAATCAAAATAAAGTGCCAAAATTAAGAAATATGAAAATGAATGGTGTTGCTAACTGTGTTACTGAGTTCCAAGAGCTTAATGAAGTTTAGGATTAATTAATCTTTACAGAACACCCACTGAATCTGTTAAATGAATGATTGCTTAGAAGGATAACACTGCACTTGGCTTCTTTTGCTGTGGTAGAAATGTCGGTTTGCTCCGAAATATGTTTATAAGCTTTGTGGTTGTATAGAAGATAAAAATCCCACTCAACCCTCTTATGCTGATCAGTGAGGAACAGTGCATGCTGGCTGTGGGATGATGAAAATGAGTACTAGAATTCAATTAACTCGAATAATTTTCTTCAACTCTACTGTGCAGTAGCTGCAGGATTTTTTTTTAAACATTCTGGCCAGTTTAGGGGGCTTTGCCAGGAAAAAATGCTAAGTATTTGTACACGTGTGTGTTCTGCCTGCTGATACAAATACTTTGTTTTGTAATTGTTCCTCCTTGATGAAAGCCATGAGGCACAGCTGGGTGACTTTACTCATAAGTTTTTAAGTATTTTACTGGTAATAAGAAAGTAAAAACCTAACAGAAAAGCACCAGAAAACTCTCCTTGGGAGAGGTAGCCAACAAACTATTAAATCAGAAAAGTGGAGGAACTATTTTCCTATAAATATTCCTATTGTGTTTCACATCAGGTGCATTTTGAACAAGGCTAAAAGAACAAATCTGGCACATGAGAATTATGGGGTGAAATCTCAGCTTTGTGCCAAGAAAACCCTTTGCAGCAGAAACATTAATGAACTGGCTCTGCAAAGCCAGGATATTGTCTCTTACACTCGATACTTTCAGCACCAGATGTTCACGAGTTTCATCTTTGAGGGCAGTATCTGTGCCCGTGCCTTTGTGTGGAGCTGTTCACTGGAGGAATGGGCAGCCTTTGTGGCTGGGCACTCTGTTCTCCCTGGGCCACCACAGAAGCCTCTGACAGGGGAAACCCAACCCCTCCACTGCCCACCCAAGTGCAATTTTACAAATGTCCATTTGAAGGGACCTGTGCCCTTGCCCTGGGAGATGAAGATAGAAGTATATGATTGCCTTTTTCTCAAGATACATAGCATTATTTGGCAGGTGCTTATTTGTGGTATCCCTGCCAGAATGTACTTCCTTGTGCAGGCAGCAGGGTTGTGAGCAGGTTAGCCCAGTTACCAGACACTGCGGGTAATAAACAGGGCTGGGTGCAGCCGTGGTGGTGGTGGAGGGGGATGGTGGCCGAGCAGCAGCACAGTCTCTTCCTGCCCCATGAGACCGAGTCCATGGTGTATGGGATAATGGTTATGGGTGAGGGGATACAGCCAGGAAATCTATGCTGGTAATTTAATTTAGGATTGTAGTCTTGAACCCCTGCAGAGTACTTAATTTTTCTCATTTACCCTTGGAAAGAGGATAAATTCTTTACCTAAATCCGTATAACGAACATTGATTTACTGATACTGTGTGCATAATAAATGTCCTCCCTTTTCAAAGTTTTAAGTGTTTTACTATTGCTGAAGGAGTAAGCAGGTGGCTGTTTACAACATGAGCTTTTGATATGGCCTCATGCATAGCAAAACGCAGGAGTGTAGAACAGCGGTGGGCCAGAAACCTGTTGGAAAAGACAGCAGTGGCAAAGGTTGCCCACATTAACTGACAAAAAATAACTCTTCTTTTTTTTTTTTCCTCTTTAAGCTGTATGTCTGCCTGCTTCACTGCGTGTTTTGCATGAGGGTGAAGAGAGGACTTTTCTTTTTTTTTTTGTGGTAGTGTTGGCTGCTTATTTTGGTTGTATATTCTATCCTATTGTTAATATAGTTCCAAAATGAGCAAGTCAGAGGGCATGTACATCCTAATTAGTAGTTATCTGAGACAGCTCTTGGAGCAAATGCTTCTTTTAAATAGTTTTGGATCTGAACATACTGTATCTACTTGAATGACAAAATGTTAGTAAGCAAAAAAGCCAGAGTTCTTTGTAGGAAGGCAATTGCTGCATAGCAACTGCACAGAGAGGATGCAGTGAAGCTTGCATGTGTTCCTTTCTGTTGCTATTTTTGTCCTCATTTTCTCCATGTTCAGAAATGTACAGAAGTTATTAAATTTGCTGGAACAAGTTATTTCATTCATTGTTATTAATGTTCTAAAGAAAAGAGAACCAAACAATTCAGTTTGGTTTTTGTATTTTGGGAAGAAATAATAAAGGGACTTTAATATGCCATCTATGAAGGGACACTGTGACTGAGTTTTCAAATTAATATATCTTTAATGTACATGAAGTGCATGGGAAGGGAGGAAGTTTAGAGAACTGTAAAGACTATCCATGACAGTGGATGTTCTTTCCAGTCTCATTCAGCTTTTGTATCCAACTAAACCAGTTTCTGTTGTGTTAAAAGATAACCAGCCCTACAAAACTGACACATACCATAGTTGTTGAAACATAATTCAAGTCTGAATTTAATGGGGTCACCATGAACAGCTGGGAAATAGATACTTGGAAGGATAAACTATCTTGTAGTGTATCTTTAAATAAAGCAGTGGAATAACTGGTTTAGCAGAAGGAAATATGGGGAGTTATTGGGTTGTAAAGTTGATTCATAATTGCTAATAAACTCAAGAGTAAGGTTTGCCATGTTGAATAGCGTCTGTGGAAAGCCTGCTATGTCCATACAAAACAGGGAACACTCTGGTCGGAACTGTCCTTATGGATGTGCCCTGTGCCAAGCCCACGTTAGAGAGATTTGGCCAGCCTCACAGCTAATGGCAGACTGGGGTCCCACTGCAATAGGATTGCTGTTGCTCTGCACTTTTTCACCTTTCCGTAGTAGGATTGAAACCTGTAGGATATTAGAATTAAAAGCAAGAACCGAAGCAGGAGGAAGGCCCATTTACTGGGAGGTGACATCAGGGGGAGGGAACAGTGTGAAGCATTTTCACTTTAATATGAATGAGCTGCAACAGGCAACCCTAAATGTAGCCAGGTGGATGAGTTACTTGTTGGAAGCATCCTTTTCTCTATCACCTTGCTCTATCATGGTGTTCAGCCTCTATATGATAAAAGTGGAAAAAATGGTGTTCTTTGTGTTTCTAGTAACATGATAGTGTGTCTCTGTGCCTTCAGAAAGACGTAGTAGAGGAACTGACTCCTGTGTGACTCCCCAGTACCTAAAGAAGAAAACGGGGAATGTACACTTGAAAAGGGAAGGGAGAATCTTTTCCTCTAGTCCAATAAAGGAGGAAACTGTATCAAAAGAGCGGCTTTTTTTTTTTTTTTTGGGTAGTGACTATTCTCTGCAATAATGGCAGGAGGAAAGAGGTTCCTCCAAGTGTGGAATAGTTCTGGAATAACTCAAAGAGACTAACTGGCTCATACAAACTAGATAAGTGTCTGATTATTACACATTTAATTCACAACGAATATTATTTCAAAACCATGTCCTTTTATGTTTGTACCTTGACAAATGATAATTTGAGAACTGAGTAATGAGAGTGTGTAAGCCATTGTCTAGCAAATAGGTATGAAGGTCTTTCATACCCTCCACTGCCTTGTCAAAGAAAAGCACTGCTCTCCAGGACAATTTAAATCATGGTGGGCCAAGGGGAAAGTGGAGTTCTCCTTCACTGATCCATAAGGATTAGTATGAGACCTGTGAATGGAGGGCTATACATGGAAATCCAGAAATAATTTTTAACCGAAAATGTCCTGTGGCATACAGTAAGGCAGTGGAAAATCTGCCTTACATAATAAAACGTTCAATTATCTCTTTCTCTTGTTTCCTGGTTTTGGGAAGACTGTCTTTCATGTCAGTAAGGGGCAGGAATGCAACCAGGAGTTAAAGCTAGCAAATGCAGGATCTTCAGGCTTAACATAGTGGCTGAGCTTTAAGAATAAATTCCAGGTTTAATGAAAGGGGAACTGGATGAGGTAATTAGAAGAGCAGGCTGAGAATCAGGTCTTCTGTGAAGTTCTCTGGTCCAAGTTATTTCTGACAATGAAGTGTATCTTCTGAATTCCATAATGTATTGCATTTGTGGGGCATTGGGAAGAGCCTTAGTAAGTAAGGCTGACTGTTTGCACTGACTGATGCCACTTTTTCATGGTCCTCTGCAAGACCTTGGAACTTTAATTCCATGATTTAGGATGCTCAGGAGATTCTTCAGGCAGTATCACTGTGTTTCGAGCTCCCCTATGAGGAATGTGGGTCATGGACAGAGCAGAGGCTCACCTGATGTTACTGACTCCCTCCACAGCCTCTGTAAAGGCTTTCCGCGAACCCTTGTCATCCTGTGAGAAGCCCAGCAGATGGCACTCTGGGACTGTAACTCAGTATTTTAAACTCCGTGTTCGCAATTGCCTTATGTGCTGTTATTTTAAGTACCTGTTTCTCAAAGTCGGCATCTAAGCTTAAGATTACAATTACTGTACCAGTAAAAGTCTTGCTGAAGTGAAATCTAGCAATCCTTCAGCATATATTTGCAAAGCTCAATTTTCTATAGTGTGCCATCGAGGTAGTGAGCAGTCTCTGTGAGGGAGGCTGAAACCTGTTCCAGTGTTCACCATGCAATACACTTGTGTACTCCTGCCTGGTGCGTGAAGCAGCAAAATAGGAAAAAGAGAGGACCAGGGACTGTTTTGCTGTGTGTCCTCCTGATCTGAGTATGGCCCAACTGTAATTTAGATGAAGGAAGTTGTTCTTGAATCAGGCCAACCATTATCACCATGATCCACAGGTCAAAGAAAAGGTATACTCTGTTTTAGAGACTTGAAGTAACATTAGTTCTGCTAACGACATTAGCTCTGGAATTCTGTTTCTGTTGTGTTTAATTGCCCAAAACTATACCTACTGCATCAGATAAAGCATCATGTGGCTGTAGTTGGGATCTTCTGGCTATGCTCCTGCCAAGTGCTCTGTAGGCTTTTGCAATGGTTTCAGGGATGGGGACTGGACACTGAACTTGAGTTCTCTGTGTGGCTGTGTCAGTGTGCTCTGGGCCTGCACTCAAGAGCCGGGGCAGAGCTGCTCTCCACTTGTAGGGGCTGAGTGAGGTAACAGAGGAAACCTCCAGGCTGCTAGTCCAAAGACTTACCACTGAGACGTGATGGAGTAGACTACTGTCTCCTGCTTTCTTCCTGATATTTGATTGTGTCAAGGCAAAGTCAGTGGTGTTTAACCTAACCTGTTTTGGCTTTGCCTTCAAAGGGACTAATGCTTAGCATGCCAGTTAGCTCCATTCATCCAGAATTTTGGAGCTCCCTCTCAACTCTTCCTGACCTGTGAGCACTCCTAAGTCTTCCAGGACAAAATAAAACAAGTTAGCTAAGCCACCTGGCAGTGGTTTGAACCAACTTGTTTGACTTTGCCTTAGAACTGACTAGAAGTGCTTACACAGCCAATTGCTGGGTCTCAGCTGGAAGGTGTTAACTAACAGCTGAGAAACAAAAAGGAATAGCTTTCCAAATGGCCTGTGAGCTGTATGTCCTGGGTGAGAGGCTTTACATTAGCCTGCTGGCTTTCTCTGAGAGACAGAAGGGGTGCTCCTCCAGCCTATTTCAGTGGACGAGTGCTCCAAGAAGCTATCACGTCTCGGCTGCTAGATGGTGTATTTTCCTGCAAAGGTGTGCTCCGTGACAGTGCAGCCCAGGTGGGATTGCTGTGCCTGTCCAGCTGAGCCACACAACGTGCTTTGCAGAGGTGCTGTGAGTAGCTGGAGGTGGAGACTCAACTGTACAACCTTTTTTTTCTTTTTTTTTTTGTGTAGTTCAGAGAATGGGGAGCCCCTTTTAGCACACCAGGTTGCCTAACAGTCTTTGGAATACAAAAAAAAAAGCTTGTTTCTCCTCCTTTCCTGTTAGTAAGCCCATGTATCTACTGTATCACAGGATAGTAAAGAAACGATAGCACTTCTTATCTATACAATATTATTCATTTGAGAAAAGTAACAAAGTTGGAATGTGCATCATGCTCTTCACTTAATGTATCGGTGACTATTTGCACAGAGAAGCACAAGTAAAATAGCTTATCCTGTTATACGGGAGCTCCTCTAGATTCAAGATGAAGACCTGTCTTACAAACAGAAATGTATATTTGGTTTAAGTGCATTATGCTCAGAGTTCATACACATCCCCTCCAGTACTTACCTATTAAAAGAGTTCACAGAAACTACACTGTAAACCCGCTGGAATAATTTTTATTAAATAATTTTCTCTGGTAAACAGGGAAAACAGAGCTGCAAGGAGGTTAAAATCTGGGCTTGGCTTCCCCACTAATGACAAACTCAGGCCCCAAAATTTGCTGAGACAGAGATGACAGGCTCTCGCAAGTACATCGGGTCATCCACCCACCCCTCCTTTCTGGTTGCTGCAGGGTACACGTACACTCAGACAGAAAGGACTGGGTTGCTTTTGAGCTTTTCTTACACATGAGACAGAGCAAGAGGGAGGTGTCAATATTGCTGTACACCTGTCCCACTCAAATGCACTACACTGCCACCACCAAACCTTTCTTGCCTTGCACTGCTTGGAGAATATTGACTGTAAGAGTACTGCAGCACTACTGGTGGTTTTCATTCAGTAGTGGGTGGCCATCTATAATCTGCCATCCTTGGATGGTTCCCAATCCAAACAGTGTTTAAAGAAAAGCAGCGTGGGTAGGTAGGATTGCTAGCGAGTCCATACACAACTGCTGTGTGCCCCAGCTCTGGAAGCAGTGACTGATGCTCAGACACTGGTGCTCAGTGTGATCTTGGACAAATTTCTTACCTCTCTGGTCTTGGTTCCCTGTCTCTAAAACAGATGTTTCCTTCCTGTTTCTATCTGCCTGGAGACTTGTAGTCTTACGTATCGTGTTATCCTTTGCTATTAGCACTCATGGGCTTTTTCAAGTGGAGGAGGGCCAGGGTGCCTTTTCTTTATGCTCACCTTTGACAGTACCATCACAGGGGTAGGGATTTGCTGTGCAGTGCATCATCCCAAGTATTTTTGATGATAGCATCAGATTTTTCTCCTACTTGCCCTTTTCCCTAGGAAGGGGTTAGGCTCTTCAGGTGTTGCCTGACAAAATTCAGGAGGTGAGTGGGTGTGGTGAGATTTTCTGGCTGCACCTCTCTGCAGGGTTACTGAAAGTGCAGAGGGCCCTCAATCTAAACAGGGAGCAGCCTGCACAAATGCAAGTAGAAGCAGAAGATTCTCCAAGGCAGCATGTTTCTTCTTTCTGGAGCAGCTTGCCAATAAAGAAAGAGATTGTGTTGGAAAGCAGCTGGGCTGTCCTCTGTGTGTGTGCGTTTGGCCAGTCATCCTTCATGTGAACACATCTTGGAAAGATGCACTTTAAGCCAGGTGTTGGTGTTCACTTGCTGTCTGCACATCACAATAAGGAAACGCAAGGGGAATTCGTAATCTAGTGAAAGGCTGTGTCTCTAACAGAAGGACCAGAATCTGGAGATCATTCTTTTAATCTCAATGATCTCTGTTGCAGTACTCTTCTGTATGTTCACACAACAAATGTTGCTGTAGGATGCCTTCACGTCCCACAGATCACCCTAACTTCTATGGCTTTTTTCTGCCTCTTTTCAGTACTCTGCTCAGTGTTCTTTCTTGACCTTCTGCGTATGTTCTTACATGACTCCTCACCATCTTCATCCTTCTGTAAAACTTGGAAGATATGGACGGACAGACATACCAATGGCATGACTGCAAACCTTCATTTTCTTGGGAAATCTTGCTCAAAAGAGCAAAGTGTCCAACTGCAGCCAATTCTAAAGAACTGAGGTGCAGAAGTCCAGTATTACATGGTGTGTAGTGTTCAAAATAGTGATAATCTAGACCTGGTATCATGTGGAACTATAAGACAGCAGACTGTTTGGCAAGTGCTCTAAATAAAATGTGCTTAATAGCTTTGTTGAACTGGAACCACAGTCAGCCTGTGGCACACAGAATATTTTCAGCTGGAAAGTCTCAAATTGTTGAGTCAAGTCCTGTAGTGTTTCAGGAATAGCTCAGGGAGCTGCTGACAGCTCGGACAAATTGGTGTTTTTCTACCTGAGTTGTTGGCCATTCAAGCTGAGCTCAAAGCAAATCTTTGGGGCCTTGGGGAAACTAGTGACAAATCAAAGAATCTTGTTTAACTTGGCTATGGCTGAATGCTGCGCTTCCTTGTGATGCTTGGTATACTCCTTTGATGCACAAACAACATCTGCTTCTCTTCACTGACAATTCCTAAGATGACCCCATGAAGTAACAGGAGCAAGCATAATTTTCTGAAATGCTGGTGATTCTCAGTGGAGCAATTGCAGGTGTGTACAGGAGGCCAGAGCCGAGTGTGCTGGATGAACACCTGCATGCTGCCATGGCTGAATACATCTGCTTTACCTCTTTCTCTTTACCCAGCACTGATTGCTGATGGCACCATGTGGTGTGTGGATTTTAGGGTGCTCAGCCTCTTAAAGTCCAAAGGGTGTAGTTAAATACTCTGCAAGGACTAAGAAGCACCATGTGTCTCGTTGTTCTTTCTGGTACCTGATGTGAAGTACTATCATCTATACTTATCATCTAAAGCCTACCACTTTCACTTCTGCTGGTCTCTAGTCACAGTATTTTCTATCTTCATATGTACATCTCCTGTCTGTTCCTCCTGGTGTACCCCCCATGCACATTTTAGCTTATGTGGACAAAGCATCCATAGACCTGGGTAGTAGTTTTTTTTGACTAGGGGCTTCCTGTAAACGGCAACCAGAGGGCCTAGCCCACCCCCGTGGCATAAGCTTTTAAAGTCCCATTATTGCTCTGAATCACACCTTTGTCTCCACACCCTGAGTCATATATTAAAATAAAACTGTGGGAAATAATAAAACCCAGTTATATGAATATGTTTTTTATTATAAGAGTTCTTAAATTTTTTTTATTACTGCTCTGAGGCCAACTCATCATCTTTTGTTATGTTCATTACAAAAGGCTTTGCTCCAATCCCTGTTAACTTGAAGGGAAAGGAGCACAGTGCAGAGGGAGAAGAACAGTTCCTTGCTGGCATCCATTCCCTTGTCCTCAGCATGCCTCACAGTCTTTACCACAGCTGCTGTACAAGAGCCCTCTGGGGTAGGTGGTGTTACAGGGGAGGTTGACCAGGCAAGTTTGCAGAAGAAAACTCACAGAACAGGGGGTGAGACTGAGTTGTCTTATACCTAATACTCTAGCTCATGGCTTGTATTGTTTCTTATACTCCTGATATGAGCTACTGACATTTGTCAAGCAAATATGAAGTAGATTTCAATCTTGTCGATGTCATGTCGTCTTTATCCCCAGCAGAGTGAGAAGTCTTTCTCAGTCTCAAAGAGGTAGATGATGAGACTGGGGAGGGGGAGCAGGCTGTGAAAAACTTGCTTATATTTGCTATTTAGACAAATAGATTGTTCCAATTTGAAAAGGACTAATATGCATGACCTTGTTTCTGTGAAGTATTTAGTCTCTGTAGAGTAGAGAATGGGTGGAACCCTTTTTTTTTTTTTTTTTCCCCTAGAAAACTGTAAAGTGTTTGTATCTTGACTAAAGCTTGGGAATTTCCTTTCCATCTTCAGATTTAGATCCTGCTTGTTGGCCACACCAGTACCAGGACTCCTTTCTGAAAAACTAGCATGTTGTCCGTGACATTTTCTCTCACCCTAAAAAGTAGCTGAATGTACAGAAACTAGCTGAGTCCTGGACCAGTGCTTCAGTGGAGCCTGGTGTCATACCAAAATAAATAAAATAATTCCTCTGTGTGGCTCTGGCTACAGTTTCCACCACCCCCCTCCCCTTTTTTTATTTTATTTTTTTCCCCTCTCTTTTCATATGTCTCTGCTTTCTCAGATGGTAGCACAAACCTTAGTCTGCACTCTAGGAATAGTCTGATATTTAAGATCTTCCTCTATTGCAGGGCATGCTACTTTCTGCCATTTCTGCCACACACTTATCTAGGTCATCTGAATTTCTTTTGCCTTTTAGAAGAGCAGGTGCTTCTGAGACTACAGCCTGAAGATCTGATGGATCAGATGAGTCAAAAGTTGGCTTCCTAGTTATTCTATGGGGAGAGGGTGCTACAGTCCTCATTACAGACTTGCTGTAGATTTTTTCTGAAGCTTCTCAGAGGCACTACTCAAAAGATGGGGTTTTTTATGATGTGGGCTTCTGATCATCTAAAATTCTGCTGTCACCACACATACAGTTCCTAGAGCATCCAAGAACTGTCTCGTGTTGAGGACTTGTGGTGGTGAATAACTTCCCAGTAGTCTTTTTATTTATCTACTTCTGTCTGTTTCTAGACATGTGTAAAAAAAATTCTCCATCATCAGAAATATGTTAAACGCTCCCTGACTGACCATCCACAAATCATTTAACTAGCATTCTTTTGGTTTATTGAATGCCTTTTGTTATATATATTATTCTTTCCTTAATAAACCACACAGGATCTAAAATTGTGGTAAGTCTGCCTGATCTCTGAGGATGGCATGTATTTTAAAAGTATTTTTACCTGTAGACTCATTAAATCATGAGACTTTTTCTGCTTCACTGCTAGGAAATAAATAGCCAGGTAATCAAAAACCCATCAGACCAAGAAACTGGCTCTTGAAAGACATAATAGATCTACAGGATAGCTCCATGTGGACAAAATGCCTAGAAACTGGGCATTGTCTGAAAATAATGCATACAATGGTTGAAGCCTCTGGGCACAGTGTGAAATCCCTGCAGGTATTTTATTCCCTGTTCCTCAGTAATTCAGGTGACTTTTGTAAGGCTAATGCCTGGAGAGCTCCCATGGAAACGAACTAATGATAGAGAGAAATAGAGCTGGAGAGAAACATGTTACAAAGGCTTCACAAAAGCTCCTAATCCATGAGATCTAGCATATACTCTTAAGGATATTGAATAATGGATTTTCTCACTGTACAAATGTAAAGCTTGTTATAGGCACCTTTCACTAGCTGTGGATTCTGAAACTCTTCATCCAGTCTCTAATGTCTACCCTTTGTTGGTATTGAGTTATTGTACTAGGGTATATTATCAAACTGAAATACTGGCTGCTTCACTCTTTCTGTTTCTGTGGTTTCTCAGAGCTTCTGCATTTCTGTAAAGAAGTGCATTTTTAAGGAAAGAAAACGATAGCTTTGAACCTGGGTGTTTCCCCACGGGGTAGCTGTTCATGGTCCTTTTGGTTTTGTGAGTAATCAGTCTGGTCCTGGGCACTCAGCATCTAACATTTTGCATGCAGTGAGTGGGTGAATGAGTTATATCTATGGCAGTGGTGCCTGTGGGTAGGTAGAACAACTGGGAAATTCAGCTCTTATAAATCTAAGAGGTGTAATGTACTGTAAAGCTGCCACATTAACACACACTGCACTGTCTTTCCATTGTTTTGATATGGAGCAACAGGCTGTCTCAGAAGGTGTTATAAAGCTTTGTTTCAACATGGATAATATTCCAAATCCAAATTTTGCTTAATTTTTATGTGGTTTCATAAAACTAAAATTAACTAGAGTCCATTTGCATCTACCCTGCTTGTCACAATTACAAAGCAGGTGCAGAAGTAATGAGAGTTGGTTTCATTTAGTGGCAAAGATTCAGCAATGTTTGTCCTATCCAATTGTCTAATTTTTCTCCCTTGTAAGTGAATTGAGAACCAGAGCTGGAGATACACAATTATTAGCTTCAGCTGCTTGGCCTTTCTTTGCCTCTCTCCCCCTGTCTCCCCAGGATCTCTCAGGAGAGCTAGTGTGAGTCAGCTAACACTGAGAAGCTCACATTCAAAAGTGTCTCAATCCCCGAAGAAAATGAGATCAAGGTGGCCAAGTGTGTTTCTAAGGTGACAAACACCAGCACTGTTTTGCTCCTGAGACAACACCCCAAGAGGCATTTGATAAAGATGTCTGTGCTCTGACTCCTCCTGTTTCACCTTTGTTCCCCTGCAAACAAGCTCTTGAACTGCTCCTTCCACCCCCACATCGTCTTTTCCTTCCTTCTCCATTCCTTTCAATGGAAGGGACTCTTGTTACTTTGTGACTTAGAAAGTGTCCAGTACCTACCTGTCATTTCTCTTGTTTTTTTGCTAATTTCATGTGAAGTTTCTCAGCTTTGGCTGACTTCTTGCCTGCCTCCATGCTACCATCTGTCTGCCATCCTCAGCTTATCACCTGAAGGTGTGGAATTTCCAGGGTAGGGCCTCAACCCTTCACAATTTTCAGTTGCTTGGTTCACATCAGCAAAGGATTTTGGTTTATTTTAGTCTGTATAACTGAAAACTAATGACCAGATACAGCTCATACTCTATATGAAGGAGAAGAAGAATTCTTGCTATGCATTCTGGAAATACCATTCGCATAACTTTCCTTAGTGGTTTAGGCTTGTGTCTGTCCAGATGATACTGGCTGATCCCGTACCAATGAAGGCTTTTGGTTTCATTTTTCCCTTGACAGCAGCACCTCTGAAGGAAAGTTCAGCATGTAAAAAGTTTTAAAGGCTAGAAGAAATTCCAAAAAAGAATCCATAGGTGAATACTGTAGGTGTATGTAAACATGAATGGAAGAACTATTGCCAAGAATTTTGAAGTATAAAAAAACCTTAGATGTGATTAACCTGAAACTGTTTTGAGACCAATGAATGCCAGTGAAGGGTCTGATTCAGTAAATGGTATTTAATGCCATGAGATGCTGGCAAACTAAGCATTAAACTCAATGTAATGTATCTGGAGGACTGGGTGCCAAATGTGATTCTCTGGTTTCATCCTGAGCTGTGGATGAGTAGGTGTATGCAGTATGACAGCTAGGTTGCTGTAGTAATTATTCATTAGCTTTAAATAATAGGGTAATTATGACGGTAAAATTCATATACCCCAACACACCCTTTTTTTGCTAGCTTTTCAGTTTCTGAAGAATGCCTACAGCCCTCTGCTTTGTGTTGTAAAACAGGGCACTGCCCCTAGTTGTACCTGGTTGTTTCTTTGCTTTTTGCATGCTCCTTGCAAGAATGTGAGCTGGGGTGAAAAGGTAACATGAATCAGGGAGGCAGGCATTTGAAGAGACTAAAAACTTAGTTTCTCTTATGCCTCCAAGGATAATGAAGGTCACTCTGGTGCCCATAAACGCATACAGGCACACAGGACTTGTTTCTCCCTGAATATTCTTGTATTATCTGTTTTTTCAATGTCTGTTCCCTTCTATTCTGGGTCAAAAAGCAGGTAGCAGAACAGAGATAAAGAGGACAAGTGGCAATATTTTGGGAGGACAGGATGCAGTTTGGTAATCTATAACTTAGATATTTAACCATAGACACCAATGCCTTCCCCTTGTGAAAGGGGTGGACAATTCAACTAGAGCAACATGCTTAGAAGTGCTCTCCCAGCTATCTTGTTGAGGACAGGCTGCCACTGCCCGTTTCTTTTACTACAGTTATTAGATTTTGCTGTCCTTCACCCAGCTGAGTGCTGCAACCATTGGCTAAGGGTTCATTCTCTGTTTCTTAAACTATAAGCATCATTTTGTGAATGACCAGTGGAACATAATAGAGTTTGTGCCTAGAAAGACATGAATAGTTCAGGCCCTCACACAGCTTGTGACACAAACACCAGATGTCTTACACTGCAGATAAACTGTCAGTGCAGTGGACTGTTGGAATAGAAGGGTCACTGACAGTACCATACTTGTCTGTCTTCAGATGTGCCTTCTTCAAAGGTTCAATCTGGTAGGAGTGCTCTAGGATCTGAGAGTGAGCTTTCCAAATGAGATCAACAAGAGCATGCTGAGTTCGTGATCCCAGGTATATCTCAGATATGAGACTAAGCCTAATGACTAGTGCTCTTGCAAATGACTTGTGGTTTTTTTTCACCTCTTGATAATATTCACAACTCAGTAGCTGTGGTGAAGAGCAAAGTAACAAGTAAGGGCTAATAAATTTTGGGTCAGTCACCTGTGTTAGGCAAGCACCTAAGTTCTAGTGTGTAAACCACCTATCATTTTTTCTGTTCTAGTAGGGAGGGTGTGAGCAAAGACTGTAGTCTAAAAAGACTCTAGTGGACTACGATTCTAGTGTGCTCTGAACCTAAGGCTTGAAAGAGTTCTGGTGTGGTTACAGGCTGGTGCAATTTCCAAAGCAGATGAAATGCTGAGGAGTCTGGAAAGATGGACAGACTTGTGGTAAGGGAAGGAATAAACTGTCAGAAACTTGAACTTCTGGAGTACAGAGTCCAGATCTGTGAAAGCAACCAATTGAAAACAACTTGGGTGTTCAAGAGATAATTCTTGGAGTCTAATGGAAATTTTTTAACAGGCACACTGTATTGCTGTAGTGTCTGGGTGCTGTAGTCCTGCACTAGGGGCCGCTTTTATTATTCTGAGATATCCTACTATGTTGTAAAATTTTAAGAAAAAGCTGAAAGAGTGATCTGTAAGCTGTTGGATATCTGTGTGGGCAACAAACGGTCTTCATGTTAAAAAAACCAGCAAAACAAATCCACACCATCTCCCCAACCCAAAGCCCAACAAAAAGTCCCTTTGCATTGTCACCTAATTAAAACATTAAGAGTCTAGGTCTGTAAGAAAAGGGAGAGCTCTTTTGCAAGCAGCCTGGACAGGATGACTCTTTTTTTTCAAATCCTGGGCATTTCAAATCCTGAGCACTGGAGCCCTATCTTTGCCTACTTCTGTAGCTTCTCTTGCTCTTTGTCCTCAAAACAACATTGTTATTTTTAAACACCCTGGCAGCTTGGAAAAAAATCTTATTAGGCTTTTCCAGTAACTATCCCATTCTGCTCCACTATGCCCTCCAGCAGAACTGGAGCACACTGGACAATGAAGCGTGATGTGCAGCTGTTTGGAGGGCTGGAGAACAAGTCGGTGTTTGATATTACAAGAAGATTTGAGACCTTACAGAAATAAGGTTGGGATCTGTGTGAGAAATACACTAAATAAACAGTGCTTTACACAATAGGAAAATTAAAACTGATACAGAAGTAACTGGTAACAGATAATCTGTGGCAGTGTAGTTGTTTGCATTAGATCAAATATAGTAGCTAAGCTGTACACAAAATGCTATGCGGAAAAATAGGAGGTCAAAAACACATACACCCTTTTATTGCATAATCCTGTAAGCTGTATGCATGTGTGAGATATTTATGAATATATACATTGCTTTCTTATGCGTATTCCTTGGACCTCGCACTGTATCCTTTCATAAATAGGATCTATAAGTGCCTATTGTATTGAGCCTTTGGTTATTTTTATTTCATAACGCTAACATGTTTTTTTCTTAATAGTATTCATCTGAGAACTTCTGAGAGCTGAGCAGCCCTTTAAGGGAAGCATGTTTACCTGTGTTAGTGGGATTAGCCAATGACCTCTGGTCCCATCGCAAATTTTGCGTCCTAGCATCACAGAAATATCAAATCACTTCCAGAGGCATGTAAACACTTCAAACACAACTTTTAAGTCATAGAAACTGGGACCTTTATGTTTCTACTGTAAATCTTCAAAATTTGGATGCCTAGTTTTGTATGCTGATGACCATGGTGGATAATCACAAATGCAGTCTTACTCATGAGTGCTCAGTATCACTGAAAGATTGAGAGGTTAGATGTCTCAGACAGGCAGGATCCCATGGTCTAACACTTCTGTTGATCTTGGCCTCACATTGATCAAATTTAGCCCCAATTCTTACAGACTGTTGATGTATCAGGCAGGAACAGGACCTTTTCTCTTTGCCTTTTGGTGCCTGTGTTAACAACAAAGTCATTCTTCTTCTTGTGTCACTCTAATGAAATGGTTGACATGTCAATCCATTATTGCAGAGGTTAATGGCTACATGGAAAATAATATAGCAGGCCCTTGTGGAAAAGCAGGAGCCCTATCACATTACTTCCTTTCTGGTCCCCTTAGTTTTGACAACTGTCATGAGAAAAAACCCAAAATCTTTGTATCTTGATTTCTCTCAGTGAACACTGATCAGGGAACCTGGGATTTTTCAAGTGGAATGAATCTAGTTGGGTTTTTTAATCCCCTTTTTTTTTTTTTTTGTGGATTCATTTAAAAAAAAAAATCAATGTGTGGAAGTTGAATTATTTTGTGGATGGAAGTGAATTAAAAATTAGATTACAGACTCTGAGAAAACCAGGATTGTAAAAGCAGGACTCTAATAAAATGAGTGTCTGCTTATTAAAGAGGATTAGCTCTGTCATACAAGTGTTCGGGTGTAGCAAGCACAAGCAGAAAACAAGCAGTTTTCTCACCTTTAGAGAATGGTATCCTGTCCTGTTCCTTATGGTGTGCTGTACCAGCATAGTATTACAGGTTCAGTTAAAAGCTCTACACTTAAAAAAATGGATCCCTCATCCCGTGCATCTGTGCCCCCCCCCCCCCCCCCCATCCCTCCACCCCATAGAGACTGAACAATATTGCAAAATATTTTAAACAGGAAAAGCTGCTGCTAAAGAAAAAAAAAGAGGAAGGTTTTATTGCCAAAGTAGGAAGTAGAAGTTTATATGAAAGACGTTTTCCTCAGGAAAAGATTGGTAAATGTGAGGCAAGGTGATCTTCTATTGCAATATAGCTGCTCTCAGCTCACTCGCGCTCTCTCTCTCTAACACAGAGTTCTTCCAGTATCACCTTTTATCTGTGTACATCGTGCACTTGGTGCCCAAACAATAATAGCAAAGAAAGAGGTTCTACATGATGGTCTGGGTAGTAAGTGAGGATTCTGTAGCAGCAATGAATGTAGCATTAGTGACAGCTAAGGATTATCAGCTCTCTTTAGCTCCATGGGTTTTTTGATCTCTGCTTTCCCTTCTCGGGGGACCAGGAATAATACACAAGAACCTGTATCACATTTTGCAGTCAAGCTGTGTTCTACACAGATAATAGTTCATTATGAATATATCAAAGTTCATTCAAACAGTTTTTCTGGATCATTCTAGGGATAAAATGGTATAAGATCATATGATTTCACATTCTGCATCTTAATAATTTTATACTGTGAATTAGTGTTACTCAAGTATATTTCCCCAAATCAGGACTTACATATTTATCATAAAGCTTAACAGTTTATTGTAGCAGTACTTTGTCATCTGGTTTTTGTGTGTTCGTTTCCATGTTCATTCCAGTATGCACACTAAGATTTTTTTGTTGATGATTTCAGCTACTTGGTTTAATTAATTACAGTTTGCTTGAAAGCCACATGAAATATCTGGTCTCCAACTCAAAAAAAAAAAAACTTAGGAAGAAAGAAAAAAAACAAACATCCTTATGCTTGTGGATTATATGGGCAAGATCCAGGAATTCAGATAGCAAATGCTAAAAGACATTTCTTTGTGGAAAAGGAGGCTTAGCAAGGAGTTATTCAGTAAATCTTTCTTCTCAGAGGCATGCAACTAAAGGACAAGGTCAGTGGTCACACGTTGTAACAAGACACATTTCAACTAGATCTGAGGAAAATTTTTTTCACCAGGAGGGTGGTCCAACACTGGAACAGGTTGCCTAAGTTGATTGCAGACTCTCAGCTCCTGGTGCTCTGTAATCTGAGTTCCAGAAATAACTTCTTATAGGCCAGATCTTGCAATATTGCAAGTAGGAGATGTTTTCTCCTCACTAGGATAACAAAATGGATGAATTCAGCATATGTACTTTTAAAGAGACTCAATCCTGTTATGTATTTCAATTATTTTAATCGTGATGATGTATCCTGTCTATTGTCCTTCCCTTGCCCTTTTATGGATGGTTACAATCAGTTGTATAATTTTCTGTCCTGTTTTCCTTCATATAGGAAAGACCAGCGGTATTAAACTATATTTTAATACTGTAAGTTTCAGCCGGTGGCCAGTGGGAATTACGTATGACATAGGACTATGAAACTTCCTGCATTTTCTTTGTGGATTAATAGCTTTTTTCCCCATTTTCCAAATGTTCACATTTATGTACCGAATTCTTTATGAAAATCAATTACATTTTGAATGACATTGTTGAAACTGAGGTATCAGTATCCAGAATCATTGGGTTTTGTAGTTTGTCTTTTCCTTGATGACCTACAAATAATTGCTGTGTTTATTATGTTTGCTAATAATTTTCAAATAATAGATCTGAGGCACATTTAGTAAGTTTCACTGGTTGAAAAAAAGGCTTTTTCTTACATTATAATTATTTAATAAGCTAAGAAAAAAAAATGAAAAAAATCTACTCTTTTGCAGATGTTACATCTCCTGTGAAGTGAAATGTTACTCTAATAGTTTAGAACGTGTTTATCTTTGGTCTTAGCAGTTATCTGATTGGCACCTTCTTTCTTTCTTTTTCATCCCCCACTATCTTTTCTCTTGTCTGGCTTCTTCAGTTTCCCTTCTTCTTTCTTGAGAACTGAATAATAATTAAAAATAAAGTCTTATTAAAATACAGTTAGTTAAATATGTATGCTTTAACAATTATTTCTAATGGAAGACTCTACTTGCGATGACTGCTGCTATTATGTGCATTCTGAAATTATTTTAGATTTGGAAAATGCATCTTGTGTGGACTGACAAAACCTTTCCCTTCCAGAGGTAATTTCTATCCTGACAGTGCTTGATTCAACATGCTTAGACTACATATGAGATGGAAAACTAGAGAATGGAGAAGCATATGTAGAGCCCGAAGAAAATAGTCAGTTATTAAAACAATTTAGCTTGCCATTAAATCTCACAATTTTTGAATATAAATAAGTTGCTCTTTCCTTTGCCTCATCTGTCATTTTATTATAGCAGAAAATCTGGTGCTGAATAAAATAGGCAGGGGTAACCTAGCAGTTAGAACTAGAGGCCAGGAACTTGATTTTTTGATCCGACTCCACCAATGACAAGCTGTATCATCCCGTGCAACCTACCAAACCTCTGAGTCTCGCCTACTGCTCTGTAGATGTCATATAACTACATAGGATGCTGAGAGGTTTAATTAGAATTAATTTTAGTCTTTCAAGTACTTTGTGTTTCTCAGATGAAACGTGCTGTGCAAGTGTGAGGGATAATTATTATGTTGCGTCTGTGTTTTTCTGATACATTATTACTATTCCTTTATTAACATGTTTTGAAAAAAACCCCACGGTACTTACTGGATTTCAGTTTTGTTTGTATGGTTTAAAGTTAGTCCCTGTGAGCACAGTAAGTAATTAAACTAATATTGGCATTGAGCTGTGGGTTTTTTTCATTTGAGAATGTTAATGGCTATTAGTGGGTTGTCACAAAATGTCTGGCTGTTTTGATACTTTGAGCACCTTGAATCATGCACTTAAGTGTAAGATGGGTCATGTTGCTTTTAAATGTAGCGAAGTAGGCAAGCAGTAACAGCCTGCAAAGTCTCTGTTGATAGCTTCCTTGTAGGCGGTCAGGCTTTACCCAGGCGGCATTATGGAGCAATTGTTCAGAAAATTGTCCTAGCAATCGGTGCCTGGTGCCTCCTTAACTGTTTGCCGGTCTTGTCAGGAGCGAGGTACCTTATGCAACAGGCCACCGCCTGTTTCTCCTTTTTGCTTTTTTTTTTTTTTTTTTTTTTTCCCCCCAACTGAAACACTCAAGTCCTGAGAAAGCTGAGATACCAAAGGATGACACGTAGCACATGGAAGCACACTGTCTTGTTGGATAGGAGATAACTGTGTTGTTTCCAGATGGAATTGCTGCTACATGAGAAATAAAAATAAGTGATTGTAGCAGAAACTCTGTGTCCCAAGGACATAATAATTCAGAGAGTATTGAGTTATAAACTGTGCTTGTACTTTAACATGGATTTGAGCATGTGATTAGGCTTTTCTTGTAGCTGAGCATTCAGGAGTCTTAAATGGAAAGGCAGTATTAACAAATAAGATCAGATCATTTTGGGATAATGAACTTCTTTCAATAAGGTTATTGTTTTATAGGCAGGTCACACTCTTTTTGTCCTCACTTGCCATGTACTATAAAGTGTGACTGTACAATTATTCCAACGCACCAGAATTCTTGTGTTATTTGCAATGAGATAAACATGTCCAGAGAGACAGTCTTTTCCAGTCAAGGCTAGAGATGAAATGAAACCCACTTACCCTGCTGTTTGACATGCTGTCTGGAAAACTGTTTGGGCTACTTTGGTGCTCTCCTATTCTAAAGTAGGTTAGAGGATAAAAATAAAAAGGAGACGAATGGGTTTATGCCATTCTTACACTTTATAGGTACAGCAGGTGATTGTGGGTGTCCCACAATGCTACTTAAAGAAAACACAGACCCAGTTCAGTTCGTCCACCGAAGCTGCATTTTTGTCCTGTTCTAGAAAAAACCACTCTTGAGCAAAGCCCTTAATGGTGGCAACCTTACTAGAACAGTTCTCTCCCCTGTCTTTAGCCTAAGTGTTAGGTACCATTTGATGATCCTGACAGGTGTAGGATAGGGTTGGCCAGTGTAAGATTCAAGAACTTTATTCAACAGACTTCTTTGCTAGCATAGACCAAATAATAACTTAAAGATTCCTAACCTACACAAAAAGCTTTTCTTAAATGATAATCCAGCCTGATCAAGGTCTGTTAAGATGGGAAGTCCAGACTGATGGCAGAGTGCCATGTGCTATGTGGCTGTTCTTTTGCAAGTAGGCATCTTGTCTTTGGCCTACCTGGCAACTTGGGTATTTGTACGATAGGATGCCAAATCAAAAAGTGCATGCATTTTATAAGGCTTGTTGGCTAAAAAATATTATTTGATGTGCTTCATTATTATCAGGAGTGGTGTGGTACTGGCATCTTGTCAGAGTGAGGAGTAGGGACAGACACACTTGATGGCCCCAGCAGTTCCCTGTTTCTCCTTTGCTATCTGTGTCAGCCTGTGATGCCTATGTTAACACGCAGGATTTGAGATCTGAAGTCATGACACAAACTAAATGTTGATTGTGCTGTAATGTCTGATGACCACTTGGATGTCTGGGTTCTGGTGGCTTTGGCACCATACTGGGCAGACAGCAGTTTGCTGTTTGACACATCTCTGTTGCCCTTTGAGAAATAATGAATCATGGATACAAATCTAGCTGAGCCACTAACAAAAGAGACAACCAGGTCTATGAAGAGACTGACAGATTGAAAGAGAATACAGATGGGTGCTACACGTTTGCAAGTGTTTATTATTTAAAGTCTGTGACTGGGAAATATATAGAATGAAAGGGTCAGAGAAAGACAGTGAGCCTTGCTGGCTTTGCCTTTTAGATTTTAGGATCAAAAGGAAAGAAGGAGGAATATGTCACATTGCAGGTAATTAAGGATTCATCAGGAAATAAGGAACACTTGGTCCCTTTCATAGCTTTGAGGACAAAAGGTGAAGGGTATCTGGTATAATATCTTCCATATGTGGCATACTAATTGGAGGGATAGAAATGAGGGATTTGGAAAGCTGAATCTAAGCTCTTATAAATGGAAATTGCTTTTCCTTAATGAGTTTGCTGCTAGGCTCAGTGCTTTACACTTGGAAAATAAGAAAAGATTTTTTGATTATATGTTTCTAAATTAGGGCTAGCCTACTTGTCAAGTTAGCCTGAAGATTTCATAACCTGTAAGTGAAGAATTATATATTTTTTTCTTTCCCTATAAATATTTGGGATTTGAATGATGAGTCCAAAGCATTGCAGTATCTTCCCATTACCAGTGCTGTAAACGTATTCTAGGCTGTTGCCATTTTAGTCTAAGTCTTCACAGAGTTTTGCAAACCTCCCGTGGGGAACGGCACACAGAAATTGTGTTTCTCAGACCTCCGAGAAGCAGGGGGCTGAGTCTGATTAGCTATAGCTTTGGTTTCGAGGACAAAAAGGCATCACCACCACTTGGGTTTCATAGAGGTCCCCTATGTCCAAGCGAGTGGAGCCAGAACAAACACCTGGGCAGTTCGGTCCCGGAGAACTAGAAGCCGGCCGGGGCCCGGAGGCCGGGCAGCGCTCCAGGGCCGCGGCGGCAGGAGCGGCGGGAGGCGGAGCTGCGCGGCTGCCGCTAGATGGCAACGAGAGCCCGCCGGAGAGAGCCCGCCGGGCTAGCCCGGGCCAGCCCGCCCCGGCCCGCGGCCCCGGAGCTCGCTTCAAAGTGTTAAAAGCTGGGCTTTTGAGTAAGACTTTGGAATATCTGTATTTTCCTTGGAGTAGAGCGTGCAATAATTTCCATATGACAAAGGGAATGTTGTTAAAGCTGGACCGAATGTTGGATTGCACATTTGGATTCATACATGTCTTGGCAGTTTTGGAAAGGATGTATTTGGTTTCTGTGCTGTAGAACCCCCACCTCCTTGGGGAGGGGGAGTAGTAGAGTCAGCAGCAAGTAGGAGAGCTCTTGGCAGGGTGGCCTCTAGGAAGTTCACTGCCAGGAAGCCAGAAGAGCCCTAATTAGACAGGCAAGTAGAGCTCTCTCCAAAGCCTGCTGAAGTTAATGGGAGTATCTTGGGTTTGTGCATTTTTTCCTCTTTGCAGGTAAATCTACCAAATGAGTCTGTCCTCTTCAGCATTCCGCTTTATATGAATTACATCATCTACTGCAATTGCTAGCATACTAGGTATAAATGCATGTCTGTGTTATTTGTAGTGAAGATATGGCATTCACATGCCCTGTGTGAATAACTTACAGGAATACATGTGAGGTAATTGAATTGTTTTTCTATTTTTTTTTAACAATTAGAGTTTGAAACAATATAATTTTCTCACATGTGTGTTGGAAAGTGTAATTTCTTTTGAATGAAGGGGAAGGACACCTTTTATCCTGACTTTTTTCTCAATATATTTCAGTTAAATTTCTAATTAAATGCAGAATGTCACATGTCGGGCTGCCCTAGCATACACCCAGGGACCTTAATAACAGCTGGTCCTGGTCTTACAAAATGTCATAGCTAGCAGAATTCAGAAGAAAGCTGCTACAAAGTTAGCCCTGCTTCTCCATTTAAAGTTGATCCAGTACTGGCAATACTTCATCGTAGAGATAACCAATGTAAAGTAGTGGAAGTGACTCTGTGCTCCATAATCAGGAAAAAATTCCCCATAGATTCAGTGGGAATTCTGCCTGGGTAAACCCACAGGTATTGTGTGCGTTGTGAGATTGTATGCAAAAGAAGATCATCCCTATAAACTAACTTTATGGCCTGATTTAAAAAAAAAACAACCCAAACCTAAACAAAGATTAATGGAAATAACTTCTCTGATTACACCACTACTTTATGCTTATTTGAGCAACTTTCAATAGATAAGGAAATATGAGTTTCAATCTGTGCCTGGTGCCCCAGAGTAATTGAAACTCCCCTTTGTTGCAGAAGTGCTGGCTATAACCAGTGTAAAGCAGTAAACTGCCTGTCACATAGTTTTGCAGATTTCTGATTTTGTCTGTCAAAGTTTATTCTCCCTATTCACACAATGTTAGTATAGTTTTTACACTTATTTTAAAAGATGCATTCAATCTTTTCATTACAGAAACACAGCATAAGAAAAATGGATTTTCATATTGGTAAGTCAGAGTTGGATTCAGCTAGCTTTACACTAGGTTTTCTACTGAGTCCAGACATTTGTGAGTGCAAAAGGACACTGGTTTCCTAATGGCTGACAATGGCCTACTACGCATTGTACACAGAGGAAGGTTTTCATGTCTTGCAGTTTAGTTGCGTTATCATTGCCTCCCTAAAAAGCTCAATTTACTTCTACAAGATGTTGCGCTGCAGCTCAGAGGAAGTAAAGAAGTTCCCTGTTTATATGGATGGGTGACATAGCTGTCTTCTACCACAGTCGAGTTTGTTGGTCCCCATCTCCTCTCAGCCAGTTCTTGATATGCCCCAGGTAAACACTTTTATATTCAAGGCTTGGGCTCCCCCTTACCCTTTCACTTCCCTCATCTTCTGATTGAACTTCTGTCTCACTGCCTTTTTCATAGTAGATAAGATCAAGGAACTGATAACTTGCAATGCATCCTAGCTGCATTATTTTGAGAGGGAAATGCAAGACTTGGTGTTCATGTAGGTACATAATGAGATGGGGGAAACTCTTGATTTAAGTCCTTTGGTGAGAGCTTTCAGACTTGGAGTATAAACTGAGGTAGGAATGTTGTTCTTAGGCAGTGAAGGAGCAATGCAGGGCTGTACAGTGGTACCAAGGCAACTGCAGAATGATCTAGTTTGGGTATGGGAAAGAGTATAATTGTGTTAGTGTGTTGTTCCTGTGGGGCAGCCTGGCATCCTTCTGACAGGGATAAACCAGCCTTGGCAGACCCTGAAGTTAACACATTTATCTCATGTCTAGTACCTGAGCTCAGTCACGGGAAGCTTGTTTTTGTCTCTCAAAGTGGTTTTCCACTGTGTTGTAGGGCTATCCTCCAGTATGTGGCCCATGGAGAGCGCAGATCCCTACATTGTCTCCATGTGGAGGTCAATGGGTCTCCCTCCAGGGGAAATAGGTGAGGATGTGGTTCAGTGGGCCCATATAGGGCAGGAGCTGTGTATTCATAGCTCAAACCATCTTCCTGAGGATAGGTGCTTGTTCCTGTTCTTTCAAAGAATTAAGTAGAAATAATTTGGTTTAAAAGATTATTTTGCACACTTTTGTATATTTTTTTTCTTTTTTTCCTTTTTGTATATTTTGTCCAGCAGTTCAGTTCAGAGCCTCCTCAGGTAGGAGAGTCTCCAGTCTGCATCTTCCCTCTCCCAGGAGAGCTCTGTCAGCTGCCTGTGAGAAGGAATACAAGAGTGTATAAGAGAGACTGAGTGCAAGAGAAGGAAGGAATCTGTCAGTTAGTGACTAAAGAATTCACCAGAAATCAGGGTTTAGCCTCAATTCCAAACAGTTCGCAGATGATCTCTCTGAACACCTATCTAGGAGGGCAGGTTCATGTTGGCTTTTCTCTCTTTTTTTTTCTTTCTGGTCCAGTGAATTCTGAGTTCCTTTCTGCACATGAATGCTTCAACAGTGTGCATTGTGCTCTGCATTTTGAAAGAGTAGGGTCTCCTGACTGCTGTCAGGCAAGTCAAGAGGCTTTGAGGGGCAAACACTGAATTCTTGTAGCTTGATCCAGTTTAGGAGTGGTGTAGGTGCTGAGGAGAACTCAAGGAACAAGATGGTGACAATTACGGGTTCCTATGGAATTAGGGCATATGCAGATGAGGTATCCAGTTTTTGTATCACAGCTTTATACTAAGGCACCTACCGTTCTCCCAAATGATACTGTAAAATGCCTGCGTCTTTCACAAGAGTTAGTCCTTCGATGCCTACACATTTTTGTAAATTCAAGTGGCCTGTTACTCAGAAAATGTTTATCTACTGCTTTGATTTACTTCATTTACATTAGAATATGCTCAGAACACAAAATACCTTCTACTTTCAACTTAGATATTACAAAGCCTTGAGTGACAGGCTATTGGTAGAGTTGTCCCACGTCAAAAAGAAAGTGTGAAAAAAATACAAGAGGATAACAGTGCAGTCCCTGAACACTGGCTGTCAAAAGGCTGAGAGAAGCGTATGGCCAATTACTGCATGTGACAGCATGTTAACATTGTTCTACTGGTGTTTAAGGATAAATTTTATAGGATTTCTTGTAGTGTCTGAACTGATTTGAGACTCTACAGGACTGAAATACGCAGAATAAGTTAGTATGAGACTTCTGTAGCCTGAATGAGGTGCTATGACAAATCCTACAAATAAAACACGGAAGGTTTCATTTTGCTGGCAACAGGAGATCTGAGCAGAGCAAAGGCCTTACAGAATAGTGTGATAACCACTGGAGGATCCTTGGTCAGAGAGGACCAATGTGCTGATTCATGCTCTGGCACTCGGAATGATTGTGCTGTTTGTTGGGAATCACTTCATTGTATCAGTGGAACTGAGGTGGGAAAAGTCTAGGAATTCATTCTGGCTCTTCATTAGACTTCATGACTCCTGGCTGTATTTTACATTGCAGTATCTTTCTGCTGCCAGAGAAGGTTTGAAAGAACCATGTGGCAATGTTCCCTGCCAGGAGTGAGCCTGATATTAGATTGCTGGTGGGCTTCTATCCCATCTCCTCAAAAACAGAGATGACCTTCAGTTCCCCTTTCTTTAGTAATTCCAGGCAAGTTAATGGTTGCTACTGGAGGTTAATTAAAAGGTGGAAAGATGCCCAGAGAATGGAAGGAATGTAGTCCCGGTGAATAAGTCATGGAACAGGAAATGTGAGAAGATCTGGGTTCCAGTACCAGCTCTTCTGCAGAGTTGATATCCATTCACTGTCTGTCTTTTTGCTTGTCTGTGAAATAAAGCTAAAAGTTTTGCCTCTGCTTTGGAGTATTTGGCATTTGTGGATGAGATGGTCTAGGTAACTGTTAAGCAAACCTTAGAAATTGCTTTTTATATTCTCACTTCAGATATAAGCTCTGAAAGTCCATCAAAATAATTTTCACTGTTTGGGTAAAATTATTTGGGAATGAGTAGCATGATTTCAGATGCCGTGGAGCTAGAACAATATTACAGTGCTGTAGTGTTTCAGTTCCTCAATCATTATATGAAAAGAGGAATTCATTTTGAAAATTGCCAGGGGTTGCCAGACAGCAGAAACAAATGAAAACATTATTACAATTAATGGAGGTAACATTATTAAAAGTAATGGGCAATATGATTGTATAACTAGTACTTATGTATTTATCCCAAGTTGTGTCTTTTTTGCTGAGGGGTGGTGAGGGAAAGTGCAATGGCTCAGAAGCTAGTTACAAAAGGTGCTTTTCTGAGAGCTTTGTCTGATAGTGGAAGCAAAAGCCACATGTAACACCCAGAATGCAAGAGGATGAGTTCCAAGCTGGTCTGCTGTATTGCTGTGTTCCAGCAGCAGTTTTAATGGGTATCTGCCATAGTTCTGCTAGGAAAGGGTTCCAACTCTGCTCAATCTGTATTTATATATATATATATATATATATATAAAACATGAATATGTAGTTTAGTGTTTGTTTATTTAGTATTTATTTAACCACAAAGATATGGCTTACTTTTGCTTGATAGTCATCTGTTAGCGGTCTTTGCTGACATGGGTTATCCCATTTGAGATACTTGAGGTTTTTCATTGTTTAGTTTGTTTAGCTTTAAAATCTTTTATACTCAGGTTGCCTTAAGCAAAGCCTTAAGGCAGCAAGTAAATAAATACCAAATTCTATGAATTCTGTGATGCATCCTCCATGTCCCAGATGGGAATGTGTCAGGAGGAAAGAGATCATTCATGAGTGTTTGTATATGAGCACTCAAATGTACACGATCATGTCTCTTTCCTGTCAGCTTTGTTGTCTTCTAGTTAAAGGTTTTCTGGTTGGTATCCTGGAGCAGATAAAGGGATAAATATGACAAGGAGAGCAGACAATTCCTTCTCAGCAAGATTGGAGCTGCTGTCAGATCAGTCCTGTGATTGCTGGTGTTGAGGAGGGGGTTCCTGAGCGCTAGTGCTAGCAGGTCCCATGTCATCTGAGCACTGTTTCAACTTTCCTTCTCTGTGAAGATTTTTCCTCACTTCTGACAGGATGTGAACCTGTTGAAGTTCCAGTTGAGGGCCAATGTGAGACAAACAACCTCTGAGAAACATGCTACTAGATCTCTGTTGCTCTCAACCTGTAGTGCTGATTTTCCTTTGCCACAGTGAAAAGAATCTACATCGTCAATTTGCCTTGTCTTGGTTTCCTGGGGCAGGTGCAACTTAATATTACTTAGCATCTTTCACCTTCAACTTGAAAAGAGTATGTCTCTGGTTAGATTTGTAATTTTATTTTGTTTTTCAGCTTTTGAGACTTGCTTAGATTGAAAGGTGATAGTAACTGTCTGTTGCTAAGGTAATTTCCATTTTTTTAAATACTCATTTTCCTCTTTTATGAAAGTTCAGTTTGATACCAGAGTGAAGAAACACATGAAAAATTCAGTAGTTGAATAGTACATGCAATAAATAAGTTGAAGCAGATATACCTCTGAATTTCTTCTACAAACACTGTGTGACAGTATATGAATTGGATACTGTATATATCTTTGTGGACTTGTCTGTGTAAGTACCTTTATGGTACCTGTCCCTGCAAGTAATCTTATCCATATGCAGTATTTGCATTTGCCAAATTGTTTTTTGCACAAAAAAACATTCTTCACTGTCTGGAACTTTTGCCTAAATTGTACTCTCGCTTTTAATGATTTCATTGAAACTGGTAGAAGAGTGAAAGATAAAGAATTGCTGGAGGAATTCATATTCAAAAAAATGCATTAAGATATAGACAAAACTTGAATTTTTGTGGATGTGCTAGGAGAAAAGAAAATCTCATCTGTGGAAGTCTGAAGGCAAGGCAGCATGTATGTTCAGGAGGATAAGGCTGGTCTGCGGTAGAAGATAAACATCTAGCCATCTGGAGAATGAAACTGTAGCCAGTGCCAGTAGTGTGAGGACAGGGGACAGATCTCAGCTAGCAGAGCTGTACTGTTCCAACACGTTCAGTATGTCTGCACCTCCTCTAGTAACACAGCACTTGCCTTTGCTGGCTTTCTTCTCAGTTTGTACGATACCCTCCAGGCCAGACCCTGAGAGACATAAACCAAACTGGACTGGACTGTGAGCTGCAGAAAGCATCAACAAAAAAGGATGTGATTCTGCAGAGCAGACAACAAGCAGATGCGATGTTGCAGAAGGTAACCCAAATGGACTTTGTGACTTCTGTGTCCATGAGATTCATCTGCCATTCTTTAAAAATCACTAGTGATAAAATCCCAAAAGGGAGCATGACAAAAATCAGGTGACTGGTGTTCTTGCAGGGCTGTTGTGTGGCCTGATCTCTTTGTATGTATCACATACAGCTTACGCCAGCATGATGACTGATTTCAAGCAAGAAGGGTTAATGTCACCATTTGGCAGTGGTATGGTTCTTAAATCCCACATAAGGTCCATTTACAGAGTTTCAGTGAGACTTCAGCAGTGCTTAAGTCCTGCCAAGAGTTTTTGCGCTGGAGGAGTAGGGGTTGGCAGGATCAGCCCTAACACGTTAAGTGCTGTTTATGATATTATTATTGCTTTGTGAATTCATTTCCCGCAGAGACAGACTGGAGATGCAATGTTCAGATTCAAACTTCCTCTATGCTCTGGGGTGTCAGCTCCATGGTTTAGATTTCAGCCCATACCAAACTTGTAGTTATTAAGAGCAACACTCTGTATTGTGTTTATAATCTATACTATAAAGTGTATGAAAAATGCAAACAGTTGATTTTTGTGAAAAGGCTAGCGAGATGTTATTTTCAAGAATAAAGGGAACATAATCACCCTTCATAGGTAAGATATGTTATTTACACTATGGGGATTCATGTCAGTACATTTTAAGTAAGTTGCTTGGCTGAACTTGTTATCTTGCTGCCAAGAACGGAAGTGAGAGAGAAGAGGCAGTGAGAATTATTGGACTCTACACTCCAAACTTACATCATGTAAACATTTATAACATGACTTTTATTTTCAGCATTGACCGTTCCGGTGGGGGCCTCTTTGTTGCTTTATTGATGGCAAACTGCTTTTGATGGCACTTTTTGGCTTGTTTGTAAGGATTCAACGAGCCAACAGACCTGGAACTACATGATATCTGCAACATGCATGATGAAAACTTCTAGTCATCCCTTTCTCTCTCCAGGTTCCCAGCCACAGCCAGCTGCTTGAGTTTAAGCACTTCCTTATGCCCCTGCTGTTAATGCTGACTTGCAGTGACCGATGATCCCACCCTGCTTTCTCAGCATATACTGGTGAAATCAATAATTGTGTACGAGAGAGAGAAAAAGAGGCTGACTTTTCCATTTCTCCTTAGTCTCGCAGTTACAAAAAAGGCTGTAACTTCTAAGTATGTTATTTTCCATCGAAGAACAGCGACAGATAACAATTTGCAGCATACCTGGCAACATTTACCTTGGGACAGGAAGCAGTCTTTCATTATAGCGCAGCCTTCCTACTGGTATCAGAGGTGTTTTCTCATACGTGGTATCAGGATTTGTTCTTCCCAAATCACAAAGGTTCATGTTGAGAGTGAAATGCATAATTCAGACAAGTTACTAATTTTTTTCGGATGCATATTGTCTGTACAACATCACAGAGCAATGCAGAGCAGTGGGGAAGAGGAGAATAATTCACATTTCTTCCTTCATGCAGTTTTCAGGTTTCTGATGATGCTATAAGTATCTGACCCAGTGCAATTATGCGGATAACTCTGTAAGTTTTTCTTAGCATTTGTTACAGTTCATCATTTTGTACCATTTAGGTTGTAGACACAGCTCAGTTTATATGCACGTTTTGTTTGTTGTTGCTGTTTTCAGAGCCCCTTAATGCTCCTTACTTTCCCTTTTATAAGCTATAACTTTTGCTCACACTCCATAAGTCAGGGAGTCTTTAGTAAAAGAGCCTATCAAGAAAAAAATCTGGGACTCTTTCCAGGGAAAGGCATGTATAATAGAGAATTCTGGCAGTTTTTCATCTGGCACTAATTTATTATTTTAAGCTGGCTTGTTCTTTAGACTATAATAAACAGTATTTTACATCTAACAAATCACTTTTAATATCCCTGACCTTGACAATGGGTATCTAATATGGATTTAAAAGAAAAAGACTCTAACTAGAAATACAGTGGGTCACAAACTGATGTAATCATGGTTCTTTAAGTTTCAGCATTTCTAGTGAAACAAAAGAGATGCGGAAGAAAAAAGTTATTTTAGTAGAGACACCTACTGTTTCTAGCTATGCCATATATGCTAAGTTTTGGAAAGTCCAGTCTTTATGTTGAGTTTAAAAGGATTTAAATGATGTAATCATGGAAGAAGACACTGGATTCAATGAAGTGAAGGCAGTGTTTTGCTGAAGTCGGGAGGCTGCTGTTTGTGTACCCTTAAGAATTCAGAAAATATTGTATCTACAGACTTAATCTGTGTTTAGATGGAAGTTACATTCATTCTTAAGTTCCTTATTATCTCCAAGAGAAAAGGATTGCTCTTCCTTTTATTAAAAAGCACATATAAACCCCCAGAAGGGAACAGTGTCAAAAGATTCTCTTTGCCACTGAGACATGCTGTCTTTCTCTTTTAAGACAATTGGTAGCTAGAGAGTTGCTTGTCAGGTCCCTGGATGGGAGAAAGAATGAGAAGTTGAAATACATCTTGATTATAGAGAAGCAGAGTGGTGTTTGCTTCATGATCCAAGCAACAATTTGACTCTTTGACTCTTGCCTGTTCCTTACTGCTAAGAATACCCCTTGAATACTTTGGATTTGTTCAAACATGATACGGGTCACTAGGCAGAGTATTTTCATCTTTTTCCAGTTTACATAATCTGTGCTGTTAAGTTCTAAACAAGTCAGGGTAAATGTAACACAGGTTCATGCTTTGCATAATTTACAAACAGTTGCAACACACGTACACACAGAGCCACTCAAAAAGTGTGTGCAGTTTACGTTGCGATTTGGATTGCCATAATCATGTTATTGATAAAAGAAAGCTGTAAGCTACAGCTCGTTATGACCACTGAAGTTGTGAAGAAATTACTTCTTATTTGTGTGATACTATTAGTAAACCTGCTCCCAGGAATGCTAACCTACTGTTTCTCATAATAGCTTGCATCTGACTTCAAAGCTCACTGAAATTAAGCTTATTAGTTCTACTCATGTTGTTATTTTGTTATTAGCAGACACCTGTTCAATGATAATTCTTCTACTCTTCTCTATCCTTTTTTTTTTTTTCCCTTCTCCAACCCCTAAGGTGAAACTTGATTGTGCTGTGAATTCTTTTCATTTCAAAAGCTAGGAATTGCTAGTTCTACTTTTGTTCTGCACTGCTGGTATTTTTCTAGGGCATGAATATGGGAAGTGATTCCCAAAATAAATGGTAAATATTTATTGCAGAATATTAGGCAGCCTTTTCTATAACGTTAATGCTTTTTAGTTTGATATTGCTTCTCCTTACATTTCCTTCCAACAACTTAAATGTGTGTATACTCATATATTTAAAATATATGCTTGCAAAGATGTTTTTGATACAAGACTTGAATCACATAAGAAGGTGTCCTTAGTTTATTATTCTGGAGAATAAATAGAGCTTTATAACAATGTAAATTTAACGTTGTCTGGATGTGCTGTTACGAGGTTTTAAGTAGACAAGAAAAGAGAAGTTGTGGCAGTTGGTAATAGTTTTCCAGCTATTAACCATTTGCTACTTAACCTGTGTAACAGAGGGTAACTACCTGACGTTTTCAAGCTCTAATCGTAGAGGCCACAAGAGTTTTGCTTTAGCAACTTTGTAGTCAGGGATGTGTGCACAATGTGAACACACTCAAAGAATTTAAAGAGCAATCTATTATTATTATTTTTAAGGGGGTTGTTGGATAAGTCCTGTGCGTCTCATTCATGTACACACTCCTTTGAAGTCGGGAGATTGATTGTATGAACAAAAATTGGTTGAATATATACAAAACAGTGTGTAAAATTACAGCACTAAATAGAAGAATTAGAATAATTGTAAAATATGCAGACATCCAGTCATGTTTGGTATCCCCAGTCTGGTCACTGCAGCAAAGAAATCAGCGTTCTGTCTCGACCGTTGAACTAAAGTTAGTCAAACACTTGTAGCCTGTGAATGCACAGCAAAAAAAATAGCTTTTAAAGAAAGAGTTTAGCTAAAAGTGTGCCAGATGTTCAGACTAAAATACCAGTTATCCAATTTTCTTGTGAAAAGTTAATCTCCTTTTACATTTAAACCATGCTGTGTTATGTGAGCTTATACTGGAGTACAGCGTGAAAGGATGGAGCATGCCATATTGTCAGCAATACAATGGAATAGCTTATATTTGAATGGAGAAAGACATTTTCAGATTTGTTGCCAGGAAGATTTGCACATTTTATGTTTCATTAGGAAAGTCAACCAGATTTCACAAGCCATGCTGTTGAAGAACAAATTAACACTGACTGGGGCCAATGCCATACTCTCTTTCCTGAAAGTACAGCCTACATATTAATTAACATTTGTAAAGCACTTTGAGTTGCTGGATGAAAGGCAGCATAGAGTACAAAGTTGTTGCTATGATTAATTAGTTATCACATTGGACATGCAAAGTGCTATATTAGAATGTTGCAGACTATTATTTATTAATTGTTGCTTTTGCCTGTGGCCTTCTTTGTTCCATCCTTTACCTACTGTGTTACTGCCCTTATTTATCACATTCTTTGGGCTGGGAGGGTATGTTCTGACCTGTATGGCAAAGGCCATAGACTTTAATCAAGTGATACCCACAGGAAACCAGCATTTCTAGTTAGGTACCAAGATATCTGACCTTGATGCAGAGACTCCAGTACTACATCCCTAATAACTTGGTTAATCACCTGCACTGTTTAAAATGCATCACATGTATTTTGCCTGTCTAAAACTTCTGCTTCCTTTGTGTACTGTTTTGTGTTACTGTGTAGTTCTACTGTAGCATCCAGTTAAAATATAACAAGCAAACTTTCTGATATTTTAAGTGTGTCCCCATGTGAATGCAACTGGTCATCAAGGGGGTAATAATCTCCTTTGCACATAATATTGGATCTCCTTGCTAAAACCAAGGAGCATATTCGTTGAAATATGGCCCATTCCCATGACCCTTGATCTTCCCACTAGAAAACCTCTCAGTAGCTGAGTTCAGCAGGGTTTTTTGTTTTGTTTTGGGGTTGGTTTGTTTGTTTTTCAGGAAAGTAGATTATGGATAGCAAAGCCCAGTCTATGCTCCCATTAGGCCCATAGCTTTTCTGAAATAAGCTTTGGCAGAAACCAAATCCATGGTGTGATTTGGTATTTTCAGTGTGGTGAAGCAAATTCTGGTTTTTTTGTTCTCTGATGTCACTGGAAGCTGGGAGTGAATGCTTGCTTCCCTTTCTCTTATACTTATTTCTGTAGTTTGAGCAACAAAACCAGAAAAAAAAAAACTATAGGTACTAAGATAACTAATAATAATTCTAAAAAAGGGGGACTGGAAAGGTCCTTTTGTTGCTATTCCTCCTCCAAGACAGAATCAGATCTGCTTAAACTTCCAAGCGATTTTTGTAAATGGTCTGAAAGGAGCTGTAGTGCCCCCAGGTCACTCCGTTCCCCTGCTGCTCTGCGTTAGGGAGCACTGTCTGCCAGTGAGCTTTTCAACCTGATGATTGCTCATTTTGGACTGTATTCTGCTCTTGCAGCCTCCCTTTCAGCCCACCGCTCACTAGGCTTTCTCTTCTGTGTCTGACAGTCATTGTCACGTGTCACCCATCTTGGCTGTCTGTAGTTCAGGACAATTGCAAAATATTAATTGAAGATGCTGTGTAACAGTAAGCCTCTCTTTTGAATAACAGCTTCATTTTCTAGTATTTTTGTCTAGTGCAAACCTAGATAGAAAAAAATTTCTTGTGGTACTGAGTGCTTGTCAGATTGTGGCAGCAACGGGCATAAGAATCTTAAATGTCCACATTTTCTGTCTTAAGCAATTTATTATTACTCTATTGGGATATTTGACTTCTACATTTATTTAGAGTTAAAAACCCCAATTTTAACAGTGGAATTTTTCTAAAAAGAGGATCCATAAACTAGATTGTCTGTAGGAATGGCTATGTCTGTAGGAATGGCTATCTCAGTGCTTCAGACTAGGCCAGTTGATGCCAATTGGCAGAAAATTTTCATTCTTCTAATGAAAAATCAGTATTATCAGTTTAGGGAGTTGACAGTAAATACACAATCACAGGAAACAGATACACACCAGAATTAGTAGGGGCTGTATTATTTGGTCAGTATGGGTTGACTTTTATAGTTTTTGCTGTGAATTTATGTTAAAAGTAAATCTTGCTAAATAATTGCAATACTACCTTGTAGTTTGAGCTGAAAAAAGCTTAATGTAGTATTATTAATTTGTATTGTTTGAAATAACATATTTTAATTAAATTAAAATGAAAACATAGCAAAAGCAAAAATCCATTAGTGTCAATGGTATTAAAACTCTTATATTTTGATAAAGATTATTATAACCTTGTCACAAAAACTCATTTCTTGAATGAAGAGATGGAATAAGGTTGTTTCCTACTTTTTAAGCTTGATTAAGGGTAAAGCTCCATTGGAGGAAAAGAGCACTGGTTCCGTACTGCAGAAATGCCACTTTCAAATTGCCTACATGGGTCACCCCTGACAGCCTGAGGAGTCCATGTGCCTGCTGTGGTCATTATATCACAGCCAGGTAGGAAGTATGGGGGCTGTAGTGGATTTGCCTTAGTCTGGGGTCTCTTAAATCTGCTGTGCTGAGGGTGGGCTTCTATTGCCCAATCGTTCCTTACCCACTCCTATCCACTCTTTGGCCCACCAACGAAACCTCAAGAGAGCTTAATGTAATTGAGAAGTGATTTATGATTAGTGTCTGAGAGGCCCCTGTCAATACTACTTCCTTTGCTAAACACATCCTTCATTATGTATCTCCTGTGTGTACTCATGTCTGATGAAGCTTTAGGATTTCTGAGACCCTACTACCCAGGCCCCTCAGTGTGTGCTTCTCTATAAAGAGATACTGAAAGTCATTGAAGCATGAGCTCCCCCCCCCCGCTCTAATGTGGAGGCTTGTCCAAAGTCTAATTGCTCTGATAATTAGAAATTGTCTTTCAGACATCAGCTGACATTATTTTAGACCAGTTTATGTTCATTTGTCAATGACCAAAGACTGTTTATGTGTTTAAATGGGCTTTTGTCCTTTAGTGCTTACACCTGTGGCTGAATGATTTTGTCCACTCTTGGCTTTATGTCTCCTTTTGCTGACCAAGCCAGATGTTTTGGTTTCTTTTCTGTGAGGTTTTCACTTTGTCCCTTCTTTGTGACCTTCTCTGCACACGTCTCTTCGATCCAAATGACATATTGAACAAGAGGGTCTGGAAACTTTTTATGGATTTTTTTACATGACACTGTTTTCCTAACTGCTAGAAGGGTCTTTTCTGATCCATTCTGGAAGTACACTTACCTTTTTAATTTTGGCATGGTGTCATTGCTTCATAATAATTTCACGGGCCAGGACCTTTGTTGTTGCAAAGTAATGAACTCTGAATTTATTGCGGTTCTTTGGTTATTAACCCAGTACCACATGGGGGCTTTTGACTTCAGACACAAGATTTTTAGTGTGGCTATTCTGTGCTTTAAGGAAGTAAAATGGAAAACCAGAATATACCGACTCCTAAAGAAGAGTTATCTGAGGCATGAATACCATGTCATGTATTTTGCTCCATGTTCCTAAAAGGGATCAGAATACATTAAGATGATGTTGTCTCACATCTGCCAGCCAATTAATACACTGCACCAATATTTAAAAATAGTTTTTTTACAAGTAATTTTTTTCTTTTCTTTAGAAGTTACTGTGGCCTTCTTGTAATACATTCAAAACACACTGCATTTTTTTTCATACATTCATAGGTGAAAGCTACTTACCTGACCCTTCAGTTTCAGACAAGCTATGCCTGTGCCTTGTGTGTGTATAAATCAACAAGAGAGATCCGTACAGAATACAGATTTATATTCAGAGTATCATTAAAGTGACTGTGAGATGGAGGGGAGTAGTACGAAGATTTTTACTGGCATCTACTTGAGACCGTTGGTATTACTTACTCTTCACTGTTTATGAGACACTGTGGCTCTCCCAAGCTCATGCTGATAAAGCAGTCACCATCCCCTAGTATCTGGTAATTACTGTGTCTACACCAGGTGTTATAAATACGGACAGAGAAGAGCAAAAACAATGCAGTGCTAAAAGATTAAACAATGGCATAATTAATTGGTTGCAGCTGATGAGTTTGATCATGCCTACAAACACCTTTAAATCCTTAAAAGCTGTTACACAGACAGATGTAAAAGCTCAACCTGTGGAAATGGAGAAAATTCTTGGATTGCCTCACTCTTGCATATATCTTCAAAAGCTATTTCTAATCTTGCACAGGCTGTTAATGTGGAGATAGTAGCAGTTATGAAACCTGGGCCAGATTCCAGATATGTTGTATCAAAGTGTAGAATGAAAAGGAAATCAATAGTCACTCCTCAAGGAAAGTTATGCCAGAATCGTCCAGTATGGTCTAGATTAATCAAAGGCATAACAGCTTTTTTTCATTAGTAGAACATTAACAAGTAAACAACATTCCTGTTTTGTTATTTAGTTATACTAACCTTTTTCAACAGCTAGGCCCAGTGATAAGTTTGGATTTTCTCTGTTTATAGAAAACTGGTACATCAGCAGATAATAGTACAACTCAATATTTATGGAGTGCTGGCATTCTGGAAATGGAGGAAACTGAAAGTTATTGCTAGAAGAGTTCATTAAAATGTAAACAGGAGCGAGGAGACAGCACTGACAATATTTATTTATATACTTGATTTATTTTTGCTATTGTCTGGTTATACGACAATGTCATGGCTATGGCGTGAAAGTGGGAGTTGTTTTGGGCAGAAGCTTCTCTGCTGACCCCCAAAAGGAGGTGAATGCCAGCAGTGGGTAGTCTGTGACTCAGGGATACATCAGTGTACAGATGCCATGTAACACATCACAGGGTCTGCTTGAGCAGACCTGTTTTCTGATTGAAATCTATCTGTATTAAAATTAGAACTGTTCTATTCTTCTGGTATCTGCTGTGGTATTTTAAAGAAGTTATGACACTAGAGAGGCTGAATGATATGTTTTGTCAGTGACTGGGAAAGTTCCTATCAAGCTGAACACTTCAAGGTTACTTTGATTTAATAGACTAGAAGCTGGTGTTTTTTGAATATCAAATAGGTAAGAATATTTTAGCTGTTCTATAAGCCTAACCATACATACACGTGCAAAAAAAACCCAAACAAAAAGCGCTTGTTCTGCAGAGTTTATTATGTGGATAAGTGAGAGATGTTATTCAGGATTAGATAGTGAACCATACATATTTTAGCTACTGGTTTTTAAAATTAACTTCCTCTTTGAGTTGTGTTGTTCAAGTCTTTGTGAGGGAGGATTTGAATGAGCAGAAGATGGCAGAACAGCACAGACAAACAGGAAGGGGGGGAAATAAAGCTGTTTTTAGCATAAGGGGGCAGCATGGAAGTGACAAGGCAAGGACTGGGAAAGGTGTGTGACTCATTTAGTTGGTTCAGATTTTCATGTGTTCTTCAGTAGAATTGAAGCATGAAATATGGTGTCTGGCATTCTGTATTAAAATACTTGTAAGATATCTCAAGATTGCATTCCTCCAAATAAGACAAATGCAAATGTTTCAGCTTGCTCAATGTTAAGCTAGAGCTCCTCTCTGCTTTTATAAGAATCTCAGAAGTCCTGTGGTACTTTCCCTCTGTGGCAGGGTTTGCCTTCATGCGAGTGGCCAAGAGCTTTTTGTCCCCAAGTGCTGAGTGTTTCCTGGGACAGGGAATTCTTGCCCCAGGATTCTAGAGCTTTCAGCATTTCTTTGGCATTCTTTGTACACAGCTTTCAAAGTGCTTTTGGATGAAAAGTGCTATGTAAATACAAAAGATTAATAATTAAGATTGTGTTAATGCGTAGTAATTGTGCATAATGCAGTGCACCACAGGAATCCTTCTTTTGAGCTGTCTGACTGGTCTAATTTTATTTATTTTTTTAAAAGATACAGGTTAATCATGACATTCATAACCATAACTGTGCAATTATCACAGGCTGGGCAATCGTATTGACATACATAAAAATTATTTAATGAATCACAGTGACTTTTGGCTTATTTAATTTATTATGAAAACTCAACACAAGTCTTCTTTCATAAGTATTGTACTTCCCACAGGTCACCACAGAAGTAACATGATTATAGTGTACTGGAAAGGGTTGAAACCATTCCCTGGCTCTGTGGTTGTTACTGATCATGCTAATAATGCGCTGTTAGACCACTCTGTGATAAGTTTCAGAAGAGGACATTAAAACACATTAAGGATAAATAACTAGAAAAATTCTTGTTTTCTTCTGGTTGTATAGAAGAAGCAAGAGGCTGTTTAAACCAATACATGAGCTATATATTTTTATATTTGCTATATTTTGTAACACAGCTGATTTGAAACCCTGAAGACATTGTTATGTTTACTTTTCCACACAGAAGCTCCATTGTGTTAAAGACATAAAGAATCACACTCTCATACAACTGGTCCTCTTGAACTACCTGGCCTGCTCATGGGCGTAAGATTGATTGGGGTTCTCATGGGGTCTTCATGTTCCTCTGTCCCTTAGTTGAAATGTTCTTGATTATTAAAGAACTGTACTTCCATGAGTGTCATGACTGGCTCAACATAACCACTGAGTACTTTTAAGGTAAAATCAAGTGTATAAAAAAAAAGAAATCAGAAGAACTCCTGTAAGCTCAATGAGGATTGAACTACATTAGAAATATCAGATGTGGTGTTTTATCCACATCAGGAACTGAAATTAACTGGACAAAATATGTCCTGAGTGATATTTCGCTACAAAGTCTCTGAATGGTTTTACCATTACGATTACTTAAGACCAAATGACTTTGAACTTACGTATGGATGAAGAATGAGATGAATAAAGGAAATCGTACTTGCGTGTGCCTAGCTAGTTTTGGTTTATTTTGTAAAAGAGAACTATGTATTTTTATATACAGTCATGAGGGAAAAACTAAGCAGTGCTGAGGAAACTCTAACCTAAGTGTGTGCTCACAGCTTGAACAGGGGTTATGCAGCTATCTTCAGATCTGGTTCAAGATCAAAGCAAACCCTGGTAATCCCAGCACTGAAATGAGGGAGGGACAAGAGAATGTTGCCAAGAGAGAAAATCTGAATTCTGGCAATTCTGAATCTTAAATGTAGGTGGAAGATGGTAGATAAGAAGGAGGCATGGTAGAAATCAAGTAAGTCCTCCTACTCCTGTAATACAGTGGAAGAAATCATGTGTCGTGTACTCTGAATGCCTGTGGTGCCAGAAAGAATGGGGTGGGGTTAGCTCTTCCTCTTTGTATCTTATTTTTCCTTTTTCAGCTTTTTTGCCTTTGATTTTGGCTGCTCTTTGCAGCTTCCCCACTGCTGATGCCCAAATTCTCCTGAAACTTCCTGTGTCTCACAGCCAAAAGACCACTGTTGCTATTCCTGTCTCTTTTTTGGATCCGTACAAGAAATCAATTGTTGTCTTGTACACCAACGTTAACAACAACAAGAATAATACAAATAATAATGGTAATAACAACAATAAAAAAATAATCCTGCAAACCATTAAATTACAGCTTTACCAAACTGAAGACCCCATGAATTACTGCTCTTTTTCAGGTGAAATCCTCCTGTTGCTCTAAATGTTTCTAACATTTTTTGTAAGCTGTTTTACCCAGCTGCCCAGCAGTTAAAGAAGTTGCTCTGGATTACAGATGTTTAATTCCCATTCTTCCTGAGATAATTGGAAGCAACTCTAAGGGAGCATGCAGCTGCCCTCACTGAGATGTAGTCTGGGCTCCCTTGATAGTTCTTAATCTACCCTTTGGTTGCTATTTCACTTTGCAGAAATTCTTATATACCCACTGTTCATCAACTTCAACCTTTTCATCCATCTTGTCAACAACCAGGTAATGGAGTAATTTTCTCCTTGCTCCCTCATCCTTCACACATGCTGAATAAATGTATTTCATACAGAGAGAAATAGCATTAACATGAGAGACTGCTCCATCCCTCCCTCTCTGCTCTGTACACCCCTCTGAATGCCCTAGGGCAAGGCACTTCCAGAAATGTTGGTTCAGATGCCATCAGCCAGAAAAGGCAACTAATCCCACACAACCTGAGTGAGTGTGCTGACAGCTAAGTTTTTGGCAATAAGGGATTGACAATACCACTTCCTCAGGCAGTTTTGTGAATCTGCTCCCCCTCTGCTCCTGCAAATTCTCTCCAGATGAAACCAGTTGACCACTTAACAGTTTCAGGATGACTAAAGCAGCATTTCCCAGTAAATTCACCCTCCTCCGCTCTACTGCTGACCTTGCTCCTTTGTGGCATTCTCGTTTCTCTAGCATGTCTCTCCATTCTTTCTTCCTCCTCTTTATATTCCCTTTGCCTGGCTATGTTCTTCCCCATTTGTGTGCTCATTTCAGTTGCCTGTTCACCCCTTCTTTCCTGTGTGACTCTGATCTTTTCTTTGACGTTCCCACTTCCATAACCCAAGTCACCAGGACACACAGCTAGCTATTCAGGGCTGGGCCATAATACCCAAGAGGTTTCCAAATGAATGCCTTCAGTGATAGGAAACATTCTGTGTAGGACACTTAGCAGTTCACTCGGCCTGGGAAGAGCATTTTCCTGTCATGACTGTGCTGTTTTGCATTTATCTGGCATCACATCTGCCTGACTCTGAGATGATAGTGTAGTGATAGTACCCTCAGTAGCTCTACGATGTGTTGTACTTACACAGGGATTCTGTGGGGAAGATGCAGCTTGACATCTAATTCCTTCCATTGTCTTCTCCCGAGTGGTTCGTGGGGAATACTGTCCAACAATTTCAGTATATTAATAAAAACAATGGTACCATTAGGTCAACTTCTCTTTCAACACTGGCTGTTCAGGTTGCCCAGACCTATCTCTGCTTAAAGTGTGTTATAGTGAAAAGTGATCCTTGTGTTGTCAAAACACCAGATATGAATACACACCCCCACAGCAACTCTTTCTTGGGTATAGCTTGAGCAAGGAAGCAGCTCACACTGTAGTCTGAGTTTACTCTGGTGCTGAGCTGTTGCAGCCCCTGAGTTATCCAAGGTCATGCTGGTGTACGCAGAGTGTCTTGTGACCTTGGAGTGAATGAAGGATGCACATATTGGGCCCAAAGCAGTTTAAAAGATCTGTTCTCTCCCTGCTCCTTCCCTACACACACTGAGAAATGTGCAATTCAGCAGTCAGTCTGCATTTCAGTGTGTTCAGGTACTGCACTCACGAAGGGTGAGATACTTAACAGCATTTGGCAATGCAAAGTTGGCATAAAAATGACCTGAGACTTTCCAGTTGTTTTTTGAATTGTCTTTAAAATGGTTGAAAATTGGTTGTAGTTTTGGGCTTTGGAGATCAAGGGTAAAGCATAGCTATTTAAAGCTATTTTAAGTTCAGTTATAGTTGTTATCTATTTTAAGTTACTATGTGGTTTTGTAAGACAAAACAAAAGCAAAGGATCTGTTTGAAAATATTTTCCTTTAATCTGTGCCAGCAGTAAGGGATCAATACCAAGTTGTACCAAGCACGAAGAACAAATATCATGCTATTGATGTGTAAGCTGCTCTTGAAGTGACGTCCTCCCATCTACAGCACATGTTGTAGATGTTAAAGGTGATCAGGCAGAGCTCAAGTCTTCTAGAATTATTCTTTCCATTTAATTAATTAACTCCTGTAGGCTGGGATTATTTTCATTTTGTATTTGAACAGATCCCAAAACAATAGGGTCTATTTCATAATATGTGTTACCAGAATACAAACATGAATGAATAGAATTAAGAATTTGTTCAACTTACTTAGCTTTCTAGGTACCCTAAACATTAATCTGTTTTAAAAGACATTTCTGAACTCGAGGTGAGAATTTTACTGAATAATGCAGATTTCATTTTTTTTCCCTTGCTGTTGTGTCCAGGCTTTCTCATTCTTACATACCAGGAAGTTTTTACTGGCTAGCAGAATACCATTAGGTTTAACACATTTTACACAGACTCACTTTTATATGGTTTTGAGAGGACTGGATTCCTAAAACTAATATATCAATTAACACAGTTTGTGAGGAAAACAGATTTGGGATACACTTTTGTTCTGGCAAAAGTATGCTTTTCACTTATGCTATTCATACATTGTAGATTTGTCTTAAACAGGTAAAAAAAGGACAGATTTTAAATATAGGAACAAAATACAGAGAAGGAGCTTTAGATTTCATTTGCTGTTTTCCCTGTTTCTTGCACAACTAAAATAATGACATGAAATTATTTAGCAGCCTGTCATTACTACCAACAATGGAAGGAGATTGTTTATCTGCTTGTTTCTACAATGAAATGTGAATGCTATGCCACTGACTACTCTGATGTTAATAGCCATGAAATTGCTTCTCCCTGAGCCTGTTCAAGTCATTTGTTAAGGCAAATTTTTCTAGTTTAAAATTTCAGCTTTTTTCCCAGTTTAAAAAATCATAAATCTCTCAGATAAAATTTATGACCATTTAACAGTTTTTAATTCAACGGGAATGAAAAATACAGAATTAACTTGTATGACTTCTAGTGACTACTGCTGTCCCGGAAGATTCTGCCTCAGCACCTTCCACCATTCGCCCCTTGGGAGCTCTCCCGAAGAACGAATGCTGCTCACTGCCATCTCTGTCCTCCTGCTCAGCTCAAGCACCTCTCAATTCTGATATACAGAAATTGAAAGCCATAACTGGGCAATTTTCACGTATTATTGACCTCAAATGAGATAAGTGTAATTTTAATGAACTTGATCTGGTTAGTACTCATGGAATTACTCCTATCTGATGACTATTGAGAGGAGAGCCTGATGCACGGACAGACTTAACCAGGCATGGTAAAGACAGATACTAGCTAGGTGCTCATCTCTTTTGTTTAAACATTGTCACCATCTTAGTTCTGCCACTGAAGGAAAGGGAAAATGTAACAGTTCCCTGCAAGCAAATGAATCTGAATGCATATGATTGTGATAAAGGCACACAGATTTCAGGGAGGGTGTATCTGTAAGCCAGTGCTGGCAGCAGACCATAGGAGAGTCTTTTTCCTCTATTTTTTTTCCCCCCTCTTTCTCTATGTTAGTTCCGCTTGTCAGTGAAAGAAACTGGGGATGGGGAGTGGTGGTGAGCGTTTCAGTAGATGCATCATAGGCCTTGCTGCAGTAGGAAGATGGTCCACAGATGTGTACGATGCTTCAGAGCAGGAGCTGCAGTCTGGGCAGAAGATGCATCAGGGTGAGGGGAGCTCTTCCTAAGACCAAATTTTTTACACCCAGATGTTGAGCTCCTGTAGCTGTCAGTTTCTATAGATCTGAGGCAAACTGAGGCCCAGAATCTGCAGTGACTTGTAACTTGCAGATAGGATCTTCTGTTCACTGTCGTGGAATTGGCAAGAGAAGTAGCAGAGGGTGGCTTAGTCCCATCTTGTAGTAAATACGTGCTGCCAAGTAAAGAATGGAGGACAAGCATCTCTCTTTCTCACCCAAGAGATTATGTCCTGGCTATCCGCATTTAAACAAAGTTTGGCATTGCTTGAAATGGAAAAAATCATTTTGTGCCAGGGGGATGGTGTCATATCTCCTGATACATATCTAATCCTACTGCTGGGTCCCTTGGGTTTTGTTTCAAATTGTTAATGAAATCAAAGCATATCCTGGGACTATCCAGGGAGTGTCTTAGTTTGTGTAGCTGAAGAACAATCACAAGACAATTTTCTAAAAACAATAGGAGATGAAAGAGGAAGTTTAAACCACTTCCCAGTTGAGAAAACACAATTCTGCTGATTCACATCTGTGCAGAATGATAGGTTTTTTCTTTTGCCCAGTCCTCAGATTGCCAAGATGATATTAATATGAGAGCGCAATAGAACACTCCCAGGTGTAAAGCCCAGTAATCAAACACAAATTCTTTACCTATAATTATCTCTTTAAATTTCATCTTAGGTTTCAGTTTTTAGCTTCCCTTCCCATCATATCCTTTATATAAATATCCTGGTGTTATTCAGGAATGCTTGAGCAGAAAAACCACATTTACTGATGCACCACAGATTCTGAAAGGGTGAATCAACAATAGCACAGATACCATTCATAGTTCAGAAATTCACCCTGTGCAGGATGTGAATGTTTAACTGAAATAACCTATTAGCTAGGGAAATTGAACACTGCCACTGTGAACAACAGAGGGACATTACGGCCTTTATAAGTTAGCTCAAGTCCTTCATAAAAGCGACTGCTGGCCAACCCTTGCCCTTTTAACCTGGCAAGACAGGTCATATAAAGTGAGTTCAGGATGTAACGAAAGCAGCGCTTTCTGTACAAGATATACACTCCATAGAAGAGGAACTTCAGACATTTTCGCTGTCCAGTTTCATAGCACTCAAGAAGATGAGGAAAAAAAATTCAAATACATCTGACCTATAAATCATCTTAGTTCCTTAATATAAGCTTTTTAAGTAGCATTAATTGACCACTTAAGATTCAATATGTAACATTTGGAGGGAAATGCAATCACATACATTGTGATTTGCCTTCACTGAACTCAAAAGTAAAAATCCTGTTCTCTCTACGGGGCGCTGATATTTAGTTTGAATGAAGTGCTTGCTCAGCTCCTGCTATGACTGATGCGGTCCTGAGAAACAACACAGAACAGAAACATGCACTGTATCTTCTGTTTGCCAGGAATGGTGAGAGTATGACAAGGAGTCCTGAGGAGCAGCAATCCTGTCACCAGTCTGAGGAGTTACTTCAGCAATGGTGGCTGTCTCTAGGCAGGACAAAATACCTTTAGGATTTCCTGCAAGTAAGAGACTCTTTTCTTTTATAGACGCTCTTCTGATCATCTCCCATGTTTTGCACACTCCTTTAAGTAGGTGTTAAGCTGCTCTGCCATAGCTGACAGAGCATGAGATCATGATAATGGCTGTTCTTTTGCACAGGTCTTGCAAATAGTCTGTAGGATTAATGATATAGTGCAGTTTCCTGGGTCACTGGATAGTTCTTTGACTTCTCCACAACCATTTTGTGAGGTCAGAATGGCCACAGACCTTGATCTGTCCCTAGATCTGTCCCCTTTGTCTCTTACGTGCTTCTATGGTAGGGCAGGTACATTTGGCCTTCTTTCAGCCCAGCAGGCACATGGCAAGAAGCGTGGCAAGGACAGACTCCACTGCAGTGCTCGGGATGACTTTAGAGAAATCTGCTTTCAGTAGAAAAGATCAGAAAAGCTAGCCTTGCATCTGAACAGCCCAAATGCATAAAGCTTCAAAGTGATTACTGACTGTCATTAATATTCTAGCTTTAGCTTAATGATTCACTGTTTTGCACTGAAAGTTAGGGCTATTTTCACAAAGGGATCATGGTAGTAATCATTTGTTAAAAACCAGTTACTTAGTGTTCTCATTCCCTACTGGGAACTTGAATTCTTTGAAGACTCAATTTTTTAGATTTTTTTTCTGGTTTTATTAAAATTGTTAAGTAAATTAGAAGTCTTCAGTATTTATTCATCTACCTCTTCTTTATTCTGGGGGGGGGGGGGGGGGTTTTTAGTTTTTTTTTTTTTTTTTTTTTTTTTTTTTTTCATGTTCTTTTTTTGGGGCTGCAGAGGAATCTGGATTTATATCTTACTACTCTACTATTTCCAAAGCTGTTAGCTTTTAAATAGCCCCCCACAGAGTGTGCTTGACTTGCACCTCGTTGCACAGGGTAACTATGTGCATGGATGCTAATTAGAAGAAATGCTGACTATGACTTATCCATTAAGATCTTTGTTTACATATGTGTTTATGCCTCTGCTGATTTCTTTTGGTTTGGTTTTGTTTTGTTGTTTTATTATTGTTTTTTAATATAGTTGCAAATTATTTGAAAGAGATTTAACAAATAAAACTTCATGTGAAAACTGATCTTTTAAAATACAAATTTTTTAATCTCTTACTTTCTGGTTTCTTTTCCCATTATACCATGACTGCAGAGATGTGGAATCAAAAGGTAGTAGGAGGGCTCAGAAATTAAGCAATGGTAAATTGGAATTTGGAATGCCAATTCCAAATTTGGAATGCCAAAGTGGTTGGTTTACTTTAAATATTTAAACTGTAAATAATTCTATTGTAACTTAAATAATTTAAATATAAAATCTTAAACTGAAATGTTTTGTCATTTTTTTGACAAATTCTTACTAGTATGTATATAGTATTTTAAATTTTAACATACCACTATCAAATTTGACCCCTGTTTAGATAGCATAATTGAACGTCAGAACATCTCGGCAATGACTGAAAATCCACAGACTGAAAGATCAGAAAGGACTAGAATAGTCCTTTCTAAGAAACAGATTTGAAAGCCGTTGTATTGGTTTCCGTGGGGATTAGCAACAAAAATATTGGCAACGAAACATTTATGGGAAACACTTGGTAAAACGGACATGACTTCCGTCCTTCCTTCCATCATTCTTTACATCCTTCCTTCTGTCCGTCCTTCCTTCCTTCCTTCCTTCCTTCCTTCCTTCCTTCTTCTAAGTATTTGCAAAAGGCAAGCATAAATATACACATCTCATGAGTGAAAACGAAAAGAAAGCGTTTGGTTTTATTTTAAGTTACATTGACTAAAAAGTTCAACAGTCACTGCAGGAACTTGTGAGTTTGTAAAGCTGCTGCTTTTTGTGGGCGTTTCTTCATAGAGCTGTCACAGTTAATATTAATGTGGAGGGTAAACATGAGTCAGATTATGCAGCAAAGAATAAAAGTCTTTGCTAACTTGCAACATTTCATTCAGAAAGAATTTTTTTGTTCCTATCAATAGGAATTATAGTAAATCTTCAAGATGTGTAATATTACAACTCTGGAACATTATATAAGCTTGTGCATTCTCGTGCCCAATACTCAGAATAAAAGACCAGTTGTATTGTCAGTTACTACTGTGCGCTCAGCAGAAGCCATCTGTGTTTAAGTGTTGCCAGATTGTACAGTACTGTGACATAAATAGAGCCAAATTTAAGGTACAGTTTTTACAAAACTAAGATTTGGGAATATTTAATTCCCCAGGAGTTCTGTAGAAGTTGAAGGAGCCAAAATAATTTCTGGCAATTTAGATTCATCCTGACGTAGAAATGATGTCATTAGCTTGAGTCCTAGGAGAGGTTCTGTGCTCCATGCTCTACTATTCCTGAGATTCCTTTAGATACCATTGTGTAGAGAGCCGGGAGAACCTAGTTTAGAAAAACTTGAGTCTTCCTTTTGCTTCAAAATATTTTGAATATGTGTGTGTATATATATATATGTGTGTGTGTGTGTGTCTCTCAGGACATACATACTTGTCACAAATATTAATCAAGACTTTTAATGCAAGGTTCCCAGTATGTGTGTATCTTTTCTGTATCTATGTGCTTCATTACCCAGGCATTATCTTTCCTTTCTTGGCAGGATTCCTACCTAATGATCAGGGCTGCTGCTAGTCCTTACTGTCCCTTTTCCTCCTTAGTGTTTATCAAAGCTAATGAGACCTGTGCAATTTGAGTTGAAAGGTGGGAAGCATTCTGGTGACTCAGCTGGTCTCCTGCTATAGCTAAACTTCACCCAGCTCCCCAGAGTGAAAATCAACAGTTGTTGATCTCAGGAGGTGGCAAATGTTGCATCTTTTTGTGGGTGAGATGGCTGTTCCCTGGGGGTTGTTTTGCTGTTTCAAAGAGAGCACGTTTTTATAACTTGTCTCATCTAATGCTAATATTAGCCAACTAGCCCTAGCCTGACTACTAATTTGTGTGGGGTTTGGATAGAGTATTTTATTTTCTGAGAGTATGTCAGTATGGTATCCTGAAAATACAATCTGAAATGTACCGTGTTGGTGGAATGTTACGTTGTTGTGTCCTTGTTGTAGAAGAGCCTTTTTTTTTTTAACTTTTTTTGTGTGTGTGGTGGTGGTTTTATTTAACTAAATAGGAAGATCCATTTTTGCCAGTGAAACCTCTGGGTAGATATTCTGGTTTAAAATAGGATTTTTATTTACTTTTATTAAAATTTCTTGGATACATCTTGGCTTTTATGAAGGTCTTCCAGACTGACAGAACTGGAGCGAAGGGCAATGCAGCATTTTCCATGGCACTGCCTATCCCATTTGCACCTCACCCATGTTGTGAAAGGCTGCCAGTCAGTAAAGGACTCTCTCGCTCATTGAAACATCAGAGTAATGGACTGTATTCAAACTGGCCCCAAAATCTGTGATTGAAAAGCTTTGTGAGAGAGGTGCTCGAGGGTATCCAAGTTCAGCAACAGAGGTTCACAATTTTTTTTAAGGAGCTCGTCCTATCTGAGCAATTGAACTAGAGTAACCTTAGCTCGCTCCGTGTTTATACAGCCCCAATGCCCCTGGAGACAACTCTGTGCGTGTCTATGAATATCTACTTACAATAGTAATATAAAGTCCAAAGCTTTTGAGTGGGGATAACGAGATTGTTTTTCTTATGCAGCTGGTAAGATACAGTAGTGGATAATCTCTCCTATTATGGCATGGATTCCCGTACTTGCTCTAAGACTCTTTGGCAATCCTGCACTTCCAATGCTCTCACTACCTAGCTGGAGTGTCGGAGCTGGAAGGCAATTGACTCCTCAGCAGAAAGAAAGAGCCTCTTGTAGGAGGTGGTTTCAACTTAGAGGAGGTTGAATTTTCCGTAGATATGTCTCTTTCATGTCACTGCTTTTTAAAATGTCTCCTTTTAGGATGGCTCTTTTATTAGTGAAAGCAGAGATAGAGTAGTTGAAAAGTCTGAGCTTTAATCCTAATGGTTTCCTGTTTGGACAAATCCTTTGTCCCGTGTGCTTTCAATTTTGCTTTTGGGTTTTCTGCCTTGTTTTCTCATTTATAAGTAGTGAATGTTTATCTCTGAAGGGTACTGTTCAAAGTTAATAATGTCTACTTTATTTAAATTTTTGTATGTGCAGTTTCATACATCTATTTTAAGCCCTGCATTTACAACAAAGGGAACTTCTTAGTTACTTTGCCATTGATATTCTCTGAATCTGATCAAATCCCAAATGGTAAGTGAGCTATGAACACCTATGTTTCCATTCTTCTCCTAGCTGCATCTCAGCTTTCCAAGCTTCTGTGATTTCCAAACTGAAGCTATCGTTCTTTCAATAGAAGTGCTTAGTGTTCCCACGTGGTCCAGAAACTGTGTGAAAACTGTGCTGTATTCAACCTTTTTGCAAAGGTTCTTAGTAAAAACACTTGAAACCCTGGTAAAATTTCTTCTTATGATCTGCTGTCTGTCTCTGCCTCAGCATTAGTTCTTGAATTCTCAGCTCAGGCAGTAAGTCCTTCTGTCCTTACGTGCACTCTATCCAGGCCAAATTCCTACTCATAGCAATGGTCCTCTTACTTGCAGAAGGGCTGAGGGACAGTGTCAAAGCCCCGAGAGATGTCTGGTTTGCAGTGACATTTTTATGGATCCTGTCACTTTGTGACAGAAGGTCACACTGCTTGGCTTCTGCAGATGTGTATTCTGCATCCTACAGTTGTACAGCGATTTAACAAAGGTCACAATAAGTTCAGCAGTGAAATTGTTGTCATTGCTGAGGTGATATGCTGTATCTCTGCACATCCCAGTTCTTCAGGAAGCATAGATTTCCCTTGACTGAAGTTCTAGGACTAGGGAGAAAAGGAATTAAAAATGTTGAAGAATGCCTGAGCCCTGGTTCAGATCAGTGCAATGGAAGTTAATTTTCGGGTCTAATCCAGGAGAGGGAGCTAACTTTCTAGTCATCACAACTGGCACACTGCTGGAGAAGCTGTTCTGACAGCTGATGGCCTATGTCTGACTGATTATTCACATATGCTGTCCCTGAAGGAAAGTCATCTTGGGAGTGCAAAACCACCCTCTCAAAACATTGGTTACCTCTGTTCAGTGCAGTAAATATAATTACATGACATATTCTTGACAGGGGAGTATTTATTGTTAATGTACTTCACTATAATTTAAACACTATTACGTATTGTTTGCTCTCTTCCCCCACTCTTCTGCCTTTCGCCTATTAAGGAATATTAACAGGATCTGAATTTAATAGTTTCTCCACTGCAGTAAATGCTGCTTCTCTGCTGCACTGTGGGAAAGCAGGGCAGTGGCACTCGGCAGTGTGGCAGCGGGTGGCTTTGCAAGCTCCTATACTTGTAACTTGCTGCCAGCTTCAGTTAAGCGTCCCAGGCCCAGGGTGAAATGTGTGTGCAGCAAAGTGCGCTTGCACCAACCCCCTTCAGCACAGGAAGATGGAAAGCAGCTTGTGAGGTCCAGCTAGAAGAGTGTGTCCACACTGGTAAACCCTCCTACCCTGTGCCTCTTCACAAACTCATCCTTGTGAAGCTTCTGCCTTGGTTGATTGTCACTGCAGCTCTCGGACCGGGCTGACACAGGAGACAAAAAAACCCCCAAAAAAAGAATTGAAAAAATCCCTGTTTGTTGAAATAAGTTAATGGGTTAGAGAGAAACACAAAAGAAAGAAGGGAGACGGCTGGGGTGTTTTATGGGCCCACAGAGGGGAAATGTGCAGGCAATTGTGCAGAACATCTGCCCATGGGCTGTCCTGGGGAGCTGTTGGCCCCAGGCATGGGCCTTGTGCTTGGGCCCCTCCCACAGCCACATGTCCCCAGAAAATGGGCAAGCGTGAGGCTGACCTCGCTGCCTGGGCGTGCTGGGCGCTCTGCCAGGTGCTGGCCCAGGCACCCATCTCTGGCCTTGGTACCCCAGTCCCCTCCTGGGGAGGGAATACCTGCTGAGTCAGCAATCCCATGTCTTTCTCCCTGTCTCTGTCTTTCTCCCGTTGCTCTCTCCCTCACTCTGTGTTTTCTCTCTCTCAAACACAAGTATTAAGCTGTAATTATTAAGCAGGAGACTTTGAAAACCTGCCATGTATGTAATAGAAAAGTTTGGACCCTAGAAAGAAAATAGAACAGAAGATAAAGCACTGGTCTTTTTTGTGTCTGGATTACTTGATTAATAATAAGTTTGATTAATAATAATTAGTTTTACTCTAACCTTGTGATTTTGGGTGCTTGAGGTTGGAGAAAATTTGGTCAGGGAAGAGTAGCTCTGGAGCACTCTATTTACTCTCTGAACAGAGTCCAGCATCTCTGACAGCATAAACAACTGAGTGCTGAGCAGATGGAATAATTTTTCTGTGTTAGTTATTTTAATACAAAGGAACGTGCGGAAATTAATATTGAAAATTTAAAAAAAAACCCCAAAATCTATTTACCACATATTTAAAATTAACAGAACATGAAAGTTCAAGAGAAAGGGAAATAACTTTTTAAGCCTTTGAATATTTTTCTTGTTTATTTCACAATAGACTGATTTGGTAAACAAGTAAAACCAAAGGCAAGAGAAATTCTTCATGTCATGTTATCTAGCAAGAAATTCTGATCCAGTTTAATGAGGACTAAATAAACGCTATGGGCTTGAACATAGCAGGGTGGCATATTAGCACAGAGGTGTGCGTAAGTTAAGTTGATAACATAACCTTGAGCCATCTGTGATGAGAAAATAATATGGGGAGCCATCAGTGCTTTGAAATGATCCAATTTGTGGCAGCAGTCAGCTCAAAAACACATCCCACGTCACTGGAAAATACTCGGTAATACTTTAAAAGTTCTCTTGAAAACTTTGTCCATGAAGAATGGCCCTTTAAAGCTTAGTGGAGGTAATTGCAGCAAACAGTTTATTGAGCTAATTAGGACACTTTTTCTGTTAATTATCCATGAAGATTGGGCATTTTGCTGAATTATCTATTTGGAATGATTTGATGAATAGGGCGTGCAAGCATATTTCAACCTCGAGAACTATCTGCCATGGCTATTACTTTAAAATTCACTGTTCACACTCTGTAATTAGCTAGATAAGTCATGTGGGTTTGTTTTGTTGGGATTGGATGTCTCCCAAACTTATAGTTTTCAAGAAAGCTGGGCATTTACTGAAGTGAATACATTTTGCTTGAGTGATCATTCAAACTCTTGAGAGTAACATACATTTAAATTAGAAAGGCAGAACAAAGAAACAAGCCTATCGTGTTTATTGTTGTAATGTTTTGTGCACAGCTCTAGATAGGGGACATCCGCTGAGTGTCGTTGCAGGTATCTGTTGGTGTACAGACCAGAACAATTCTGCCCCCAATTAGAACGTTGCGCTTTGCAATTATTTTATCACGTGCATCTATGTTGTGGAGTCAACATTGTTAGTCTGTTCATCGTTTGTCATGTTATGTTGGAGTTTGTGATAGATGTCCTTTGCTGCAGAGTTTTTTTCCAAGTGAGCAATAGTAACAAAAATTGTTTATTATGAAACTGTGACTGTAAGAGCTGTCTAATACTGGGAATCCATGACCACCAGTGACATTGCAAGACTCCTGCTGGCATGTAACAGTGATTGGTTTGGGCAGGGTAGCAGAGTCTGGCCCAGGTTCGTTACTCAGCGCTGTCGTGCCCCGCGTGGCTCTGTGGGCCCTCTTCTGTGCCTGCTGTGAAAATCTGCACCTTAGCGCCTAGCAAAGGGTTCTGAGCAGGTCTGACTGGCAGCGTCGCTACCCCAGTATTCTCCCCACTGCATCACAGCTGTGAGGATAAATGGATATTTTCTCAGTTATTCACAGTCGCATAACTGGCCCTTTAAATTAGGCAATAGGATTCCAGACACCAGTTATGGCAAAAACGCATGATGTTCATCTCCATTATCTCTGTTATTTAAGGCTTTCAGAAAACCACTAACCTTAACTCCTACACTCAAACAAGCACACACTAGCACACAGAGTTAAGCCAACTTTTTAACTCCCAGTCATTAAGGATGTCAAAACATTCTGATATATGATATAAACTCATTATGACTGGATTTTGTTTTTATTAATGTAAGGGTTAGGTTGTGAAGAACAGAAGATTTTTTTTAAGCCTCTTACTCCCTAGAGACAATGTGATTTGGTGGTTTAACATTGTAACATTTTAAAGGGCTTGTTAAGCCCCAATCAGAGTACATTAAGCGCTAACATTTTTAAAGTGCATAATAAGACCTAAACATTTTAATAGCATATTAACTTGTAACATAAACCAAACACAGTCACAGTGTTGTCTTTTTCCTAGTGTTTTTCCTATGACAAGTTCAAACAAGTAACTGATACTATTAGAAAGTTGAGGGTTTTTTTGCTGTCCTTCCTGTTAAAAAAAAAAAAAAAAAAAGAGCCAGGAAAATTCTGTATAAGAAATTTTCTTTGAAGTGAAATTTTAAAATTAAATTAATGCAGAAAAATTTCTTTTGAGAGTTCCCATCACTAAATGGTAACAAATAGAGTACGCTGATAGAAAAAAAAAAAAAAAAAAAAAGAGGAGTGTTTTTAGTGAAATGACATTTTGTACTGGGAAAATGGTTTTTGAGAAGTTTTACACAGATCTAATAATTTTGGAGTCATCTGTGAACGAGAACTGTGGGATGGGCACTTGCCAATGAAAAACATTCATTGAAAATCTGTGGGTCTTGTTTTGTTCAGTGTTTTGTTTTGTTTTTTTTTTTCATATGTAAACTCCTGCATGCGGTTCTGGAGAAGAGGTGCTGCTTCATTGATATGGTGGCCCAACAATTTACTTGGAGAGAAAAAAAAAATAAAAGGAAAGTACAATGTAGCCTGTGAGCGTCTCTTCTTAATTGGTTTGGAACCTCTCGATGAGTGATTCCAGGCGCACCTTCCCTGGAGGGAGCTGAGCACACCACCTCTGCAGCTCTCCCAGCCCCTCCCAGGTTAGGGCAAGGCAGCTGAGCCACCTTTTGGACCTTCCTCTGTCTTCCCCGTGGCATCGTGAGGGGAAGTTGTGGCTCAATCATTTCAGCTCAGGTTATATCAGCGTAATCGCCTCTGTGTTACTGCCCTGTTACCGTGAGAGGATGAGACGCCCTAATCCAGTGGCCTGAAGCTGAAGACCTCTTCAGAGCTGTGCATTGCTGCTGCTGCTGCGGCTCCAGCGCCGGCACTGCCTCTCTGGGGCTCCCTGTCTGGCAGACAGAGCGGGCTGCTTGGGGTGTCTCTCCTTAGGGCACGCTGAAACCTCAGCATTGCTTTGGCAAATGCAGATCAGCTCCAGTCTAGGTCTGGGCAGGTAAAGAGTCTCCCACAGTAGCTCCCTCATCTATAGAAAATGCTCTCTTCACTGTAACTCTGACAAGGCAGCTTCTGGAGCAGGACATTTTGTAACATGAGGAGGGCTGCTGAGGGGATAAAAAGGCCCTCCACAGTGCGCACAGGGCCTCACTGCTTGTGTATAGCAGGGTCTTAACTCCTCTCCAGCAGCTGGGAAAAAGGTGTGCAATGCAACAGCAGCAAGGGCATAATCCGCATGGAATCATGTTTAGATTGAATATAGTGTGCAAAGAAACTAAGGGAGTGGTGTGGATCTCGTCTTGTGTCTGGGCACTATTAATCTGATACAAGAACACCTTTTTCTTTGGTCGTCTGTTTATCCTATGTAGTAGTTGGAAGTAGTTAAAAGATAAAACCCCATCCTTATTCTGAAGTAAGAGTTACCACAGGGAGGAAGTAGTAATTCTGATATAACTACAGAGGTCTAACTACCCCAGTGTAATTGTACCATGTAACTGGGAAAGCATTCCTGCGGAGGAAAAACTCCAGTCAGAGAGACAAAATCTTAACACGCTGTAGACCTCACCCAGAGAAATAACTCTCTGTAATCTCAGACTAATGATTCTTTATTTTTAGTAAATAACTTGAGTCAATAAGAGAAAAGGGCTTAATGTTTGCATTAACTGTATACTGCATTAACATGAGTGACATCCTGCAAAACATGGGGCGTCTGAGGGGCATGAATCAGGGCTGAGAGTATGTTGCTGTACTGATGCTGTTGTAGCAAATGATTTAGGGAATGATGCAGAGGATGTTCTTCGGGCCCTTAGCTCTTTGTCAAACAGAAGAACAGAGGGGAAAAACAGTGCAGAAAGCCTGCCCAGAGAGCGAGCTCTGGTTACACTTTGGGCTATATCTAGGAAGGTCTGGCTCTTCATTCTGTTTCTCCCCAAATCCTTTCCTCAAACCTGTCAGTTTTGCTTGTATTTATATATTTGCCTGTATATATATATATATTTATATTTGAGTCTTAGCTTGGCTATGGCCAAGCCTGAGATGGGGGAGACTTGGTTGTAAAGAAGTGTTTGTTTGTTCCTGGGAAAAAAAACAACCTTAAAAAGTGAGAGTGTGAAAGATTAGGAGAACCTGTTTGAAAAGCCAGCTGCTTGCTCTATGGTGTATGCCACACTGAGATCATAAAATTTCAAAGCTGCTAAGTTGAGTGGAGTACCTGGAGCACTTTCAAAGTCCGTAAAAACCGTCTAAGAAAATGCTTTAAGTGAACTCTGGTAGGGACTGTGGAATACTATTGCATGTGGTGTGTGTACCTGGATTAACTGTACTCTTGAGGATGAGCCAGTCTTACATTCTTATAGCCCTTCTTATTTCACTAGGAGTATTTGTGGATGCTGAATGTTCAGTCTGTGTTTTGACAGGTATTGCTGCTATCTCATTGCATAGTTGCCTGCAGGTTACAGGTACTGTTTTTGTAGCATGCAATGGATATGTCTACCAGAGGAGAGAGGCTCACACGCTCCTCTGCTTGTGTGCTGAGCTGACTGGATGCAAGTACAAACACATTAGCACAGGAGTACAAACACATTAGCCCAAGCTAATATACTTGCCTCATTAGCAAGGCTTATCAATTCAGATTCAGGACCGCGCTGAAGTCTACATGGCTTCTAAAGTTCAGATAATGACTGGTCAGCAAGGAGAACGGCCAGAAAATTCTCATGCCTGTTAATCTATGAAGATATTTCCTGTGGAAAAAACACATTACGAGAATAGAGTACTGTTACTGAGACAATATTTGGGAGGCTTTTTAGTTTAAACTCTAATTATTTTATTTAAAATATTAGAATATGTTTTAGAGTATTCGATTGACTTGACTTCAAGAATTGATGAAAATAAAAAACATGCAGAAGGGGAAGACATAATAGCCAAAGGTATGCCAGATGTTTGTAAATTCTGAATTTTGAAAACACCTATATAATTGTCTTGCATAAATATATTCAGGAACGCAGTAGTTTTACCTAGCTTGGCACAGTGGTGGAAATGAAATAGAGATATGATTACTTTTTAATATTTATGTTTTCAGTTTATTGGCATAGACAAAAATTGTCCTTGGATAGTTATTAGATTTGGCAAATTAGTCTGAATTTTACAGGCATCATTTACAGAGATGAAAGCATGTGGTCCAGGATAAAAAGTGAGGAGTCTGTGGTATAATATCATATGCTTAAACTTATGCACTAACTTAGAAGCACATTTCACACCAGGTTAAAGGGTGGCTTTGAATCTCTTCCAGTTCACTTAAATATACAAAACCTTTTGACCGAAAGAGTTGATGGGTAGAAATGGAAGAACATCATAGCTCCTAATTTGTGTCAATAGGTTGCTTCTTCTATAAAATGTGAGGAGTTTAGGTGAAGTATGCTCCTTTTCAGGCAGTATATGGAATTGTAACAGCTTTTAAATAGAGTGCAAGTTCTCTTTTTTTCTTGGAACAAAAATGTTGATGTGAAATTGAAAACTCCTTTCAGATGCCTGCTGGGCTGGCAGGGTGTCAAGCTGTTTGGCTTGACTGTCTCTCTCTTTCACTCCCTTCACATTGTTTACAGACAACATACTCAACTCCAACTGACTGTATTTAAATATCAACTAATTATGTGCAAGAGGATTGGAAAAGGACACCACACTAAAGAACCTCCATGTCTTAGGCTGGTCAGGTATGGACCTTGCTTCAGGCAAATCACAAACTACTGTCCTAAGCAAAGTGCATGGACAGAGAGAGAGAAAGGAGGTACGAGGAGACAAAAATGCTTTCAGCCAGTGCTTTCTGAAGCTAGAACTGAGAAAGTGGGTGACTCCCAGCTTTTGCCTCAGGTTATATATGCTGATGTGAAAGGTCTTCTAGATGCACCATGTTTGCCAAACTCAAAGAGGGGGGGACGCTTCCCACAAGGTGCATTTTAGTCAGAGTACATCAATAGTGCACTGCCAACCTGGATCTGAGCTGGATTTATGACCTAGTCCCTTTGGGATCTCTGTAAGAGTTTCTTGATGTAGATATCAAAGTGGCTTAAGCTCTTTTTTTTTTTTTTTAATGAAGTGCATGCCTGTATCAGCCCGGATTTGCCTGTAACATGGACTGGCACTTGTGTACCTTATAGTGAGACTAAATCATTCAAGGGATGTTAGTCCTGCAATGCCTTTGCCATTGTGTTCTTGGAAGACAGGCAAGTTTACCTGCAGCTGGGACAACTATCTGGAATGGAGTCCTAAAGCATCTCAGCACAAAATGTTACCAGATGGCTTTGAAGAGGGGGGAACTCATATCTAGGCTAAGTAGTGATGTTCACATGAATACCTGGGTAGGTCAGCTGTGGAAATGATGGTGCGTGGAAGCTCACGGGACCTTCTTGGCTACTTAAAGAAAGATTAAGAGTTACTGTGTCAGCTTCGATGGTTCAGCCACCACAGAGGAATCTAACCTGGGCAGAGGCTTTGCTTTGCTGTCACCCAAAGAAATCTTGATATTCCTGAATTTTTAAAATCTATAAACCATTCTTTTATTTACAATATTCTCTTTCTTTTGGTTATATACTCTTTCTTGTCAAATTTGGTTGAAGTATGTAATGTGATACAAAAGGTAATAGCTGGGAGTCTGTCAGGCTTTTATCTTCTCTTCTCCACGTGATGTGGACCTTTGCATATACAAAGATGATTAGTGACCAAGTGTGGCCTGGATTTTAATGTGTTATCCAGAGTATTCACTCTGTTTTGCGTATGTTCATAGCAGATTCTCTAATTGTTCGAAAAAGACCCAGTAAAAATCCATGTCCAGTAGTTATCTGCTTAAAAATATGTGATGGGAAGGGAAAATAGAGGAGTTGGATCCTGCTATGACTAAGGAAATTTTCTTCCTCGTCTATCAAATGTGCTTATCTGTACTCGGGAATTACAATGTGGTTAGTTTACAGTCTATTATGCAAAGTTGCATGCAATGTGTTAATGATATTGGTAATTTAGTAACTATGTTCTGCACTAATTAGTAAAGCTGAATATCGTATTGCTCATCCTGGATCACTTTCAATGCTGCTGCATATTTTTTCAGTGTGCTTTAGCTCTTGTCATTAAAGCATGTATATACAAGCCAACATACCTTGTGAACTTTGGAAAGAAACTCAAAGCTCCCAGTATTTTATTATGTCTGTCATATTAAGCAAGAAAACAATCTAGTGGTTTGATAAAGAGATTATTGTGGAAGGACAGCTTCTGTGGCTTAGGGAATAGAACTGACTAGAATCCTTTTCCATCACCTGTGTTAAATGTGGGGTAAAGGACAATGCTCTGTATTGGGAATATTGCTGAGAGAAAAGGTTTTGACACAGCGAAACTAAATATACCCTCACAAACAAATGTTTTGGTCAGAGGTAGGTAAAATTAAGGGGTTACATGTTATAAGATCTCTAGCATGTTTATTCCTGTTAATTTTTTTTTTTTCTGGTGTTATCGTCTCCAACAATTTTTTTAAAATGAAACATACCTGTGTTCTGTGAAGTAACTAAGTGGGAAAGTATGGAAAAAGGTTACTATTACAGTAAGAAAAAACCAGCTATTTGGAAATGGTCTTACCTCAGTATTAGATATACAAACTAGTGTCAAATTTGTTGTGTGCTGGGTTCTCTCAAGACCACTGTGAAATGATGTGTTAGCAGTTGAACATCTTTTGGGAGATGGATGTATCCTTCACTGAAAGAGCTAAGAAGAGACTTCTTGCAGGTTCCAACATCTTGAATATTAACCTAGTCTCCCCAGCCTTTTAGAAAGTACATAGGACAGTCTAGTGTAAGGACTGAACAGCCCTCTGGGAGGAACCTTAGAAGCTGAGAGAAGACTTGAACTGACATTTCAGATTAACAAATAAACCAAACTGGATCATGCAGAGACTTTGAAATACTTACAATATCTGACACCAGATCTTCATGTGATGCATACTGTAGTACAGTACGCAAGCAGAGTATTTTTGACCTCAGTGTGTAGTGATGTGAATAGGAAAAACACATCAACTTTCATTGATTCTGATCTATTTATTAGGACTCGGGTAGAGATTTGGAGGTTTTATTAACTAATTCTTTAACAATGTTGGATTCAGGGTTCAGGAGGAGTAAAAAAAGTGAATAAAATACTCAGTTTTAGTGTAGAGGAATAAAGAACACATCAGAATATACTGTTATGTCACTATGTAAGTCCTTGGTACATCCACGTTTTGAACACTGCAGAGTTCACTCTCATCTCAGCGAGGACAGAACAGCTGCAGGCAACCAAAGTCAGAGAACGGTTTCCATACAGAGGAGAACCAGAGTGGCTAGGAATTAGCAGCCTGGTTGTGCAAGAGGCAAATGAGGTCCTGAGTGGCCTGTAGAGGTGATTAGGGGATACCAGTCAGTGTTACAGAATGTGACATCTAATTAGTTATCAAGGGGAATGTTCAAAGCAAACAAAAAAGGGTTTAGCACCATATGAAACCCATCGATATAATTGTTGTGAATGCTGACAGGTTCAAAAAAGTACGTGAGCAATGTATGGAGTGAAAAATCTGTCAAAGACTATTAAGCAGGATGATACTGCTTATGGTTAGGAAGCTGGAGCAGTTACTGTAGACTGGAAGTCTATACTGGGGAAACATCACTGCATGTTACTGACCACTGGAGCCTGGATACGGGATCTTGCTTTGAATGAATCTAACAAAATGACTGGTTCCAGATATGCCTCCAGTTTGTTGATCCTGAACTAGCCAATGGTACTATACAAATAAGGAGCATTGGTGAGATTGTCTCCGCAGTTGTTGGTGAGACTGTATCCACAGTTGTTGGTGAGACTGTATCCACAGTTGTTGGTGAGATTGTATCCACAGTTGTTGGTGAGACTGTATCAACATCTAAGCTGTATGGAATCAGTTCCCACTTAAAAAAAAAATCCTACAGGAAGTAAATACCCTTGCTGTCATCTACTAGACTACAGTCTTTCCTGTAATATCATAACCAAATAATATTTGTTTATGATATTACATATGACAGTGGAGATGCTTTTTTCAAGACCAAATGTCAGGTGTTAATTTGATATATTAAAGAAAGGAAAGATTGCAGCCAAAAAAGAAAGGTGACCTGGTTAGCACAAGTTGATGTGCTGCCTCAGAGCACTGACTGATAGGTATGTCTGTATTCTTCAGTATGTGTGGGGTAATCAGTTGTATGGATTTCTCCAAATATGTTTGTGTTAGAAGATCAGTTTCTTTCTTCCTACGTAACTTTGTATATGTTGTTTGGCCTCTTCAATGAAACTGTTCATTTCCATGTTGTTAAGAGAAATCAGGTGTTTGGAAAGACAGAGGTCTTAATTCTTTTTATCTCCCACTACATCTATTGCTTTGAATGGTTAAAAACTGAAAATAGTTCCTCCTTAAGCAAGGAGCTTGCCAGCTGTGCTCTTCTTGACATTCACAGAACTGGCATAGTGCTTGAGAACCTTAGCACTACTAGGATCAAATTCAATTTCCAGGAGAGACAGAGAAATGTATTTTGCATTTGACTGTCTTTTTCCTGAGTATAAATACAATAAAATTCAAAAAAAAAGGAAAAAGTTTAAGCCACAAAGATTTCTCCTGGTACAAGGGAATTCAGTATGAAATAGTGTCACATAAAATGACTCCTGCTGGTGTATGGCCCAAGGTTAAACAGTCATTTAATTTTATCTTGTATAATAAGTTACCAGATAGCAGTTAATAATTGAAGAGAATCCTGTATTTCATAGCAAAAGGCTTCTATATTTAAAAAAAAAAAAAAAAGTAGAAACACATGGGAAAATTCAAGCATCTTTGTCTTCGACCTGCGAGTACATAAACCAATGAGGTTTTTATTCCATATGTATAAAAGCCATGCAACAAATTAAGAGATCTATCAGGAAAATGAAATAATGAACAGAATAGCTCAATAGAATATGCTGTGTGGGTGAGGCCTAAGCAAGGCAGTTCAGTGGGGACTTCACCAAGGGCAGGCTGGGCTGGCCCCTAGTGAAATCCATGGCAGTTTGTCAGGCAGTTTTGTAATTCCCTCCCCCACAAAACTGGTATCACTCAGTTACGTTTCACACTTGCTGAACAGAAAAGCAGGCAGCTTTGTTGAAACTGATGCTGTTTTTCACAGCAGCCTTCTCAGTTAGTTTTCATGGTACAAAACCAGGAGTGGGATCATACTCAGCAGGCTCAACCTCTGCCCTCAAAATAATAGGATCTATCTGTTGTCTGGGACATGAGGGCCCTGGGTTAATTCACCAGCTGAAGTGCTTGGCATTCTTATCTGAAAAGCCCCCAACCTACCTCCCCGTGTCCTGTTGGTACTGCCCATCAAGTAGGTGGCAGAAAAGGGAGGAGCTTCAATTTCTCTTTTACCCTACTCTCCATGCTTCAGGGATGCTCAAGGCAACCTGCGTATTTATTCGCCTTGCTCCCAGAGTGTCTTTCCAGGACTGGAAGAGTGTTGGGACAGTCTATAGTTCATTGAAACCTTTGGCACCATCTCTTCCTTTGTCCTGCTGCTCTGACTGCTGCTCAGTAAATCCTGCAGAACACTCTAAAATGTGCAATGGATGTATTTCCCTCTGTTTCAGTTGACAAATCCCATACGTGTACTGCAGAACAGGCCTGTCTTCTATTTGCTAATGGGGTCCTTCAAAGAGGGCAAGCATCGTGCTTTTACCCGTTTTGAAAATGGATGAAGAAATCCAGATTCTGGCAGATTCTAAATATCTGGAAGCGATTTTTCATATCAGAGTTGTTCTTGAGTGTTGGGCTTTTGAAAAATTTCTTCTTCGCACAAATATATCTGTTCCAGTAAAAATGTCATCAGATCCAGGGTGGGGTAAAGCCAAGAGGAAGAGCTCCACCCAAGCTTAGTGGTTAGGACACTCATCCGAGATGTGGGAGATCCAGATTCAAGTCAGCATTTTCCTGGTCAGAGTGGGGACTGGAACCTGAATCTCCCACAGATCAATGAATGCTCTTACTGCTGACTATTGAGTTGGGGATGCAGGGCTTGGTGTCCCAGGATAGTTGAGAGTTTTTGTTTTAATTTTGTATTGTGTTGAAGACAAATTTAAAACATTGAAATTATTTTGCATGAAATGGAATAGCTCTTTTCCAGCCAGCCCTAATTCCCTCCATGGCAAACTCAGCCAGGGGTCTGAGAAGCAGACTTTTGCCACAGCTTTGGAAATGAACATCTGGAGGCAGAGCCATAACAGCCATTGTACACTAGAATAATGTACCATGTGGATGGATGTGCAAGCAGAAGCAGTCAATCGCTTCACTACTGAACATGGACATCACTCCAACTAAATGCCAAACGTTCATGAACCAGAGGTTGCCCTCAAGTCATTTAGTATGTGGATAAATAGAAGAAGTAGAGCAGTTTTTCTACACTGCAAATAATATCAAGATACTATTTCTCGTGGCTTCCTGCCCCTGTCCTCTTTCTCTGCATTGGTATCATTCACAGAGATGGAAATGGCCTGCAGCACTTCGAGACACATGCCTACTTCAATGGCCATTTAACTAGCTTTCCTGCAAGCTTCCAGACTCGCCAGCAAATATTGCAAGGAGCTGGTTGAGGAGTTAGCTGTGTATGGAGCTAGAAGCAAGCTCATTGAACAAATGTAGATACTGCTACTCCTGTGAAACTTTGATCTTTGTCGGACACTAAACAGACTTAGTCAATGTGGTTAATTGTGTAAAAAAGAAAATTCTGCTTCCTCCTGGTGTATCCAGGCATTTTGGTATATCTAGGTAACCTGTCATCACTTCAGACAAGCTTTCTCACAATATGTGACCACTGCTTTTTGGTTTTTGGGGTTTTTTTTACAAATGCTACATTACTTTTACTGAAAACCAAACTTGCATGAACCTGCAATTACACCTGGAGTATTTTCTAAGGAAAAACATTCTGGTTTGGAACTAAGTTAGATTTTGCTGAGTTAACACTCCACAGTTCAATGTTTGTATTTTTAGCACTTGGTTAGTATTAGGAAGAGAAAATGTTTTGGTTTCTGAAAAATTATAAGAGACTCCAGGTAAAGAGAAAAGAAATTATAATGTGATGAGAGACATTGAGAAAACACATAAAACTTTATGTTTGTAAAGCTGAACTATAGAAACTGAGTGACTACTTACGTAAGAGATCCAGACTCAGCTGGGGAACGGTAATCCGTGCCTGTTTATCTTGAAGATCTATCACTTTTAATGAAGGATAATAACACTCACAACAGCCACATACATGCCTGGAAAAAGCCCACATGTGTAGGTGCAAAAATTTGCCTTTCCTCGGGCAAATACACTTGAAAAATTGAATGCTGTAGTTATAGGTTGGTTTTGGCAGAATCATGCAGAAAAAAAAAAAAAACCCACCAAACAATATAAATACCTTGCCAGTTATAGTGCTGTGTCTCTTTAACCCTTTGATTTGGGTTTTCCTAGTTTTTTATTGTGCACACCACAGTCGTTCTCTGAGCAACACATTGAAATTAGAGCACACTCAAATAACTAAAACCAACTCCTGGTACTATTTCATTTTTGTGCTGCTGAAGTTTAGTCTTTGCTTCTGCCAGAAGCTGTTTATCGTTTGCACTATGGGAGGCAGCACCTGAAACCCCACTGTGCTGGGGGCAGAGGTTGTGCAAAAAGTTTGTGGCAGGATGTGAGTCTGGCTGGACAACCATGCTGTCCTTCCTTTCTGAGAGCACTGGCACTAAGCCTTGTCATGGCTGGAGCAAACAGCCTTCAGGAAAGAAAAGGAGAGACAGCCACTTGTCAGCAGCAACTAACCCAAGGAGTCTGATGAGAGGCACTTCCCAGACCAGTTCCACACCACCTCATTAGCATCATATTACCATGAGGCCTCTGAGAACATCTCTGTCTGTTCAGCCTCTCCCTCAGGTGCAGAATGGTGACCACTGTACCTGTCTGATGAGATGCTAAGACATGCATAGAGAGGGAAGCCTAATGGTGAGCATGAGGCTATGGCTTCACCTCAAATGGCCAGTGGACTGACCACTGAAACCTCCAACACTGAGGTTTTGCAAAGTGTTCCAGCTAGCTCATTTTCTTCATCAACACTTATTTACCCAGTCAAAAGAAGACAAGCAAGAGCTGGCTGCTCTGTGCATTTAAACTCTCTGGCTCTGATCTTGCAAAGAGACTGTCTCTCTCACTGACTTCAATGGCAGCCACCTCATTGCAGATGTCCTTGCAGGACTAGCACCCTAGGTAATCCTAGTGAGCACAGCTCCTTAGAATAACCATCGTTACCAACTGTGAGTGTAGCAGGATGGTGTTCTCGCACAGCATCACTAGGGATCACACTCTCTTAAGTTGCTGCTAGTTTTGCAAGCCAGTTTTCTTTCACAGGGATTTCCTCTGGCTGTAGCCATTATGATGCTCTAATATCCATAAAGGCTTTTTTCCCAAAGCTACGCTGTTCTACACCCATCTGAAAAGCAAGTGGGATTTTTGCCTCCTACACCAAGAAACTACTAAAGCCCCAGATCGAGCCCGAGTGTTTTAACAGCAGGAATTGAGAAACAGGCTCTTGCGAGCCTGTTTGCCTCAGGAGGACAATGTCCCCTACGGGGCTATTTCACAGCTGATACTCTGCGGCAAGGCTTTCCTCTGACAAAATTTTCCTCCGTGCTGGGAGGACACATGGAGATACATGGTGGGAGATGTAGGCTGTCCAGGACGTATGCCTATGTTTGAGACATGTTTGAAGCAGTTTCCAGATCAAGTTTCTAATTTTCAGTTGAACATATCTCGCTTTTCAACCTTTCTTCTTTTTGTCTCAATTACTGTATTTTTCCGTGGAAAGACCAAGTATGGAGATCATACTTGTTCTGAATATACCCTTTTCAGGACCAAAAAAAAAAAAAAAAAGCTATTTTCTGAGGATTACTTCTTATTTCTTCTGTTAGCAATATCTCTGGAAGCATTCATGCTTTTTCTTTCAGGAAGGACAGCTCATCTGATAATTAGTCCAAAATACTGCCTGTGACAATGGCAGGTGAAGGGCAGCTGTATTCTTGGATTTCTTTTTTTTAATTTTCATATCTGTATTTAAGATGGCTGATAATTAATTATCTGTATCTAAGAAAGCTACCAGCTAAAAATTTCTGCAGAGCAACATGAGAACAAAACACAACATTTGTTAGTATGTGGTTTTAGGGGGAAGAATTTCTTTTGTGTGTGTTTCTTCTATAAGCCAGAGCAGTAGAAAGCTTTTTCCACTCAAAAGCCTCTGTAAGTACATTGTATTTAAGAAGGTTTTGTTTTTGTAACATGGTTAATTATTTTTATTTTAAAAATACATAAACAATTTAGCTGGGTTATTTAAAATCCATTTGCTTTCATTATAGTAGATGTTTGGTTCCTTGCCATTTACAATGTATTTCTCAAAATTGTTTTCTCCTTTCTATCTTCTTGCCAGCTGGATCTTTATTCTACCATTGCTAGCTGCCTTTTTTTTCTGCCAAAATCTGAAACATTTTAAAATTACATTAAAATGGTTTAAAATTAGACTATATGAGTATAATTTGGAAAATGTGTTAGATTGACTCAGCCTAATGAGTCAGGCCTATTTTTTAGATACATTTGGTATATTGTAATATTTTATCCGACTGTCAATAACTCAATGAAGTAAAGAAAAGGGGAATGAAAACAAAAAATGCTCCAGTGGAGCAGAAGAAAAATCTGAATAGAACAAGTATGGGAACAATTCGGAGCTGATTCTGCATTATTTTTGCACCTAAATTCCCTTTTATTTTGCAAAGATTTTTCTAGATACAACTTTACCTAGGTAACATTCTCCTTTCAGGCTAAAGAAATCTGTTTATTCAGTAGGATTTCAGCACAGAGTGGAGATTTCCATTCCTTAACACACACCAAGGAGCTACGCTTGTGCATTCAGAACTGTTTACAAAAATGGACTAATAAGAGAAAACAGCTTTATCATTGTGGTTTTCCTTGCGGTCAGCATCTGCACGAGAGAAGGAAGGGTATGAAGGAACATTTCAACAAAAAGACAACAGAGCAAATCCCGCTCTGTTAGGTGGGTGTAAGGCCATAGCTAACTGCTGATTTTAAATGAGTAGTAAGAGAGTCATACTGCTCTGTACAGAAAAGAGGATTTGGCGGTGTATCAATAAACTTATTGCAGGGAGGTGGGAAAAAAAAGTGCGAGGTACTGTTTCTGCTTGCAGATTTAATCTGCTCTTGCAAGGCATGTCCTTCTGGAGACAGTCTGGGGGATAAATCTTCCTATGCGACTCTCTTTAAGCACACTGAAGTAAGATTTACACCTCTGTAGCTCATCCAAGGCTTGTGTTCCAACCGCCAAGCCCTGAGCAACCTCCTCATTACTTTCCAGGATGGATTTATGCACCAGTCTGCCATTGCTTGAGCTAATGTGATCAGATTCATATTGCTCTGGATAACCTGAATCATGACACATATGTGGATAGCAATGACCTAGGATCATACAGCTGCTGCTCTGGCCCTTCCTGAAAGGCTCTTTGGGTAAAAGATGAGGATATAAATACAAGACTCTAGAATGGAGCAAGTCCACAACCCTTGTAGTATGAACTGTGTGGAGGTCCCAGCCATTTCTAGCAAAGGGCACCACAAAAAATCTCTGTCTTGAATGCAGTCCTGAGATGAGCTGAAGTTACCTCTGCTAACCAAAAAGTCCAGTGGTTCCAGCAATGCTTGTGTAATGGGTATTGGTGAGAATTGAGGCCCTTTACAGGCTCCCGTTGAGGTGAATTTCTGAGTGGTGAGGCTGTGGGGTGCTTAGGGGGGCAGCTGGCAGGGGGCACTGCCTGCCATCACCCCAGCGTGCTCTGCATGCGTTACAGGGCCAGTTTCAGGGCACAGCAGCTCCTTCCTGAGTCTGGCAGCGGCACGTCGCGCAGGCTGTGCTCTTCCCTTGTGTGTGCCGTGATGGGCTTGCGTGATCAATAGATGTATCGATACATGTGAAATGCCTGCCATTGCAAAACGTTAAATTGCATTATATGAGATCCTTTGGATAAATAATTTGCAATATTCTTTTACCCAAAGGCCCTGTCTTGAACTCTTCTACCTAGCTTAGATTCCCACTGACATTGAAATAAGAGTTGAGGCAACTCTGTTTGGAAACTTTGCAAAGAAAACATATGTATCCAGTTTGCTTAACATGGGTGTCTGAAGAAATGTTAAAAGGTGTCCAAGATGCAAACGTTTGTTTATGAAACACTTAGGAGAATTTCGCAATGGCATATAAGAGCAGCCTAAGTTTCCATTTGAACCCATGCACATCAGATACACGCAGCGTGGGTATCCACTCAGCACCTGTCCTGCCGTCTCATTCCACTGACTAAACTCGTGCTGCTTCATGAGCTTAGCGTGACAGCAGAGCCTCTTAGCCTGCAGCATCATGACTACCTTGCGCTAATCCTGGTGCGGGTTCCTCCCGAGAAAGGCGTCTCGCTGGCTGTGCTGCCCCATCTGCGTTTGGTGCTGGTGTGGCAGAGCGTGTGGAGAGCGCAGGTTGGCCGATACATTGCCTTGGTTGGCATGGGGCTCGGTTCCCAGATCTGGCTCCCTGTGCAGTCACACGAGGATTAGTGCTTGCACACAGGAAGTGATAACGTGGTCAGAGGTATCTCTTGCAGCAGCAGCCCTCACTTCGTGCAGCTTGAAGCTACCATGATGTTGGCTCAGTGTCAGTGCAGGTAACACTGTGATACAATGTGTGGAACTAGGTTTCAGCGTCAGTGAAGCTTCCCAGCACACCAAGAGGTGCTTAACACTCTAATGATAAGAACCTCACCAGTGTAACTTACTACAAAGTGTCCAAGGAGAACATGATGGCTTTCTTGCTCCACTCGAACTTTTCTCCTTTGCTAAACCCAGGGCAATGAGCAAGAGGCTGGGAAACAGCTATCTGCAAACTTCATAGAAGTTCTTGCAGTCCTTTGCCATATTGCAGGAAGACTATTTCTTAGTTTATAGTCCTTTGCCATATTGCAGGAAGACTATTTCTTAGTTTATCTCAGTTCTTTTTTAGAGTGTGAATGTAATTGCAAAACTATGATACTGCACTTCAGTGCGTATTGCAGAGTTTCCGGGGTCACGTGTAGCTGCAAACTTTCACTTCATGCCAATGTACCGCGCTCTAATGGGTGAACTTTCTAAACTCGATGTTCTGAAAGCATAGAGGTATTTTGAAATAAAACCCCAGTGGATAAAAATAATCCTCTAGTATTTTACTCACAGTTAACCTTTTGATGAGAGGGGGTACAGAGTTGGGCAGCAAAGCTGAAAGTCCAGTTAGTCTCAGTGGAACTATTCACAGAATAGCTCCTTGTCTGTGTTAATGAATCAGAATTTGCCTGTGAGTAAATAATCTCTGAGTTCAACATCTGTAAACAGGGAATATACAGAAAAGAGCCATAAATACTACACAGTCATAGGTCAAGGCAAGTGGATATATTGCAGTGGTGCACTTCATAATTATTGGACTGTACCTGAAGTCCTAAGATTGTGGGCACAGCCAAAGCAGGAGTCCATATATTCTGTAGACCACCTCATTTTTTAGCTTTAGGATGTGAAATAGCCTATTTCCCTGTCCTATCCCCTTTTTTTGTCTCAGTCACTGGTTTATGAACCAACCAAAGTTCAACAGTGGCTCCCAACAGAGCTGAGAAAGATGTTTCTCCAGTGTCTGTGGGGTAGCAGGTATGTCCTTCAACTACAGAAGGGAATCAGACCTGTTTCCCTTCCACACTGCCATTTTGGGTGAATGCTCTAACCACTGAGCTGTTGGTTAAAGGCAATAGTCTTGTAAGTGGGAGATGACTGTATTCTGTGGAGAGACCGCCCTTTTGCAGGAAGCACTCTGTTTACTTTCTTGCTGGAGTAGTGTATGAAGAGTTGAGTTCCTTGAGTTCCATTAAACAGCCTGTTAGAGTAAGAGCTGCTGAATCAAGCAGAGCGTTTCCTGGCCCTAATAAAATGAATAAAAACATATAAAATTCAGTCCTGATTCAGCTGATAATCAAAGAGATTTACTACCAACTTCCCATGCAAATGTATATCCCAGTAGCAAAACTGTGGGGACATCTGAGAAATTGGTGTGTACACACAGTGGATTCGAGTTCTAGATCTCCTGGTAAGCAGAAGGCTTTTGACTTGGTTGATATTTGCTAATTACAGTTTAGAGGCTTGGTGGTTCAGCATCATTTGAAAACTGATTTGTATTTTTAAAACTCCTATATGAGATGTCAAAGACTCTCTTCAAGAGTCACTCTACCGTATCACTGACTTGAGCAGGGGTTTATGTGTGACTATATTTTTAAAGGACCAGATCCCGAGCTGGAATGTATTTGCAGGTAGATGTAGAACCCTACTTTTCCATTAAGCTTGTCAATGCTTATGCAGTGGGACATCCATTGGACTGGGAATGGGGATGGGAACCTCCCAAGAGTGGGTTTTCCCTGGAGCACTTCTGGCCTTTTGGATTCAGTGGAGTCTGAAAAGCTTAGAAGCAGAGCTGATCCTTTCATCTCGGGACAATTCACGGGTTTGTTTTGGTAAGCTGACAGTAGAAGGTGACAATGAAAAAAGAATTACAAGGGACATGTTGAGAAATTAGTTCTGTAAAGGTGAGTGAGCCCTCTTTTCCCCATCAGTTTGCTGCCCCTGCAGTATCATTTAATGCCAAATCTTTCTGACAAGTCTTCTGTTTGGTGGGGAAGACAGGATCATGGAAGTGCTTTGATGGGCTCCTAATTCCCTTAGCTGTTCAAGCGTTGACATGACACCTGAGGTATCAGAGCAGCATGATAGTTAAGATCATCATTCACCAGCAGATAATACCAGTAAAGATTTTATTTCCTATTCTAATCAAATGTGGCATTGCTGATATCAGATGACATTTGCTGTCTTTTTAATAATCTCCACTGTGGAAAGCCTTGAATCCTCAGTTATACTTGAATTCCTCGAATCATTTATTCTCTGCACAGAGATGCAGTAAGATGTTTGCTCCATTTAAGCCAAGACTGAACAGTGCCCCAGGGAGTCAACCAGCCAGCTACTGAATCTTTACCAAACTGACACGGATGGCTCTCATCCCGGGTAGGGAGATCAAATACCCCTCACAGGAACACGATATGCTTTCATCCTTTCGGCAGCACAGTGTAAACTGGAGCATGCATTGGCTTGCTGGCTGGGCGCAAGGGGAGGGAACCTCTGCCCCCACCAGCTGTGGCAGTGAAGCTCTGCTGCAGGTTCCAGGGAGTGTGGGGATGTATTTGGACAGCTGCAGAACATGAGCAAGGGGAAGAAAAAGGGCTGTCTCCAGGCAAACATGTCCTGATTTATAACGGAACTATATTTATGTTAGTCGTAACCACATTATTCAATGTAATTGGGGTCAAGAATTGAACGAGTCTAAAAGAATGCAAAAAATAGTTTCAAAATTCCTATTATAAATAAAGACCTGGTTTAGAGGTTTTGTGAGAACTCCAGAAGTTGAAAGGGTAGCAAAACCCCAGTGTTTTCCAAAAGACAATGCCAGAAAAACCACATGAAAATTCCTCTCATTGGAGACTGACTGCTTTCAAGATTTTTTTTAATTTTTTTTGGTGCTTGTCAGTGCCTCTTGCTGTCCTCAATGTCATTTTATTTCATGCTATTTCCATGCAAGCTGACCAGTTCAGTATCCGTGCATTGCAAATACCAGTCAAGAGCCAGGGACTTGCTGCTCATAGCTGTCAGGGGTGAATTTCCCCCTCTTCACCATGCCCCAAGGTATTAGCAGTTGTCAGTCAAATAAAGTAATGGCAGTACCCTCCAGTCTTACACCGTGCTTCTCAGCTTCTCAGCTGGGAAATGTATGTACTTTTCCCCCGGCTGCATTTTGCAAGGCTGTCCCTCAGGCTGAGGCACTATTTTCTGCTCTCCTTTACATTTACATGCTACCTGAGGGCAACATTTCTCTGAAGACTCCCTACTATTTGCCTAATTTTTTTTCATCTTGCTGCTTTGTTTATGCTCTGTCTGGTAGAATAATAGTGAGGCCATAGTGAAATAGTGAAAGCCATGCCTGGGCACAACTTTTAAGACGTGAATTTTACTGTGTCTAATTGTCTAAAAGGATGCTTCTTCCATCAGTGAGAGCTCTCCTGACTTGCTTCTCTTCACAGTTTTCACGCCAGTCTGAAGTCTCTCCCCTTTGCCAAGTCTCTTTCCACCTACTCCTGTCTTACTCTTCCGTGGTACTCTGAAAAAACATTGATAAATAGTTCTCTGCAACTGACTTTTTTATGGCCGTGTTGGCATAATTAAAGAAGTTGTCTTCATTTTGACAAAAAACAACAACAACAACAAAAAAAAGAGTAAAAAAATAATCAGGATATGGCTTGTAAGTTATAGTAATGCCAACATTTTCCATTACAGTTAACCTTTGTTCTTCAGTTAAAGCTGTATCTCAGACCTAAGCCAAGGGTCGTAGATAAAATATCCTTAGGTTTTTTTTCCGCCTCTTAAACTGAGTTGCATCAGTGAACCATTAACTTAGTAGATTATTTACTGTTGCCTTTATGGAAGAAATGCATACTGTATCTTCATGCATTGCTCAGGTTTGACTTACGTGTGGCCTCAGTTCTATAGGTACCTTGCTGAGGCAGGGCCTTCATACTGTAGTGAAGTAAACAGGCAACTGAAACTTGACTGAACAGTAGTCAAAACTTCAGTAATTCCCATACTTTTGTCCTTGTATCTTTTCTACTTAACATGAAGCTAACAGTCCTGGTTTGCAGTGGGGAAAAACTAATTACAGCAATGTTAGACTCAGATAAGTGTTAGCCTCAAGTTCATCTGCAAAGGCCGGGATCTGATCTGTGCCCGGATCCTGTGGGGAGCTGTAGCCAAGTAACGATAGCTCCGTGATCTGCGAACAGGTTACAGCCTGGCCCCAGCACTGATTAGAGCAATACTAGAGAAGAGGTTACAGCATCTTGGGGCTGCTCTAATCAGGACCAGGTGCCGGTGGCCAAGGGCCCTGCCAGAGCACGGCTTGTCTTGGGCTACACTCCCCTGGGCACTTGCTGTGGCCTCGCAGGGGGCTGCAGGAACCAGTTGCACCAATTCTCTGGCGGGACTAAATATTCAGGCTGAAAACGAGTGAGCTCTTTCTAAGGAGCCAGCATACGGAAGTGGGGAGGCCATGGGCTGACTAAATCTTCATCCTCCCATTGGGCAGCTCAGCAGGAAGAGATAACAAGACAGGAGACATCCGCTGGTAGTGACTAGCTTTTCTGCTCTCTGACTAGCAAATGAAGCCTTCCTGGAGTGATGATTTTCCACTTCCTCCCAGTTTCACCAGCCTATCTTTGAGAGTCAGATTTTACAGTAATTTTTGGGAGGTTGACTTCCCTATTTCTTCTCCTGCATGCTCCTCTTTACCGTTGCCAAACGTTATCTCCCCTCCCAGCATGTTGGAGCTCCCCAAAGCAAAGGGAGTAGAGTGTGAGGAAACCAAGGATTTGTCTGATTCAGCTTCTTTTGGTCTTTCAATCAATTGAGAAACAAATGTGATATCCCCTTCCACTCCTTATCAACCGGGTCCATGCATGTAGGTCAGGCATCTGGAGCTGCATTTTCCAATGGTTGGGAAAGAGCTTAATCCTTAAAAGGAGATTTGCAGGGAGGTGTGGAATAAAAGCAGTAGGTTCTAGATGACCTTACAGTGAGAGCCAGGAGAGAGATGCTTCACTCAGCTCTGCAAGTAGCATTCTACAGACAGCTTTTAAAGGAAGCCAGAGCTCCTAGAGAAGCACAATACAAGCCAGCTACAGATGCTTTTATGCTGTTTACATTGACTTCAGCTGATGACTTGACAATGCAGAGCGTACTGCTGCTTTCGTTCTGTGTTGTGGGGAATGATAGGCTTAACCTATTTTGACTAGCAAGTTTAGTTCTGGATGTCATTGCTGCTTTGCTAATGGGCAAAGAGCTGTGTCTGATAGTGGTGTTAGGGGTGCAGGGTAGGAGCTTGACTCTGCTGCTCTGTAGCACACTGTCTGATGATGCCACAGAGGCTCTGCATGCTCTGAGCACCCTCAAAGGGTTCCAGTCCTGACTGCTTTTAGAAGCAGATTCCCTGTGGCAGTGTACGAGCCTGGGGACATCACTGCCAGCTGCTGTCTTGCTATATCTAGTATACCAAAATTGGCACAATATCTGGGGGCAGAGAAGAAAGAGAGGACAGAGAAAATGCTGTGATCTCACTGTTTTCCTCCCCTCCCCAGCTGCCTTAAGCACATGGCTGCTGTGTGTTATGCAGCACTGTTCAGCTTGAACCTGAGGTGTCCAACTGTGTCAGGGCTGCCACTGCTCTACCCTGAAGCACCACGAAGCCCAGAGACTGGCAGCAAGTTAATCTTGGGCTGCTTTTCTTCCTACACCCAAGAGTACACCACACTCTTGGTTATAGGTCCAAGAATTCATATATCTCAGCTGTGATGTTTCCATGCCCTCTGGCATTTGAGTAGATGGTGCTGCCCAGACCACTCAGTAGCTGAGTAGGTGCTCACGTGCTTCTGCCCTCCAAACATCCCAGTACCCCTTGAGTCCTCAGGACACACAGCACCCCCCATGCAGAACCCATCTCCCTCATCCTGCACTGTCAAGACATAGGCATGCGCAGGTAGGATTCCCCTTCCCATGCTCTGCAACTTGTGTCAGCATTTCCAGGCCCCCTGCCAGCAGCCCCCGTAATTCCCACGTGCTCTGCCACTCCCCATCTGGCACTGTCCAAATGCAGTGTAGCCCCAGATGCTCCTTCCAGACAGCTTAGAAAGTTAAATGGAAGTTTATAATCTGAGGGTAACTCAGAATACTGTATACATTTCCTTTCCCCACCCTCTCCGAGGGAGTATATTGGTTTCTGCACCTGGGATACTTAGGGGAGAAGATATTGTGCTCTCAAATCCAGGTCCCTTATTGGCCAACCTGAGTTGTGCACAGAGATGTTGTAGTAGGTAGGGCAGAGGAAGCTGGCTGAGAAGGGAAACAAAAGCTTCGACTGCGTGAGACCCTCATTCAGTACAGCTTGTTCCAAATCAAGCTCAAAAGTCCACTTTTTGGAGTGGATGTAACACCCTTCTCTTTAGTCTTTCCCAGCCCAGAAACTCTTCACTCAGTTTAAATCAGCCCATATCAGTGAATCTTAATCTAGTTGGGTGCCACAGTAAATTATATCAGGTGAATTTTAAGTAGCCTTAAAAGCACTCACTGAATCAGCTTTAAACTGATTTTAATTACACCAGTGTATCTTTGTGAGCGGTTGAAGCATTTCGGTCTCATCTGTGCCACAGTTCTGTGCTTCAGCCCTGCCTTGCTCTAGCCGTGCTTGTTTGTCCCTTTTTGAAGACCTCTTTAGATGCAGCACTCTGCGTGGTGCAACACGGCTTCTGGTAAGGTCCTAGAGGAAACGGCTCAGCCCTGTCCTTCATGCTCACAGTGTTGTTCATAATCAGTGTCAAGATAACAATCTGCTAGTGTTTTTCCAAAGGAATGAAGCTATAATTTTCCCCTGCATGACTTTAGCTCTGAAGAGGAGTTTGTTTTGCCCCTTATTACAATAGATGATTACAGGGTTGAGCAAGATGATGAAAACTTTGAGGTTAAGTAAGGTCAGGAAGAGAAAGCCCATGTGGCCTTAAGTGTGCTTAGCAGGTGAATTTTGCGTACCTTTTTTCCTTCTTCAGAAGGTGCAAAGAATGCAACTCTGCTTTTCCCATTGCTTAAAACTTCCAACTATTTCCATTGTTATTGTTTTATATTTGCTTCTATTCTGCGCCTCGCTGTGTGCATTATTTTTAGCTGCTGGTTGCTCTTCCTTGTAAGCATACAATAGCATGAAAAAAATCTTCAGCTGTAGGACAGAACTGAGAGATGCAGTAACAGTGACATCTGCATTGCTAAGCGCTGTTCCTGGTGGTACTGTCCTCTGACAGGTCAGTTCCATGGGATGCATGTGAAAGAAGCCCTCAAGATTCCAGAGTATCTCTTGGGAGAAAGGCAAACTAGTCTTCAGGCCGTTCTTCCTGTGCAGGATTCATGACACAGCCTAGATTTTTTCCAGATTTTTTTCTTCCAGAATTTCATAAAGGGAGAACATTGTTTTTTTCGGGAAATTAGATGTTTCATGTTGACCCTCACCTCCCATGAGGGATTGGGCTGATCATATTAATTGCTCAGACTCTGCAGAAAACAAACTTCATCTGTGTACCATGAACAAGCAAACTCATGGTCTCTAAAGCTCCTCCTTATCATAGTTATTGATGTTTGAAAGAGTGAGGACATAAATCTGTATCAAAAATGCAGAGATTAAAATTCTGAACACGGCATTTTTCATCTGTGGGTTTAGATCCACTCTCATTCATAACCTAACAGTTTCAATGAAGTCATTAGATTTTACAAGAAAAAACACACAGAGGTTCAGGATTTCCACAGAATTCACTCCTCTGTTATTTTTGCTTTAGGGACCACAACGACCTCTCTTCATGTCAAAGCCAGGAGCAGTGCACATCACCCTTGAAATACCTGTTCTCCCAAAACAAAGGTCAGTCTTCCTCTTGGAGGCCGGTGACTAGCAGTGGTTCTAAGCTTTCCCTCTGCTGCAATTTCTGTTGGTTTTCCTCTGTGAAAACTTGATCATTTCTAAGCTCACCATTTCTCTGTCACTCACTGTCTGTCTTTAAAAACAGTTTCACTTGTGCATTGCTCAATCAATGCTATTCTTATATTCTTCTATTTTTGGAGCAGGAATTTTAGACCTGTTAGATGGCTCTGAGCAGTGGCCATTGCTAAGAACCAGTGAGCTCCAAGACCCTCAGAAACGGGGAGACTGGGTTGACTCCTCTTCTGTTTGCTCCGCCTGCCAGACCTTGCAATGCAAAAGTGTGCGTGCAATGTGTGGTTAGCGTGCAGGATGGGCACGAATGAGGTGCATACACTTGTATGCATGTCTACTGGTGCTCCTAGTCCCAGGGGTCCCATCAGTTAAATTTGAAAATGGTTAATAATGTTTTCTATTTTATATTGGTATAAATAAGGAAGTGCAGTGCACAGCCATCTTTACAGTCAGCCATTTTCAGTTCCCCTTTTTGTCTGATCCGCCCTTGGACACGAGAACTCCTGCAAGGGCATGCAGCTCAGAAGCAATCCATGGTCACTTCAGAAGTCATATGAGTCATACAGTTGACCAAGTTTTACTGGAAGACACTGTTCTGATTTCAGTAAGAGAAGTATGCAAATAATGGAAATAATACGGATTTGAAATGTTCCTTTTTCATTTGTTTAACAGCGGGATCCATTTTTCGCTGTTACTTCCACACAATACTTTCAAGTAATTCTTTGCAGTTGCTTAATTTTCACATTTCACTGCAAATTTGTTGCTATAGCTCTGATGCGATTACATTTGAAATCATCATGTTAGACAATGGCAGGATTACATCAATTACAGTGGTGTAATGATTCTCTAGATGCAGTGATGAAGGGTAGCGTAGGAAATACTGCTGAAAGATAAGCTGCACCACAGCTGCTGCAGCGAGAACATCGCTCAGTTACAGAACAGTTTAAAATGATGGTTAGGAAAGATGTGTTCAGTGATGAAACCTGCTCACTGCTTGTGTGATTTTAGAGCTAAAGTAATAGACCTCTGTATGGGGAACGCTTCTGTTCAGAACAGGCTGTGCCCCGTTTTAGTTGCGATCCACATAACAGGTGTTTACCCTCTACTGCTGATACTGAAGAGCAACCTGCCTTTAGGATACAGGCCAATGACCCTTCATTTAAAGTCAAAGGTCCCAGGCAGGAGAAAGGGAAGTGAGGTCATAAAAAATGACCAATGCTTGATGTGAATTTCAATTCATTCAGTTGCATTAACATAATGCTTCCTTTGAGGGAAAGTGTGGAACATCTTTGCAATGTGTTGGACTTGACAGTGGCATCCAGTTGCACAAGATGAGGTCTACTGCTTACCTCCTAATAACGTTACTGTATTGCTAATAGCATGACTCCTTCAGTTCATTTACTAGAGGGAGAGATCTTTTTAAGCTAAAAATCAGAGATTCAAACCCAGTGAATAAACCACCTGTTCTTTCCTTGGGAGACCGCATGAATAATCAATGATGTTAATCATGTGAACAGATGCTGAAGGATTAGACTTTTTTTTTCTCTGACAGTATTATTAGCATGGCAAAGTGGTTTTATAATGCCTTTATCAGCTCTCAGAACGCTAGGAATCGTTCTTCATGTGCACGGAGAGTGTACATGCCTACGGGGGTCGTATCACTATTGTGCCTACTGAACCTCCCCTTGACTTTTGCTGTATATGTGCACAGCAATTGTGCTCTTTCTCAGCTTCTGGTAATTCTGAGCTAACTTCACTAGAGTAGAGTTAAATCAAGTCCTGGCCATATTTCTCTCTGTATGTGTTGTAATAATCTCTTCCTCCTCCCGTTGCCTGTCATGTCTCCTCGCAGCCGGTCCTTGCTGTCCTCAGCTGCTTTAGAGCCTGTTTATCTCAGGTTCGCAGCTCACTGACAGGCTGCGTGCAGCACCAGACTGAGAAAATACGGAGAAATTCAGAAGAGAGAAACCAGGTTTATTTGATGAGTTTCTAACTTTAATATATTTAAGATCAAATATAGTTAAAAAACCCCAAGCTATTGGCAGGACAATCCATGCAGAGGATACTCTTGTCTCCAATGTAATTTGACAGGTTCTGGGCATTTTTGGAAACATAACCAGATCTATCAGCATCTGACTAAACTGGCAATAATTAACAAATAACACAAGGGCTGAACGTAGCCCTGCAGCGTCTTTCACAAGGCTGGAAAGTACAGTTTTTCTTAAAAACGTTTTTATTTCATTTTTAACATTTTACATGCATTTTCTTCATCAGGCTGGGTCCAGAATTCTCTCTTAAGAGGTACAAATGAATGGTGCACTCGAAAAAGGCACTTGTTAACTTCTGCAGAGTCTGAACAATATTCTCAAAGGAGTAGCCACAGGTAAGCAGGGCCTACCCAAACAAAGCGTTGAGCAGTGTTTAAAGCTGCCCTGGTTATGTTGCCATTGGTTGTGTAGCCCATTCAAATCTATAGAAGATCTGTGTTCATTAGCAATTGCTGTGTGAAGTCAAGCAACCACAGTAGCCCGAACTTCAGATGTCAGAAGTCAAACCACAGTCTGACTTGAGAACAGAAAGTACAATACATAGAGAGGGATTTTGAAATGCTGTTTTTAGTGAACTTTTCATAGCAGTGAAAATGATGTAACCATTTAAGGAGTTTGAGGTACAGTATGTCAGTTGCTGAAATGCTTAAAAATAAACCACAGCACACTTGTTTTCACAGCCTGGGAAATCCAAGTGCAGAAAAGTGAAATGACTTGGCCAGGGAAGCACAGTAGCCTCTAGCAGGTCAGAACCATATCCCAGCTGCCCAAGGCCCAGCGCTGGTGTTAATCAGTACGGCCTGCTGCTTTCTATGCAGCATTATGTCTTGTATAATAAATGCATCTGTTGTCATTTTTCTGCTTTTTCTCAACTGGGAGGGCTGCAAGAAATAGCTGCTTTGCTCGCTAGGTGACAGTTTTTCTTACTTCTCACTAGGAGAGATGAGTTACCAGAAGAGCCCTACAGAGAGAACAGTACTTGTTGCTGGGAAGTTACACATTCAAGTGTCCAAGCCCAAAACCACAATGTACTATTTGCTTTAGACAGTCATGCGATAACGTGTTTCTTTCTGGTGTAAGCTGTTAAAAATAAAGCAAGGATGCAGAAAATAAATGTTAGAACAGAAGGAGTGCTGTGACTTTCCACATAGCTAAACCAGCAGGGTAGCAGCCCTCGGAGCTGAACAAAAGTATAATTCGGGGAGTGATTTCTTTTTGCCCAGACTTAAAGAAATCATCACACAATTTCCCTACTTTTTTAAAATTAATTTTTAAAGCAGCCTTGTTCCTGAGTGTCGTGTTGAATGCTGACACGTGACTAGGAAGCAGCTATGCAAAACAGTCTCCATTTACCACCTAACTTTTGGTCAGGTTGAAAGCTCAGCTTACAGTGGGTGCTGTGTCATTGGGTTTGATCTGCAAGCTCTCGAGGGCAGGCGTACTGAATTCACGGGAATTCCAGTGAAGCTGGGTGGTTAAGGGCAACTAATGGTGAACCATGTCTTCATCATATTATGGCACTCTGTATGTGACAGCTACCATCCTGGATGATTATATACTAAAAGCACTGATTTCTTCAGCTAACTTTTGGTGATCTAAGCAGCTGCTGTGAAGGGCTCCCGCCATCTGTGTGCTGGAAATAAGGAAGGAGAGATGGGCAGCAGGAAGGGACCTAAAAGGTATATTTTTCTTGGTATTAAAACAGCTTCTCTTTGGGTATTATGAAATAAATCATGACTAGTGCTGGTTCCCAATAAGAATGTAGTACACCAAATAGTTGTTAGTAATTTGAAATAGGAATGATTGTCACTACTTAGTTCCTGGTCCCCCGTGTAGAACCTGTATTCTCAGAACAACAACTGTATGCTGTAGGTACAGTTGGTCTTGCATACTGAGAGTACACTTCTATAAACAGGCAGGTGATCTCCTCCTTATGAGGTTTATATGGACATGTTTCCAAGGCAAGTGGCTGAAAGGTATGTAGCTCCAAAGCAGGCTCCTACAAGGTTTCACACTGTTGGAGCATATGGAAACCGCCACTGCTACCACTTCTGCTCTGCAGGATGGAGCATGTCAGTCTGCTCAGGGACAGAAATAGCTGTCTCTTATCACAATAACTTACATGTGGCCAAAAGGGCAGATTCTACAGCCCAGCAGGTGCAGAAGATTCCATGATGTGTTATCTCTAGCCACGGACTGTCCTGTTTCCAGGAACAGTCTTCTGATGGAAGAGATAAGAGCCTGCCAGTAACTTCTCTTGAAGGAGTCAGCAAAAGTGTCTTCATCAAAATGGCTTTGTAATTGCATTAGTTTCTAAGAAGCACAGGTGGAAATATAGATACAATTGCATGTCATATCCTACTTTTTTACATATTCTTGTTAGGTAGTCATATAATTTTTGCTGTATACCCAATAAATTAAATGTACTGTGCAGTGGTACACAAATAAATCAGTCCTGCAAATGTGAATGAACAGATCCACTGAATCCAGTGAGATACTGTCAGGTGTGAAGATGGCCCCTTTTTCTCAGGGCTGAAGGAATCAGATGCCAACATTTCAATTAGTGCTTGTGAATAATTTTTTAGAAAAGGATAGATGGAAGATACTTTACAACATATAGCAATTAGCATGATTAGGATTTCCCCCATAATCCAAGCCAAATCAGCACGAATGCACCAGAAAAAATCCATTTATACATTATTATTTTAAAGTAATGGGAAAAGGAGAAGTTTCTGAAAATTTCTGTCTTGAATTTCAATCCCCTCTCTTTTTTTGTGGTTAGCCATGAGCCATGAGTAAAGTATCTATTACTTGCTGTCAAATCACAGAGACCAAATTAATTAAGGCCATTGTACCACCCTGCAACATCCAGGCAATGCTGAGATCTTGCAGCATGTAACTAAATGTCTTCTGCTCTTCACAGCAGCACATTTTGCCCTGGTTTAGCCCCTTGGCAAACCCTTTCACTGTTTTAATTGTTATCTATAGCATCCTCATAGGGACTATGATGCATGCAGGCATAAACCAGAAAAAGTGAAGAAAACCAATTTGCCAATGGGTTGGGATCCATGCAAGTGAACGAAAGGTCATTGTTTCTAGACCACATTCCTGAGCTCCTGCTAAGCAGGCTGTGTTTGGGGTTTCTGGGATTCTGTGGTGAAAGAGGCAGGTGATGTGCTGGTAGGTGAGGGCAGGTAGCTGTGGGCATTACAGCGATCAGAAAACGTCTAATGGTACCAGTGTTGCAAACTGGTATTTATGCTGCCTCAACACTGCAGCTGGTTATCACTGCTTATACCCCTCTTCATCTCTCAGATTTAATTTCTGCTATTCCCTCTGGAGCACATGTCCTAGAGACAATCTCTCCATCTCTTTGGCACCTGGTTGGAGTGGGAATTGACTGTCCCCATCTATGCTTGACTCTAACGCTGTGAGTTGGGCTATGCACTGCTTGTGGTGCTCTTGAAAAAGCAGAAAATCATCTTGATTCTGGAAATATTGCACTCTTGAGCCAGCTCTTGCAGAGAATTCTTGCTGTCATAAAGAGTAATGGGAAGGGTTGGAGAAATAGCCAGGGGTCTGAAATACACAGCTGTGAGACCTGCCAAAATGCCTGACTGTTCTGGAGGGGCAGTCTAGTCCAGGCTTTCAATGGCTGATAGATCCCAAGTGCCCAGACATTCACACCATACCAGAGCTCCTGGAGAAGACCTGACAGTTGCTATAGCCTTGACAATCAGCTGGTTCTGTGGAGGAGAACTACAACCCCCAGATCCTGTTCAGGCCACATACAAAAGCCCTGTGTGTTGCAAGAGGACTACACACCACCCTTGGGAACCCTTGATGGACAGCTTCCTGGCCTCCTGGCCCCACAGCGTCACCCTGAACTCATCATTTCTGCTGGGCCAGAGGCCTTCCATGAGTTAGGCTGAAATGTAAATCCTTGTTTTCCTCTTGCACTGAATAAGAGACTTGACAATATCTAATTGTCAATACCCCTCCCTTGAGAGACATGTAACAGCACTGCTCCTCAGGGCATATTCCCCACTGCTGTATTTAGAACAGTTTGAAAAGACCAAATTTTAAAAATAATAATCTTCCCAAAAACTCCCCACCCACCAGTGCTCCTCTGCCAAATTTTGGCTTGAAGAAAATGAAAAAGGACAAGTTTATACACTCTGATGAACAGAGTTCAAAATGGAACCTGAACATCATAATTCTTGCAAATGTATGCTGATAATGGAAAGCAGTGGTGATGATGGCATCGTGCTAGAGGGGCCCTTTGTTGTGCATCCTTCTGTTGTTGCTTTTTGCAGTTTTTATTAAAGGTGAAATCATCTGTTTTCTTCAGTGTTTGAGATTACTGCCCTCTCTCTCAGCTTATCAATGGAAATTTTAAATAAAGCTACACATCAGTAAGTCTGCAATACTGTTGAGTGCAAATCACTTGCACAGTGAGTTTAGCTACTTTTCTGTTCATGAAAATCCCACTTTCTGCAGATGTTATTCCCTAGGGTTATTTGTAACCCTATTTCTTAGGGTTACTTGCCATAAAAAACCAAGTGGACAGTTGTCAAACTGTTGCTGCTTCCATTAAGCATTTGTAAAGGAAGGGTCACCTAAACAGATGGTGTCATCTCTGTTCCTCGATTTCACAGACAGTATTTGCCCTCTGTATGCATACTAAGTCTAGAGTGAATGATAATGTCATATCATTTTATTGGCTTCAGAAAATCAATGGAGGCTAAAAAGTCACAATTGGGTATTTCTTTAAAATTTACATGAACAGAAACCTTTTGTGCAAGTTGTCTCAAATGTCATGTAGGGGACTTGAAATTGGATGGAATAAGAATGGCCTTGAATTTGTAAATGCAAGGGGGGATGCTGGGTGGCACAGTACTTGCACTGATCAAATTTAGTGCTGTGAATTTTGCAGCCTGGATGCAGTTATCTTTGTGCAAACTCCACCGTGGTACTGTAATACTTACTCAGCTCAGGTCCAGGCAGTTCTTTCTAACAGTTGTAGAGTATGTTTGTGCCTCTGTGATTTGACAGCAAGTAATAGATACTTTACTCATGGCTCATGGCTAAACCATTATTATATATCGATTCTGGTATCAAGTCCTCTGCAGCACCACTGAAATCCATGTAACTGAAGGCAAAATTTAATCTTTAGGTTTTATAAGTCTGTAACAATTACCTTTTACCCGTGCACATGAAATACTGCATCAGGCAAAGCTATAATTAGTTAAAACTAAACCAAAGTGCATTTCTATTATTAATAATATTGCATAAAGCTCTCAGTGCCATAGCTGAAAAATCAAAGCCAAGTTAACAGTTCAGAGACAGCTGCTGCTATAAAACTTTTGACCTTAGTTACTGAATGTACATACAAACAAATAAACTAACCAGACAGAGATAGTCCCCTAGGAGCAATCATGATTTGCAAAATTTTGGGGGCTTTTAGCCAACCGGTAAAGTTGATGGAATAAAAAGTTTTCCTGTGTATGCCAGCTCATTAATCAGTGCCCTTTTCCACTAGCTGAAAGGCTGGTTTGTAAATTTGCTTCTACTCAAGGCATCTGTTTTTGCATCCTTTCCAGTAAATATTGCTGACTCGGGGGCTCCAGAAGTCAGAAAGTGTTTTGCTGAAACATCCTGGGCAGCACTGTGTATCTTGCAGTGATAGCTCTGTGGAAGGCACTAAGTCCAGTTGTACTCTTTAGATACAGCTTTCCTCGTGGATACCTATTGCTTCATGTTGGCTTAAAATAGTGCTATGCTATACTGTAAAATCTGGGACCCCTTGGATAACTGGCTCCAAATAACTTTCTTCCATAATGTTAGAGGTGTTTGGTGGCAATCATTGCTTGTTCAATGGGTTTCAAGTATCACAAGTTAGTTCTTAATATTCCTGTGTTGATTTTTCTGTTTATTGTTAGCCTCTGGCCTTGGCACATCTCACTCAGAGTCCTGAGGGTTCTCCTGATGAGGGTCTGTATTGGTTTCCATCATTCCAGTTGTCTTGGGAAGTCAGCTGCAATCATGCTCCAATGATCAGCAGAGTGGTCATTATTGAACCTTACATGGTTTTTTCATCTTCAGCATAAACTTTGCTTTGATGGCATGCTCATCCCCAAAGTCCTTTAACGTCCATTTTGAAAAGCATATTAGAGGCTTAATCTTATTGTCCTTTCACATACTGGGATATGTACTGGTACAAACGGGACAATCCAGGCTAGAGTTTTAGCAAGTGACAACTGCTTCTTAGTGTCTGTGAGGACACGTAGGATGTATTAAGCTTGTTTTCCAGAGCTTTGTTCCCAGCTAGCATTGCCTACCAACTCTGAAAACAGGGCTTTGTATCACTTAGCCTGAGCCCCTTAAGCTAGGGCAGAATCATAAATACCAGGCTCAGTTCTCTGCCATGCAGCACCTACGTGATACAGCTGGAACCAGAGCTGCGGTGCCTCTGACACCCCTCTGCAGGGCATCTGTCCGCGTATATGTTTGAGTAGCAATGTAACATGCTGATCTTATCCCATTTCAACACACACCTACTCAGGGAATATTGCAATTGGCTTACATAAGAACTAGACAAAACATTGCCATTTAAAACTCGTTCGCATTCTTAAGGCATGAAGAGAAAGGTCCCTTTATTGACTTTTTGATTCAGCCACTGTGTCACAGTGAGGCACAGGCAGTAAAACAGCCAAGGGAATGTCAGGAAACCAGCTCAGCAAAAACTTATTGAAAAGTTTGCAAAAGGTCGTCCCATGTTCAGGTGCATGAAGGATGGTGTGAGGATCCCCCTGGCTCTGGACTCTAATTGCTGGGAGTGGAAGGGAAGAAACAGTGAGAAATGGGGTGCTGTGGATACCAGCTGTGAGCCACAGAAAGGTGCTGGGATGGAGCTGTATCCCTAAAGGGGGTGCCAGCACCAGAAGTAACACAACAGAAAAATATAGTACAGCTTTTTTTTTTTCCTTTTTTTCACAACAAAGTACAAGGGCACTATTTATCTGTGTTTTGGAGCAATCCCTATTGTTCCCTTTGCCCAATCCCTGGGACTACTCCTGGGAGAATAAAGAGCTTAGAAAGCTTGGGAAAGTAGTCCCACATCCTTGCAGCTAGTCACTAAGTCCTGTAGGGAAAGCTGGAGAAACACAGGCTTTGTTCTGGAGGGACATCTTCTGCCCTTTAGCCAATAGTGTTTATTTCCCGAGTGCTAATCCGAATTAAACCTTTACACAAGATGTTTTTAAAGCTAAATCACATCACCAAGCTTGTATATGTGAATTCTGTGAGCTAGGCTTTGAAACAGCAGATAGCTATAACAAAAGGTTAAAGTGTTAAGTGTAAAAATGACCCTTTGTCTTCAGAAAAAGCACACACAAAGCAACCTATATTTTGTCCACCTAATAGGGTACATATGGAGTTTACATCAATAAGCCTTTAATCGTATGTGTGTCTTCACAGTCTATGCTGTGACTTGTTTGGGCTGTATAAACTCTCCAGAGCCCTGTCCTTGTATATTTGTGTGAAATGTCTTGCACACCTACAGAGCTGTATATAAAAACTGAATCCTAATCCTCATCAATAATCAAAGAGAGCAGCTGCAGGCTGTACTTTGGCTGACCCTGGCCCAAGCGAGCTAAAGAGAAGAAAATAAAACCCCTATATATGGCACTGTGAAGTAGTAGACAAGTGTCTCAGCTCCTGTCTGAAATGATCTGTGTACCTGCAGAATGATGCTAAAACACAGAGGATTTTTCTTCCCATCAGTAACAGCGTGTTGCACCAAGTGCCTCCCTGGTTCTGCAGATCCCTGCAGCCCACGCAGCCTGTCTTGTTTAGTTTGAGGAAGAGGAGGCTGAGGGGAGACCTCATCACTCTCTACAACTACCTGAAAGGACATTGTAGAGAGGCTGGTGCTGGGCTCTTCTCTCAGGTAGTTAGGGACAGAAGCAGAGGGAACGGCCTGAAGCTGAAACAAGGTAGGTTTAGACTGGACACTAGGAAAAAATGCTTCACAGAAAGAGTGGTGAGATGTTGGAATGGGCTGCCCAGGGAGGGGGTTGAGTCCCCATCCCTGGATGTGTTTAACATCGCTTGGATGTGGTGTTGGGGGATGTGGTCTAGGGGTGAATTTGTAGAGTAGGGTTAATGGTTGGACACGATGACCCAAGGGTCTTTTCCAACCTGAGTGATTCTGTGTGATTCTGTCACGGGCTGCGGCAAAGCACGTGCATGGGTAGGTCTGAGGCCAGGAGGCTGGGCACTGGGACTGTCTTTGGCCCAGGAGGTGAAGAGGCAGGATGATGCCAGGAGTGCACCTGCAGCCTGAGACAGCTCCAAGGATCTGAGTGTCACTTCTTCCATAAGAGCATCACTTTGTTGAAGCCAAACTTTGTGTACAACCATTTCCACAGGCTGCTCTGTGTGATGCTGGAGTTTTTGGGGTGACATGAGGTGTGAATTTGTTCTACTTTGTCTTCACCGTGGGACAGTCTTTGGCTGTTTTCAGTCCTCGCAGGGATAGTGGATATGCACAGTTTCACATGTTCCATCACAGATGAATTTTCCATACAAATCCCCACTTTACAGCTCTCCTGTGCTCTTGAAGATGAGAAATTATGTTCTTGCCAGTTTAACCCATGTAAACTTCATCATAATCTGAGTTTGCGAGGGAATTAATAAATCCCAGTGCATGTTTCCTGGGAAGGAGCTCTGGTCTGTTTTCAAAGTGATGACGCAATCTCGCTGATGGAGTGAGAATAGCTTTTCCTTCAGTCCACACCTTGGGTTGCACATTACTTACATAGAACAAGTGCAGTATTCCCAAGAACACCAACAGAAGGACAGTAACTTTCTTTCTCTCCTTTTCCCACCATTCTTAAATCTTCCCTGTCCTCCCTTTCAGCTTTTAAAACAGCATGTGCTGCTTTATTTTAAAACTGAAATTCCTCCATCAGACCTCTTCTGCTGGCTACATGCCTCTCTTCCTTCCGCCTGCTGCACTAAAAATAATGCTCTGCTCATGCCAGCAGCAGTTGATGGGGGACCCGTTTACAGGGCTGGCTGAACTGACAGGATGGGGAGCGACAGATAGCATTGTTACATTACTATCTGAGAAGTGATGCAAACTTCTGTCTCTTTTAAAAACTTTGCTTTGTCTTTAACAAGGACAGTGCAGTTAACATCTGTCCTGCAGAACAGACTTTCTACCAAGGAGTAGTTACACTTCTGGAGAGTTTCAAAGCTTATCAGGTTTTCTTTCCCCAATTTGCTGTATCTTTCCCAGTGCCTTTGTTTCCCTTTTTCCCTAGGAAGGATGTAATTCAACATAGATCTCTTAAAGTTGTACCCAAAATGCCACAGATCTTACAGGATCCACGGACAATCCATTTTCAGACAAACTTATTTTTATTTATTTTAAAAATATAATTATTCGTTCTCCTGGAGCTGCTTCTCAAAGACTTAAGGCAGTGGTTATAGGAGAAAGTAGGTAACTTTTAGTCACTTTGGTTATGGAAGCAGATCAACAGTAACTTTTTGCACTATTTTGCTGTAATTTATGATTAAAGCTAGAAAACTATTTCATAAGTGCATAAGCACCACATGACACCTTTTCCTATGTGCTGTGGGCTATCAGTGCCTTTGCTGAATGGCTTTTGTTCTCTTTACTGTTTCTTAGTCTGATCTGTGGACTGGACCTCACTTTGGAGTAAATCTGAATCACAGTTTTAGAATATGGAATTAAATGCTGTGTCTTATTCCTTTGGCTTGTATCGTTGTTGTTAAGAATTTAGTACCTCACATATGCTGTAAACATTGTATTTTATTAAAATATATATCAAATAATAGACATTTTGACTACTTTGAGATCAATATTCACCCACTGGTCTGTCCCTGCTGCCTGTCCCTATCTTCAGTTGCTGTTCACTAAAACTCCATTGGGTCTTACTTGTTTTTTTACTTTTCTTATGTAAAGTCCTGCAGATGCAGGTGGTCACCATAAAGCCAAGTCTAGGAGAAAACTTCTCTGACCCCAAGACAATCTTCAAATCTTTGCTGTCATTTTTCTAGAGAGGCGAAGCCCCTATGTCAATTTACAGTTTAGCTTTCAGAGAGGCAAGAAGCAAACTTTATCAAAGAAATAGTGGAATTTTGTGATAATAAGTGGAAAATAAATAATTTGCAATTGAAACTGATGTAGAAATGAATAGTAACTTTATTGTTAATTTTTTATAAAATGCTGGCTGCAGCAGCTTTTGAAGCAGCATCTTCTGGGGCAAGACTAAGTCAGCTAATGGGCCTTAGCTAAGGCACAAACTCCGTTTGTAAATCTAAACTTTCACAGTTTTAATTGACCTGGTACAAGTTGGAGTCTAAATGATTATGCAGTAAAAGTACAACACAGGATGCCTACTACTGCTATATGCATGCCATCACTGGTACTTCAGATTGTGTGAGAATAGATTTTAAAAGGTATGTCTTATTTTTACTTTCAATCCACATATATGTTTCTTTTTCCCTTTACATGCCAATCTAAGCTAATAACCTTAAGAGAAAAAATAAAAGGCCTTTGTATGAGGTAAAAAATTTGGACAGCAAGGATGCTTTGGAGAGGCCTCTGCGTTGCATCCTATAGAGTTCAAATAAGAAGAAATGGATTGAAATGGAAAATATACACCAAAATGCTGGGGAGGAGTGAGTTACTTAGACTGAGTTATGGGGACACCTTCATCTGCTGGTGAGTGCTACCCATAAAAATGCTCACAGCATATAGTTCTACTGGGGGGAAATTCATGTGTTTGTTTGTGCCCTTTCTGTCGTTGCGTTGTATGATTAGGCTAGTGAATAAGTGTATTTTTTTGGCATTACAGCTTATGAAAACTGAATGTTTGGTGATTTGCTGGAAGTAGGTTTCAAAGAGAGTAAAATTAAAATTCGTGTGACAGGGGGACCTTGAATCTCACATTGTGTGTCTTGCTTTGGATAGCTCCCTGGGAATGTGTCAAAAGGCAAAAATGCAAAATGCATCAGTGACAGATCAGCACTAAATAATCGAATTAATTTGCCCCCTAAAAGCTGAAATCTGCAAATCTAATTTCCTGTAGAGGCTTTCACTATTGTTTACAGCTGTACTGTAAAGCTTACATGGATCTACAACAGGAGAGTCATCTGGCCTTAAATGCGGTTGATTGTTTGGCTCAGGAGTGTAATAAAACTGTCAGCCAAGCTCTGCCATTGAGCACTGAGTTATCTGCACTTGTGACGGGAGCTTGTCAGTGATTTCCAGTAAAAACTCCTGGAGGCCTAGTAAGTGTAAAAATGCTGAAAGTGAATTTTCATTAAGAGTCAAAATGGGTTGTACGTTAGTTGGCTACAGTCAAACTACATCTGCCTGAATTGCACAGAGCTACCCCTTTTCTGTGCATACAGCTTGCCTTGCTTTGCCATCTTATCCCATCTGTCTGTAGTGCACGGTCCACCCCTGGCACCAGCATCTCACTGCTGTTCCAGCCAGAAGGCTGTATTGGGAGCTGCAAGGATCTTTATTTTAGCTAGCAGAGGTGACAGCTGTAACGAGTCCCCCGCTATTGCTGTGTTACCTGACACAGGCATGCTGCCATTTCTTATGAAGCTCTCAGCTGAAAGGACACCCTGGAGGAAAGGGGGAGAGGGAGCTGGCTGTGCTGGCTCTGGCAACATCTCTTCTGGAACATGTGCAACACTCTAAACTCAAGATTGCCAGCTTTGCTCCTAGCTCACAGCAGGCTCTCCTGGGCTCCCTCACTTACCTAGGAAGTGGGAGATGGATGCACCCACAGGGACAACTCCCTTCAGGCAGATGAAGGAAGTGACTCCAGCCTCCCACATCTTGGAGAAGTGCTGTAACCACAGAGCCAATGAAGGGAAAAACAGATGCTGCCCCTGCCAGCTTTGGGAGAAAGGGCTGGTGTTGTTACAGTACCATCCTGCAGGCAAGGAGGGGGGTAGTGGGCACCATGTCTTTGCAGTCCAGAGGAAAGTACACAACATGATTAGGGGCAAAGATACGTCTGTCTTCTCGGTGTTTACTGTGGGTTAATTTAGATGGTTGGTTTCCCTACACACTTGTCCTTCTTTGGTGTTTGTGTCTCTAGAGGCATTGTACAGGGAGCTGTAATCAGGGTTGCAGGTTCTGCTGGATGGTTGAGCTCTTAAGTCAGCATTACAATGGTCTTTTGTGGACGTAATCCTTGGGAGTGTGAGCCTTGTTTGCAATAGTTACTTAAATGATCCAGTGCCTAAGAGTGCTTCAAACCACCAGAAGAAATACTTACTGCTCTGAGCCCATACGAGTACCTTTGTTTGAATTAGTCTGTAATTCTAAACAGCAAGGAGCAGATCTCTTCTTTGCTCAGTTCTCTTCTCCAGTGCAGTATGATCAATCTCTCAAAAGTAGACACACAGGTACATAAAGAATACGAGTACCTGTAGCTAATTTTCAGGAGAAGTGGGAGTATTCCCTATGCCATAGAAATTAGTCCCAGCAAAGCAGACAACAGATATTCAAGAGATCAGAGAGGAGAATCTGAATTTATTGTATTTATTTGGGGTTTTTTTTCTTTTTGTCTACATCTGAGTGTCTCTCAAAAATTTCAGGGCGTTATTTAGAAAGATATCAGTGGTAGAAATACCAGTATTGAAACAGTGGTTGCTGTTTTCATCTGTTTTTCAATTAATACTCAAAACTCCCTTCTTACTATTCATTCAGTTTCTGAAAATAAGATTTTAAATCTGACCAAAGAGCCTGGGAAGGAAGCAAATGCCTTCAAAAGAGGCTGAGCCCCGGAAGTGTCAGCTGTGATTCATTAGTGTCGTAGAGACGCGGGATGGAGCTGATGAGGACAGGGAAAGTTTCCATAACAGCAACAGTACTAAAATGAGACTGGAAGAGTTGTCATCATTGTTTGAAACAGACACAACCCCTAAGCAGATCACTATTATTTTCTAGACTCATTGCAGTGCTCGAGGCATTGTGCGACTCACAAAGCCCCTCAGCCACCTCTTTCCCTTCAATTTCTACATCATTGTGGAATTTAAATAGCTTGTTCTTTTCAGACAATAGATTTGTCTTTCTTCCACCAATACTGTATTTATTATAAATTACATTTCTGCTTAAACAGAAGGGTCTTGATTCAAAAAGGGCAGCAGTCAAGTTTTCTTTACCAGACAAAGCAGAATTCCTTTGAAAGAATCACACTGAGTAGATTTCAGATATTTGCAGAACAGCCAGACTTGCATTCAGAGGAAATTCAATATTGTCAGGAACAAATGAGTTTAAATTTAATTGCTGCTTATCATCTATCTATCTATCTATCCATCCATCTTTTTTAATTACAAAGGGTTTTTTTAAGCACAGCAGGATGACCACAGCTTTTATGACTAGCTTTGGCTGCAGGAACAAGGCACAAAGTTTAGTCACAGGCTCATAAAGACCGTACTTCTCAATCTGGAAGTGTTAATCTTACTTGAGATAGGATAGTGAGTCTGCTGGGAGCTATGTAAAGAGGGATTTTTGTGCTAATTGCATATATTTCCTTGGTGGTGTTTCCAGCAAGGAGACAGTTAGCTATCTTTTGTTGAGATGGGCATTGTGTTGAATTGAGTTAAAGTCAAGATAGTGTTTCAATATCTCTTCTCTACATGTGTTGGCTAATGCACAGGGATGGAGAAATGGCAGTATGCTCTTTGCAGACAGCAGTCTGTGGTTTACACCCCAAAAGCTGTAGATCACCCACGTTTCTGTTTGAGGCAAGCCTCAGCAAATTCAGGCTTGCAGGATTTCTTTGTATGGTTCGCAGTTCCAACCTGCTGAGTCTCGTTGGGGTGTTCAGGCTCATGTGAACTAGGAAGTGTTCAACCGATGTCAAAAGGAAACAAAAATAATTCGTTTGGAATCTGATCCAACATTTGCTGAAACCAGTGCTAGAACCTCCTGACTTCAAACAGCCTTTTGGTCAGACATGCCTTCCGTAATGTAACCAATGGCATTCACCTCCCCTGCGTGCCTGGCTGAATGCATTTCCCTCGCCTAAGATGAGTAGGAAGGCAATTCCCAAGACAATCCCCTGAGCTGTGAAGGGCTGCAGTAGAGTTTCCCTTTTCTATTAATTTTGTGGTAACCAGCATCCTAAAGGAACACACCAGAAACAGCCTGTTGAAACACAGGCTGGGGCCATGCAATGTAGCGCAAGCTGGAAGAGCGAGTGGAGAGCAAGACCCCAAAGTCTCCAAGACTGGTAGTAAAATGCTATCTACACACAGGGCAAGCGTAGCAGGAGCTGACACCATCACTGACAAGTGCAGAGTGAAGGCGATGGCTTGAGCTATTCATCATGACCTAGGGCAACTGATGTGTGTGACTGTGTGGAGGAGTGTTTGAAGAGGGGCCTAACGCTGCTCCAGTGTAGCAGGGGGAAAGGTTTAGGTACTTGTGACTAGTCCCTCGTTTCTTAACGCTTGTACTTGAAAGAATGCTTGTTGGTGACTGCTCTGAATTCAGTCCTGGTAGGTTAGCTTGGGAGAGGTGAGTGTCTGTCCCAGCTGCCCCTCCAACAGCACAGCTCTGCACCAGCATGCAGCAGGCCTGTGGTTAAGTGCTGCAATCTGACCCTGTATGAAATACACTGCTCTTTAGGTTTGTGGTACAGCAACTTGAGCAATCCCAGCTATGTGCGCCTTGTCATATGGCACTGTAAAGTAGGAACACACTTTCCTACAGTTATTCTTTTTCTCCTGCAACATTAAAAAAAAAAAAAAAGCTAGCTCTGCCACTAGAGTTTTCAGCCTTCCTGATGCAGAGGGGCAGTTCTTGAGGGGCAAGTGCATTAGATGAGGAAAAGCTTTCTGTCTCCAGCAACAATTCGAAGGCATTTTTCATGTATTTAACATGTTGCCAGGATATATAGGAACACCTGTAATAGTATTGGATGGAAAAGTCTTCTCTAGAAATAAGATTTTTCTCTACTATCTTCTTTAGTTTGTCTCTAAACAATACTATTCTTTTTGTACCTGCATGTCTACTTTTGAGAGATTGATCATACTGCACTGGAGAAGAGATCTGAGCAAAACTGTGTCTATTGATTTGCTCCTTGCTGTTGGAAATTACACATTAATTCAACCAAATATTATTAGAAGAGGACAGTGAATATTTCTGTATAATCTTTGTCAGTTGAATATGAAGCGTTAATGTTTGTTGGCTTGCTTCTCTCTGATCTGCAAAGAAGAAGGTTAGGAAATATCTTTGGTCTCATCTTTCCTGTTATGATAAATAACTGATCTGTGGTCAGAGCCGTAAAGTTCATAACCTACCCAGAAAAAACTTAGGAACAAACCACTGCTGCAACATTATGTAAAGTGGAAAACCTATTTTCCTGGGGAGGGGTGCTGCTTAAAGATGATTTCACAAAAGAGGAAGCCCTTGCTGTTTATCCTGCTTGATCCAAATGTGCAACATTTCCTGTGGCCAGATCTGCAGTAAAATCAAAGGGGGTAGCCATTTTCTGTGGTCTATTGCTTCCTATAGCATGCCCATATGAGAGAGGAAGAAAGTTAGTATTTGTTATAAAACTGCCCCTAACCTTCCTTATCCGATCAATCAATTAAAAGCAATACTGCATTGGTAATAACCCCACGTTGTCCAACTGATAATCTGTTTTTCACATCTGTCTGGCAGAACCACTGTCTATTTTAAGGTGACAGAAAGCAGTTTTGCATATTCTGCAAGATGGAATTTATCCTTAAGACTCTGCAAACACAGAGGGTAGCCAGCGATAAAATCTTTGCTTGCAGGTCATCAAGCGTTCAATTGTGCAAAATAGATAAATCTTGGGGTTTAGAAAATCAACATGACTTTTTAAAGCAAGCTAGAAATGAAGACCCTTGTTAATAATCAACAGGTATGACCAAATCTTGTGATCCTGACAGAGGCATAATTGAACTTGGTAATTTTGCATGTTCGGCTGCTGTAGTATCGTAATTTCTGTGTATTTCAATTATCCCAGAAGGTGCTTAGAGGCTCTATGCCAGGCAGCTTTATAAAAACAGAATACAGACAGAAAGACAGACAGACAAACTTGAGGCCTTCCATCAAATGCAGACAGACACAAATGCCAGCAAGCCACTGGCAGAAGTTGTGTCATTCAAGGCCAAAGGTTAGTGCATTGACTAACACTGAGAACGCACACAAGCCTGAAAGAACACACATTCCTCATCCAGACTACCGGAGGGGCTTCCTTTAGCTGTACACAAATACTGGCCGGTTACTTACAGAAAGTCTGGGGCGGATGAAGAAGGCCATACAGTCTTCTGGGAGTGCATGCGGTGCTGCCACATACAAAATTATATTAACAAAAAATTATTTAGGTTACAAGGTCAAACACAGAGCAGACAGCAAATGCCATAATTAGGATTACCTGAGAAGCTTTGTTTCAAGTCCCCAGAGTATCTGAATAAAATTAGTGTCTTTAATTGCACCCTGTGCAATTTATCTGTGATGGCTCCTACCTGGGCTAAGCAGTATTCGGCAAGTCTGCTCTTTAAGCAGACTTACTGGAATACCTCTACAGATTTTACTGAGGAAACAAGCCCTGCCCAGCGCAGTGGAGACATGGCTTTCTCCTTTGTTCAGGACTGAAGTTGTAGTCTGGTGAGGAGGAGTTTCTTGAAAAAGTCTACATGTGTGCACAGTTACCCACAGCCATGCAGGGGAATGCAGTTCTTCCCGTTTTCTTAAGCACTGAGGTAACTATGCCTCCTGGATCCTTCTGTCTGGTGACTGGCAACCCCTAAACACTGAAAGGATTGGTGAAATCAGTTGCCAGCTAGAGTCCTGGGTGGGTAATGCAGGAGACAGAGGCAGGATTCCTGGATGCCACTTGTGTCTGACTCAGTGTGTGATCTTCAACAGCAAATGCAAGTCAAATCAGGGCATGCTCTGATCTGTCATGGAAGGCTGCTATGGGATTAATGAATGTTTGTCAAAGCCAATTTAGTTGATACTGCAAAACACAGGCACAAGTAATTCCCAGGTGTTGGGTCCCATTTTATCAGGAACAGGCTAACAGAATTAAGGAGGATGCTGCAGTGCAAGGCAATGCTGTTGTTAGTCCACTGAGAAGATATGTCCCTTCTCAGTACAGGGCTTGTGATAATGTTTTCTGCCCTCCCTTTCACTTAATTGGCCACCACCATTCATAGTTTTAGTCTGGAGAAGAGGGGACTGAGGGGAGACCTTATCACATGCTACAACTGCCTGAAAGGAGGTTGAAGCAAGGAGGGGGACAGCCTCTTTTCCCTGGTGATGTGTGACAGGGCCAGAGGGAATGGAAGCAAGATGCACCAGGGCTGGTTTAGGCTGGATATTAGGAAACACCACTGAAAGGGTTATGAAACATTGGAATGGTCTGCCCAGGGCAGTGGTAGAGTTGCCTTCCCTGGAGGCATTTAAATGGCTTGTGGACCTGGTTCTCAGGGACATGGTTTAGTGGTGAGCTTGCAGTGTTGGGTTGAAGGTTGGACTAGATATCTTGAAGGTCTCTTCCACCCAAAGACATTCTGTGATTCTGTGATAGTTGCCTGAATTCACTCCCTGAACCCCCACACAATTTCAGCTGCATCCTCCAGAGTTCCCCTCTCCTTGCATTGGGTCAGCATCCCTGCTCCACACCTCACACAGCAAATGGCAGATCCAAATAATCTAAGAACAGGGATATGTAAACATGCACCCAGCTACTTTGCACTAAGTCCAATTCTTTTGGGACAGGTCAGATTTATTTTTCATGCTCTGAACAATTTACAGGACTCACACCACATTTCTATCGTTTCCCTGAGGCATCAGACTGACTGCCGCTGTGCAGAACAATGGGGTAATCAATGCAGGCACAGTGGGGCTGTCTAATTTGCTTGGAAGAGTGTCTACAACATGCAGTCAGTCCCATTCTTTAGGAGAGCAGCAGGCTTGCAGAGCAGCCCAGCACAAGGAACTGCCTCAGAGCTCCTCCAGCAATGGCTCTGAAGCAGCCAGGGGAAGGTAGCAGGGCTGAAAAGTAGAAGAGAATGCTCTTTATTGGATACTGCCTACTCAGTGGTACTGGGAAGAGTCTGAAAGACAGAATTTAGTAATGAAATGATTGTGCAGAGCATCCCACCATTGCTTTGTGTGCATCACTGTCTCCTAAAGTCCAGGTGCCAACTTCCTGCTCAGAAATCAATATTCTAATTCTGAAAATATCAAAATGCTGCAAGCAAGTGTCCCAAATCTGAGACAACCTAAACATGGATATAGTTTGCAAATTATCAAAGAAAAAATCATTTCGGTTTCATTTAGATATTGACACTTTATAGTTAAAATATTTTTTACATAACTTTTTCTCCCCCTTGGTAGAATGTTTTCAGATGAAAAGGAAACAATTAAAAAATGCTAGCATGGAAGTTTTGAAAAGGTAAAACATTGAAATATGATAGGAAAAATGAAAAATTATGTAAAGTATTCCTATAATCTATAATCTGGTATCTGTGTGAATCACAGTAAAATTGAGTTATTTCTGTGTGCTGGTTCCCTGTCTTTCTCACTCACTGCTTTTGTTGAAAAGAAATTCATCAAGATGATTTTGTGCTACCTATTTTACAGTACTTAACTCATCAGTTGGAAGTTAGTCAGAGATTAGGAAACATTATGAAGTTATCAAAAAACTGGCATGTTAGAATGAAATCAGTTAATCTTTAGCCTCACAGGATAGAAAGAGGAAATGTAATTGCAACACTGAACTGTGTTTTACAGTCATTATCACTTAGAAAGCCCTTCAGATAATTCTATAATTAGCATGGGACATGTAACGGAGGGAAAAATACCTGACACAAGAGGAACTTAGTGAATGTTTTCATTCACAAGTGGGATTTAGTTGCTGTGTCGTTGCCTTCTGCTGAAACAAAGCTCCTTTGAGTAACAAGTCATAGTTAGGATATCTTAGGGCAGCAGACACCTGGACCTTGACTGAGTGGCATGGCTCAAACAGCTGCTTGTGCTCCTCACTGTAGAGCACACGTGGTCGTTACCACCAAATGGTCAGCGAGACTTATTCCAGTCAGGCAACTGATGGCATTTGTCTGATTCTTAAAGTACCTTTCAGCACAATTAACTGCTTCAGTCAGATCACTGTATTAAAACGAGCTCAGTTTATCACACATGTTGATGTTTATATAGTACCTGTCATCACTCACTTAAATGGATAAGAATATGGATAGAGATTAATTCCTGCTCAGTATTTTGTCTTGAAATATAAACAGTGTTTTTAACTACTAATTCCTGAAGTGTGACACTTTGTAAAAGATCTACCTAAATCCTAACAATAGTTACTGGTGCTTAGTTCAGGCCTGATTTGCTCTGGCGTTATTTGTACAGTGAATAGAGTGTTTCACTGATCTCATCTCTGCTGAGGAAACTCAACTAGTTTTCAAGTATTCAAAATCCAGGTTCTAATGCTGAATTGTGTAAATAAAAGATGACAAAAGAAAAGATGGATTCCTGATTCTCTTAGAAAGGTAAGAAAACCATGTTGGGTTTATCCTGTCATTTAAGAACAGTTCTTCAGAAATTGTCTACCTGTAGTTTTTGAGGGGAAAACTGCTGTCCAGTTAAACTGGGAAAAATTATGTCTTGGTGGAAATGTGGAATTTTTATTTTATTTTTTTTTTAATTGGGGAAAAAAAAGATAAAATCTACAAATGTAATTATTTTGTCTAAAGGATGATAAAAATAATTTTCAATAATAGTGCTCACAATACGAACTTGGGCTAAAGGACATGGTAATGGATATGGTTTGAAGACTGAGCAGCACTGAGAAAGAGATAGTTTAGTAGAACCACCACGAGCAGTGGATGATACATGAAGTTGTATCATACCAACATAGGGACCCATATTTCCAGAGGCAGATATTTTATTAAAGACTTCTGATTGCTAGGCTGTTCAGACTCCAGATTGTCACCAGATCATCCAGAAGTCACAGCTCTGGGATTCGGAGTTGCAGTTGTAATCAGACAGACAGAGAGCTAGAACCATCCTTCTGAGCCATGTCTGGGCAATGCCTCTGTTTTCCATCTGCAAGACATGTTGTTGGGAAAACTCTTCAAGTCTAGTTTCCAGCTTCTGCAGGCAACTGTATCTTCTAATCCTACTCACATCTGAGATGATCTTTTCCTTCCCTGTTTCTTACTAGAATCCTCTGCTGGCTCTCCTCTCATGACCAGAAGCTTTCCTTCAGTTTCTAGCCCAAACATATTAACAGGTATTTTATTCCTGTTTTTGTTTAGTTGTCTTTTAGTTTCAACAGCTCTTGTAGTATCTCCCTACCACCCCCCTCCTGCCTCCCATTTTTTCCTCCTCACTGCCAAGCCTCAGTCATTTTGTAAAGTGCCATCAGCTCTGCTAGCTACAACATCTCCAGCTCTCCAGCAGTAGTGGGCATCCAGGTTGGCTGAGGTGGTGATATTTCCTGCTTGTGAAACATTCCAGTATAAGGAGGGGGCACTTTCACATAGCCTCCTCTTTAGCAAGTTCTATCAATAAATGCCATCCAGAAAATGCCAACTGCGTGCCCTTATGGCCACAATCACTCCAGTCAGAATGCTTCACGTGCTGCCAGAGCTATCAGTGAAAAGGCAACGCTCGCTGCTGCTGCATCTCTCTGTCCTTCCAGAGCTGCTCACCAGCCTACCCTCTCACTCAAGCACTGCTGAAGCATGTTTCAAACCTAACAGAAACCAGATGTTGTGTCTTCACTGTATAATTGCACAGCTGGAAAGAGGTTCCAAAGTGACCAGATAGCACTAAGTAACCACGGGGAAGTATTCTGTATCATCTCTGCAGACCAGCTTGGATGTAGCCACTCAGTGCCACGAATTTAGGCATTTGGGAGAGCTTCGTCCTCATTTTAACTCACCTGTAAATCTCTTGAGTGATCTGTAGAGTATGTCCCTACGAGACGTGACTTGCCTCTCCAGGATGACTGCACGGTCCCCACCCCTATTTACCCAACTGACCATGGCTGGCCGAGCACCTGTGTGGCACAGGAGCATCAGCAGAGCGCTGGGCATGCATTGCATGGCACGTAAAGGTATGAGCTTTCAGCATGACTAACTCTGCAGAACAAACCCTTCCAAGTGTTCTGGTCACACATAGCCTTTATATTTGTGTTTTCAATTCCTGCATTCAAGTGTGTATTCAGTGGGAAAAATTTTGCAAACAGACAAATGCTTGCAGTGCTTATATCAGATCTGCGTTTGGATGTGTGTGACTGCGCTGCCAAAGTAATACTTTATCACCACTAGCAATGGCTGACAGTATCATTAGTAATGTAACATTATTGGGTAAACAGCATTTTTGATTACAAGATTTTTATTCTCCCAAAGATTAGAATTTCAAGAATAGAAATAGTTATTCAGCATTTGATATCCAGCCAGATCAGTTGGATTTACACTAAAAGAAATAAATCCAGATAACACTAAGCAAGGATAATTTGTAGACTTAGCCAGATAACTCAAAACCTTGACCAGTCCCAAAGTGCGGATAACTTATGATTTGAAACCTCATTCTATCACCACAGGACCCAGGGAAGAAGTTCAAGGAATGCAACATATTTCTTGTTAGAAGCAGTATAAAATCACTCCGCTGATGATGTTCTGATATTGGTTGCCATCTAGATATTTCTGTGAAGTCTTTGCTTGAACTTGTTGACAAAGTTGCTTCCTGTAATACTAATTGGACAAAATCAGGGCTTATGCTAGTCAAAGGTCTTTGTTCACTGCTGGTAATTAACTATTTAATTCTTAACTGGAAGCCCAAGGATTTCACACCCTCAAGGTATATGCTCAGTGCAACTTCTGAATTTAAAGTTTAGAATCACCAAAATTATCAAGGAAGTGCCAGCAGATTGATTTCCTATAAATTTTTCTTGGTGAGGGAAATTGGCAACTAGTAAGATTATGATTGTTCCATAAAACAATTATGTATTGAACATGCTGCCAGTTGCTATAAATCCTGGAACTTTTCAAGAGATGGCTCCATTATCAGCAATGTTTTTGTGGAAAAATGAGAACCACAACATTGACGTTAGGAAAATCCTGGAAATTGATAAAAGTGAGCTTTTGTTTGGAGGCAGACTATCATTTTGGTTCTCACCTCCTGAAACTGAAAGAGGCCCTGTGTGGTTTTACCCAGAGGAAGCTCAAGCCCAGCCTTGTTTATTAAAAATTTGAGCTACAATGTTATCTCCCCTAAAGAATCAGGTTCCGCGCTGGCATGATTCACCCCAGCTGGAGCCAAAGGGCTTGCTGCTGGCCTGACTGGGTGTAACTCTGTTTTTGATGACATAGGCAGGGAGTGAATCTGCCCCAGTCTTCCAGAGTTTCACATCCATAAGGACAAGTATAAAATACGTCCAGAGCACAGCACAGCCTCAGCTGCCAGCAGCAGCTCTAGAAGCCTTAGTCTCAGAGGTGTCCTATGGGCCCAAAGAGAAGAGGCTGAGCAAAGGGCAGAGACCAGCTTTAGGTCTAGCATCTCCCTCACCTGCTTCTCTGCTGTTGAGAAGCCCCTCTTCATGCCTGTGGTAGCTGCAGAAATGCTTTCTAGAAAGGTATTTTGGGGCGCATTCAGTAAGAGTAATTAGAGAAGAATGAACTTTCTGAGACCACATGAGCTTACATTCCCAGTCCCTGAAAGTCACCATGATATGACAGTCTTTAAAGCTGACAAAATGCAGCGTACTGCATTTTCCCATTATATCCTATGCATAGTATTGATTCTGAGCATGTCCTCCCACAGGTGGAAATTATCTTTTACTTCCATGTGTATAAGAATGCTCAGAACACAGGAAAATGAAAAGCAATAAATACACTAAGACTGTTAGAATTGGGGGTGGAAAAAAAAATTTCTAAAATAGCAGTAGTTATTCTACAAAATTCCTAGTATCTCTGGGATGAGCTCCTGCTTTTATTCTGCTGGAATGACCTGCTTCACTCGCTTCTGGTTGTGTCTCTCAGGGTAACCTGGTTTTCTCAGAACCAGCTCCAGATTAGAGAAAATCCTGTCTCCACTGAAGTGAATGGGAATTTTGCTACACACAGAATCTTATCCCTAGATTTTCGAACATGAAGAGATTAAAAGTTGGCTCTTAACTCTCCCTTGGGATTCTTGAATTAGTGGTTCAACTTCGAAAAGCTCTGACACCCACTGATTTCAATAGGAGCTGCTGGAGCTCTGTGAAAAAAAGGTTGTTCATTTCCAACACTAAATATGGATGGTGGAATCTTAAAATTAGGCTCCTATTTTTGAAATCTTGGCCCAAACCTTTATTAATACCACACTGCCATGTGTCCTGCATCTATTAGCAAACAGAACAGCATTCAGATCCACATCTGCTGTATTCTCTAAACGTGGGAAACAGAAATGGTCTTTTAATCAGATTTAGATTAAAAGCTCTCTCTGAAATAATGATAGCCAGTTATGGATAGTCCGTAATTCATGATTAGTTAAAATATTCCCAAACAGCACAGAAGACAAGTGGTATGTGTACATGCTCTTCTCAGAGAGCTCTGATAATTGGAGTAATTTCAGCAATTTCCAATTTTAGAGGAAGTAACTGATCCCAAGTTGTTACCTAAAGTAATTCTTACTGACAGTATTATAGGCTTGAAACATTTTCTGCTATGCCAATACCACAAACTAGCTGTGCAATTACAAATGTATTTGTCACTTCTGTATTTATGTACACTGGTACTTTAAAAAAATTGTGTTAGGACAGTTTTGCCTCTACGAGAAAAACAAAACCAAAACCCAAAACATTTGAAATGTTATTAAAATCATCATGAAGTCAGATCTCTGATATAATCTTGCCGGAACTGATCAGCTATATAGGGCTGGCTCTGATCTGGATTTGAATGGGAAACCTCTTGGTGCAATGCAAACGCTGGGGAAGTGGTATTACCAGTTCTGTAGGCAGCTTGAGTCAATAGCCCCACATTGCTTTGATTTGCTTTGGGCTATTGAGGGCACTGACTGTGTTTTTAATAAAAATTCTATGGGACATTTTGCAGAAGAATTAGTCCAGAAGTTTTAGCTGGATTTCAATTTGGCTACCCTCTGCTTATCTCTCTAGAAACAGCAAGAGTTAGGGTTGCAAAATATTTTCCATTATAGTCCTTGCTTTCAGCAGGCTCCTAATTTCCTAAACTGTGTACTTATGTTTGCTGAAACTTCTTGAGTTCGGCTTCTGTTGTGCAGTGGGGTACGGCACTCTCTGTGCTACGGTTGAGCAAGATCTCTCCAGCCACTTCTGTGTGTGGGAGAGGAACTTTTTACACATTCCCCAGCATAAATTGAACCACCTCATTGTGAACAGAGCTCTGGTAAAAATCTCCCTCCCCCAAAACAACTAAACTGTGACGTTTAAAACCTGGCACAAACAAGACAATTGTGGCTAAATGATGATTAGAGACAGATCTTTGCACCTCTCATTTTATATGTGTGTGAGCAGCAACCCTGTGGACGTCACTGGACCTGCTGGTAATACAGGGTACTGGTGAATATGACAGGAATATCAGGACCTGGCTATGGCCAAAGGAGGCCTTTGGTTTCTGCTGCCTTGAAAATAGGTCCTCTTAATAGCAATATTGCAAAGTAGTACCAGGAGTCTGTCTCCTACATCCCCTAGGAAGCAAGAGACAGGGGTAGTGAGAAGGAAACCACACAAAAGCCTTGTTGCATTGCTACATCAACTTTCTGCGCTTTATGACTGGAGGCAGGGTCTGGCTCCTCATCTGCTTTTCATCAAGGCTGAACCCCGTGGTACTCTTGTACACTTGGGCCGTTTGAGGCTGCCATAATAAAACCAATAATAAATAACAAATAAGCAGCTGGAGTCTAAAGCCATAGGATGAACTCCTTCCAGGTCCTAATGGAGTGAGTGGTAAAGTTCTGGTGGATCAGGAGAGCCCCGGTTGCTAGTTCAAAAGGCCAGAGGCGCCTGCAGGACTGTCACAGGATACACCAAAGCACACCGTGCTGCTGTGTGGCTTGTGCTCAGTAACAGTGGCTCAAAGCAGGATCAGGCCATTGCTCAAAGCCAGCTGCCCCACCACATCATGTGTCCTCACTTCCTACCCATAGCTTTGGCCCACACATTTCAGGAGATCTTATCTATTTGAGCTTTCTTTCATAAGACTCCAGCTTCTTTTGTTGTCTACCTTGTCTCTGTCTTGCAGGGAACTCCCAGTGTTGCTGAGGGCATCCTTTTGTATAAATAATTTATATGCCTCAGTGGCTCCTCAATATTTCCGATGTTTTATTGTTGTGGTGTGATGCAGAGGGGAATTATTTACAGGTCAACTTGTACTTGATTTCAGGGCACTGAATTTCCCTGATGTTTTGTAGTGAAATGCATTTCAGAGCACAGAGTGGCACTTTGAAGATGGCTGTGACATCAGTCTGTGCACTGAGGTGTTGGATTTATCTTTCTTTCAGGACTGAAAATCACCTCAGGCTATTTTCACCAGCACTGTAGCTGGGAGCACCCAAGTTCTTACTCTGATGTTGTCTTAGTCTGTCAGGCTGTTCTAGCCAGAGCTACAAGTGACCCAAAGGAAAACAAGACCTGAATGGTACTTGACAGGCTTTTTCCTGGCTACTCATCAGTGGCCAACAGTGTGTAGCCTCCAAAATTTGGAAGATATTTGATAGGTTGAAAAACTGAAAACCAGTGGCCACACCTTTAATGCCAGTTTAGAAACATGTGTAAAGCATCTGGTTACCCCTGTCTGGGAAGCTAATCCATGGAGAGCTGAAAGTATCTGGCAAAGAAACACATTTTGCCTTGGGGTTGATTTGGGGAGGGGAAAAAAAAAAAGGTAATATTTCCAGTTTTTTAATGGGTCTGTGGCAGCCATGGAGCACTGCCTTACAGGATGACTATGATTATAGGCTACAGTATGCACTGCAAGTGAGGACTTTTGATTACCTGCTCAATGCCTGGTTGATGTGGGGCTGGTGAGGATGAGGACTGTGCTGAGCTTGGGTAGCAGTGAGGGCCTCAATTGTCTTCCAGTTTTCAACTGTAAAATATAGATGTGTTCATCAGTATGTACCGTAGTAATGTGCTATCCATTATGTGGCATCGTATTTTAGATCCTGTCACCAACTTTCTCATTGGTAATAGCAAGAGTGAATGAAGAGGATGAGGGATTTTTAATATATCCAGAAGAAAAATAGATACCGTCTATGGGAAAGGTGGCTTTTCACTTTCTTCCTACTTTACCAAGGCTGACTCCTTTTCTCAGCTTTTTCCATTCTAGGAGTTTGTTATTACGGGATTTTTGAAGACAGAACATTGATGTAATTGAAAGTGATTCTATTAGGATTCAATCACTTCTGAACAGTTTCACCCACACTTTTAAAATTAATTTTTTAGTCCTGTGCATAAATTAACTTATTCTAGGCAGGACCTTAGCACTCAACCACTAGCTTTTGAAAGGAGCCTGCTGTTGACACAACCCAAGCTGATTTTTACGTTCTGGCTGTATAATCCCTGTAAGAAATCTGTGAGACTGGGCAGGCATTCTCACAGGGCTTTGGACTGATTCTCTGTTGAAAAGAAGTTGGGTACCAGATCCCATCAGTGTCCTGAATGCTGTCCCCTTACCGTGCACTTGATGAACAGTCCATATTAATGAAGGGCCCATTTTTCTGCTGCCCGTATCAGCATCTCCCAGAGACTCCCAAAGGGAACTTGTGCAGGGGAAGATGCAAGTGAGTAAGATGAGTCTAACATGTAAAACCAGAAAAGGTTATGAAACATAGTTCAGGGCCCCTGAAAGGTTTCCTCACAGAGAAACGCAAAAGCAGCTCAGAGCAGTAATGTAATCGTAACAGTTGATTGGCCATAAGCCACAGCTCCATGCTGTTGCAATGTGTATTTTCTGCTGTTGAGACACGCCATGATAGGAAGCTCTGACATAGCCACCAAGTAACAGCAGCAGACCTGTATCAGGGTCCTTCCTGTTCTTGAATGTGGGGTGAAAATGGCTGGGAACAGCACTGGGAAACAGCACTGCCATAAAATGCAGAAGAACAGGGGCCTGGGGTGAGAGGGACCATGGCTCAACAGAAGAGGTCTTCCTGCTGAAAAGAATAATAATGGGCTACAAGTAAGATTCACCTCAGAGATGCCCAGAGTGTCCATAAGGCACTCACTGATGAAGCACACATTCGTGTACCACATGCCCAATTCATCATTATTTCAAAGCCATTTCACCATTGTTTCTATTGTAGCCCATTGTAATAGGCTTAGAAGAGAATTATGTATGGCATATTCATTCTTAAAATGACCTGGGGAAAGAAGAGCATTGACATTACAGGGAGAGTATAAGGAGTGCTAGGAACTCCAGGTGAGGTGGAGGGCAGTATGGATTCCATTTGCAATTGGCTAAGCCCAACACGGGTAGAAGCAGTGTCAAATCTTATTTTTAGTTCGGGTTTTATTTTCTGGTTTTGGTTGTTGGGGTTTTTTTGGGGGTGTGTGGGTTTTTGTTGTTGTCATTTGTTTGTGGGTTTTTTTGATTGTGCTTTTTTTTTGTTTCTGTTTTGGTTTGGGGGGGGTTGTTATTATTTTTTTTCTGGGAAGGTGATTCCTAAAGTCCATGTCCCACTGAGGTAGGCACCATTTCACCTCTTGAGCTATTCATTCTGTTTTCATGTATTAGCACTTGAGAATTATTACTTTCTACTATTTTTAGGCTGTAGTAACTTGTGTTGGTGGTTGTACCAAGGCTTGAATGAAGATGTCAAAATGTTCTAAAAAGTACAGTTAACTTCTAGCTTGCCCGCACTCTTATTCCAGTGTGTGCAAAAGCCCAGTTAAATACCATTAGTTCATATCAGGAAAGATATGAGAGCTCAAATTTGCAGCCTAGACTTAGCCAGGCTTCCATTTTGTGGTCATCTCAAAGTCAAGGTCCAAAAGCTTTGCAGCTAAAAGGGAGATTGGTGTCAATGAAGTTGCTGTGAAGCTACAGAAACGAATAATCTCATCTCTAGAAATAAGGACTGAACAATTCAGGAACAATGCCTCTGTATGCCTTCTACATATTTGGTGAACACTGGTCTACCAGACGTTAATCAGGGATGGTTCTGGAGCAGTTGGTTTCCGTAAAGCATCGTGACACTTACTAATGCATTGCAGATCTCTTTTAAAGCATGTGATGTTTTCCAAAGTTGTTGAGCTGCTACAATTTCTCAATGAAATCAGAGAGATACAGGGACCTTGTTTTAATTTCCAGCACTATATAGATGTATCTTAATACAGGGTTTATTTAATGTCCAAATTCATCAGCAAGTACTTTGTTTTTCATTAACCCGTATGTATTACATCTCGATAGTCTGACGGGAAGTGTTCTACTTTGTTTCTCGGCAATACTGTGTATTCATTTTTTATTGTCTGTGATAAAAGCAGCTCAGCCTCATTATTATCCCCGGATTTGGGCGACAGTAGGGAATGCATCGCAGCAAAGCTAAAGCCTAGCTGAAAGCAATATTACTATTACAGGCACAATTACCATCCATTACAAATTCCAGGAATGAGCACAACCATAACTTTAATAGGTGACTATGTTACAGCAGCATGAAAAGAAAAATCACATCCCTCCCTCAGCTCAGAAGAACAAAGAAATAAATAAAAGACTTTTGGTTGCATGCTCTGTATTAAACCCAGGCAGTCCTGAAGGCATTTGGCTCTTCAGTGGAAAGCAGCCCTGGCTCCTCCATCTGGTGTAGTTTCACTTAATTTAGAAGACTATTTAAGGCCCTTGTCCTGGACAGTTGGAAAGAGGCACCTGTGCAGGACGCCGTTAGCTTCAGTGAGTCTGCTTGGGAGCCCTGGGACCTGTTCCCCAAAGAAGTTCCCCTATGTCAGAGTCATACCTGACCCTTTGCAGCCACGCTTCTTGTCCCAGAGAAACGACGGGCTTTTATGCGAAGTCTTGGATAGTTCTAGACCCAGAGTACAACTGAAGTTGAAATGGATTTTCTTTTGTTGCTGTTTAAAAAGCAGCAACTTAAGCTTAACTGAAGTTGTTTGCATTTACTCCTTTTCCACAGTTCAATTATTACTGCTTTAAAGAAAGCTTTTTTTCACTAGAAGTGAAACTCAGACCCAAGACCCCATTTCAGGAAAGCACTTCCCTATCCTGGAACTAAAGTAAATTCCTGATTTTAAGCAACCACCCAAATGCCATTGACTTTCCATCTCTTAAGAAAATTGTTTATGTGGGGGAATGAAAGAGGTCAGAAAAAAAAAAAAGAAGCTGAAAAAAAAATAAATTCAATTTACACTGCTCACAGCCAGAGAACAGCACAAATGCTGAGGAAGAGAGCAAGTACTGAGAATTAAACTTATGTTGTTTTTCAGCAACACTCTTTAAATAATTTCCTAGTTCCAGTTAGTAAAAGACACATGGACACAGTAATGTGCATGTTCCTTTACGAGTATCTCCTTATATCACACTCATGCATAAAGACTACTGAGAGTGAGTTACTCAGTGCAGTAAGGTCTAATACCTTACTTAACAAGGGTTCTATTTTCTTGCAACTTTAGTAATTAATCCAGCTATTGTATGAAAAGGGAAACTGTCTATACAGGTTCTAGACAAGATGATTTCCATGCCTATATTTTGTAACTTTTTAATTAATTTGTGTTCTTGAAGTAACAGTATTAACATAATTTGTTGCAGAGATTTAATCACGTATGACACTTTAGCTACCCAGGCATTTGTATTTGAATAACTGTATAAGGTTACTCATTAGAACAGGATCTCCAAATATAACAGACTGGCTTTCCTTCCCAGACGTCTGTCCTCCTGTCCTTGAGTAGCCTTTTGTGATTGTTTGGCACTGTGCTGAATTTATGGAATTCTGACCATATGAAATACAACAGCATTTCTGAAAGAATAATGGAGAAATTGCCTTCTGTGCCTGATTTTCCAGTGGGGGACTGTCAGCTCAGACATGCCTTTTTTTTCCCCTAAGGTGTTGTGGCTGTGTGTGACCCTGGGCAGGGGTTGAGTGTGCAGCCTGGATGAGCTCAGACAAGTGGGTGTGCCAGGGCATGACACAGGCACCAGCCCTTTGTGCTTCACAAAAAGCTATGCCCCATCAGGATGTTACCGCAGACCTTTGGCCTTAGAAGTCAGGTCTGTGGCCACCAAATATCATTCATGAACAATACAGGAGTTGATGGCTGAGATTCCTTACCACTGCCACTGATTTAGGCATGGCCCTGCCCAAGTTACCTGTCTGTATACAGCTCCGTTTATAAAGCAGGGGTAACTGCAGCCCAAAGTGCTTCACTGAGCTCAGCTGATGTGCCAGCGTTAAGAGAATGTGGTGCATAACACCACGAAAAAACGTGCAAGTGCCCGGGGTCATTAGGATGGGCTTTCTCGGAGTAAATGACTAAGAGACTAAGTGGTGAATTATGATTTGCTTTTAATTTAAAGTGCACCTATTCAATGAATTTTATTCAGCGAATGTATTTGCAGGCACTCTGGCTGTTGTGAGCAATTTACATGTGTAACTGGGAAAGTCCAAAGCATAATTCAGTGGTGTTGATTCTTATTTCACTTCATGGGAAAAAGAAACAGAACAAGGAGTTAAGTGCCTTTTTTTTTTTTTGCTGTGTCAATAATCCAACCAGTTTAAATGTATATTTATTCTCTGTTTGAAATAATGCAAACTATTCAGAATGCTATGAGAGCTATGAAAAACACAGGGCTTGGAAAACTGGCAGTTTTTGTGGTTTTGGGGTTTTGAGTAAAGTTTCACAACCAATCAGCCCAGAATAATGTCCGGTAAAGACATTTTTGCTTGTTAGTCTATTTATTTATTTACTTTGGCATTGTGAGCCAAGGCGAGACACATTTGGGGGAAGGTCAGCAAACATACGCCGTATCTGTCAAAGGGTCCCATCCTGCAAAGTGCTGAGGACCTGCAGTGGTTGGGGAGGTGCTCAGCACCCCTCAGAGGTGGTGCTGCTTACCCAGGAGCAGGCTGGAGTGCAACCTGCTTGCTCAGGCAGCGCGGGCACTCGCAACCTTCCCCAGGAGTTTGCACAGAAAGGAAAATCAATATTGGGTCCATTTGATGCTTTACTTTGGCGGCCACTGGTTTCTGAGTGTCTCCTTCTCTGCTGGTGGCCCTGATCTCATCTGCCTCACTGGAGATTTACCCTTTGCTTGGTATTGTGTGTCTTCCAGCAGCCTGCCCAGCCTGCCCCAGTGGCGACGCCTGAACTATTAACTGAGCACTGGCAGAGACTTCGAAGGGAGTGGATGCAGTCTGTGGTTCCTTGTTCCCCTCTCCCCAAAATGTGCTAACTTGTGTCATACAATATTTTGCTCTTGGGTTTAGGTCCCCAGGATATTAGGATGACTGGAGGTCAGGAGGGGAGATCTGCTTGGGGGAATATGTTTGCTCAGTTCATTCTGGAGATTTCCAGCAGGAGAGGCTCCCCCTGGGCTGCCCAGGAAGGAGTGGAGGATGGCTCCAGAAGGACTTGGATGTTCCCTGGGGAGTACTGGCAATCCCAGGGCTAGGGTTAGTTGTCCCACTGTGTGCCCTTTGTCCACAATGGTGCTGAGGCCTCGGCACTGCAGGGAGACAAATGGCTGTCCCGCTAGCAGAGCCCACTGGGATTGTGCAGGCTGTGCTTCAGCCTGCTGGGGCAGGGGCCCTGTGTGCCAGGTCCAATTCGATGGTTCTTTGCTCTGTGGCTTTTGTTTGTGTCCGTGCACGTGACAGATGTGTTGCAAATATCCATCACCAGGAGGTCGCTGTGGAGGAACAAAGAGTTTTGAAAAGTAAAGGCTGCTGCCCCATCCTACAGAGCATCCCAGCCCCTGCCCCACTGGTCGGGTCCCCGTGGGCATCCCAACAGCTGCAGGCCCAGGGAGCAGTCACATCCCAGTGAAGATTTGCCGTTTCCTGGTACCAGCCCCCACCCCTGCCAGCTGGTCTTGTGGCAGACCCAAGCACCACAGGGGACATGTGGCCGTAGGCGTCATGGCTCTGCCATGCCAAACAGGCAAGTACCAACAACCACCCTGACTCTGGAAGATCCCAGAGGAGAAGTCGTGGCAATTTTCTGAGAGCACTGCCACCTTGTGTTGGTCCATCCCGCACTGGTAATGCCATGTCCTGGCATGGACCGGCAGATGTGCTGTATGTGAGAGATGGAGAGATCGTTTCACGGCCCGAGGTAGATGTTTGACGCTGCTGACCATCCTCTTTAGTGGCTTTGCCTTCACAGCTGCAGGAGCAGAGCCTGCCCGTGCAGCACTGTGCACAACACTCCCACACGGGAGCCAAGGGCAACAGGGTGAAGCAACTGGTTCCCTTTGGATCCGGAATGTCCATAGCCCAGGCTGGATGTCCAGGCAACAAAAGGAGCCTGGGATACCATTAGCAGTCCCATAGCTGATTACTCTGTGCAACATGGGAAGAGAAGCCAGAGGAATTTTTTCTTGGTTTGTTTTTCTTTTTTAACCTGAAAGGTCAATTGTAGTTCTCCCCATTCTTTCCTCTGTGCCCAAACAGATTGTTCAGAGCTGCATGCTTCCATCGCACACATTCTGCACTACATTAGTTTAATGGTGCTGTCACTATGAATTGCAAACTTTCTCAGCTCCCCCCTGTGCTGGTGAAACATGGCAACATAAGGAACATCTGTTCTCTTACCCTTTGCTGGAAATGGGAAACATCATATTGCATTTTTGTTATTAGCCTTATTTGGATGCCAGTGGTTTTGTTTCTAAACACATCAAGGCAGCTGAATAACCTTAATTGAGTACTACAGAAAAAGCCTGGCTTCATGCAAATACAGCTGCCAGCATAATTATTAGGACAATACTGAACTTCTATTCCTGAGATCGGTTCCAGTTCCTTGGTTTTTATATTGCTCCCTTGCTGCTGAATTTCATTATAAACATCTCCACACAAACCGATCTATAGTTAGGCAGTAAACAAGTTAAGTCCTTAATTTTTGACATTAAAAAGCTGAACAAACCTAATTATTACAACGTGCATTCAAGCTTTTATTCATACACAAAAGTGATTACCTAATCTTCACTAGGAATACCTAGCACAGGTACATCGCTGTCTTACATGACTTCAAACAGTCCTCAAGATTTCTAGTGCATTTTCATTAAAGACAACAGATTCCTGCAGCTCCTATGGAAGATGACAGTATGTGTAAATGGAATCAATTAATAATTCCCAGATTTAATTATAATGGATTCATTGTTATTGCATGATCGACCACAGCATGCAATGGGCAATTAAGCAAAGCGCATATATGCAATTCTCTAGTCCACCCATTATATAGAATCACTTCATTATTAAGCTTGAGGGCAAGACAGAGACCAAAGACAGCAAGGACACGAAGTGGCAGAAGGTATTCAAGCAGTTTTGTTGTCTTTCTGCGCTGCAAGATACACATATCTATCCTTCATGATAGGTGCACTTGTAGTGAGCCTTCATGACAATATTTCACTTTTATCTTACCTCCTTTACTGGCTTACTTGAGCATTCCAGACCACTGTTAGCCAGGTGTGGTTTGCTCCATTTTTGGTAGGTTTGCCTAGATTTGGAGAGGTCTGTGGTGAAGCCTGAAAATCAGGCTTCTGGTGAGAATGATGGGGGCATTTTTTACCCTGCAGATTTAATAAGGCTTTATTTTCTTTTAGACCCACAGCAGAATTCAAGGCTGCTTTGGATTGCCCCCGAAGTGTGCTTGGTCTAATTCCTAGGAGAGATGTGCTCATTGTCACAGAACAATTGGATCTAGTGTCACATTAGTAACAGTTTCTCTTTAAGAAAGGCAGACTGTAAGACCAGCAGAGGTTTTGCAGGTCAGGATTTTGTTGTATCAGCAGAACTTTTGTGGGGAAGCTTGCACAGCACGTGCCTGCCCTGTCTGGCTCAGCCCGTCATCTTCACAACTAATAACATTTACTCCAAATTTAAAGAGGCGCAAAGGTCAGCAAGCCAAATTTAGTCTGGGGGTATCTTTACTGAAGTCGGCAGAGCTGATAAACTTGGCCTGATATTTGCTGTTGGCAGAACAAATATGAGAACTATTCTTCAAGGGTTTATACTCATTTTTATAATCACAGAACAAAGCAACTTGCAGCAAAATGTTGCACGTAACTCCGCTCTCAGAGAGTAAGTCACGAAGGACGCCAGACTGAGTTTTTGTTTTAATTAATACTAGAAACTTCTACCAGGTTTGTGCTCATTTCTGTCTCCCTCAGTACCTCCTCTCTGAGAAACAGAACCCCCAGGTACTATAACTGGTCTGGTCATTAGAAGTAGAGAATCTGTACTGATGGTGTGTACCATGGTAGTGGTGCTATATACTTAGGTTTTGCTTCGTAAAACTCTTATTCCCCTAAGGCTTTATCATATCCCCTGGTACTATTGTACAGGTCTCCCAATTAGTGTGGTGTAATTCTCAGATAATCAATTAAACACGTGTCTGGACCCCAATGTAGGCTTGCCCATACCTCTAGCAATTCAAGCAAAGGCAAAACTGCCTGTGAATTTTTGGATGAGTAACCTGCTATCAACCAGGATAAAATTTGTGCATGCAACTGAAAAGAGCCATAGACTGGGAAAAGGACCTCTGAGTGCCATCCTGTCGAGGGAAGGTTGGTATGGTAGTTTGTTCAGTGCTTTGCTTGACCTATTTCATTGTATTTTAACAAATTTAAGTAAGTTTGCAGTGGTTTGTAGATTGAGTACAGCGTGTGCTATGCTATAGTTGTGATTTGTTATTAGTGAGCAGTCCTGAATGCACTCTTAGCAGAGCCTGAGCCGAGCGTTCATTTTCTGTGCAGTTCAGCGTGGTATGTTCCCCATCATCACTTTTGGAGCTCTGATGAAGAGAACACAGGCCCAAGTCCTTTTGGAGTTAAAGTCTGCAACTGTATGTTTTATCAATCAAAGAGGGAAACTTTAATGCAATCAAAGAACCCTCATGTTCTGTGACACCAAATTGTTGGAGAATCATCATTTTTTTAAATCTGTCCAAGAAGATTCATGTCTCGGGTATGGATCTGAGACCATTCCTCTCCTCTGACCAAGCCAGTTCCTGGGACTTTGCCTGGGCTGTGACTCACATTCTTCCAGGCCAGGGTCACCACTTGCTGTACGTGACACCCGGGGCACCTCTGACTTCCCCAACCAAGCAGGGGTGACGGGAGCCTCACACACCAGTTCCCCTACACTGTCAGGGCAGTATCCCAGCACCGTGTGGTTCCCTTCCCCTTTACAGCCTGGAGCAGGGCTGCCAGGCTGAGACAGTGAGCGCTCTGGCAAAGGTAACTGGCACAGCCAGCACAAGTTGCTCCATCGCCGAGTGGGGAGAGAACAGGAAACAAGCGGTTACTCACAGTCCACACTCTCCCCGCTTTGCTTTTGAGGCAGCAGAGCCATGCACAGCTCCTCACTTGGGGCAGACTGCTCAGGCACAGGCTAGTCCTCCATGAAATTCATTGCATCTGGTGCTGTTCATTTCCTTTCAGTTTTTATCTAGTCTTTCTGGGCTTCCTGTTAGCACCCAGCACCAGTCGGGACAGCACAGTGCTGCTGCCTGCTCTGCTCTGTTTGCTGTGCAGAAACCAGTAGGAGCTAGTGGTTACAGCAAGGGACTGTGATTCAGCTAGCATGAGTTTTGGTGTGTTCTCCCCCTGCTTTTCCATGTTCTTGCTCTTCCAGGAAGTGTGATGCCAGGGATGAAGAAATGCTGGGGCACTGAAAGACCTCAAGGAAGTCTATGAAATTAATCCTGTGTTTCTGCTGGAAAGGACAATGGAAAGCAAGCAGCAAAGACAAGAAAGTCCTATGTAAAATGCTTTCTTTTCACTTGTGTCCCCTTTTGATTATCTTTTACTTGTGCTGATATGACTATTCACTTGAATATTTTCAGCTTTTCTTAGGCCTGTGAACTTTTGTTTTTATAGGGTGAGCTTGTTTGCCAGGCAGGTTTTCCTCTCCTGGTGCCAGTAATTAAGGGATTACCATAATTACCTCACTGGTGCAGATACTGAGTATTAGGGCTTAGGCTGAATGTGCCCACTTTGATTTCTTTACAGTGACGCTAGGCAGGCTGTGGCTGAACTCTGCTCTAAATGAGTACAGTGTCATTAATGACAGCACTCTTACAATGGGCACTTTTGTGCTTAAGAAGCTTTCTATACCTTAATCCAATCTGATGCAAGCTACACATGCAAATGTATTACAGGTACAATTTACTTCATGGCATTAACAAAACATAAAAAGAGATTCAGACTGCCCTGTAAAGTGTTTAATGAGCTGTGGGTCAGATCCCTAGAGCTGGCCAAACTCCACAGTGGCAAGTCGGGGTGTAATGCTTTCCTTTCCTTATCTTGTGCCTGGCACTATCCTGAATGCTTTGCTCCTCCTAGGCTTAAGAGTTCTCGGTTACACTGGTGTTCAGGGGTCATAAGGAGTTGAAAAATATTGTAGACTCTCTGCAGGTCCCTTCTGCCCATGCAGCTGCAGCAGGGATGGTGTGTCACGCTGCTGACTGCCACTGCACCGTGGTCCAGGTGCAGGGGAGGCCACAGCCAGAGCACACGCATCTACCTCCCTGAGCAGACAGGACACACCAGCAAACGTGCTCCTGTGAATCCTGAGCAGAGGCCTCACCTCGGCCCAAGTGCTCGGAAGGAGTGAAGCAGCTCTGCTGGAACTGCTGCTCTTGTGTTCAGTGCATCCAGCCCGCCCGCCTTTCCAGGCCAATTCTCAGGGACTGCTCTGCTTCCCACATCTGGTTCTTTCACATTTGGCCTGAAATGGCCTTTCTCCTAATGGCTGCTTTTCCATTGCACGCAGGCTCCTGGGGTGATGATAACATTATGTTTCCCTGCAAGCTGTGTATGAGAAGCCATGTCTTATTTTGCATTTCATCTGCTCTAATTAAACTGGTGATGAAACCGTTCACAACCTGAATACTCTTCCACTGTGGTCAATACAAAGCTCTGACATTCATGGGAATGAAGTCTGATCCTCAAGTTCCCTTGCAGACCATTATTCTTCAGATGTGCTTTTCTCCGCTCCCTTCCTAAACCGGCTATAAAAGCGTTTATGCCGTAAGACCAACTGTGCCTCATCTGCCCTGGGAGAGAGCCCACGCTCGAACTGCGTGCTCCTCATTCACAGATGACCAGCCTGAAGCAATAATGATGCCCATAGAGAAATAATCTCTACCATTTCTACAGCCTTTAATTTTTGTTTGTCTTTCTGCCACGGAGGCTGTATGTTGTGTATGCCATCTCCGCTTGCTTCCTGTTCCCGGCCAGCTGTGGATTGATGATAGCATCTTCAAGTTGTTGGACTTCCTCTTCTCGTCTTTAATCTCTTTTGGTTTCAAAATGGCCCCCCACATTTACAGTTACCGACCACAGCAGGCAGATAGCAGCAGCTGGTAGCCAAGCAGACAACACCGAGCACATTTTAAAAACAAAGAGATCCGTTCTTTAGGTTATATAAGAGGATTTAGCGCTAAGATTTAGTGAAACTCTGAGTAATTTCCAAAGGGTTTGGCAGTTAGTATCTTAAATGTGCTAATTCTTGACATTTTCGAATTCACATTGATTACGATTTGACTTGGCAGTACCTGTAGGAACACATTTATGATTCACAGTGTATAAGTTCAATATGTAGCAACTTAATGAGAATTTTATACTGCATGAATTTACTTGACTTTCTTGCAATAGACTCCTTCCTATGAGACCATGCATTCCATGCACTAAATCTATAGACTGCAGATCAGAAAAGCAACGCATTTGCTTTAGTTAACACCTGTGCTCAAAACCAGGCTAAACCAAGCCTAATGTAACCATCCAGTTCTTCAGAAGCAAAGCCACAGGTGATTTTGCTTCCTCTTCCTTTCCTTCTTCATTAAAATCTGGTTTCACAGGGCACAGAGCCTGACTGAGCTGCAAAGCAGATGTTTTGAAGAAAGTCCTGGCCAGAAGCCACTTTCTGTCTGTTTCTGGGTTTGTTTTAAGACAGAGAGGGAAATGTACCTTATTATATATAGGTGTTTCTTCCAAGATGTATGAAAAGTAAGAACAAGTCAGGAAATGCAGAATTTCTTCAGTCAGGTGCTATAGACCTCCCCAGCTGGGCGTACAGCCAGTGTACAACTTGCATAGCTGGAGCATCCTCGTGTGTCAAGATCATGAAGATAAGAGGAATTGATATTTTTTTGCTGTTAGTACGCACTATGAAATATCAGCTGTTTCTCGAACTGATTTTTGTGCTACAGTCCTGCAATTCTGCTAATTCAGTTATAATTCTACATCATTACTATCAGAGTCTAAACGTGGGATGCTGGTAGCAATTTTAGCCTCTGAGATTTCTTCAACTATTACCTATCAGTGTTGTCTCCAAGTTCTTGCTCTCCTCACTCCAGTCATGATCCAGATTGCAAGCTGGTTTACTTAAGTGTTTTATTGTAAGAGTTGCATTTAAAGCTGTTATTATCTGCTCAGTGTTTCATTGGGAGGGAAGTTGTGTTTATTATTTGGGAATAGTGGCCACAACTAGGAGATCTATATTGAGTTTATGATGTTTCCTCAGATGCTTTACCTCAGGCATCAACCCTGCAGGGTCTGAGTGCTTTGGGCTAAAGCCAGTTGGAGGTTGGTATGATCAGTATCATGGACTGGTAGAGGACGGTAGAGGATTTATCTACTCTAATCTGTTATCTGCTCTTATCTCTTGCTTAATTTATAAATGTGTCATAAAAGTTTCTTTATCAGCTTGGGTTTAGGTTGTTTGAGTATCTTTGGTCCCAACCATCTTCTGTTGAAACCCTCATACTTTCTGGGCTTGATCCAAAATCCAGTCAGGACAAATCAGGCCAAACACTCTCAGGATCTGGGAAGAGGCTGGGAAAGATTATGCTCTGTAAGTGTGATGGCCAGAATGTCCTCAGACTGTTGCATAGCTAACCAGCAGCTGTAGCTGGACCTCCTGTCCCAGTGTGCTTACAGCATAGCCAGGCTTACAGACTGAGGATATGATTCATCCTGTGCAACTCTTGCCCATCTCCCCTTTTTTGACTCCAAGAGCCAGGATGCAGATTTAGCATCCTACACCACATTTTGCATCAGTAGGTTCCTCTTGTCTGATGCTTCCTTCTGACAAAATAGCTCCTGCATCCATTTCAGATGGTTTTGCAGAGCAGCTCACTCAGGACTCTCACCGCTCACCTGAAGCAAGGTCGGCCACTCCAGTGCAGTACTCTATAACGTCACCCACCTCCCCGGCAGGCTGCCGAGTGGCCTTTACTGCTGTGACCTCTGTCCTTTGCTCTTCTGTAGAGTCTGCACATCAGGACAGTGATCCAGGAGGTGAGCGGCCAGCGCCTGAGCTGCAGTGCCCTGCAGTAGCAGTGAGGAGATTGATGCGGTATTGTTAGCATGGGTAGCACAGCCACTATCTCATCTGTCTAGCCTTTAGTAAACACCCTGCATGTTACACGGTCATTTCACCTCCTGGCTTTACAGAATCCCTCAACTGTCCAGGAAGCACCACAGCTGCCAGCCAGCAGTGGCCAGCAGTTGCCTCTGAGAGCATCTGGGTTTTGTTTTTCAAAGGGTTGCTTCCCTCCTGACTACCCTAAATTCAGGACAGGGAGACGCCAACCAAGGGGGAAGGAGACAGTGGACAGAGAGCTCAGCCTTGCTTCATTGGGCTGATACATGCACTCCCTCTGTCCCCACCTGATCTCTGTGACCTGCTGATGCAGAAATCAAATTGTCATTGGCAACAACCCATGTTGGCCTGAAAGCCACAGATTAGCTTCTGAGAAAGCCTGACGTAACTTTTCATTCTCATTACCAAGTCTAGAGGGAAGACACCCCCCATACGCCTCCTCCCTCCCCTTTGTTCAAGGATTTCAATTTCCACGTAGTAGGTGGTGGTGGTGGACATGATACACGTGCTTGAGTGACACGTTTAGATGTGAGCCAGGGAAGAGCTGATCTCCTCTCCAGGATGCATCATCCTTATTTCCCCGTTGAGATTGTGCATATGCACAGCACTGACTTTTCAGAGATGCTGAACCAATGGGAGCTGTAAAACTTCAGCTTGCGTTTCAGCCCATATGTACTTTGGTTGCCACTGAATATTGCATCAGAAAAATATTTAGTGGTGGGAAAAGAAACAATACCCCTTCTCTGGAATGAGCAACATATTCTCAAGAGCTCAAATCTGCTACCTTTGCTTAAACTAAACAGTGTTGTGTTATATGTTATGTTATGTTATCTAAGGCTGAATACGGATTTTTGCCAAACTGGTTTAAGTCTTCTTATTCCAGGGAAGGATTGATCCCATTGATTGAGAGTTTCAAAGCAATCATGGCCTCACACTTCCAAAGACATTATATTTAATCTCATCAGTAATAACTGAATATGCAAGCAATGTAGAAACACTAATAAATGGGGAAAGTCTACCCAAAGAGCCCAGCAAGACCTGCTCTTATCAGCCCAGGACATATAAATCACTTTTTTTTCCCAGCTCATTTAACCTTGGCCAGTGGCTTTATGCCTCAGTTTGCTCCATTTCCAAAAATGTGTCCAGTTCCTCTCTTGATGCATGGCTAAGGCTCTCTTCTGTTGCTGGCTCTGTCAATGGAGTAGTATCCCAGCCCCTCCTAATTGTGTAATTCTGCCTCAGTTTAAATTTATTATTCCCCTTTTGCCTTCAAATGAGTTATCTCAGAAACAGCACTGGCCCTGTGAGGTCCTTTTAGCTTTCTGGTTCTGTGTGCCTTTCCTAGAGGAGCTCTTTTTACTAATTTATAACTCCCTTACACTCCAACCCTCACATGTGCAGCTGCTGTTACAGTCCACAAGATACACATGCGAAAGGGAAGGAGAGACTTGCTCTTTAATGTGAAAAACTCAGAGTTCAGCTCACTGAGTGGTGCTAAAACGGCGCGAAGTTTCAGAGATGGCTGTGGCTCAGCCTCACAGGTTGGTGTGTCCTGTGGGTGCCTGGCACCTGCGGGCTCCCGCAGCTCACACCCTGCTGTAGTTGAGGTTTGGGATTGAAATGTGGCAGAGGCTTTGCCACTTCTGTCACGTTTGTTCTGGTGGGAGCTGAGAGCTCAAAAATGGAGCTCAGAAACGTTCGAAATCTGGACACAGCAGGAGAGTGATCAACTGGAGAGAAGGGTCTGTGACCAAAGGGACTTCTGAGGCAGTCTGCTGGCATTGACACTGTAACAGCAGCTTGTCTGAGCTAGGCTGGTCTAGGGGTGTGAATGTCTTGGTCTAAAGTTCTTAAAGGGGGTAATTAGCATGAAACCAGGCAGATTGTTGAAAATTAAATCCATGAGCTGTGTATAGTGAGGTTACCTCCATAAGGAGATAACCTATCTCATGCTGAGTCTCAGGTCTGCTGTGCATGGGCCCCAGTGCTGTTGTATAGTCTGGGCATGTGCATGGCAGGGCAGGCAGAGCGATGCATTCCTCCTGGTGTTCATTCTTGCAGAGAGTATGAGAAGATGCTATGATTAGTGCTAATGTGTTTTAAATGGAGCCCAGTGTACCTTAGGTGATAAGTGCACATGTTCCAGCACAGTGGGCTGTGCGGAGTAGATGGCATCATGTAGAGTGCAATTATGCAGATGTGTAGTTTCCATAATATATTGCTATTCTAGAAGAGATCCTATAAATCTCTGGGTTTGCTGCAAAAATGTCTATTTTTGCTGTTCACTGCCAGCTTGCCAGACTGTTTTGTCATCTGCTCAAAGCTTGTTAGAGCTTTGGAGTGCTGTGCAGGGAAATCTCTTGGTGTGATGTGTGTTGTGAATTACAGCCCTGACAACTATCAGAGGGTGCATGCTGAGGTGTAGCATTAATATTTATTTGGGAACAGATGTCTTGGTTGTTAGCCAGGGCACAACCTTGTTGTGTTGGAGGTTGGGGCAAAAAATAAGTGATCCTTGCCCCTAAGAATTCATGGTTTCTATATAGAAACTATTAAAAAATACTGAATATCATTTTGAACATGTGAATGATATAAAGGAATAGGTAGAAGAAAAGTGTGGGTGGAAGGTAATGCTGTAATAACATTTTTCCCCTGAACTGAGTGAAACATTTCCAGCCAGTGGCTGATTTGTATATTTGCATTAGGTGGGTTTTAAGTATCCTTTTTATTCCAACTTTTTACACAGATAAACCATAGCTATAAAATAATCTTATTTTGCTTATACACCAATAAAGATGATAAGGAAGAATTCTTGAAACATTTTCCTGCTCTGTAGAAACATGGGGATGTAGCCACAATATATTTTAAAATAGTCTTTCCTCTTCCTGGCAAGATTTCTAATTCCAGTGGAGCATGACAACATCTCCTTCTCCTGTGATAGTGTCATGCATGCATGTGCCTGCTGTTAGTTGCAGGACAATGACTTCACACCAGACACAAATAGGCAACAACGTGCAAAGCCAAAATAAGACTCTGTTTATGTTGATAATAGCTTTCCTCTGTGCTTTGTGAGGAGCTGTTCCAGCTTTGGGCCGGTTTGCAGCTGATCATCGGCTCGGGGTGGCTTTTGAAGTCACGGCGTGCCGCAGGGTTAGAATATGTACAGATTCTCCCTGTGCCATTTGCAGAGGTGAGCAATAGCTGGCTTGACAGAGGTTTGACACTCCAGAAGTGCTGTGATGGCTCTTGCGATGAGTTTCCAAGGGTTAAGCTGCACATTTCTCTACATCCTCTCTTCTCTTTGTGTGTGCAACAAGACAAAGCTTGCCTTGCTATTTGCTTTTCTAAATTAAGATATCTTCTGGCAGGGCACCACTCAGCAGCTCACAAAAAGCGCCACTTGAAATGATACACACTGAGTGGCTGCTGGAAGCCAGGCACTGACGGGCATTAAAACACGATCCCTGCAGATGTGGAGACGTGATCTCTACGTCTTAGTATCAGCACAGGGGAATGTGGAGGTGCTTGCAAGAAGCCTGCCCAGAGCGTACCATTTCTGTGAGCAAAGGACTTTAACCTTTGGAGTTAGAGGCCAGACTAGAAATTAACTCTTTATACTAAGTATCTGTGGAGCATGTGAATGGGAAAAAAATATTTGCCCAGAGCTATTGAGACTCAATCCTTCACTCTGATTACTGATGAGGAGAGAGTGAGAAAAATCAAATGACCTTCCGTGACCTCCTCCTTTTCATGAGGACTGAGAGGAATAACAGGCTTCCTTAGATTCACCAGATTAGTTCATATTCCCCAGAAGAAGGAAAGTGCCATTTCAAAGCTTGTAGCACTAGTAAGGAAGCTCTAGTAGTTTTTAATCCAGGCAGAGCAGCAGTGGGCTCTGTGTGTCAATGCTGATGGCCGTCCAACAGAAAGCATAGAGAGCAGAGGCTTGACTCATCACCAAGGGTGCAAGAGCTGTTCTTTGAACCCACTGCACTCATGGGAACAGCTTTCTTGGAGAGGTGATTCATCGCTGGGGAAGTCCAGGATGAACTATGGACACCGCCTTCCCAAAAGAGACAGCTGTGATCTCTTACACGGACTCCTCCCCTGACTGTCGTAGCACTGAAAATGACTTACTGCTTCTGGGAATGAGACACGTGGTACAGATCTCGGGGACTTGTCTCCTTACTGTCAGTTCTGAATTACTAAGACTGGCCTGCTACATGTAGCATCCCCTCAGAATGGGGTCTTTGCCAATAAGGGCTTGCAGGCACTTTAATAGTCTTTCAAAGGAGCCAGAAAATACTTTTGTCTTTTTCACCCTTGGCAGAAATCTGATGTACATTTAATCTACCTATTTCAGGAGCATCACGCATGTTATGGTCTAACCCTGGTTACACAAGGTGACAGCACCAGAAAATTGGGCCATCACTTGTCATGAATCAAGCAATTTTGGGGAAGTTCTGATAATCCACAGGAGATAAATGTCAGAAAGGGGCACCAGGCCTGGATAGAGAACTGCAAAAATGGCAGGTCAGAAAGAACCAGAGAGGGTGAGGAAACATAGGACAATATCTGTATCCTGGGATCAAAAAGTTTTGAGTTTGTAGCATGGGGGAGTCAACTTTCAAGTGATGGACAGACCCAGTAGGTGGCTTTGAGCTTTAGGAATCTTCTTCATCGGTCGTGGTAAAGCTTGAAGGATGGGGAAGAAAGGAGGATCATGTACGACTAAGGGTGGAAAATTCAGATGAACGGTATGGAGGGGGTATACATCCAGCATGAAGAGGGTGAAGAGTATCTGGAGCGCAAATAAATAAAGTATCAGAGATAATAAGTCTCGAGAGAGAAAAAAATTTAGAGGAAGCACGGGAACTGTTGAAGGATGCAACCCAGGGCAGCTTACAGGGCTCTAAGTACATAAAAACATACTTGGCTCCAGAAATTTCTAATCTGGAGATGGTTGGCGTCTGGGAGAGCACCCAGGGGAAATATTGTCTGTGCTTACCCTGTGCTCATACTTTTCCCCAGGCATTTTGCTTTTGCCCACTGTTGGAGGCAGGAGCTAGATGGACCTTTGGCCTGGCCCAGCGTGGCTGCTCTTGTGTTCTTGTGCTCTTGTGTTGTGAAAGAGTTGGAGTCCTTGTGGTAAGTCTTGCGTTCTTTAGCACAAGCTGCAGGACAAACCACGCTTATCACAGGGCCATTGCTGAGTCAGGCACAGAAGGGATCTTGCTGACGTTCCTCGCTCCTTTGCGCACAACATGCTGAATATATTGCGAGGAGAAGACTGTGTTTCCCAAAAACATCTGGGCTCTTCACCAAGATGACTCTTACATAGGTACAGCAATGTGCTGCTAGTGTTCCTGTCTCCTGCAGCAGGGCTGCTCCAGCTCCAGGCTACGGAAGGGTGGCAGCTTTCTGTCCGTACAGATTTTGTAGCTGTTTTGGTTTAGTGACCAGGCTGTTGGGTTGCTGGGGCTGCCCGGGGAGCCTCTCCTGGAGCATTCCCCTCACATCCCTCTCACTGCAGTCCGGTAGCCCCCATGCTTCAGGTTGTCACCCACAATGTGTTTGTGAGGCTGCTTTTGTTCCCTGAGGGGAGAGAGGGGTTGGTGGATCCAGTTGTTCCTCTCTCCTTGCTAGCTTCTCAGTGGCTGATGGCAGGAGAGCCTTCTGACCTTCCTCTCTCGACATTTGGGCTGCTTCACTCCTCCCCCACTGCTTTGGCTTCGCATTTCCAACTCTCTTGAGGTTGTAATTATCTCCCGTGAGTAGTTCTGTCCTTATTTGTCTATCAGGGCTGGCATTACCAGGAGGAGTCTCTGTTTTCCAAGAATGCTGTGGCACTTTTAAAAAATAAGTATTTCCCAAGGAGATGAAGGTGCTGTTAGAATCTCCTGATAGCTGCATTCACCTTTTTCCTTTCTGCTTTTCCTTATTTATTCATTCTCATGGTGAAAATGACAATATTTTTATCTATTAACAGGTAGGAAAAAGAGGAATCTGCTTCCAGAGTAAGTGGGAGGACAGAGAGGGTCAGAGCAATGTTTATACACATATACAGTAATTTCTCACGCAGTGTATGCACATGAAATACATACATCAAGAGTGCATTTTTTCTAAGGTCAATGTTTTTCTCTGCAAAGCCCAGACCCCACTTACGGGAGAAACAAGCCTTGCCAATAACTGGATTCAATTTATAAGAAACTAGGTGGAAATAATGACGAGGAAACAAGAAAAATAACCTTTTGATGAAATAATTAATGACTAGTTGTGACACAATCTCACAGCAGCAATCCAAGGCTCAGGGAGATCAGAGGAGCCCATCCGCTGCCAGACAATGCTTACCACGCGAAGCCAAGTAGCCTCCTGTTTGCAATTTAAAATCCTAACTATATACATGAGCTGGACTCAGTGGTGGCTTGTTTGTTTTAAGTTCTCTCCTAACAAAGTAACAGCACTCCCTTTGCCTTGCACCTGGAGGAGGATGGAGCGGTGGGTGCCAAGCAGTTATGCAGCATGTGAGACAGGTCTGGCTCTAAAGCAGGAAAAACCAGGAAATGAACATTTCAACATGTGTGAATTATTCTACTGCCACCAAACCGAAGAGAGCTCTGCTGCTCGCAGATCTGGTCGAAAGGACTGAAACCAACAATTCTTAGCTGGGGATGTCTGGGGAAGGGAGGGACTTGTGAAGAGTCTGTAAAAAGTGCAAAAGAAAAGCAAACCCTTTGTCAGCAGGCTTGCGTTTGCTATCACCGAGTCCCCACCCCCGTTGGCAATAATTTTATGAACTCACAAGTGGACAAAGTTGAAAAACATTTGGTGCAAAATATTTTTTGGAGAAGGCTCAATTCTGCCCTCAGAGCTGGTGTTCCTTACATTCTGCAGCTGTCTGAACTGGATGGCTCTGCCTGAAAGCAAATGGCAGAGGCACTCCAGGACTGCACCAAACGGGCTCTGACTGCAAATGGGGGTGGTCAGGCCACATAACAAGGTCACAGCTACTGTGAAACTCATGAAATCACTGCGATATAGACACAAGAATGGCAACCTCGTGTATGTCACAGCACAGGCTGCTTCTTTGCAAGGTGTTTGCCACCATCCTTCGCTCTGCTCCCGAGTCAAAAGCAGAGTGACTGCAGAGGTGCAGAGTCACTGTCTCCCGGCTCGACTCTCGGGTTAGCTCCTTTCACTGGGCTGCTGTGCACCTCTACTGTCCCAAGGAAGGCATGATGGGAGACAGTCTACTTCTAATCGCTTCCAGAGGTCCTGTTTCCAGCTTGGTCAAGGCACTGCTGAGCCATTTGCATGCAGAATGAGTTATGGCTGTTTAAAACCTCTTTATTATCCTTCAGTAATCCAGAGCCCAATCTTGCTTTTTTTAATGTTCTTCTTCTAAAGGGCAGATTTATATGTAAAACACTTTACACTTTGGTTTCCTCCTAAATAATAACTAACGTTGTTCTTCTGAGTGCTTTATGACATTAGCTAACTAGTCTTGACAACACCCTGGTTTTCCATACGCACAGCAGAAAGCTTGGATGAGCTTCTTAAGTCTGGTGTTTTCAATTCTCGTGATTTTATTGTAAGTCTGGGGTGGGCTTTTTCTTCAACTCAGCTCCTGGAAGCACATGATCACATGACTCTCTCACTTTTCTTTTTTTTAAACAATAAATTTTGAATTCTTCCAGTTGCAGGGAAAAGCCTGACAATGTGGTCCAAATGCACTGCAAGGCTCAGAAACCAGATGCCAAACAACAAGAAGCCAAACTGTGTTGCCATTTTTAAACCTCTGAAATTTTAAGGCAATCTAAGTGTGCTCTGCATCTTCACCCATGTTTTCTGAGTGTGGATGGGCTTGGCAGAAAAGAAAGCTTCACATTACAAAGAAGCAAAGGCAAATAAACTCTTCAAGGATGATAATATTCTCCATCTCCCCTCTCTTTCTTGCTTGTTTCTGATTCTCATCCTGCATGTGCTTTGCTTTCCACATTGTGAGTAGTCACGTTCCTCACAGTGGTAAAGAAAAGCACACAAATAAATCTTTGCTGGAACAGAACAAATTTTAAATCAAATCAAAATTTTACAAATAAATAAGATGAAGGTTTTAAACTCTTCCATCTGTTACTGTGTGCTTGTAGAGTGCAATGTGCAGCAGGCCAGGGCATACAGTTCGTAACTCTCGTGCCTACTGTAACACAACAACCATTACTGCTGCTGCTGCTGCTACTACTACTAATAATAAAATGGAGTTAATTGTTAAGTAGAATTTGTAATTGTGACCATCCACTTAGAAAGGCACAAGAAATCATGAAGTAGGCTTTTCTTGTACTGTGGCACTGTGGCACTGCAAACCAGCTTTCTCCACATTGTAAAAAGAGCTAGACAAAAAAAATGTGATCAAGGTATTGATTTTGTGTCATAGATTTTGTGTTTCTTCTACTTCCTTATTGGTTTTATACTGAGCCATTTAATTTCTTCCATTATTTCCTGCTGACATGGTCACAGATCAGAGACTGTATTTGGCTGACTATGGGTCACTAGGTTTTTCATCCTGTGTAATATACCTGCAGCTCTAAAAGTGCTATTGCTATTTAATTTATACATTCTGCCTGGGAATCTAATACTATTTTAATTACTCTATGCCTGTATTTGTTCTTTAGCAATTAGAAAATCTCTGTTGGGCTTTAAAGTCCAGAGTTTCCCTGAAGGAAATATTTCCCAGCCTGACAGATCTTAGTGATACAAGCTCATATTGATATTTATTATAAAGCATACTTTTCTTCATTTTCTCCCATGGCTTCCAGACAAATATTTCTGTGGCTCTCTGAAAAAATCCCTTGTCACTCCAAGTTGGATAGTTGCCTCCCTCTCCCTTCTGCTCAGCAGAACAATGTCTTCTTCCCCTTTAAGCATTTTAATCGTGCTTGCTACTTTTTAAACCATTCTCCCTGTTTGCTTACATGTTTATATGCTGACTATTCCAGGTCGTATTCCAGGTAGAATCAAAAGAAGCAGTGGTTTCCATCTTGTGGTGCACAGTTAATATATTACCGCACCTTCACATGTCAGACTGCCAGCAGAAGCCACGGAGGAGCTCTCCGTGCCAGCCACATGGAGCTCTGCCAGAATCGGTCTGTTGTAAGAGCTGATGGGAGGGCCAATTGCTTGTTTCAAGTGCTGACCACAAACTCATTTAGACAGGTTTTGTCTAGGAATCTAGGGATTCCTGTATTTCCATCTTCCTGGGACCAATTCTCTGCCCACTTCCCTTAGAATAAATCTTCGTGAGTAAGGTTGCTTTAATTTTGCAAATCTTTATTTTTGTTTCGGTTTGAGTGTTCAAAGGCAGACAACCCTGGTTTATATTTCTCTTGTCAAAGGCAGTCCATGCTATGGGCAAGAGCAGAGCGAGACCAACATGGAGTTCTTTTGACAATCCCTTTCAGAAGTACTAACAGAGAGCAAAACTGTAAGAGAGCAACCAGAGCACCTGAAGGGAACTTTTCCAAACGCAGGAGCAGAGGCATATTGGGAAGAGCCTTAATATGTGAGCAAAAATTAATGAGCAATTCTAAAATGGCTGTACTGAAATTTTACACTGAAGAAGGTGACCAAGACTCCAGCTGATGAATTTGATGATATCAAACAAGTAAATTACTATCAAGCACATGAGAACTAACAGCGAGTTCTTCCCAGCAGGGAGCTGACTCCCAGCTAGATGCTTTCCTCTCCACTTCCAACAGTAACAGCTCCCCTTCCGAGAGGGAAAGAGTCACTGTTGAGCTGAGCTGAGACACTGGCGTGGCTACCTGATGGCAACCTGGAACCTACCACCTGCAGGATGCCTTGGCAATGCCTTTGCAAAGTCAGCTGCTGAGAAGGAACCAGGCCAATATGTTTGTTTGACAATGCAAGGTAAGGAGGGGTAAATTTATATAGGGATTGTCTCTCATTAAAATTAGGTATCTAATCAGATGGGCATTTTTTTTTACATGCATCATAGCATAGAAGGAATGACGTGATATTAACTTAAAAAGGCTGTGTTTACATCATACAGACTGATGATGAATGTATGAACTAATAGATAAATGTTGATAAGCATCAGATGACTGCTCATTTTTATGTTGATATGTTCAGTAAGGGGTATGCAGATTGAAAGACCGACGGATGGAAATGTTCTTCTCCAGACCCAGACAGGCATTCAGTCTTTCAAGAAGGGAATACAAAGGGGAAGGTTCAGCTGGAGACAGGACTGGTGTTTAGCTCCCTATATTTTGGTAGATTCCTAACTTTAGGCCTCAGTTGCCTGTATAAAATGGGAGATAATGGCACTTCTGCACCTCACAGGGTTTCTAAAGATGTCTACGTTAAGGAGTATGAGATGCATAGATGGTCTAGTAAAGAAGGTGCTTTACGTATGCACGGTAAACAGCTAATTCATCTGGGTAATGTTTCCTGAAAATATCTTGCAAAACTGAGTCATGGGAAAGGAACACATACGGTACTGATTCAAGAGACTGTGCTCCTCTCTCTCATTCCTTGATAGATTTACCATGCAATTTTGGTTTGTTTTCCCCACCCCAGTCCTTCATGGAGTGATTCCTCTTGTGATGATTTAACACACACCTTGCAATATAGCAACTTACGACAGTGGGTTGAAAGATTTACGTTGCTGATTCTGCAACAAATGCATCAACTGATAAATATGCTTTCAATAACTTCCTGCGTTATGCTGAGATTAATTGGTCAAAGGCAGCTTAGTGAAAGACAAGGACAACTCGGAGTCATACCTGGGCATGAGTTGGATTCACTGTGTTTCGTGCACTTTTATTTACCACAGAGGCAGTTTGTTTCACTTACAGCTTTACTACTCCAGCAACTATTGAAGCAGTTTAAATAAGCTGCACTCCAGTATTTGGACATTGACCTGCTTTCTACTTGTTTGTTTAGTGAAACTGCCGCATAACTGACCCAGCAGAGTCAGGAGTTATAAACAAACTTTGACTGCAGAGTGTGTGTTTAGTTCAGTTTTCACCTTGACACAAAGCCTTTGCTTTCTGGAGCAGCAGAGACGCTCTCCACAGTACATCAGCACAGTGCACACCAACTCCCTGCCAATAAAACACAACTGGAAAAAGGCAGCAAAAATCCCCATGGCATGCAGGGTTTTTTTTAATAGTGTGATTAACTGACAGTCTATTTATGTTCATTCATTTCAGTGTTAGGCTTCTTCATACCTTTATGATATATAAAGCTGCTGTGAACAGATTGGCCTATGATGTCATTTATGTCACTGTAAATCCAAAGTAACTCACCTGAACACAGCACTTGCCAAGGGACTCCATCATCATTATTAATTAATAATTAATTTGTATTACGATAGGTTTTTATTCTTTACACAGGAAAGTACAAGTCATCTCGTTTGTAGTGTGTTGATTTTTGTTTGGTTGGTTTTTTTTAAAGGCAGAATTATTTGCTAAGGCTGTAAATACTTAAGTCCATCTAAATATTCTACAATATAAATTCAGTTCTATTGAATATTTTTACCTCAACAGACAGCATCTACCTTGAAAATGTAATATAAAGCTTATGATCTCTATTTTAAACTATTAAAAGCAGTCCAACTAAAATTGGACAAGAAAATAGTTATGGTATCAATTCTGTGGTCTATGGCAAATAAATGGCAACTGTAACTGAAAGACTAATATCAATACCAGGAAATGACCATACAAAATTAGCAATGCCTTTCAGAAATCAGTCTTTCAGGAACCTGTGGAGGCCTTTTGAGACTTGGAGGAGCTTTCAGCGGTGAGATGTCTCCTTGGACAAATAGACAAATCTTTAAACTATATGTTTGCACCAGTAAATTAGCTCAGAGATGTTTTTCCTAAAGGGATTCCCTGCAGGGGAGCTATTATACATGCTTTAGCCTGAAACTTGAGCTGGCCAGAGAATGGAAATTGTGTTTCACACATGATTTTGAGATTTTGAAATTTGTTTTCATTCCAATTCAGAACAAAACCTCAAAATGTTGAAATTCCCCACAAAGGAAAATTCCACAAAAATAAATAGTTTTGGCTTATTTTGATCATTATAACTTTTAAAAACACGTATGTTATATAAAATCAAAATTCTGAATATTTTATTCCAAAAACTGTTGGCATATTTTTCCTCAAAAAAAAAAAAAAGTTGTTAAAAATAATAGTTTCATAAAGCATTTTGATTGTGACAGAATGCCATGTTTGAAGGAAAGTTAAATAATTTTCCATCTGAAGTTCATTACAGTTCCCATTGCCACGTTATCCAGACCTTTTGCTGTCATGCCGGAGTCTAGAAATAGTCTAGTGCCAGAACCATGGTCTATAATGCTGCTTCTTGTGGGCTTCTTTTTGCGTGTTCATGCTATGGCAAGACCTAGAAGGTCTGCAGAGATGTCTTTCTCCTTGGTGAGGTGGGAGCAAGAAGAAAAGAGCATTCTTTCTGAAGAGAGCTCTCAAGATGCAAGAGAATTGGCTTGAAGTTGTTCTTGCTGCCACCGAGCCCCCTGACACAAGAAATCCTCTCCCTGGCAGGGGAGCAATCAAACTGGCCATCGGCATCAACGCTGGGTCCTTCCATTGAAAGGAAATGACCCACATGAGGAAATGTGCTCCTTCTCTGTCACTAGCAGGGCAAAGTCCATGGTGAATGATCTCAAGGACACTTGAACAAATAGCAGTGTCAACAGCCTGTATCTCAGAGCTCAGAAGAGACAGTGGTGATGTGCTTTCAATGCCTCTGCTGAATTGTGGAAGCCTCCTGCTGTTACGGGGTTATCTGAACAGAAGGGAGTTTCATTTTTCATCCACGTCCAAGTATGAACTATCTGACACCACAAACAGATGGGGTATGTATCTCTAACCAAATAGAGGAGCTTTGGGTAACTGGCCATGCTGCATTGCATCAGTACAACAGTGAGGGAGAGCGAAGTGATGGATTGCACTGTATTCAGTACACAAGCAGCAAAAGCAAATACCCACCTGTACTGGCTGCCCTCCCACACCTCCTTAGGAGCCTGGACAAAAAGAAGCTAAAAGACTTTATAGGTGCTGCTGCCTCTTTGCTTCTGATAAGCAAAAAATATTTGGTGTGTGTCACAGGCAATGACAGTCGCAGGTGATGAGGTTATTGGATGACAAACCTGGTCACACAGGTCTAGTGAGATTCTTGCCCTGCATGCTGTGCCCAAGGAGGAGGAGCAGCTTTTGGGTCCCTATTTTATGTACACAAAGCCAGCATGTTGTCTGCAAGTGGGACGTTTGGGCTTGGAGTGTAATTCTGGAATATGTTTTTCTCCTTGGGATATTTCTGAACTGCAGTCAGCGTGCTCCCCACTAGAAAGTGACATGTAGGAGCCACCCTCTCTTGTTGAAAACTTGGTAGAATGTCTGTACAATATTATGGTCACCAAACTATGTCTAAACCTAATTGGTTGCATGTGGGATTGATTGCTTTAATATAAAGAACTGAATGCACTGAAGACCTGCCAGAGATTGTGGAAAAGATCAAAGAAGGTCAGATAAAAGGCCAAATGTAGCTTTAGTGAGAGCAATTGTAATTGTAGCACTTCAGGGGAAGGGATTCTGCCAGCACTGAGCTGTGGCTGTGATCTTTCATTGGGTGCATAGAGATAGACCTCAACAGGGCCCGCACTTGACAGCCATGTCATCTTCTCATGGAAACATTACAGGCCAGGCAGCTGCATGGTTTCATCTTCAGCTGGAGCCAATAATTCAGTGTAGAGCTCAAAATGTTGCAGTCCTCTGGAAAGTAAAAATCTCTCAAGAAATTTATAATTAAATGTCTTAAACAATTGTCAAAAACTCTAGAAAAGCATCAGGAAAGAGGCACCAACCTTCCTGGTATCAAGGAATGGTATCTTAGAGGTAAGCCTCCTAAAGGAAGGTTTGCCTTCCTGTTAAACCCTTCCATTTCCCCAAAGAGTAACCACTGCATGTGCCCCCCGCACACAAGCCCCACTTGAAGGGTAGGAATTCACTGCATTGCAAAGAGAAACCATTCCAGTTTGAAAAGAAGCCCCCAGGGTGCAGAGCCCTCTGGGTCATACACAGGACCTGGCTTAACTTCAGAGCCTGCTAGCACTCAACTGTGTGATGCAGCTCCACAGTGTTGCTCTCTCAGGTGTAGAATTGTTTGGGGAATGGACTCAGTGGAATCCTGACAGAATGTTTGCATTAATATGAGAGAGATTTCTAGGCCAAGAAAATGCCATGAACTTATTTTTCCATCAGATATTTTTATCAGCTGTTCTTTGTTGATTTGCTGCCATCTCAAAACACGTAAAATAGCTCTCCTTGGTGTTCAAAAGTAGTGAGTATAGATGAGTATGGAACAAGGATGGTTTCAATGTTTCAGTGCAGAAATTCAGCAAACATCATGAAGGAAGAGCAAAACCTCAGCCCCTGCCGAGCACACATCTGGAAGAAGCTGCCCTCTCTGCAGGGCTGCACATTACCTGCCCAAGGGCTTATACAGGATCCAAGAAGTTTTTACAAGGCTCAGTCTGTGCAATGATGGATGCAAGAGAGACCTTACTAGACAACACAAGATGTTGCTGTTAGGCACACACAAGGCAAAGGATCAACTCCCACACGATGCTTAGTCCCCACTTAATTTTTTGCGGCCATAGCTACAATGATCAGGAAAGAGAAAGACAGTACACCTCTAAGCAAGGTCACTGTGCTGGCAACAAGCCATGCGTAAATAGACAAGTCTCCTTCTTTGTTTTGTGAGCCCCACTAGCAGACTGGGAACAGTCTCACAGGAGCCCTCTCCATCATGGCTTGCTAAGTCTGTCCTTTCCAAGTTGGCACCTTCAAGCTTGCCAGAGTGTCCCTTGGCGGGGCAGGGCAAGGAGGAGGGGCTGCTCTGAAAACAAGTGGCAAGGGCACTTGAGGGAGCTTGCCCGCATCTCTACTCTTGCCTCATCAGCAGTCACCAGTGAGGCTGCAAAAAGGCAAAGGCAAGGTGCAAAAGCAGAACCTTGCCAAACGTCAGGTTTGCACTGCACCAGATTTCCAGAGGCTTTTGAGGGTCTTCCCATCTGTGTCTGACCCTGGACGGTTTAGGGCTGATCTTCCCTGATGGGCTCTGGATGAATTATCCTCTCCTATTACATGTACAAGGAACTCTTGAGATATGCCTAAATGCAAGCCCTGTAATTATGGTGCGTGTGTTAGCAAATTAGACCAAACTGAGCAAAAGCGCCTTACTAAGGTATTAGATGACGCTCTGATGCATGCTTGCTTTCTGCAGCTGCCTGGTCATAGAGGACACTGCCACAAAGTGAAAAGCTTGGCAGAGTGTGAGGAGGGCAGCTGGCTGGTCACAGTGTCTACATCCCTGCCCAAAGTCCCTCATGGTCCAGGGAGATAAAGTCCTGATGGACTATGGTCGTTTAAACGCAAGCACCCCTGACTGAATTAATGAGAACATTTTAAAGCCTTTTATTTCCTCAAATAACAGTGTGTATTTAGACACCTGTAAAAGGGCTATGCCCACTTGGCACTCACCAGCCTGCCACGGCTCATTAAGAGCCTGCCTGGACTCCTGGCAGAGGCCAGGGCTGGTGCCGAGCACTCCAGAAATTCCTCTCTAGCTCCAATTTTGTTTGTTTTATCATCTTTGTAGAGGAAGCCATCTAAAAGCCGCCTTCTGAAGGGCCCTGTATTAAAAAACACCAAACACTCCATGGCACTAAGTGATGACTCAAACTGGTGTTATTTTTCCCCCATGAGAAGCTTGGGGATGCTGAAGCAGTGTGGCTGGAGTGTCCCTGTGACCTGTGCTTGTGACTTTGAATGGCTTTGACCTTCTCAGCAGACAGCAGAGATGGCAGTACCTCCAAGGTCCTGAGAGAGAAGTCCATTATGAACAGCAGCCATGAATTTGTCAGCCCTTTTTTTAATTAGTGTTTCATTAATTACTACTAATTTAGCAAATGAGGGCCATTATTAGCTTGATTAGGACTAGAATGGAGGGGAAGGTGTGAGTAATTGAGGGGTCTGCTCTAGTTTAAGTGGAAGTGGGGAGCTGCTGTCCTGCAGTGAAGGAAGATGCAGCGCAGTGGCTGCCGTGGGTCTGGCTGCTGCTGTCTCTGTGGAAAGTGGCCACTCTCATCAAATCCCCAAAGGCAGTGTATTACAGGCTGCCAGCCCTTCACTGCAAGCGGGAAGGTCATGATGAATTGGTGTTCGTATAGAGCACGTTGAAGAGGTTGACAGAAACCTGCTGGAGTGGAGGAGACTCTTGCACTCATTGCAAGTGCAACACTCTCCACACATTGTGGAGCTAGGGGAGCCTGAGCTGCTATCATGGAGCTTTTATCACGGTGTCCCCTTGCAGTGTGCAAGACAGACACCTTCAGAGACTGTCGTGGCAGCTGCGGTGTCCCAGTGACATTCCTTATCCCCAGCTTCTACCTGCTGTCATAAAATCCCTGTGCCCAGCCTGTCTGTGCCCTTGCCACAAACACCAGGATCCCCCCCCTAACTCCCAGGGTAGAAATTTAAGTACAATAAACAATTTTGTAATGCCCTCTTCTCACTGTGGTGCTCTCTAGTTAGAAAAGAGGGTGAAATCTCTGTGTAGAAACTTGGATACATCCCCTCCAAAATTTGGCCATGGAAACCTGCCCCTGCAGTTGGCATTCTCCAGGCACCAAGTCACAGAGCTGAGCACTGAACTGGCACCCTGGTACTGCTGCCCATAGGGTGGCTCAGGTCCCTCCAAGAGATACAGCTCCTCCAATGCCACCGAACCGACTCAATACCCCTTGAACAAATTTTCCTGTTTTCATCACAGAATATTAGAGCACAGCAACTAAGAGTTGCTCAGTTGATGCTGCGTGTATCTTCTGGACTTCTGCAAAGTCCAGTTGAACTAAGAAATTGCTAGCTGGAGTAGTGGTCCAGAGGAAGCGGCAATTATCTATCTATTGTCTGATTACTGCTTTTTCTGCAGCAGGGATGACTCCTTGACATAAGGCCTATGGAGTCTGCCCGTTAATAGTAGTTTTACATGGTCAAGAGGTTACAGCAGTAAGGAATGTTAGTAAAAAATGTCTCTGTGGAGTTTAAACAACCAGTATTTTAGGCAGGGCTTGGTGGGTTACTGTCCCTGCACAAACAACTAGAATGTGAGAGTCTGGGCTGGGAAATACTTAAACTGTTTGGAAAAACTTGTTTTGTGCAGCTTGAGAGTGTCCCTGGAGGCTGTGGCCCAATGCCATGACTCCTGGTAAAGGCTGGGCTGCAGTAACAATGAAGCTTTTATGGGGAAGCTGGAGTACAATCAGAAACTTTTTGGTCCCGAGGGATCATGGGGAGGGGAGTTCCTGGGTTCAAGATGTCTGGCACATTATGCACATTTCCACCAGGATTTGGGGGTGTTCTATGGCATGCAAGGTATGCAAATTGCTAAATGTGTTTTCAATTTTGCTGTGTTGCACTGTCTTTGTTGGGTGATCATTTTCTCTTCAGTGTAGCTAGAAGACAAGATGGGTTCATAGCATGAGAGGAGAAGTGTAGTTGTCTCTCCAGAGGTACTGACCTATGAAGAGCTTGTATTTTGGGTTCTCCAGCATGCTCTTAACTGGGTGGTTGCGGATTATTCACTGATTAAACTTCCTCTAGTAAGAAGTGTCCTGAATTGAAAGGCATCTTTGATGGACCACTCCTTACTAAAGTGATCAGAAGTGTTCCTTGTTGCTATTACTTAACGCGGCTCATTTGCATGCTGTATATAGCAGCTGTCAGCAAGAGGTCTAGCAAGTTACCGAAGTACCCACTCAGCGTTATAGCATCAGTTCAGATTTTCTTCGAAGGCATCACACTGCTGCTAATTAATTTGAGGGCCTTATTACAGGAGAGAAGGCATTTCCTATGAGACACAGACTTCCATTACTAATGGAGTTAACTTCTGGAAAAAACATGGTAGACTGGGACCTACAAACCGAAGGAGAAGATATGGGGCTTGTTCCTGAGGGCTGAACTAGCAGAGCCACCATACTTCTGTTCCAGCACCTGGTTTAGGAATGTTGAATATGATCCAATGCCCGTTGAAATCGGTGAAAAGATTCCTGCAGATTTTGGTAGACTGTGGAAGGGACAATCCAGAGGCTGAGGAGCAACTAAGCCAAGAACAGTTAGCTCCTCATCAGCCCTCAGTGTGGGATGAGGGCCATACCCTGTGCCCCACACATGCCAGAGCAGCACAGGGAACCCTTGTTCACCTGGGCAAGGGAAATGGGCCTCACACAAACAGAGCCCGTGAGTGGGTTGGAAGTAAATAATTTTTTTTTAGATTACAGAACTGTAGTTGCCAAGCTGAGACTGCCCAAAGATTGTAGGATTCAATGTTTTTTTATTGCTGCTGTCTTTCCTTCCTCTGGTCTCTCAAAGAAGCGAACCAGTGACAAGGAGGCTGGCTTGCTGATAGGGTCCCCCTGCCAGGGCCTCCTTGTTCCCCATTTTGTGCATCTTCCCCCTTCATTTCCTGAGGTTTAACCTCAGGCCTGCCTCCAGTTTGGAAACACTGAATGGCCCTTAATAACAGCAGCACAAACAAAACCCTATAAAGGCAGGATTTGTGATTTACATGGGGTTAATTACCACAACAAGCATACTTATTCACTTCTCTAATAAATCCTTAAGACAGGAACAAGTACTAGCTTGACCAGATTCATCCTGTGCGTATATTTTTCTTGTATCCATTTTTGCAAATCTCTATGTGCAGGATAGAAAGGGACAAAATATTTCCCATCACTTAGGCAATAACTCATGAACTGTGTGTTTTTCCGCCTGAAATGGCATCAACATTTACTTCAGGTCTGGTACAAAACAGACTTTATCATGACTTCTATTGTCCTTTTTTTTTTTTTTTATAGCAAATGTGTAGATCATAGATGCATAATAGCTACAGCAGTGTGATCTATCGCTCTGACCTCCTACTTGCCACAGGAGGAATATGAGGTCCTTGTTTGCCTCTGCTGAGCTAATAAGACCTGATCAATGTATTTCTGAGGTGAAAAACCTGCAGTGACAGGTGCTGGTGCATGTCTAGGCCCTGTGGTATGAAGCTGTGTTTCTGCAAGGCTCCTACAAAGTCCATCATTTGCTAAAATATTACTGATGAGGGCAAGTTGAAAATTCACACCATCAAATAGAATGAACAGCTTGGTTTCATCAGTCTGGTTTACCAAAGAGGTAACTGATGTGGAGAGGTGACCAGTGGCTTTGGAAGACTCTGCTATTAGGTGATGAGTAACGTGAATGACTTTATGGGGACTGATGTTATTAAACACTGTCCCTGATTCAGTTGCATGCTGATATACACAGGTTGCAAAAAGGATTTTTTCAGCTGTTGGTTCGGCTTAGCTTTAGCTGTCTTCTAGGTTTTCAGTGGCCACACGTGTGTAGGGTTGACTGCATTGTCCCTGATCTGCTAGAAAAGTATCAGCAATGGCCCAGCGCTGTACCAGGTGGGGCCCCCGGCCATTCTTTGGGAATTTGTGTCAGACAGAACATTTTGTACAATGCAGAAGATTTTGCCACCTTGATTCAAAGGAAGTTGTTTGTGTTAATGCTTAAAGGTAATGTGAGACAAGGCAAGCTCTTTACTTCAGAACACACGTTGTGCCGTTGATGTACACAGTACAGTAAATATAACAAACAAAGAGTCCACTGTGATATTTACACTTACCCCAAATTCATTTGCAAAATAGGATTATTTGCAGTCCAATAAAATAATGCTGCTTTTAGGCAGAAACCCTGCGTGTTCAGTAAGTGCGCTCCTCAACTTTTCTTACCATTTATCAACCCAACACATTCCTTCCCATTTTTTTTTTAATGCCTTCCATTAATAGTTAAGAAAAACCTAGGGAAAACAAACACTCTATTCCTGATTGTTTATTCACCAGTCTCTTAGGAACCATAATTACGTCTCCCAGGAATTGTGTGTTTTATCATACTGTATATCTTAAAGAGCCACTTTAGGTAAAATAACAAGGAGTGCCTTATGAAGGAAAATTGGATTCATTTTAAGACTTTTTTAACCCTCCAAAGAATGGCTCTTTGTTTACTTCTTTAGTGCAGGTGGCAACTTGCCCAAGTAAATACTATGCTGCATAAATACCAGAGATTGGTATTTATGATATTACATAAACATACTCTGAATAATGACTCATTGTTGCAGTGAAGAAGAACACAAGCTATATACATTGCAGTCAATGCATTATTTCTTATCACAGTATTAAGTGGCATTGAAACATTGTAGTACAAAACGATACTGAGATTGGAGAGGGAAAGTCCTACAGCATTGCCTAGCACATCTGAGTTTAGTAATCAAAACAGAAAATGGCCAAAACAGGAAGGTGACGAGGACAAGAAACACAACAGGATAGCCATCAATAGGCAGGGGTGAGGAATCAATAGGCAGTGGTCAGGTATATTTTGGGGCTGATTGGCAAAAGGTGTATTGCTCTTTAAAGTCTCCTCCAGTGCATTCGTACAGCTGGTAAAACAAGGAGCTGATCCCTCAGGATTCATACTCCTGGACTGCAGGGATACTCATGTATAGTTATAGCAATAGTCTTAGTTTATCCAGCTACAGTTTAATTAAACCCTTACCTGCGTTTTAGCAAAATTCTGTGTGTGCAAGGATTTGTATGAACAAAAATGTCACCATGCCACGCTTTGCATTACTGCCAAGTGATGTCTCTGCTGCTGCATGAGGTTCAGATCTTAGAAATCAAAATCCCAAAGGGAAGATGAGTATGCCAGACCTTCTCTTTTAAAGCCAGTGAGGAATTAAACTATTTTTCAAATCCACGGTCATAATCTATCTCATCCAAATCGCAAAAATAAAATACACTAAAATCCTCAAAGGCCCACTGAACACCCCTTTAAAAAGGATGATGAAAATTGTCACCCATAACAATGCACTAGCCTAAAAGTGTGATTTTTTTGTTGGTTGGTTGTTTTTTTTTGGTTTCTTTTTTGTTTTTCATTTTTCTCTTCCTCTGAAGAAGGCACAAACCTTCAGGAACAGCAGAGAAATCCCAAAGGCAAGCCATGTCCACAAAGCAAGTTCTCCTAAAATGCAGAAGTCTGAGGACGCTCTATGTCAGGTGCACGTGAGCGCAGGTTTGTGCATTGTGACAGAGGGGTGGCTTCTTGTGTTTGCTGTGGCTTTTTGTCAGCAGATGACATTTCCTCCCTAGGTGTGAATAAAGGGATGAAGTGAGGAGTACCCCTTCTTTCCTCCTGTTTTCTCACCTGAAAAGATAGCACTGGATGTTCCCAGCAGCCTTGCAAAATTCACGCACTACAATATGATTAGTAGCTGTTTATTGTGGTTATTAAACTGTACCTTATTCCTCTAATTTTTACTGGTTCCTGGTTTTACTTCTTTAGTCAAAACCCACCATGTTTAAGAAGAGCTGTGTTTTGATGTTGTCCGGGGTGCCGTGTGCTATTCCACCTTGACACAAGATCTTACTGGATAAACAGAACACTCATTGACTTTTTCTTCCTTGTGCTTCACAGTTTTTATACAGAACAGGAGGGAACTCCGATGACAGGAAAATAGAAGGCTGCTGGTCTACAGCAGGGGAAAGGATGAGTCCTGGACCAGGACCCAAATGCTTGGCAATAGTTTCCTGAGGCTCTGCTAGCAAGCTTGGGAATGATTGTGATGCCCTCTTTGCCATTCTGAGTGACAGAAGATTTATGCTTGGGACACTTCCAAACAGCTGCCTACCTAAAGTGCTGCAGGTCCAAACAGAAAGCTACACCTTCAAGGTTTGTCCTTATTTCTTATTTTCCCAGAAACGAATGGAACAGTAATGTATATGAGCAAAGTTGAGACTACAAGAAATATGGTGAAATTTCAAATTCAACCACATTTCTTTTTTTTAGTTATTATTAAATCAGTGGTGCTGCCCAAAGCCTCCAGTTTTCTGGTGTTTGGTGCTCTTCAAACACATGCTGGGACATCATGATGAGACATCATTCCTTTATTTGAATTTTGAAGCCATGCCTCGCTACTAGCTATCTCAAAACACATACTGAAACCCATCCCAGGCAGCTTCAACCTGCATTCTTTCCTCATGTTGTTTGGGGTCTGCTGTTCTCTCTTCCTGAGAGCCTGGGAGATGAGACAGCAGACCAAAGCTCGATAACAAGCAAGCCCCATCCAAGCCCCACAGAAGTCAGTGGGAAGGCTGGGGTGGACAGCTGTGGTTTTGACTTGGGCCCAGAGGCACTAGAAAATAACAAAGGGGACAGAAGAAAATAGCTTGGTCAGCTCCTGTCTTTTAAAAGGGCTAAATCTATGGGTTTTGTTATGAATTTCTCTGAGAAGTTGTTTCTGCTCCCAGTCAGCCATGTCATAGCAATGTGGCTGTGTGATGAAGGCAGAGCAATTCTGGGCTTACAGGTTTAAACATCCTTCAGTATAGTTCATTGCAAGGAACTGTGAGTCACTAGTCTCCTCTCCAACATGCTGGTCTGCTCTGCATAAAAGCATTCACGCACTTTGCATAAGCATGGGGATCACACTGACAAAGAATGATAGCACTGCTTAAGCAGTTAAGTTGGTTATTTATTAATTTACATGTATGTGGATCAAGATATTTTTCTGTGATCTTAAGCAGCTGCCAAACCTCTGATTAGTTTGTAACTCTAATTGTGTCTTGTCTCATTCTTTTATTTCATGCAAAAGGATGCAGACACAATTTCACTGACAATTGCTTTGAAAACAGCAGCCTGCTGCAGCACCTCCCAAAGCAGAAAACAGGCAAGGGATTGCATTTCATTACTTTATTTCTGCAGGAATAAACTGCACGCCCATGATCTCAGAGCTCAGAGTGCCTGTAGCAATGCACAAGAAAAATGCTGTTTTAGGCAAGATGTATACATGTGGGCTTAGTCCACAGACAGCACTTAAAAATCAAGTTAGATTTGATGCTTTTCAGAAGCTCAGCTATCTAGAAAAGGCAATTATGTTTTGGTTTCCTCCCCTAACTATTGGTGCACAAGTGAGTACCCACATGACTGCAGAAGGTAGAGAAGGATGAGGCAAACTCAGCATCTAACATTTGTTGAAGTGGCTTAGGAAAGGATCTTAAAGATGATATCACAGCCATTCAGTGTGCTGCTTCCTTCTGCCACTCCCCACATATACAAACAAAGCAAATTCTATCTCCCCATTTCACTCTTTTGTTGTTTGTACAATGATTGGCATTTTCCAGTTATCTTTTGTATTATTTTTCAAATACCTTTTTTTATTATTTTTGTTGATCAGAAAGCAAAAAGAAAATTAAATCTGCAAAACAGACAAGGTCAAGCGTTAATTAAAGTTGTCCAATAGGTGGGAAGTGGGCATCCAGTTATCAAAGCAAGAGACTAGTCTCATTTCTTGGCCACTTCAGTGTCAGATTTTTGAGGGTCCTGAAAAATACAACTGCTGTGTAGAGGAAGAAACGTTTCCCCTGCACCTCAGCTATCCTGAGGGCTGAGAATGGTTCAAAGTGAGGATTCTTTACTGCATGGATAATATTAGTTTCTAAAATGTTTTAAGAATCTCAGATCAAAGGGATGTATGGACCATGTCCACAAACATATTGCATTAAGACAAGACATACAGTTATAGATGTATGTAGACAGTAAATCACCAGCATGGCACACTCTGCCAGCACTGTGGTGTCACCCAAGGAGCTGAGGGTTATCCCAGACAGAAAGTGGTGACTGCAAAGGAAGCTCTGGTAAGTCAGATGGTATTGAGACTGGAAACTGTGCACATATGAACATGGGTAGGATTGTGCCCTTGAGTTTCTAAATAGAAATGCACTGAAGCAATTGTTTTTTCATCCAGTGCTGTGCAGCCTGTCCTTTCTGATGCAGGTGTCTAAGAAGTGACTTACACTTTAGCATAAGACCAGAAAAAGGTGTATGATTGTATACTTTCCCTCTGCACCATTCAGGATTTGTGGCATCTCTGTGATGCAGCTCACTTGTCCAACTTCAATCCATGGTAAGAAATTTACTGGAGAAAAGCTTAGTACCAGTGCAAAGGGTACTCAGTAGCAGCTTTGGGGAGATTTGGTGTTAGAGGTGTCTAAGAGCCATCACAGCTGGGTAATAAACTACAACAGCCTGGATTCCCCCCACAGCTGATTCAGTTGATACTGCTGAAAATACCAGAACCTACAGCCTTTGGACAGACGTGCTCAGGAGTTAGATGCTACATCATGCAATGCCACAAGTATCAGTGGATTTAAGGATAACATATTTAGTGTACTTGGGTGTGTTATCCACAGGATATTTTCTTTTAAATCAATAGTATCAAAGAGTTTATCTTAGAAAAAAAAAAGTCAATATTTTGTCAGATACCTCCCAGTGAAACTCTAGTCACTCCTGCTCACTGAAGGAGTCAAATGATTTTCTTCCTATCTGCAAATGCTCTAAACTCAACCTGTGATCTGAAGAAAACAGGCAGTGCACTTTTTTCCATTGGCATCAGTGTGCTAATAAAGATTCTGCGTTTGGGTTTTATCTGACAAGGTCATTAATTGCATTGCTGCTTGAGTGCAAGTGGAATTCACGTCCATCTCTCATCCCTGCTTTTGGCTTTCCATGTAGTAAAGAGGTTTTGGTTTGTTTTTCAAATAACAAAAGCTTGTCCAGCATACAATCAACAGTCTGTTGATCGAGTTCCATTTTTTACCACTTTAGTCCTGTAACTTTAACTACCTTTCTTTAAGAAAAGTGAGATCAGCCTCATTGATGATATTGCGAGAGTCAGAGACGTGTCAGAGACTAGAAGTGTGATAGTTGTTCTCTTGCAGCCACAGGCATCCAGCTAGTATTATTTATGTACCATCGACAACGGGACATGCTCAGACTTGAAGGACTAGTGCTGACCTTCCCTTGCTAATCATTTATACACTCCTTGTTTTGAGTGCTCCACCTTAAGGTTTCTCATGACTCACTTTCTCTCTGGAGTGAACAAATAAATCCTGAAGAACTCTGTGCACTTCCAAGTGTGTAACCTATCCCCCTGTACTCACCTTGTTCTCAGCAGCAGCAGCTCTCTGGGTAGGAGTGCTGTTTATTATGGTGTGACCTCAGAGATGGAGGACTTGAAGAACTGAGAGGATGGTGGTGTTTGGGTCGGCTTAGGCTTCTCCAGCTGAACCCAACACCCTCACAGGCACTACAAGGAAGGGATAAAGCTCCTCTGCCTTCTGGAGATAGGGGAGTTGGATATTTATAGTTTGCCCTCCAAACGGGGAAGCTCAAATGTTCAGGTAGATTCCTTGACCACAGTCAAAGACTTACTGAAGCAAAATGAAACCTGATTATATCTCATAGTGATGTATATATAGTACATAACATATATTATATATATGTAATAGCTACAATACTTATATACATTACGTTATATATATGCAGTTCTACCTTAGATATGCATTATACATTGCATCTGTATGTATACCCATGTATGTATATAGTCATCTATGTATATCCATATATATGCATGTTATGCATGTACATATATACATATGTGTGTGTATTTATCAACACACATGCATTTTTAAACCACGTTTTCTCATTGTACAAGGCTGAGAGCTCTTAAGGTGATGCACTGCATAGGCACTTGCAGGCTTTCTTTTTAATCTGAAGGGAACAGTAAATTGAGGAGACCCATTTCTAGCTTCAGACCAAAAGACTTCATGCTGGCCGCTCAAATGCTGAGGCTAATGCTGATAACTCTTATCCTCTCTGGATTGACTGGTCCATCTGCTACGTGAGGCTGCTAGCACTGACATCCCCACTTCCCTGGCACTGTTTTTGGGAGAAATAAGCAGTAAATACTTAAAAATGCTTTGAACATACAAAGGGTGTGCAAGGGTGAATATTATGAATAGTACAAATATTATGGAATATAGCAATAATGTAAAATCAATATTACCATTAACGAGAGAGGCAGCAGTTCACAAACAAGACGATGAGCTTGAGACACTTAGCAGAAGCAGGGGTGAGAGGAGAAGGCACAGGTACAGGAGGGTGCAAGGAAATACCATCTTGCCTTTGTCCTTTTCTTGTGCATCTCTTCCCCAAGACACATTGCAGGGAAGTGGGGCAGGCGGGAAGCAGCTCCCCACTGAATGTTTGTGGGGTGCTTTGGAGAGAGAGAGAGTCTGCCTGGGCCATGGTTCACTTGGCTGCAGGGTCAGAGGTGGAGGGAAAGGAGGAACATCTTTTGGATTATCTTCAGCAGAGGCTATGAGGCTTCAGCTTAATTGTAAGGGCTTGGGACAGGCCAGCAAGGGTGAGGGACACATCAAAATGGAAAGGAGGAGGGAGGCTTGATCTAACATGCTAAGAGCATTCCTGCCCTGATGGTCCCTGGTCGAGACACATCTAATGGGATGGAGCTTCACCACAGCAGTCACAGGAGAGAAATGATAGAAGTAGGGCACTATGGGTTGGTCCACTCTAAGGGAGTAACTTAAACTGCAGGGCTATGATGCAGAGAAGGATGTGGTTCTTTTAATTCCTTCCCCTTGTCCCATTGTTTCCTTCCCAGGCACACACAAAATCTTCCTCTGCCCCTCCCTCCCAGCTCAGCTTTTCTCCTCTCTTTGGTTTTTTGTCCTTTCCCTGTTGTAGAGCCAAGCTCAACAGTATATGCCCACACCCAGTACAGTGGGACTTTCCCACATTGAGTTAAATTTGCCTTCTTTTGGCTATTTCTCCCTATCTGGGACCCATATGTTGAGCAAAACAATTGTAAATGTGGTTAGTTCATTATTTTGGCATGGGGTGGCAGGAGACAGGGCCAGGAATGGGTTCTTCAGAAAAGGTTGCATTTCACAGCTGTGCCCCTTAGCTGTGCTGGGGGGACTCACTTTCCTGAATTTACAGATCTGGGCACACTGCAGCCCACGTTGAGTCTCCTCCCTATCCGACAGGAAGACGCTAGGGAAGGCCTGGGAGTCATGGGCACACCAGCAGGTCTCGCCTGCCTGGGACGTAAAGGACATGACCTGTCCTGTCATTAGATTTTAGAGCCAAACTCTTCCTGGCTTCAAAGGCCACTTCATGTGTCTGTGGCAAGGTCAGGGCTAGATTGCTTCACATCACCAAAATCCAGATTCATATGTTCATCCCAGAGCAAGGCTTGTGCAACAAGACAAAATGGAATAACATGAAAGCTGGGAGCCAGAGTGTGCAGCAGTGTCACTGGAAAACATATCCGAACAGCCTCACAGGAGGATGGTGCTGCCTCTGTTGTCAGATTACTCAGGGATTTTTCTTTTTATCACAGACATGACCTTAAAGGTTTCCTTTGCATGCTAAATATGCCACCTTTGCCACTGAGAGGTGCAGTGCAGTAGAACTACATCTTTTAATGGGAGTTCCCAGGCGACATGCCAGTACTCTGGAAACAGATAAATTTATGGTCTTTCAGGTACAAACAGGCAAGATTTGTGATCCAGAGGATGTGGTTCATTCAATTTGTTCTCCCTGTCCCATTCCAAAGCACACTTCAACATGGCCCAGCAGTGTAATCTTGCCAGGGCTGGTAAACAGTATTCCTATTCTAAATTACTTGAGTAAATTCACCAAAAATTAGCAAGATCCCCACAAGCACAGGCTATTCATCATTCTGCAGAATTCTAGGCTAGTTTCTCTGGTGTGTCTCGAGAAGTCCAGCAACTTTAAGGCTTATTCAAATCTCTGCTGCTGAATCTGTGCTTTGTGTTACTGACTCTAGTTTAAAACTTTGTAAACATTGAACAGTTTGTAAGCTGGGGAAAAATCCTCTCTATATTTGAAATACGTTTGGTGCTCTTGCACCAAAATAGGCATTGTTCCCACTGGAAAAGGACCTGATTCTAAGTTCTTGTGCTGTGCTGAAAAAATACATCTCTCCAGACAGGTGCAGACAGCCCTGAACTTGCTTTGCTCGCGCTCTGTGATGTTTGGATGAGTGCCGGCCCCACAGCCCTGCTGCGCAGCCCAGCGCCTCAGCCTCGCCATCTGCTCTCAGCCACACCAGGCAACTGCAGAGCCACGGCTCTCAGAAACCTCCTTGGGTCTGACAGCGAAGAGCATGACTGTTCTGTGGTCTTGTGGTACATGTGACAATATGACCATGCTCGCATGTGCAAAGCCAGCTGCCATCTAGGTTGCAATATTAAGAAAATAAATATTTAAAGGCACATTATGTCCAGCAGCAGCCCCAGGGTGGGCTGGAACAGGGGTGCCAAAGGCACTGATTTACAATGAAGCAGCAATTCTGTTCCTTTGACTGTTTTCTGTCAGGTAGCTCTGAGAGAAGTATTTGTGGCGTTCTTGTTAGGCCCATAGTTCATGGCATTAATTCTTGGGGACGGTAAATAGGGGATTGCTTTTCGTATGAGTTTGGCTACTATCTAGTTTGGGGTTTTTTTTTTAACTCTAGTAATAATATAAAACCTCTGTGTATCAGGGAGGGAGATGTAGAAACTGCTATATGCACCATAATATTTATGAAGTCTTGTGCTTAGCTATTTCTTTAGATGCCTGGTAATACACTGTACGATTTTGTTCCCTTCCTCCATTCAAGGACCATAAAATGCCTTGTAGACCAAATAGCTGGGGAGCAGTAATATTTTTATTAGGTCAACTGATACACAAACGATCTGGTAGATAACTAAATGTGTTTTGGGGCCCAAAGGCATGTTTCCATTCTAGAGTAATCTTCAATAGAAGGAGCAACTTTCAATGGTAAACACAGGCTACGAAGTGCTATGAGTTCAGGTAAGCATGGCAACATTCTTTGGTTTGCCCAGACTACCAGGAGGCAGCCAGTGTCCCCTTGCTGCTACGAGGAGGCAGACTGAAGCACCGAGAGGTGGGTTGGCTTTCTCAAGGCTACATGCCAGTTTTGGGAGACAGAGATAGTCCTGATCCAGGACTCCCAGTCTTCACTTAGTCCCCAAAAATCACATTTTCGCCTCTTGTGGCCAGTATTGTCTCAGCAATATTTCTGATTGCTCTCATACAAAGCCCCTTTTTCCCCTGGGATGTTAATGTTGGCGTATAAGTGTTTTCTTACAACCTTCTCTAGAAAATTTAAGTTGTTCTGAAAAGGGAATTAAATATGCAATATTTACTGCAGTTTAAAAAAGCTACCACTGCAATGCCCATCCCCAAAGGAATGCTTTGTGATCTAAAGCATCATTGCCTATCATTGCATTGGCAATCCTTCCTTAGTCAAAGCCTTTCCATATTTCTTCCTAGGCTATTAACATGGATTTAGTCATCAGTTAAGACACCTAGTGAGATAAAACTTGCATTCTAAATGTTGGTTGAGCGAAAGGGACATAAAGTTACTTATCTTCATTGCTAGTGGTATTTTTTTGAGCATTGATAATTGTGCAGGTTATTGGTTTTGCCTTCCCTCCAATAACAAGAACAAAATTTGGAAGTGTTTCAACTTGGTCTGTGAGAAGAAGAATAGGATCTCTTGTTCTCTGCGTACGTTTCATACTAAATTCATTGTTACTTCCAGGTAACCACTTCATCTGTCTGTTTGTCCTGCTGTCTCCCTGGCTGTATGTTGTTAACCTAAAGACCATTAGAGATAGTTGCACAGTGCCTAAAACTTTACCATCCTAAAACTGAGTTAATGGAAGTAAGTTACACTTTTCCCAGATTTCTCAACAGGAGTGCCACTTGTTACCATGGCTGTTATGTCCTTAAACCACAAACCAAAACATTTCCAGAGTCTGGTGTCCTTCTCCAAGGTCTCCAGAGCCACAGCTGTGATGGCCAGGGTACCAAACTGATGAAAAGCTGCCTGACACTACCTTACTGTACAGATGCACCAAAAATCATCTGTGACCATGGGTGACTGTCACCATGAACCCGACAAGAAACATGAGTGAGTTTTGTGTAGGCACATGCCTTGGCAACAGCCGCCCAACAGAGGACTGTGGCCCCCTTCCTAGCAGGGCATGGGCTGCCCTTTAAATTTAAAGGACTCTTGCAACCCCAGCCAGGATGAGGCTTTAGAGTGGCAGATGTATTTTAGAAATACAGGTTTCAAATTACTGGTTATCCCAGACTTACTGCCTACTGTGGACAGTCCTAAAGGACAGGTAGAGCCTCCTCTGTCCTGCCCTCCCCAACTCCACAGAGCATTAACCTGGCAGGAGCCAGCTTGGGTCACGCACAGCACTGCCACTGGCACAGCATCCAAAGCTCTCCCAGGTAGTGGAGCCGGGCTCCTCTGTCCAAGCTTGCACTGCAGCTGTGGAGCAGGGTCAACCCAAATGTCATTTCAGGGGACACTGTTATTTCTAAGTGACCTGCTGTGGCAGTGGCTGTTCCTTGCAAAGCAAGCTTTTTCTCTATGGACTTGTTCCCTTTCTTTGTAGTTTAAAGTAACTGTGGATGTAAGTGTACAGCTGGTTTCTGTATCAGAAAAACCACACACGGGCTGCTACAAGCAGGAGGCTGCCCATTCAGCACCGCTACCCAGCGCAGCCAGAGCTGACTGGCTCACAGACCAGCACGTCCCCAGCCTCAGCCTCGCAGCAGTGGAGACATCTGGGGTGCTTTGTGCCAACCCCAACTCCCTTCACCCACTGCCAAAACCCTTCTAGGCCCAACGTCGTCCTGGTATGGTGGTAAGAGCCCTTGGGGAGGTGATCTCGAGGGTCCCAGCAATCGTCCCCACCAAGGTAGGCATCACCTGGTCCCCTGCCTTGGCCACTGGGCGATTCCTGGCAGAGGTGACTCACAGGCAGGGAACCCTGCGAGGGCCCTGGCACAAGCCTGCACTGAAACACTGCCTACAGCCTCCTGCCTCTGCCCAGCTCGCCCTTCCTGCCGCCTTTCCCCCCGGGGTCCTAACTCCCGACTTTGTTGCTCTATAAACATAATAACAATAATTATTCTCTCATTGGACACATAGCCATCTTCTTTGTTTGCAGGCTTAGATAAATATCATTCAAATCATGGAGTCTGATTCATGAGTCAGGACGATGGCAACCCTCCAAAACCTCCTTGCCCATGGAGAGTGTGTTTGTGTGAGAGAGATAGAGAGTTTCACTGTATGAAGGGTAAGAAACTGGAAGCCAAGTGAATTAAATACAAAGCAGATAATTATGTGTAATTCATTTACTGACTAATGATTGCACCTGGTACGGAGGTTTATGAATACATTTGACTCCGCACAGGTTCTCAAAAACAATCTCCCTGATACAAGATAAAAAGTAGGCTGACGTTTCTTAACACCGCAGTGTTTCCTTCAGTGTAACTGGAAGCTTCTGCCTTTTTGTCTCTTTACTGTATCTCACGACATTTCATTCTTCCTGGGCTCATCTGGTGTCGCTTTGTCAGTGACAATTGCTCAGTGCTGGTTGAAGCTGGGTGTCACTGCAGAATGAAGCCATCACTCTGCTTCTGAAAACCACACGGTACAATTAGACGTGGTATTTATCTCCCATCTGCTGCAGCCAAACCTTGCCATGGACACTGTGCCTTTGGCAGGGGAGTGGCAAGAGATGGCCACCTCTTCCCCCTCTGCTGGCATCACCAGCAAACTGGCATTTTTTTGCTTAGAGTCACCCAGTTGTCACCATAGCCTGATGCCATCAGCTGCTCCCAGCTGAACACCAGCAGACAGCACCAACCTTCACCTGCCAACACCTGCCTTGATTTCAGATTGAAGACCCAAAGACAAAGCCTTTACGGGGTGAAAAATCTTGTGCTAACCCAGTGAAAGCCATCGGCAATGTCAGTCTGAAGACCGCAGCCTGTGTGACACCACTCACACCTGATGCACTCAGCCCCCAGTGAACCACCTCTGGGATGGTTCATCAAATCAATGGGCATTTGGCTGTGCTTCCTGCTGAGACTGCCTGGACCATCATATAACTGGGATCCATTTTTTCATAAGTCAGTTTAAGCACAGAGTGCACGAGCTGTAAGCGTACAGCGTTTGTGCGTGGCAGAGAGGGCTGTGGCTGCAGGCACTGGATGGACACACATTTCTACGAGATGCCCTTTAAGACTGACTTCGGGAAGGGACCAAAACAAGAAGACAGATAAGGGAAAGGGGAAGTTATATTTCAGCTTGAATAGAGACTATTTAATAACTCATGAGATGGTCACACTGAAGGAAGTTGCTGATTACACCGACATGCACTTTCTAGCATTATTTGCCATTGAGGGTCTACCAAAGTGTAACACGGCGAAGCTGAGCTCGTGGCTGCCAGTAGCATAGCTGCAGCATCTGATGTAACTCCTGTTGCTGCAGGAGCACAGATTCAGAGGTGTCGCCTTGGAGCTGTCACCAGCCTCTGTGTGGTGACAGCAGAGAGCGACCCGAAATCGCCGCGCACCCAGCAACCCCCCTGCTCACTGCCGTGCCTCTGGGACAGGTCCCTGTGGGGAGCCGGCCTCGCAGCCCTCCTGGGCAAGGGGCAGAGCTGCTGCTTTCTCCAGCCGTGGCAGCCAGGTACTGAAAACATCAGCGACAAAAAAAAAAACCCAAAAGTAACCCTGTGTTCTGCTATTTTTGATCGGAGCGATTTGTAATTAGAAAAGCCCAAACCAGCTCATCTTGTTCACAGGAGTATTCCCATTGACTCAAATGCAGCCACCGTGAGCTTTAATTTTGAACCTATGCAATCCTTTTCTGATGAAGATCTGGCAAGCCAGAACAGATTGCAGTCCATGAGATACTGACAGCAAGATAGTGTTTTACCTGTAGGTGGATCCTCATTTTAGATAGTGAGCTGCAGAGCCAATGAGCCTGATTCACTGCTGTGTTACTCCAGTTTTTCAGCAGAATAACATCACTGAATCATCAGCAAAGGTGAAATAACAAATGATAAAATGGGAGCATTGTGTCTAATTTGAAGCGTGTATAAGGAGGCGACGAGCTCCTTCTTGCAGAACCATTAACCTATATGGATGTTTTTCAGTTCAAAATGTATCAAGAACGTGACAATGGGTCTAGGCTAAAGTTCTACATGTCAAGAGCCCAATTAAAATCTAATATAGCAGCTAGTGTGGGACTCCCTCAGCCTGTCAACGTGTCGATTAATTTACTCTCTTTTTTTTTAATTAGAAAAAGAGGATTTTTGAGAAAAGATACATTTTTTTGATGCAGTTAATTTCTGTGCACCAGATGGGCACCTTGTAGGGCTTAGAAATAGGTTAAGTTAAAAACCTACTCCTGGTCTCTTCAATTTATGAAAATACTCACTGAGCAATTGAAAAGAACTGAGTAATTGTGGTCTTTTTGCAAGTAATGCTCTGGGAAAGCCAACAAAAGGCAGTAAGCAAGCTTGCAATTAGTAGTTCTAATTATAAAGTGTATACATAAAACAAGGTAGCATCATAAATAAAGGCCAAATGCAAATGATGCAATAGAGACTGTAGAACATCACATAAAGATGGACAAAAGATCCAGCAAGAGAAATACTTCCAAATAATCTGTATTTTCCCAATAATAGCCATACACACAGACACAAACATTTAAGTGATAGTAATGCTTTGTTTTATTTTATGTAACTTTTACAGTAACTCTGTCTCCGTGCCACCTGATGCTTGTGCTTCTGTTGCAGACCAGCATCTTCCCTGGATGGCGTTCACAGTCACAGTACTGAGAGACTATCCCAAGCACAGGCTGGAGTGGAGCCTGCGGCTCGCACAGTGGCCTCAGATCATCAGTGTCATTTGTCTTTATCAGGGGACAGCTCGGTGACTCACTTCCATTTCCATCACTGAAAGCAGCTATCGAGTGCTGTAGCTTGCCTGTGAGCTTTCTAGGTAAGCCAGAGTTACAGCAAGTGCAGGCTATGGAGCTTGAAAAAGGACTATGAAGTACAACGCAGGGGATTGTGCTCGAGTCTGTGGTATGTTTGGGTACGTACACACCCTATGCTCCACCAAACCATGACAACTCTTTTTGTTCTACAGGGGAAAGGTGACACTCCAGCGCTGTGGAGCAGCGTTGCTGCAGCACTCCGCTGAAGGGCAGATGTGCAATGGCAGCGCAGGATTACGTGCTGCCCTCCTGACAGACCTGCGCTCAAAATAAAGTCCTGGATGCAACCAGAGAAGGTGAAGAGACAATAATACCTTGGGGAAATGTTTTTATTTATTCTCCTTGGGTGCATATATGGCAATCACCTGTGCAGCGTGATCCAGGATGTTGAAAACCATTTCATTATGTTCTATAAATAAAGGACTGATGTGGTTCAATTGTATCAATTATGCAACTCTTCTAAGTGGTGTAGTCAAGGGCAAATCCAGGCAAAAGGCACTCCCTTTGTACCCACTTCTACTCTGGGCACTTCTAGTATTTACCTGCTCCTCATATACCACAGACACATGAATCTACCCACTTCTATTTACCTCTCTACCACTGACTCCTCTTTGGTCAAGAGCTTTTCCTATGCACAGATGACACAACAAAATAGAAAATGGAAGTCAAGACACTGCTATGTGTTGTGCAAGTTGTAAGTGTGGCTGTACAGTAATTTCAAGCAAAGCATCGGTTTTAAACAATGTTTAAACTGACACCATTATTATGCAATGTAGTTATGGCCAGAAGGGCATTTGAGGTTAGTTGGCGCTACCTTTGTCCATTTTATAATTACACCAAGAAGAGGATGACTAAGTTGTGCCTAAGCTAATTGTATCCATTTGGGTTTATCCCTCCTCTCCACCATTGTAAGCCACTTGCATTCTGAACTCTTTTTGGAGGGTTTTGGGTGCATTTGTGCTGAATACAATGGAGCTCAGTGCTGACTCAGGAACCTCAGGTACTATTGTGATAGTAGCGCTAACAACAGCAATGATAATTACAGCTGGTCAAAATGATAAGTACAAAACTAATGTCACCTTTTCCCTGCCTCTGTTAGAGTTACCTGCAAGAGATTTATTCTTCTCTGCTCCTGCTCCGTGTGTTCTGGGATGTGTTTGTGCAGCTAGAAGATGAAGCGTCACAGCCTGATGTGGTATCCTCCAGATGTGCTGTGAGCCCAGCAGACACCTCCAGAGAGCAGCTGAGGACCAGCAACAGACCAATGAAGCAGGCGCTGTGCCAGCCCTCTTGCCGAATGTGCTGGGGGGGTTTCAGCGCTCAAGGGACGCACGGCGCAGTTCAGCCGCCCGGGCGGGTGGAGCTGGGCACCCCAAAGCGCAGGCAGCCTGCTGCTCTCCAGCCTGCTGCTCTCCAGCCTTCTGCTCTCCTCTCCAGCCCGCTGCTCTCCAGCCTGCTGCCCTCCAGCCCGCTGCTCTCCAGCCCGCTGCTCTCCAGCCCATCCCAGCTCCCGCGGCACCAGCTGGGCGCTTTCTGCACCGTGCCGGCCAGCGGTTCCCAGCCTGGGCCGGTGGCTGCAGTGCAGGTGTGACGCTGCACCAGAGCTGCTCCTCTGGACTAGCAGTTTGCTGCTCCTGCCAGAGCCGTGCTGTGGACAACACGGTAGCTGTGCTCTGGAGCCAGGCTGGCTGCCAGCACGGCCCGGCCGCATCCTCAGAGTGCCGTGTCCAAGCTGAGGAGCTGCCCGGGACCTGAGCCAGCAGGCCTCCGCACACCCGCCCCGCAAGCTGCCCAAAGGTAGTGGTGCAGAAATTGTCTCGTTTGAACGTTACCTGGCAGTGTCAGGATTAAAGACAAACAAACAAACAACCCCAAATCCCAATAGATTCACCCCTGAAAGGAATCTGGTACGGCATGGTCTTGTTTGGCTATGACAAAAGGCTATAGTCTTCAGTTGATGGCTGGAAGCTGGATTGCACTTACGTAAAATAGAACTGCCTGCGAGGGCTGAATGCCGTAATTAACAGGCAGTTTTAGAAATTACTGGCTAATGCCATTTAATAGAAATACTGCCAACTATTGTTGTAAAAACTTGGTTTGTTCCTTCGATGGTAATATAAAATGACTCAACACGGCTTCACTGAGAAGAGATACCTTTGTCTGGTCTGTGTCATTACCTACATTTTTACAGTGGTTTAATATGACAATACACATTTTGAAGTTTAAGTATATGTCCCAAAATTAACTAAGGGCCAAGTGCCTCCTGAGCAATCCCAGCACTGGTACAACCTGGCCTCTTTAGCATAACGTGGTACCACTGACCCAGTCCCGCTCCCAAGGCAGCTGAAGTAGCTTTTGTCACTGACAAAGCAGTGTTAAAGCAGTAGTAAGTTTGAAGATTTCTGTAACAAGTATGTTCACATAAAGCCTGGGCAGCTCCATCTGGAGCATCTCCCTTGCAGTGTGTGCAGCATCCCTTAGAGAACTCAGACATGGTTTTGGTAACTCTGAACCGTACTGGAGACTACAGGTAGCTCTGAGATACTGTGCTCTGCTCGTGTGATGCAGCTGTTAGATCACCTAAGAACATTTTCACGATGCTGCAATAGTGACTGAAGGTTGTTTCTCAAACTTTGTCACCCAGAAGGTACCAGCTGAAAAGTTTCTGCTCGATTGCTAAAGAGCAGAAAGCAACAACTGAATATTGGCAAATCTTGGATGAGGCATGATGTGACTGTTGCACACCTCAGCCTAACACCCACCTTCACTTGAGGGAAAGGAGAAACCAGACCTGCAGACACACTAATCTCCTGCTCTGAGTCCACACTCCCCTGTTTGGAAATGAACTCCAAAGCCTCACTGCTTTCTATTTATTTCACTGAGAACCAGTAATCACATAGTGGTTCCACAGAGTCATTAATTGCACCCCTAATACAGCATTTTATGATGCCTTTTAATGTATAGATTTAAATGAAAAGGCAGCCCGTGCAGAGATTGACCTCCCTGATCCAAGAAGGGGAGGAAAAGGCCTGTCTCTGTTCAGCTGGAAGAGCACCGAGGTGAGGCATTGCTTATGTTTGGGAGGGCTCAACAGTGTGGGTGTCTGGCCCGCCAAAGCAGGGTCACCTCACTTCAGCGGCAGCACGGGACTCTCCAGGGCAAGGCTCAGGCGGTCCGACAGTGTCAGACAAAACCAGAGCTCCCAGAGCCTGGTTTCTGGCTGCAGCCACTGGTGCGTTTAAGCACAGGCTCTGTTCATCCTTTCAAGGGCACAAGGCGAGGCCCTGCTGGCATTTCCAAAGGCAGGCACTGCAGAACGTGGGCAGCACCACTCAGACACACTGGTGGTCAACGCTTTCCAGACACACCTGAGGTAATCCAGACAGGACTGTTGCCAGCACCAAAGGGATCTGGTACCCTGTAGAGCCGGCTTTCAGTAGCACTGTGACAAGTGCTTGAAGAACCCCAGGAAACCCAGCCCTCTGGCTCGCTGCAGGTTGCAGCCCCCTGAGCAGAAATGCTGGTTAACACTCATGTGCCCTGCGCTGCCCCTGGAGCAGCTCTCAGGCAGCAGCCCTGGTCAGCAGAGTGCAGTGACTTCCCTGACTCCCTTCTGCAGACCCACAGAGCAGCTTCTGCATGGCCTCAGAAGAGGAACGCCAGCCCAGAACACACCCGTGCGTCTGGAGGCTGCCTAGTCCTAGTACCAAAGTCAGAAATGAACCTGATGCTGCAGTGAGCATCCCAGGGTATGGGATGGCTGTTGCTAACCTTATCCACGAGCCTCCTTGTCATCGTGTGCCTGGATCATGTGACACTGATATTGCAGTGCTTATAATGGTGGTGAAGCTGGTACACAAACAGGTAACAGTGGGCGAATTGATTTCCCCTTCCTGCACTGCTGTATCTGCTCTATCCCCTCCATTGCTCTTGGCATTAAAAGACAATTTATTCCCTGGTCCATGTGCCACGTACCATTTTATCAGGAGAATTCTTTGTCCACCAGCTAGAAACAGTGAAGATGTGAATGCACCTTCTCTTTTGAACTGTTACTCCATCCTCCCACACCTCTTTCTTCTTTGCTAACTCCAGTCAGCCATCCCTGGGACCTACACCCACGCTGATCCCAACTCACTGAGGAACATATATGAAAATAGACCTTGCTAAATAGATTGCAGATGCTGTTCCATAACTGTGTTTATAGGGTCATTTGGGTACTACATCTGATCCCTAAATGAAATCCACTGGTTGGGAAAGGACTCTGGGGTTTGGAACAGGTTACTCATCACAGCACTCAGCACCACAGCTCTGAGGTGCTCTAGGACCTCAGGACTGAGTCACGTGGAGGTTTCAGCTGGTCCTGATGAGGTGTTTGGGAACATCCCCCATGGGTATGGGCTCCACACGACCTGATCAAGGAGATGACTGAGCTCCACAGGGGACCCCCCCCTCACTGTGTTAAAGGGTTCCCACTTTGTACCAACAGCCTCGCCCAAAGGTGCTGGCTGTTGTGGGAACAGAAAGCTCGGTGTGGGACACTGGTGCAGGAGAGGCTTCAAAAGGTGAAGGGAGGAAAGATGACCTAGTGCTGCAACTACAACGGCTCAGCACTGATGCCATAAATAAAAGGGAGTGTGTTGGATGTTTTATTATTTTGCTTGTGTGGTAAACTGTACAGCTGGAGTCTGACTAAACCTCTTTTGTCAATTTTATTACCTTTTGGATATAAAAATAAATAAATTTACACAAAGAAGGAGTGGAGACCTGCCAAGCCAGACTGGTTCAATAAGAACTGCACTGACACGGGAATAATTTTGTCTTAAAGCTGAGGAGACAAAATGGTAAGCTCTCAGGAGGGCAAAACCCCTTGAGAATGAGTTGCATTTTACACAGGAGGATTTAGAATAAAATAATTAAAAAGGGGACTCCTCCAAAAAGACAGGAAAAAACAAAAACAACATAAAACTTTTCCTACCAGAACTGCTTTCTAGTTTGAAGGCTACAGGCAAATAGCTGCTGAGAAACAGGAGTGTGGCAGGGTAATGGCAATCAGGAAGATTTGAATGCTCACAAAATAAATAAATAAATAAATAAATCACAAGGAAATTATACAGTTTACTAAGTAACATAAAACAGACATCAAGAAATCATGGTTTTCCTTTGCAACTAATCTCAGCAGTGAGTTCTAGGCTTACCTCTCCAGTGCCAAGATGGGAACTTCCAGTCGGCATGAACACATAATTACTGCTGGGCGGAGATGAATCAACCACTTTCTGTCATGAAGCCAAGGAGAGACCCTCAAACCAACTGCCAGAGGTGGGTGGGTGAATAAGAGTGTTACTTTCTTGCTAGACTCCAATCAGGGCACCACACCTTGTGATAGTATCGCTGTAATAAGCAAACGTTAAATGATATTGTGTCACTGCAGGAGGGTGACCCAGCAAGTCAGGTTTCGCTGGTGCGCACGGGTCTGCAGCACACGGGTACTCACACTTGCCCCTGGACCCTGGAGACCTCAGCCCACTGTGCAGAGAGACTGAAACTCTGACACGGTGTCTCCATCAGAGCTGCGCACGGCTCGGCGGCAGCAGCGGCACTACACGGATGTTCGATTTGCTTTTCTGTGCATCACTGTTAGAAGTCTTCTAGTGTGCTAATAATGAGATTACAAGTGTAAGCCCATCACGGAAATACAGTCACATTACTGTGGGACCAACAAAAGACGACAGGATTATGTATGTTTCTTCTAATTAGCGAGACATGCCTGACTCTGCAAGCCCGAGTGCTCCTTCAGTGCCGCTACCTCCCACCGCTGTGCCCACCTCTTTCCTCAACTGCACGTGCCAGCCCAGTTCAGTCACAGGGGCTGCCCGCTCTCCACGCCTGTCCAGCCATCAAGGCCCCCGTGGATCCCACCAGGAGCTCTGTGAGGCTGGCCCGTCGCTCACTCGTCAGCGTTACCAGGAGCTTTGTTTTCCACAGAAACGGAGCGATTCGGGGGGGGCACAGATGCTTCCATGGCTGGGAGCAGCTGCCGCCAGGCCCCTGTGGCAGGAGTGAGCCTCAAGCAACCCCAGGGCAGGCCAGCTTGGCAAAGCAGAGTTACTTCTGCTCTGGCTCCGCAGGCAGACCTGGTGGCTTTCCAACCATTCTTTTCCTTACTTTCTATAGCAGCACTTACCCCAGTATTGTACTTCAGGCCCTAGCGAACCCAAGTTATACCTGGTGAAACTCAACTGCCATCTGCGAACTCAGCCTAGCACAGGCCATTGTGCAAATGTGTATTTTGGCAAGTGCCTTGCCCTGCTTGCTGACTGAACTACTCACACTCTCTAGAAACGACCATGGCTGTCCCTAGCACTCTGTGCAGATGACCTTACCCTTTCTTCTTTATTTTTTCCCTTTTTAAGTTAGTTGAATCCTCACCAGGACCTGACACTATTATGCTCTACCATCCATTGGCCTTGTAGCCTCATTCCTCCTCTTTTCCTATTTCCTCCCCTTATAGGGCTCCCGCCCTGACATAAGGCAAAGGCCATGGCAACAATGGCAGGAAGATGGTCTTTGGTGTGGAAACTGGAAAGAAAGGAATTCCCAATGGAGGAGGAATAGGTGTGTCCTGGTTAGGTTGCTTCCGAGTTCGCCCTGCTCAGTCACTTCCTCACAAAAATTCCCTCAACCGACACTGAAGGCTCATAAACTCAACATGTGTAATCAACTGGCTTCTTCTGAAAGGGATCAGCCAAAGCATTAGCAAAAGTGAAGGTCTCTTACATAACATATCAGTATATTTTTACATGGGAATATTATGGAGCAAATTCACAGAGAAGCCATGTCCAGATACAAGAAGGTGGCTAAGAACAGCCAGCATGGATCTACTACAGACAGATTGTACCCCACCAGTGAGGACAAGGTGGTGGAAGCAGTGGATGTCACTGACTTCGGTTTTATTATGGCCTTTGGCAATGTCTCCCATATGGGCCAAACTGGTGTGGTATTGCCTGAATGGACGGACCACAACCTGTCTGAAAAAAGTCTCCTGGCTGGGCAATGGAGCTCAAAGGACAATAACGGTCAACAACTAGACATTTAATTGGCATTAACAGATGACATTCCTCAGGTGACAATGCTAGGGCCAGTCTTCACCAGCAATCTTGGTGACAGAGCAGAATCTCTCCTTGGCAAGTTTGTGCATGGCATTGAGTTGAAGCTGTAGGGCATTGTGCATTTAACAAAACGTGTTAAAGGGGGGATGGTGCCCAGAGAGGGTTGTGAAATCCCCATCCTCACAGGCTTCAAAAATGTAATGGTCAAAGCTCTGAGCAACCTAAGCTGATGCTGAAGTTAGCCCTGCTTTGAGGAGGTTGGAGTGCAGCCCTCCAGAGGGCCCTTCCAAATGATACCATTTTGTGGGCTGTTTTATTGTTGTTTTCTTTTTTTTTTTTTTTTAATAGCTGTTGATCAGGAAGACCTGTCTGGAGTTAATGATTCTTCATAAGGATGGAAGCTGTTGTCTCTATAGCATCACTTGCCAATAGTTTATGTATCTTATGAATGAATTCTGAATATGCATCACAAGTCCAGAGAGTCAAGAGAGTTCACTTCGGAAATGTTATAAGGATCAGAAAGGGAACTTTCTCAGCTCTTCAAATTAAACAGAAAAGAGGTCCCACCATTACACACAGGAGTCAAATCTGCAAAAAGAATTCCTCAGGTCAGAGACAGCATGAGAAAGACTTTCACGGTTTTGTTTGGATGTATGCAACTCTCACACATTCTTGTGGTGGCAACTTAACATGTTGAGAGGCTTTCTGATGAAACCATTGTTTTGGCCTGAAATGTGGAAGCAAAGCCTGATATCCGGGCCTCCAAACTCCATCCCTGCCTCGGTATTTGCAACTCCCCCCATGATCTGTTTGGTTCCGATCAAAACCCACAGCCCTGGCGTGGAGCTGCGAAGCAGCTGGTGTACTCGGATATGCCGGGGACAACCTTCCAGGATCTGACACAATGCCGTGGGAGAGTCTGTAGACCAGGACAGACAGAGTGTTTGACAGGTCACTCCTGTCAACCACAGCCCCAGATGCCCCCACTCCCTAAGCGCCGGATGACCCAGCCTTTCTCCAAGCTTCTTGTTGTCAGAACGGCAAGGAAAAGGCACCGGATTTGTCCTCTTTGTCTGCATCAGTTAGGTTGTGTGCCACCAACACAAAACCTGGGTCAAAAAAAGAAAAAATAAATAAATAAAGTAAAACCCAAACATATTTGAAAGTATGTTCAGAAACAAACAAGTAAAACCTCTTATCCAAACAAATCATAGTTAGACCTTGGGTGAGACTGTGTTTATGAAGGTTTAGCCAAGAAGCTTGCTTGGAGATACTTCTCCAGCCTTAACATAACACTACCAGCCTGGACAAGTGCTACTAGAAAACACCTCATTAAAATGCTGTTGTGGTATTTATTTATAGATAGTAATTTATATCACACCCATCACACACACTGATCTGGCAGCTATGATCAGCAAATTGGACTGATTCTCCCACAGCACTCCCTGCCCCAAATCCACTCCCCGCTGCCCCCCGCTCCCTTGCCAACAGGAGTGCTTCCCACTGGCTGTGGGGTGTGCGTTCAGCGGGACAGAAGTGTCACTCTGAGTCAGCTTCTCTTTGTCCACATTTATCCAGCCCTGCAGCATTCTCCAAACATTCAGGTGGGACATCAAAGATGCACCAGCCTCCTCAAGAGCCAGCCACACATCTGTGGTGCTTTGCAGCTGGGTGTTCTTGGGTACAATCACCAGCCACTACAGAGCTCAGCCCTGGAGTGGGCAGGCAGCTGGAGTCTGCTGGAGGCTCCAAGGGCCCAAGTGGCTTTGGAATCCACTAAGGAAAATACCAGAGAAGCTCATCTGCAGGTCATTGACACCAGCGCAACAGCAGCGGGATACAACATCTTATAAGAAAGCACAGGGTGCGTCTTCAGTGGAATAAAAAAAAAAAAGAAAAAGAAAAGAAGACTGGCAAAAAAAAAAGAGGTTAGATGAGGTAGCTGGGACTGCCGGGGGCAATCTGAAATCAGTTTACATTAGAGCAGGTTGCTCTTGATTTCGCTACAGCAGTTGTCACGCTTGGTAAGAATAACAAGCTATTTATGTGGCAGACAGCATTGTGCAGCTCAGCACACACAGCCTAGTGGAAACAAATCCAAGCAAACATAGTGGCTAGGATGGGACTTCTTTTTTTAAAAAGCTCATAAAATGGTTATTCACATAAATTTCCACTTCAGGAATCTGTGAGAACAATTGTTTTCATGTGAGAGGACTTTGTTACTGGAGCACCTGATGTTTTACCCTAAATCTGCACTTTAGATTGAAATGCTGGCATATACATCCCCCTGCAGCACCTACGTCCTTCCCACTACCTGGCCCCTTCAATCTCCAATTTTTTTAATACTTTCAAGCTCATCAGCTATCTAGAGATCCACCTTCGTGCATGCCCAGAACTGCCCCAGTCCTGACAGGGCCAAGCAGCTCAGCCCAATTCACACCTAGGTCTGATCAGGATCCAGAAACTGGGCGTTGCTTTGCCTAAATCCCCTGAGGGCTTTGATCGGGGATTATATGTTACCTGGTGACTGTTTCACGTACAATGCATAAACAGTCCTGGGAGCAGAGTCCAGAATCTCAAACTCCCATGTGAACGCTTGAACCAGTAGGTAAGACAGCCATGCTGCCCCAGGTACGCTTGCTTTCTGGCCCAACGATTCAACAGCATGTTGCTGCAGAGCAGCAAATCCTCAGCAGAGAGTTGGCTAGGAGCGTCCAGCTCCCTGCCTTGTGGTTTGGGTGCTCTGCTAGGGATGGCAGATGAGAACAAACACCCTGAGAAGAACAGTGACGCTGTTTGTCACTTCCTGGCTGCTGGTAATTCATGCTTCAGATTAAACATCTTTGCTGTGACAGAAAGTATTCACCTTGCAGAGGAGCTGCTGGGCCGGGTCACTACAGCAGTAGCACTTAAGACTTAAAATTCCCCTCTTAGTGTCTCTGGCCACCACACTGAACATGTTGGTCCTTGTGTGGAAGTGCCAGACTTGCCTTGGGCACAGTGCAGGGATTGTTGCCTCTGAAGCCAGAAGATAGGTGCTAGAAATCAAGAAACACAGAGCTTAATGCTGAGACATCGAAGTACTTTTGGGTAGAATGTCAAAAACTTGTAATTGCATCTGCAAACAGCTACACCACATAGTTCTTCGGTCTGGGCACTCAGGTCTTGGTGCATAGCATGAGGAGTTTCATGAATTAGCACGTGCTAAGGGAGAAAGCCATTGGGAGAATGTGTACCAGTGCCACTGCTGCAGAGAAACAGTCTTCCCAGCAGCACACTAATGCCCTGCCCGGTAACGGTCTCCCCACCAAGCACCATGGTGTGCATTTGTTGCATCCAGGAGCCTTTGTGGGAGGAAGGAAATAGCTTTGTTTCTTCTAACAAAGGGGGAAATATTTATATCATTAAATAGAAAAACACTTTCTGTATCTGTTTGCATTGCTCACAGATATTAGAAACATTTTTTTCATGAGCAGAAGCATCATTTTACCGTAAAAATGCACAAATGATGACGTTTCTCTGAGGAAACATCCAACTGGACAAACTGCCCTCAGCATCATATTCATGTACACACATTCTATTTGCAGTGGTAGAAATGGATAATTCTGCCCTGGACCAAATATACAAAAATGCTTTGGGAAATGCCCTATTTTGCTCACAAACACAAAGCAAAAGTTGTCTCTAAGTTTCAGTAACTGCAGCAACTGTTCCACAGTGAATTTCCCCGTTTGCTGCAGTGCTCAGAAAGTTGCTTTGGAAAGCAGTCGGTACACCCCGTCACACACTGAGAAAACACTGGGACAGAGCCACAGGCCAAGTCACTTCTGATAAATACTCTCAGGCTTCCTTCTGTCTGAGAAGCCAGGATAAAAAGCAAAGCTATTCACATTGTTCCTATGCCACAATTTGGGGGCAATACTTCCTTCTGATACCTTAGAAGAATGAAAAGAGAAGGCTGGGGAAAAGCTTCTGAACTGTGTACTTCAGCCAGAACAAGCCCCACCAGGTTTTTACCACTAATGCCACAGCTCATCTTTGGATTTCCATAGTGTTCACTATTGCAGGCAACATGGGGCACTCTCCAGCTAAACGTAGGGGCAGGTACCACCCAAGCTGTAAGGCATTACAGCTGCTGCTCTAAGAGCTTCATCTCCTCCACAGCCCTGCCCAAAACAGGGGCAGAAACACAGTCACTGGTGGGTCCAGCCCCAAGACTGGGGGGCTATGTAGCTATTAGCTACAGAGGGCTGTGGATACTGCAGGACACAAACTAAAGGCTGACACTCGTTGCCACCAAGGTTGGTTGGTATTTTTATTGTGCCACACATGTGTATGCACTGATTAAACTGTAAGGGCCAAAGGGGACAGCAGACAAGGAACAGTCTTAGCACTTGATCCCTAAACTAGCACAGCCTTTGCGTGGTGATCCTGGGCTACTCCTGAAGCACAGCTAGATACCCGAGTATCTCTAAATCTATGCCAATATGGCAGTTTATGAGCAAGATCTCTCTTTATTAGAAGGGCTATACAAGCTATACTGAAAGTGGCTAGAGGGTAAATAAGGGGAGCTCACCTCTGCCACAGGCTGCAGTGCAGCCAAGTACAGTGTTTATGGAAAAACAGAAGAACTTTGAGGCTGACAACTGCCAGGTGCATGAAGCTCTGAGGTGCAAGCTGAGGAAGTGTGTCCCCATGCTATTTCCCACCCGCAAAGCTTGCTTGCTCCAGAAACAGCAGTGCAGAGCTCTGATTCACAGCAGTGTTTGCAGGGCGTTAGTATGCCACCCTGTGCAAATGAATAATGGCTTCAGGGGAAAATCAACAGATGGTCACAGGAGAAAAATCCTGAGGGGTTTCCCCCCCCTCTCCTCTGTGATAATAGGCTGCTTAAAATTTTCTGAAACCACCTGGATATCTTCCCAGGCATCCTGGCTACCTGTTAGAACAGAGTGTATGTCTCTGCAGTGGGGTTTGCAGCACTGGGCTTGCTTTTCATTAGACACCTCTCGTTTGTATCCAATAGACTGTACAGTCCAGAAGTTCACTGTCATGATGCTGCTGAGGGGTGACAGGATGGTGATGACTAACGCTCAGTCTTGGGTTCAGGGAATACTTAACATTTTCTAGCTAATCCCACTGCTTCAGGAGAGTAATCTGACATCCTGGTACCCCCGTTCTCCAATTGCTGTAAGTCCTCCCTGTTCTTTAGAGGAAGACTGCAGTGTATCAGTGCTGTTAAAAACTCCTGCAACTCACCAGGCAACTCAGAAACAACAGATGTTACCCAGGGCAAAGTGCAGCAAGAGGAAATAGCACAACATCCAGGGATAGGAGCAGAAAGCTTCACCACCCTGGGTGTATACTACTGCAGAAAGACAGGGATGGGCAGTAAATGTGTGTATCTCATGAGTAACAAGCACGTGCATTTTCATGTGGCATCACCATTCTGCAAATGCTGCCAGATAGTAACACTTACTGCTCTCCCTGCCGTGACGTGTGATGTATGGCTGGGCACGTGCTCCTTCAGAGTAGCATGGAGGCACAGGATCCAGGACTTTCTGCTACCCTCCCCCTAACCTTGCTTAAGCTACAAGATACTTGCCCAGACCCCATCTCAGCCGGATTTCATAAAGGTGAGGATCAGTTCCAGTGTACTCCCTGCTGCCCACACGCTGCTCTGGGATGACCATCCTGCACACACCAGATCAGCTCAAGGATCTCTGTGCTCACCAACCACCCGGCTGCAGCCCACCATGCAGGTATGGACACACAGGCCAGCACCAGTCATCTCTGCTTCCCGAGGACACCATGTGTCCTCCGCTCCCCTCCTCTTCTCTTGTGTCAATAACAGAACAGTAAGGCAAACATGAGTCTGGGGACATCCAGAATACCCCTTTCCTGGCAGCTAGGAGCCACTGTGCTGCCTTCTGGTGTGTGTGAGCACTCAGCTGCATGACCTCTCTTTCCATTCCATGACAAAGACCCCACAAGAGCTCCCACATGCTCTTGCCTCTGTACTCTACTTTTCCTCACATCAGCATCTGCTGCTCAGCCTCTGCTCAGCACCAGAGGGACAGCTCTGTAGAAAGCCATTCCTCCCCTTCCTTTCTTATGCAGCCCTGCCTTGGATAGAGGCAGGCCCTGGTGCCCTCTATGACAACAGAGCCCAGGAAGACTCTTCTCAGGCTCTGGCACTAGAAGGATGCTCTGAGCTCACAGCCAAATGTGACCTGCTCTGCAGGGAAAAGCTCTCCTCATCAATCTCTTTCCCTCGCCCTGGGTTAAGAGGCAGCTGGGACTGCTTGGTGCAGGGGTTGTTGATGTGTCAAAGGATCATTGTCTTTCAAAACTGCCTTTCAGGAAGCTAGGGATTGTAGTTTGTCAGCTGCATGGTCCTTATCTCCAAAGGTGCGTGTTTGTGTGTGCCCCTGCCACCTTCCTTGGAGAAACAGTTCTGCCCTCCCTCGGTGCCGCTGCGGGTGCATGCCGGCAGTGCCGCGCTGCCTGCGCTCGGCCGGGGTCAGCTCTTGCACTGTGCTCATCACAGGCCCTGTGTTGAGGACAAGATGTGTTCCTCGGGCCACTACAGTTGAAATACATGAACACCAAGGGTTACAAATGAGAAGCTGTGGTTAGCTGGCAGCTGGCACAAGTATTGCTTTTTTGATAAGCATTTTAAGTGGCTCATTCACGGCAAAACCTTTTCTAGTGAGCCCTACCTGCAGCCAGCAGATGAACCACAATGGACAGACTCCAGCCCTTTTCCAGAACAGTGCTTGGTGGCTGAAGACAATCGTTGCTTGGAAAATTACCTTTTTTTTTTTTTTTCTGTTTTTTCTTTGCAAAAGACAATGGCAGAACAGGGGTCACGGTGCCTACAGTGCACATATGGTCAGTCACTTGTAAGAAGGATGTTCTCCAGCACCCATGTTTGAATTTTAACCATTGACTGTAAGCCAGATTCAGAGATGACGTGGGTGGTTTTGTAAGTTACAACAGTAACTTGGTGGGGTGGTTGTTAGTGGGCCAGCTACACCACAACTCTTGACTGGCACAGTTCCACAAGGAAGATGCACAGGTCTGAGCCTAAAGGAGAATTTCCCAGGATATAAATGACGCCCTATTTGATATTTCAGCCTTGGTTGCCTACAGTGTCCTGAGAGACATACTGGCAAATATGTAGAAAGGTTTGGGTTTTTTTCTCTTGTTGCTGTTGTTCCCCAGTTAAAAATCCTCTCCATAGATTTGGACATGATGAAAATCATCTATGAGAATGTGATTATTTTTAGTCCAGAACTGGATTGGAAATAATGGTGATGGAAGAATAGCTAAGCCAGGCTGATTTGTTACAGTAAAGCTGTGTTGTACTTTAGATTACTTATTAACAAACAGCAAATGGGCCTCTGCCTTGACCTTTTTGCATTTGAGCAAATATACTCTTCCTGCCCCTTGTAAACAGCAGTTACTGGTAACTGAGTCACGTACCCCCTCACATCACTGGATTTAGTTTTTTTCATCTGTGGCAAGGATTTTAGTCAAATTGAATTCTGACAGGCTCACTAAGGTTATTAGCAGTACTATTAGTCTTAATAATACCAACAGCAATAATAACACTCTGGATCACTATAAACCTGAAAACATCTAAGTACTTCACAAATATTAATTAACAAAACTCAATAGGAGGTCTGAGAAACCAGCAAACATTGTCAGCCTCCCTTCAGAGGTGAAGAGCTAAAAACAGAGCCACAGCAAGCAGAAGGGGCTGTTTGCTTGATGAGTTTCAATTAATGGTTGTTCCTTTGGTGTCATGAAATGCCAGGTGCCCAGTGCCACCGGCAACACTGCCAGTTTAAAAGCAGCAGCCCACAGCACATACCTGGAGCAGAAGTCAGTAGCAGGTTTGGGAAGGACAGGGTCTTCCACTGAAATCTGGGCTTTCAGCTGATGCACAGCTTAGAAAGGGATTATTGGATGTTCCTCAGGTGTCTTGTGCCTTGGGATCCACGACCAATGGTTTCTTGGCACTTTGGAAAATCCCACCCCTGCTGATCTTCAATGAAGCTGAAGACCAAGAACATACCTAGAACCTGTACATGCCCCAACTACGGATACTAACTCCTTTGTCAGCCTTTATACTAAACCTTTTTGAGTGAAAGAGGCAAATTCCAACAACCACAAGGAATTCCTCTGCAATAAGTGATGACTACTTTTCCTACCTAAATATTTCCCTGACTTCTCTCTAAAGGTATTAAAGCTTCAGTGGTGGCCAAATCATGACAGTGCCACCAAGGAGTTTGTAGGATTCACCTTGGTTGTAAGGTAATTCATCCTGCAGATATCATCCAAATCCATTCTGAATCACATAACATCAGGCACTCAGTAAACAGGGTGAAAGTTTCATCTAGATTCTTAACCAATGATGTCTAAGAGTCTTTGCAGCAAGGGGTAATTACTTACATTAATTGCAGACTCCTGTAAGTTACATTATGCCACAGTGTACAGAGCATTGGAAGTATAAATAGGAAGAGTGACTTTCTTTGATTTGTTGAAAAAACTTATCATCTGTAGGCATATAAGGGACACAGGCAAAGTCAATCTGGATGTGGTGTTTGCAGTCAGAAGGATGCAGTGCCAAGAGCAACAGCTTCACGACTGAAAGATCCAGGTGCAGTTTCTCACTCTGACACAGATTTCTCATGCGATCTCGAGCATGTCATATAACCTGTCTGTCCCCAACTGTAAAATTAGGATAATAGCAGTTCATGTTAAAGCCTGAAAGACATCAAAACAGTAAGAAAAAGGCAGTCTATCTACACTGTCTTCCTCCATCAGTGTCATTTAAGAGTTACAGAAAGCACTGTGACCAAACCAACTCCATTTCCCTGTCTATGAGTCAATCACTGGTCTTTGGCTAGTGGGCAACTTTTCACTCTGTGCTCACTCCCTGTGCTTTATGCCTTGCAAAGACATTCTCTAAGATTCCTCTTCTCTTCTCTTCTCTTCTCTTCTCTTCTCTTCTCTTCTCTTCTCTTCTCTTCTCTT
>JANVCC010000037.1:13794134-13809764 GCA_025345505.1 Todiramphus chloris collaris | reverse complement strand
AAACAAGGCTGAGCAAACGAGCACAGCAAGACTCTGAGATGAATCTAGCAATGCTGTCTCCTGTGCCGCTGTGCGTCGTGTGAAACACACATGAATGAGAGTGCAGCTTTCCCTCCATCGTCATGGTGCTACAGCACAGGTCACCGCAGGCTGGCTGCAGGCAGCCAGCTCTGAGCAGAAGCATGCACAAGGCTGTTGGAGACAAGGAGGGATGTATTTTGAAAGAAAATGAGATAGTATTAGGTGTTCTCCAACTTTGCAATGAACTTAAGACATCTCATTTGCTGACAATAAATCCCAATGTCTCACATGTTCCTTTACATCTCCTGTGATACCCGTTATATTTGCTCCTTACAAAAAAATCACAAGCCCTGTGGCTGAAATTTTGTGAGGTGTTGCTTTGGGGGTCATGGCAGAGTTCAATTTCCTTCACTTCCCTTTGTCTCAGCAGCCCCAGCCCCAGCTATTCCTCTGCAGTACCACACTGGTGTCACAGAAGTTTTCAGTCATGTGATGCCTAGCAACTTTAATGGGAGTCCCATAGCTGCCATCCCACACAGTGCTTTGAAGATCCGGGCTCTGTGTTTCATCCCAGATAGACAGTCTATAAATGTCTCGCAAACAATTCAGGCACAGTCTCTGGCTTGGCCAGCCCTCACCACTGACATGTTATCCTACAGCAGAACCAGCCCCCGGGCTTACATTCAGCAGGAATGGAAGTGATGGTGCGTCTCTGAGAGCCCTCCTACCAGCAGATCCTAGAATACACAACCCAAGTGAAACAAGGCAGGAGTCCTCTGCACAGTCCTCTGGTGTTGCACTCTCCAGGCATAACATTTGGCAGACATCAAAGAGGGGCAGGAAGAATCCCCCCGCACCAGCTCGGCAGGAGTTTTGGGGGATTCTGCGCGGTAAGGCACGCTCCATCCAGGCACACACCCTTGGCCTGCAGTTGTTCACAGAGTCATGGAATTATACAGTGCTTTCTGAAGAGCTTTTGTGACTGTGTTAGAAAAGAAAAATAATAAAGGGCAGGATGAAAGGCAAGCTGCTTGAGTGTGCTGAGAGCCTGAGAGGACACATTTGCATGGGAGAACTTCCTGTCCACAGGCTGGGGACAGCTGCGCGTAACCTCTGCTTGCCACAGGCACAGACACTTTGGATCTGCACAGAACCCTGTTCTTTTCTCACCCAGCTGTGAGCTCTGTGCTCCACGGATAGAGTGGCCTCCACTGCCAGTCCTGTTTCTCTCACACAGCAGGGAAGGACAGACAAACCTACAAGCAGGGAACAGGGCTGGCAGCAGAGACTGCAGCAAGGCAAGCAGTGCCCTGATGGGTTGCTGAGGTTCCAGACTCATGGGCACATGGAGCCAGTGCAGGTATCAAAGAACAGGACTGTGTCACCAGGATTGCTGCATCCCTCTTCCTCGTCTCCATGCATCCATCAGCTGCTGAGAGCAGCTGGTGGGGCAGGCCTGCTCCACACAACCCAAATGTACAGGAGCTGTTCGGCACCTGCAGCAGCACAGTGGTGCAACAGCTCGTGTCCTCACCTAACCCTTCCTTCCTTGCTTCCTTCCTTCCCTTTATCTCTGATGCCAGGCTTGTTGGTAGCTGTCTTTACTGGAGAGCACAGCCAGGTGTCCTGTCAGGTGAACAGGGACACAGGGAACAGTGTCTTGCCATCGCCGTCCTCTGACTCTTGCACAGCTGCAGCAGAGGGGTAGGTAGGATGACCACCCCCAGGACTAGCTCAGTGCCCAGCACCTCAGCCCTCTCCTTCTCTGTGGCTCCTCCATGGAGGTCCCCCTCAGCAGTGAGAAGGGAACAGGAAGGATCTGGAAAGCTCTGTGGCTCTGTGCTGTTCTCATGTCTGTTTACACACATTACTCTCCGAATGGGCAGAGGTCTGTGAAACTGCTGATTCATGAACTTCATTGCCATCTGTGGCCTCTTCAAAGGAGAGTTTGCCCTGACCCAAGGATGATTTACTTTTCTTGGCTGCTCATCTCTAACTGATGCTGTCTCCAAGTCCCTCAGACTTCGAGGGATTTGGTTAAAACTAAATATTATTACATTTCTTGTGAAGCTGTTGAGTTAACTCTGAGCAGGAAAGCATTCAAATCTCTGACAGAAATGTGAAAGATGTCAAGAGTTAGGGCTGGGGGGGTGACTTCTCACCAATTTCATACCCAGCCATCTCCTTCAAACCTACCAGTACCAGCATATTTGTGAAGTCACAGCTTGGAGACCACTGCAGATGAGTGAGAAGGCCCTGAACTGGGTTTGAGTCTGGACTGGAGACAGAGGTTAAGCTGCCAAATACCGCACACATCCATCCCAGACAGGCTACAGCCAGTTCCTGTCCTGTCACCAGAAAAGCTTCTTTTCTTCTTTCTTTCTTTCCTTCTTTCCTTCTTCCTCACCTCAGTCACCATCAGCAGCTGTGTTTTGTAGACTATTTCAGCTTTAGCCCTCCTGCCTTTCCCTCCTTTCTTTTCTCACTGTGCTCTAACAATCTGTTGTTGCCGATCTACTTTCCCATGAACGGTCACAGTCTCACCAAGCAGGGCAAAGCTGTGGTCAGTAAGATCTCCTGCCAGGGCATGTTATATGACACTATTGTGGCCAAGCAGCTGCCCCCTTCCTTCCCCCCAGCTACGTCTTCCAACTCGTGAAACCATCTCCTCAGAACCAGAAGAACCCACTCCAGGGTAAGGTGCCTGTACAGAGAAGAAATCGGCCCTGAAACTTTTCTATTAGAGCTGACACCAGGGTCCAAAAAGGTGCTGCTTGGCTGCACCTCCCACTAACGTCACCAGCATGGAAGGTGCTTTGCATGCCTCAGTATTAGCCCCAGCTTTATCACAGGACAAATCATAACTATCATAATAAAATTTTGCAATGACTTCAGTTTAATTAATAGTAAGGAGAAAAAAGTCTTGCCAGGCGAGATGGCAAACTCATGGTTTCTCACGTGATGACTGTCAAATTAACATCTCCACAAAAGAACGTCACAGAGCACATTTAATAAACCTTGGAAATGTTTATCAAGGTGGCTGATCTGCCAGGATCTGTCCACATGAAGGAGCCAAATGCAGAGCTGGGTTTTAAGGATTTACCACCAATAAGACTTAAGTGCATAAAACTAGACTTTAACTGAAGTCTACAGTCACAGAGGTCACTGTCTCTCAGTCACCTGCACTCTGTGGTCCCTCCTGGGTTCACATTCAAGTTTTCTGCTTTTGCACCTGCCCAGAACCATATTTGCAAGGTGATGCACTTTATACTATCCTCCATGGGCATCCAGAGATGAGGTGCCCCTTCTCTGAATGCCCTAAGGCACGGGGTCTTGCAAATCAGCTCCTAGAACACCAAATACAGCCTCAGGCTCCTTGCACCATGAAGCTCCAGTCACTTCACTCTAAAACAGAAGCTGTCCACTGACAGCAGGACAGGGAGAGAAAACATCCTATTAGTGGAAGGCATGGTTTCACTCTGAAGAACTTCACCCGGAATAGCTGATCAGCCAGCAGTTAGTCTCATGGGAAGTGAGAGATGAGCACTCTCAGATTGAGGAACACATTGAACCCAGGTCTCCCACTTCCTCAGTGAATGCTCTAAAATAAAAGACAGACACCAGCCAGAAGGAAGGAGCACTGCTCTTTTACTTCCAAGGTATTGCTGGCACTGTCCCTGGGGAGAAGCATGCCATCAGAGTCCTTACAGGACTCAAACATGAAGTCCTGAGTGAGGTTTCTCTGCTCTGATGGGATGGCAGGGATGTGAGAGCGGAAGATTTCAGAAACACTTGTATTTCCAGCCTGCCCCCTAGACCTCAAACAACATGCTCTCTGCTTGGGAGAGAGACGTCTCAAATGTCTAGGTTAGGTCTGGATACGGCCCTGATGTGAGTAGGAAGAATGAGGGGGAAGGAAGAGCTATGCCATTGTACAGAACTTCTGCTCCAGTCCCTGGGAACACACACTCATCCAGGCTACAACTTCCTCGGCCCATCCCAGCAGCCTGGCCTGATGGCTCCTCCCCATCCACAGGCTAGGAAGCCTTGGCACAACAGCTCTGCTTTTGGCTCTAGGGTCTGGCTCGTGAGGCTAGAGATGGCAGCACCTCCTGTCCAGAAACCCATGCCCTGTACTGAGCCTGGCACACCCCAACTCGCAGCCAGTTAGCGGGACTCAGGGGACTGGGGTGCCTGGGAGGCACTATTAGCACAAGAGTCTTTCATCTGTGCTCTCTGGATGAAAGGATGTGGTTCACTGAAGCTTTGTAGGTTTTTTGGATAGTGAATGGAGATGTTTACTGGAATTTGTTTACATTTTTGTCTACTGGTGTGACAGGACACTTTGGAAATTGCTTTTCCGCTCTTTGTAGAAAACAGGAGAAGAAATGACTTCACACTTCCACGCTGCAGTAAAACACTCTTCCAAGTGTACTAAGTAAGTTCTGCCTCATTGTACTTCCACAGCCTTATGCATTATCTTGCAGTAATAAAACCAACAAGAAAACAAACCTTCCCTACAAAACAAAGCAATAAAAGAGCATCAGTTTCAAGTGCTGGCTGGTAACTCCACACAGAGTATTGTTAGGCCTGTCATGAGTAAAGGCAACATAACCCATTTTTGCGAGTTGTTTCTCTTGGCAGGTGGCATTTCCATTCTCAGTGTAACTAAAAAGGCTGAAGTGACTGACACCACTTTTAACTTTAGTTAAACCCTATGATAGCTGCTGCAGCCACTGCAGAGTTCTGCTTTCATGTTGCTGCTAGCACAGGGAGTTTCAGAAGAATTTTGGATTGGCTTGGATACAAGTCTAGCAGGGTGCTACAAATAGAAATAGCAGAAGAAGGTAGTAGAGTAAAAATATGCAGCGTTAGATCATGGGTAGAGAAGCAGTGCAGACAGGAAGTCAATGAACGGGATAGGCATGCCTGTGCTCTTGGCCACTCGCTACAGTCTTGAACGCACTCCATTTCCAGATCCCTGACCAAATTCCCACTTGCATTAAGCTTGCCTCCCTCCTACACACTGACATTGGTAGCCATTCTTGGTAAAAAGGCAGCCGTGCTAGGAAGGAGAATGGCTACTTTGAAGCCTGCCTTTTTAAAGCCACCCTGTGCATTGCATAATAGTTCACACGGTCACGGCGCTATAAAGTCTCGTCTCACAAGTACAGGGGGGCTGAACAAAAAGCCCTGCACTGAAACATTTCTGACCTTTGGGGATACGTGTTTGTAGTCTGGGCTCAATTCATTCATATAGTGGCCCACGTGTGCAAATCTGGGTGCCTGCAGCCAGGCTTTGTGGATGCCCCTAATGGCCTAGCTTGTTTTCCAAGGTGCAGACCACGTCCAGTTCCTACTGACTCCTCTGGGATTCATCAGGCACGTTAAGGAATCTGAATATGGATTTAGGAGCCTAAATTTTGGAACTTGGGGTGGAAAACTTTAGCCAATAAGACTGCACAATCCTATTACCATGACAGCTCGGGAATGTGAGAACTCAGCAGTTTGGAATAAGGCGCCACATTAAAAATAGATTAAACTGAAAGCAGCCTTTACGGCCTACGGCACCTAGGACAAGTGTCTGCCAGCTGAAATGCCTCCTAGGTAACTGTTCCCTAGTGAATCAGGTGCTGGCTGAAGGTGCCCACAGTTGCCTCAAGACACAGACAGATATTTTTTCCAGAGACACTGTATTTTTTTTTTTAGCACCATATGAAACTCAGCAGCTCCAACCCTAAGGGTATCCATGCAAACCTCCTGCTTGCTCTGGTTCCCATGGCACTCGCATCCACTGAGTTTCATTTTGAATTTCAGCCTCACAAATCTCCAAATTCAGCCTAGAGTAATAAACTGTGCCAAGCCTGGGCTCCAGCCATGGAGCAGGACTGTTCTCCTTTCTTTTAACGCTACTGTTATGAGACAATGGAGGAACCAAGTTGCCCTGCTGTGACACAGGAAAAATATGATCAGCATCCAGTGCAAGGTGTTGGGAGGACTTATTTCCTGGTCCTCTTGCCTGAGGGTGAAACAAAGGGTGATCTTGTTTCTCTGGGTGGCGTCTTCCTGCTAGCCAGGGACAAAAGTCACTTGTCCCTTTAGTTCTCTTGATCTGTCCAGCAATGACCACAGAGATTTGCTGACCTGCTGGTGGGCACTTCTGACAATTGATGGAGTTGCATTTCAGTGGCTCTGCATTTTCTTCTCCAACAGCTCCCAGAGGACATAGATGCTTTTATCCTTAATATATGCTGTCATTTTGTATTATATCTTTTCTTTGGAAGTAACTTCATAAATGACCAAAACAAAACACAATCCCAAACCCCAAAATCCAAACACCAAAGAAAGCTGGGGAGTGCTGCAGACTTCACAAATAAATTACTGCTCCTTCAGCTGAGATGAAGCCAAAAGAAGCCATAGGCCTGCCTGCCTTACAAGAGTGATCTACCATAGAGTGGTGGTCACTGGTCACTAACATTACTTGCCTGGATTTCTGGTTTTTTGGGGTTTTTTTCTTCTCTAGTCCTGTGATGTGGTGAGTCTGTTGATAGAGGCTTTTGCTGCTGTATCAGCATTTGTGGCATAAAAAAACATTCAATAAATTGTGACAACGGAGTAAACCTTTGGATTCCACAGCTGAGTTGTTTAAAGACATAAATGACCAAACACAACCCCAGCGCCTAACTGTCCTCGCTCCATCCTCCCATGTCTGATTCATGCAGCAGTCACTGAGTGACAACAAGGGTTACAGTCTTGCATAAAGAACTGACAGATGACTTGTTCAAAGCAGAGTGGATGTATTCACATGTAGTGGCTCAATGTGCTGGAATTATACTACAAGCACACTCCATCCAATTTCAGCTTCAGCCAAGTATAGTAACTCAGTGAATATTGCAATACACTTGACAGATTAAGAAACCTTTTACTTTTTCTAGATTTAAGTGCATGCATATCTCTATTTTCCCTGCAGGACTGTTTGGGAATGCCTTACAGTAACAGGATCAAGCGAAGAAAGGTATATACCAGGTATATGAATAACTAACTCTGCCCCATGACAAAAACAATACCAAAACTTTGGGGGGATTTCAGAGCAATTCTATTTCTGTAGATACAGATTGTCTGAAAACATCATTGACTGGGTTCTCGTGGAATAAATAAAAACAGGCAAACGATAGGTGGGGTTACATCACCCCCACATCCTGGGTTTTTTAAAGACCTCTCCTACGACCTACATTCTACACACAATCGACACATTTTTAAATCCAGCAGGCACCTTTTTCTCATCCATAATTTTTTAGTGTAAATTTTTGAAGTTATCATTCTAAAATACCTCTGTGGCACAAAGCCACACTTGCAACACGTGGGTGGAAAAGCTGTCAGCATAGCGGAAAAAATATTCTGCTGAAACTCAAAACTTTGCAGAAACAGCTGAGTCACTCTTTCACAGTTAAGGTAGTCTGGGCTTGTTACCATCTTCTATGCCTCTGGATGGTGCCTGGCACACACCCCCATCCTCTGACTGCCGGTGCCTCCAGTACACCTCTGAGCAAGAGCTACCTTATAACCATCAGGGACTGACTTTCCTCACACAGGTGTGTTTTCTCGCCCATGCACAGGAACTGAACAAATGCTGGCGGTCCGGGAGCCCCAAAGCCCTTGGGTACATACAGCAATGCAGGTAGATTTGCACTAGATTTGATGCATATGCATCAGCTCTGTTCTGATATGCAAGACGACACTCGGCAATATTGCTGATTTACAGTTTGATCACAGTTCTCAAGGCAAACAGTGTTTTCCTGATCTCCTGAGAATTAATAGGTTTTTTATTAAAAACTATGAATATAGTCAAAGTTTGAAAACCTAGCTCAAGTGCACTAAGCAAAAGGAATAAGACAAAAAACCAAAAACAAACAAACAAAATCTCCTTATTTATTTGCTTTTTCTTTTCTTTCTCCCCCCTTTTTTTTTTCCTTTTCTCTTTAAGTCTCCTTATTCTTCTTCAGTCAGCACTATTGTTTTGGCTGAGAAGAGAGAGCTGCCTATGAGCCATTTATTAGCACATAAAATTACTGAAATTGCAAAAGTTCAGAAGTGATAATTGCCAACAGATTATAGACTCTACTAATGCAGTCAAATGTGAAATCTATAAACCCCATTTTAAAAGGAAGTTTAATATAGCCTATACATTTTGATCCCCAGAAACTATAAGTTGGTCTTGAAAATCTTTCTTTGATCCTTTGACCTGCATTTTAATCAGAATGAAAAATTTTCCAGAAAACTTGTACTTGTGTGTCTAAATCAGAAAAGTCTACATACACATAAACAGCTTGATTTGCATGTGCAACAATGTACCAGTTTTCCAGCATATAAGAATAACTTTCATATGAACTGCAGCAACAATACTTGCTAATTAGCTGCACTGTACACAAAAAGCCATGCAAATGCTGTCACTGGAACTCACAGTTACTTATGGGGCAAGATTGCCATTATAAAATGGCACTGCTAGAAGGTAACTTTTGCATCCTAAGACCTATGATGAGAAGCACACTCTGACAAATCTTCCATAAAAGCTTATTTCCCAGTTTTGTGCTATGTGCCAACATGATATCTGCTAGCCAGTCTAACTTGCATCCACATTTCCTCTTCCAGTGGAAGGATATATTCCACGTTGTACATCTTAAAAGGGTGCCTAGGATATACTCAGACCTCAAACTTGAATTGTTCCCTTACCCTGCTGTCCCATCATACTGGAATTATGGGTGGGACACTTGTGATGGAAGAAATGCAGGGAAGGATTCCCCTATATTTCAAAATTTTCTGAAACTTCTTTTGTTGTTCTCATATTTCACAAAACCCAGCAGTCCTCCAGCAAGAGCACTTTGCTTTTCACGGGAATTGACTCTGACTGTGGCAAAAATATGCTTTTCTAAATAAACAGATTATGTTATAGAGCATGAAAGGTAAAAAAATAAAATAGCCTCAGCACACCTATACCCTGCCTGCCGCCACCTGGCACACACACATGCCCAAGCTTTGGCTGGATATCATTTCAAGCATTAGGGACTCCGAGGGCAGATATCAGACAGCTTGCTCCCTCACAGTTCCTCTCTCCCTTTTTTATGGATTCCTCACTTTGAACGTTTACTCACAGTCCAGTTAAATTCAATACAAATTTTGCTACTGGCGGAATCAAACAACAACATCCTAACTGCAGCCTTTTTTCTTCTCTCTTCTCTCACCTTCCCTCAGTATCACATTTTGCTTTCAAAATACATCCCTCCTTGTCTCCAACAGCCTTGTGCATGCTTCTGCTCAGAGCTGGCTGCCTGCAGCCAGCCTGCAGTGACCTGTGCTGTAGCACCATGACGATGGAGGGAAAGCTGCACTCTCATTCATGTGTGTTTTACACAACGCACAGCGGCACAGGAGACGGCATTGTTAGATTCATCTCAGAGTCTTGCTGTGCTCGTTTGCTCAGCCTTGTTTCCACAGTTAGTCCAGGGCACAGTGCCTGCTGCAGGGTGAACAAGCAGAGCCAGGACACCAGCTGAGCTTCCATCACCATCGACTGCACAGTTTGCAAAGGGAAGAGCAGCCGCGGCAATACGTAAACTTTCTCTCTATTAGCAGTGTACCCAAGAAAGAAAAGGTAAACACGAGTCTGTGTCCTTCCAGGAAGCTCCCTCCAAGTCAACCAGTAATGCCCAGCAAACCAACGAAAAGACACCTGGAATCCACCCTGAGCATGGAGCAGGTATCTTGCAGAGAAGTTTGTAAGCCTTTAAAAACCATTGCTCAGTTAGGAGCATGAAATAGAAATACCAAAATATGTCCTGTTCAGCTCAGCCCTAAAATGTTTCCATTACTTGAAATCTTCTCCTACTGGCTACTGAGAGGGGAAGAACAGATTTCACTCAATTAAATGAAGACATGAAAACTCATGAGCTCTTACAGGGATAATCCAGGTCACTGAGGAATATATCCAGCTACTGAACAAAAGTCATGACGAATACAAGTCATGTCAAGAAACATCTGTAACTGTTTAAAATTCTAAGGAAATCATCCATATAAAAATTAGCTAATAGAAGTCACAGCTATATTAGTGATAGCTAAAAAAAAAAAAGAAAACTGTTTTCCTACACCACTTGGTAATCAAATTACAAAATAAATTACATGAGCTAAATTAAAAATATGAATTACATTCTTCACATGTTATATAATGACCTATATATTGTTATAGGTCTCATGAAATATCCATTTGGAATTTGACTTAATACAGGTCGTCTTTAAATCAGCTTTTATCAACTCAGAATTCTTGATGTGATATTTGCAAAAGTTATTGCTCACAATGCAAACATCAAGCAGTATACCTAGAGCTTTATTTATTTACATTACCTTCATGTTCACTTAAAATCACAATTTGATGCTTTCATGTGGTAATCATATATTGACTTTTTCAAATAAATGTTGCCAATAGAGTTATTATATACATTCCTCCCTTAGTAAGCCAAACAATACAGTGCTATTCTTAAAACCGCAGTCTAGGGAATCAAATCCTAGTTTTATTGCAGTCAATAGCAACCCCCTCACCTCCAGAAACAATTGGAATGAGCCAGTTCTGTAACCAATAATAAGATAGGTTAAGAAATTTTTGGTATGAAAACTGGCAATCCCATTCTTTTAATATTTAGCATGAGTTCCAGTAAACACAGGAGGGTTGCTGACTGGAATGAAGCAAGCAGCACTGGCACACAGCCTTCCAAATTTTATATTATTTTATGAGAAGACTAAATGTTAATTTGCACAATTATGAATCAACAACAGGCACTCATTTCAGCCTGACTCTGTCATCAGGGTTTTAACTGAACTGGCATGTCAATAAAAAAAATGTGAAAATAACTTTTTAAAAGCGAATATACATTCCCAGTCCACCAAACAGAACTTGATTCCATCAAAGCAAATTAAACCCTAATGTATAAATGACAACATAATGCAAGTAAAATGTGTATGTGACAGAGATTACTATAAGCTTGTACAAAAAAGCTAGAAGATGGGACACTTAGGAACCACCAACAGCTTTGGCATTTGTCCCTGATCTCACAGTTGCTGGTTTGGGTGTACTTGCTGGGATTTGTTCACATGGTCTCCTCTCCCTGAGAGACTTCAGTTCAAATCACATGGTGGATCCAACACATAGCAGCAGCCCAAGATTGATTCGGTTCTTGAGGAAGGTCTACAGTCAGATGCATTAGAAGCTGTGGAGGGAATACCCAGAGTGAGAAAACTGAAGTACAGGAGTAGTCAAGAAAGTTCTACAACATTTTGTGGCATTTATTCAGCCAGACTTTCCCCAACTCCAATGGCATTTTGACAGAGCAAGTGGTTTGAATGCCCAAAGTGGGGTTAATTCCTGTATGTGGTTCTTTATTTTAAATGTAATTAATTAGAGATCACAAAACCCTGCTCAGGGTGCTGTGCTAATCCCTCTCCACAGTCACTTGCTACTGAGTCCCAGTGAAGCTGCACTCATGAAAGCATCCATTGCTACCTACCACCAAGCATCCTCATGTTTCGAAGTGGTCATCAGACTAATAAATGAAGGAGTAATGCCTAAAACTAGAGGAGGTCTTGAATCTCTCTGTTAACTAGGAACTGCTGTTAAAATATAAGCTGCCCTGCTGCACAGAGAATCCAGTCGGTGCAGATAACCAGAGCCAGCTTCCACCACATGGGCCCAATCCTGTTCCCACTGAAGTCAGTGGCAGAGTTCCAACTTGTTTAATGGGAACGGCAACAAGCTTTCTATCTACTTAATATAAATGAAGATACACATCTCCTCTTTGACATATTTTGGGCTCAAAGCCATTGGCTGACACTTGTTTGGTTCTCTGCATGTATGTGACTCACGGGATAATATAATGCCTGATTTCCATTCTGCCAGACCTGTCTTTCTCCGTGGTTAACTATTAATTTCAGAGGCACGATGCAATACTGCAGTAAAATAGGATGGTGTTAAACTAAGAAAATTGCACTTAAATATTTAGAGTGAATGAATCGGATTCTCTTTTGTGCGGATTCCCTTCCAATTAAAGAGGCATACCCACACAGTCCTTAAGACATCGGCCCATTGCTCCTGCGTATAGAGGGAGTTCATGCAAGTCTCTAGCAACGTACTTGGCAGGCAGAGCAGTGTAAACACATTGCCTTTACACCACCAGCATGGCTTGAGGATAAGGGAAATTGCATTTAAAAAAAAAAAAATCTGTATTCCAAATAGTTGATTTTTTTTCAGACTACCTACACAGAACTGGGTTACTCTGGATATACAGGTGCTCAATAAACTACAAGCACATTCTGATTCTTGCACCAAAGCTGTAAACTCTTCGGGATAAGGGCTGACTTTCTCTTGTTAGTACCATGGCCTGAGATCCTAAGTAGCACCACTAGAAAAGTATAATTATTATTAATATAATATAGGCTGGAAGGAATTATCTGAACAGACTTTGTGAGCCTTCTGAAGTTTCTTGTGATATTCTTATTATTAATAAGTGTTGTCTTGACTTTAAAATGCAGTTGCCTCCAATATGATACAGTAAGTCATACTGGAACACAGGCATTTCCATGCAAGGTGTGAGTTTGTATGCAATTTCACTTGTACAAACACAGATTTCATTACAGGAGAAGACAAAGACACTCAGAACCAGAGATGTCAATGTAAAAAAATCTTTTACTTAATCTATTATATCAAGGGAGGGCAGTGGGCCCGTTCCTCCACCTTCTACTCTGCTAGACATTTGCAATTCTTTAATTCAATCCAGTAAATTCAAACCAGTAAGTGCAAAACACCAAGAAGCACCTGCTTTCTCCTAGCAGCAAAGTATCTTCCACTGCTTCCCTTCAGTGTGGAAATGTCTGTGGAGCACTCCAAAAACTGTTCCTATCCTCCAACCCCCTGAAGCATGAGGCAAGCTCCTCAGGGGCAATTTGCCCATTGCAGCATAAAAAAAAAAAATAAATCACTGAGAAATCTTGACATTCCTCCACCATCCCCAACCTGCTGCAGGACTTGGCCATGGTCATGAGCAACCTCTCAACTCTGTACACAGTGCGAGCAGACAACAACTCCCTTCCTCCCAAACATGTGATTACTCGCTCAGACTCAGTCACTGCCCACCACCATGTCTCACCCCTCCATGTCCCCAGCCCCACGTCTAGGACTGGCGAGGGGGTGGAGGAGGAAGGACTGCACAGCCACACTTGTGTGTCAGGACGGGCAGAGGCTGGCAGCGCTGCAGAGTGCTGCGTACAAAAGGAACAGGCTCAGTGGGAAACTTTCAAAAAGCCACCCCGCGGTCGTGAAGACAAATGCCACGGAGTCTGCACACACCCACAGCACCCCACCCAGCGCGGGAGCTGCTCAAGCCCTTGCCCACGCCAGGATAAATAGTCTTTATGCGGGGTGCGGGTGTGCAGGGAGATGAGTGCGAATGTCGCATGCGAGGCCAGCGCCTGCCAACAGCCCTGCCATGCTTACCTGCTGCATCCAGGACCCGGCAGCAGCGCAGCCTCTGCTTGCCATCCTCTTCTGCAGCAGCACGGACTGACAGCTGTTTCCATGTGAACATGCTGGGCTAGACGATCCTCAGGAGCCCCTTCCAGCTCCAAATGTCCTGTGATATTTGCAGTAGACAGTGCATAAAAGTCCTTTCCACCACCCAGCATTTAAAACACATGCCTAAATACTGCTGAAACAGGCAAAGCACAGGGTCACACATGAGACCGGAGCATGACAGTGCTGCTTGCTTTGACCCTGATGTTAAGGCACATATCCCTGAACTCGCTGCTGTGAGAACTTTTTTCATCTGGGCAATGACTGAGGGTCTCAGCTGTCTGCGAGGGTAAGGGCTCAGGTTGAGAGGAAGAGAAATCGCAGAGCTGCAGTTGAGGATCAGTGGGAGAGGGATGCCAAAGCAAAACACAGGCTGTAAATTGCACAAAGGCCGCAAAGAGCGTTGTGCTGCAAGAACTTTTTAGTCTAGGCTGTGGTTGGTGGCCTTGTTGAAGGCTCAGCCTACAGTTAAGGACAGGATTAGGGAACACTGCTCACTTTGGCACTGTGTTTAAGGCAAGTGTCTCTAAACACTTTTCTGCTATCAGTAATTTACCCTTCGTAATATTCCAGGGCATGCTGTGTTTACATAACTATTGAAACACCTATGTGGTAGATAGGTGATCTTAGTTTTGAATCAGAGAATGGTTGATTCCTCTACCGCTGAAGACCTGTTTAATCAACAATTCATTTGAATTAATGGAAAAATCTGCTTTGTCTGAGGCCATAAATGATCTGCTGAAACCACACACACACACACACACACACACACACAGAGTGAGTCACAGTTCAGAACATAACTCAAACGACGAGGACTGTATTCCCATGCTCTAACCACTAGATTACAGTCCCTCCCACATATACCCTGCAATAATCTTTGCTCAAATGATAACAGCATTTCCCCACTTTACACGTTGGGCAGCATTACTCAGTAAGGCACATCATACCCGACAGGAGTACAGCTCTGTAGGGCTGGGGGAGGAAGGAAGCACAAGTAAGAGTCATTATTTTTGCCCGACACCACTAGAACTTTTCCCTTGGAACATCAGCAGCTCTGAATCCCACAGTTTACACCTACCTGAAAAATAAAATCCTTAATCCTGATCTGCCCTCCTCTTTTACCCATCCTGAGCAGCGAGTGCTTTCAGACCAATTGTCACAGTGGGTTTCGGAGGAACAGCCTTGCCTTGCCTTGCCTTTCCTCCACTCTGCAGACCGGCATGAGCCCAGCCGGAAGGAGGCAAAGCCCCTCAGCCCCCTCAGAGCTGCCCCGTGGACCGTGTGGCAGGGCAGTGCCAGCCCGGGGCCGAGCAGGGCCCGCACCGCTCGCTGCACCTGCCCCCGGCTGAGGCGCTTCGGGAGCCCTCGTGAGGACAGCGCCTGCTTTCGTAGCCTGGGCATCACCGTCTCGGGCACCTGTGGGTACAAAGCTCCCGCTTTGGGGCCTTTAACTTCGGCTGTTCTGCGCTGGACGCGCCACGGGGGCCGCGAGCGATGTGGAGCCGGGTTCTCCCGGGAGGGAGGCTGAGCCTCCCCGGGGAAAGGCGCACACAGGTGCCGCGGAAGGGGTCGGCACCTGGGCCGGTTTCTCCTCACACGCCTGAGGCGCAGCCCGAGCTGGCCGCCCACGCGCCGGACAGTGGGCGCCCGGGCCCGAAGTCCCGGCGGAGGGGACAGGGGTTCCCGCCGGCCTCGCCACACGCCACCCGGGCACTGTGCCACAGGCCGGGCCGGGCCGAGCCGAGCCGGGCGTTACTTCACCTCCGGGAGGCCCGGCCAGCGCCCACTCCCCCCTCACGGCCGCCCCTATCCCGCCTCACGGCGCGCGGCCCTATCGCCGCCGCGCCTCGCGCCACCTCCCCTCCGCGCGCCGGCGGCCGCGGCCCCGGGCGGGGCGGGGCGGGGCGGGAACCCTCGGTGGGGCCGCGCGCTGCGGTGCTGGTGGCGGCGGGTCGAGCGCCGCGGCGGAACCGGGGAGGCGCAGCCGCCGTCCCCGCCGA
>JANVCC010000037.1:13670514-13794034 GCA_025345505.1 Todiramphus chloris collaris | reverse complement strand
GGGCCCGGCCGGGACCCGCGCCGTGCCCCACGTCCCGCCGAGACCGAAGAGCCCCGGGGCGGCGTCTCTGCGCCTGACCTGGCCGCGGCGAAACTCCCCGGAGGAGGGGAGGGGCGCGGGCCGCGTCTCGCCTGGAAGGGACGGGCAACTGCAGCAGCGCTGACGGGCGAGCGGGGCTTGGCCCTGCGGGCGGCCGCCTTTCGCAAGCGCCCGCCGTGCCCCCGGTGGCAGCTTGTCCCCTACGCCCCGCTGGAGACTCGCGGCGTCCCCGGACGGGCCCCGTGGCTGGGCAGCCGGCGGCAGGCCCCGAGCCTGCGTGTCCTCGTCCCTCCCGGCGGCCTTTCACCGCGTCCTAAAGCCGGCCGGGGACAGGCGGCGGGTCCCTGCCCGGCCGGGGGAGCCCCCGGCCCAGCCCCGGCGCGGGTGGAAGGGCAGAGTGACGCACAGGGACACAGCTGGCACCACAAGGAATTAGGAAACTGCCGCTTTCTTAAAGGCGACCGTGTGTTTATTTCTCTGGGGCGAAAACGAGGGAGTTGCGCTCCACAAAGGCACTTTGGTCACCAGTTCTGGCAGGGGAAGCGGGTGCTGGCGGAGAGCAGGATGCGTGGTCTGGAGGAAGAGAAGGGCTTTCACACTCCTGCTACAGAAAAAGAACTGGAAACACACAGAGAGGCACATGGTTATGGTAGAATATATGCTGTTTATTTATGAACATAACCAGGACTTCCGACAAACTTTATATGCAGTGTGTGTGTCCCCAAATTAAAAAAAAAAAACCAAAACGCTACCACTGTGTGTGCATATACATACCTGTATACATACCCATACACACAACACATACGCACACAGCGCACGCACACACACACACCCCCTGCACTGTGCTCCCGCTGACACGCTTTCATACAGCTTCACATCTCCACCTTGCTCTACCCTTCCATCGTGAATGTTTCAGCTGGATGAATTCTCGTGCAGCTATGACGTGAGGAAGAATTGCGCTGCACAGCTACCAGTGCTCCCTACAAGGGGGCCTGGTTTTTTGTTTATTTTTCTCTCACCCTGGGAGAAGCTCCAGAGTCCAAAGGTGCTGCAGCACTAGGAACGAGCTTCCTCACCCCCCCGCAGGCATCCTGCTGCCCCATGGCCTGCGCCCCCTCCCAGGCACCCCTGCCTTGGGGTCAGGACAGCGGCCAGCCCAGGGCAACGTGAAGGCAGCAACACACACTCACACTCACCCACCCACCCAAATAATAAAATAACATTGCAGCACAAGGGCATAGTCTCTGTCACCAGATAAGAAAGTTGTGTGATGGCAAAGATCTAAGTAATGCAATAAAAATAAAGTGTAGCTAGTATACACGGAAAGGCTTTCACATTACATGAGGCACAGCTTGGACAGAGAGAGACTTGGAGAGGAGCTAAATGTCCTGGAATAAAGCAAAATACACTGAAAGTTCATAGTAAATACCCGCATCGATAGGTATTTATTCATTTGTGCTTCGCCACGTCGTGACATACAGTACAAGACACTGCTGCTCTTTCTTTTGATGGAGGGAGCTCACCACACTCCCTTGCAAGCTGCTGTTCCATCAGTCCCAGGCTGTCCATCAGTCCTGCAGCGGTGGTGGCCCCTGCCTCGCTCCCAGCCAAGGCAGGGGACAGGGCTGTACAGAGGCAGCCCAGCCAGGCTGGCACAGTCCTGGCAGCAGTCTGGCAGCTGCCCCACACCTCAGTGCTCCAAGCGGGCGTCCGGCACTGTGTATCTTCCAGCCTTAGACCTCTTCTCCTCACCAGCCTCCCCACAGCTGCCCCTGCCTGCTCCACCACAGGCCAGCTGGGGGGAGGCCTGCCTGGCACCCCTGGTTGCCCTGTCCCGCAAGCCTGCACACCCCTCACCCTTTTTTCCTTATGCCCTGCCAGGCTGGGGGGAACAGAAAGTCCCAGAGCTCCTGCAGTCAGCTTTTAAGGCACATCTGGATTGCTATGCGTGCTTTATTACTATTATTACTATTATTATTGTTATTTACCCTGTGTAGACACGTGGGCTTTAATTTCTTTCTTCCCTTCACCTTTCTCCTTATAAAACCCAGCATGTTTTCAGCTTATTCGTGTGTCATCCCTAAGGCACAAACCTTTTAATACTACAGCTGCCTGGCTTCTTGTATTGGTCATTAACTGTTAAGAAAACCAAACCAAACCAAACCAAAACCAACCTCCTCCCCCCCTCGAAACAATCTGAGATCGCTGCGCTCCGGTATGTATAGTATCTATAGGTGAGCGAGGGCGGCCCGGCAGCGGGCGCGGCGGCCCCGCCAGTCCCGGCGCGGCTCAGCGCTAGGCGCAGCTGCCCATGGCCTTCACCAGCGAGCTCTCGGGCAGCTGCCTGAAGATGCCCCGCAGAGTCTCCAGCTCCCGGGTGAGCTGCTCCACCCGCTTGCGCAGCCGCTCGTTGTCGGTGGTGAGCTCCAGCACCTTCTGCTGCGTCTCCACGTTGCGCTGCTTGGCCTTGTCCCGGCTCTTACGCACCGCGATGTTGTTGCGCTCCCGGCGCACCCGGTACTCGTTGCTGTTCTTGTCCACTGTCTTTTTCGATTTGCTCCGGTGGTCCGCGGGCATCATCTTGAGGGCGCCGGCGGCGGGCAGGCCGCCGGGGGGGTGCGGGTGGTGCGGGTGGTGCGGGCTGGGCACGGGAGTGGGGGGCGGCGTGGGGTGCCCGGGCTGGAGGTGCATGGTGGTCTGGGCGCAGTGGGCTATCTGGTACTGCAGGTGGGACGGGTGCTGCTGCGGAGCGTGGTGGGGGTAGAGCGCCGACAGGGCCGCCGACTTGACCTCCTCCTCCTCGCGGGGCTCCTGCTTAATCACCAGCGGCCGCAACCCGGGCGCGGCGATGCGCTCGTAGAGGGGGTCGAGTTTGCCGTCCATGTAGCCGGCCACGCAGCCGAAGAGAGGCTGCTGGTGGTGCTGCTGCTGGTGCCCCGGCGCCGAGGCGGCGGCGCCGGCCCCATGCATGCTGTGGAAGTCGAAATCCCCGGCCAGGATGGCCTTGGCTTTCTCCTGTTTGCTGTGCTGGAAGAGGTCGGCCAGGAACTCGTCGTTGAAGGCAGCGGGGTCGATGTAGGCGCTGATGTCGATGGAGTTCTCGTTCTCGCAGATATCGCCGATCTCCGCGCCGCCCGCAGCAGGTGCCGCCGCCGAGGGAGCCTCTCTGTAGCTGTAGGCGCTGCCGGGCAGGGGAGTCTGGAGCTGGTGGTGCTGGCCGCTGCTCATCGGGGGCCGGGAATCGACCTCGTAGAAGTTGGCTTGCTCCATGAAGCACCTACAATCTGACGGGCATGGTGAAGGGCTCCTGCAATCCAGGTTTCGGGCGGGACGGCGGCAGCGGCTCTACTAAGCCCGCGGTACCCTCGCCCTCGGCGGCGAACGGCGGTGCGGTGCGGCACGGAGCGGACCGCGGCACGGCGCGTTCGGAGCCCGTCCCCCGCCCCAACCCGCCCGAGCCCCGCTCGCTGCCTGCCTGCCCTGTTGCTAGTGGGTTGCCTCGGTCCTGCGTGCCGTATATATACACGCCCGCAGCAGGGCCAGGGATCGCCCTCTAGTGTCCAACCTCCTGCTGGGAGGTTGACCACCGCGCAGCCGGGTCTTAGCGCCCCGGCGGGGCAGGGCCGCCCGCCCCCCTTCGGGAGCCGCCGCGGGCTGAGCCGCCGCACGCCCGGACCACCCCCTCCCCGGAGCCCCGACCTCGGCGGGCGCAGGGTGCTGGGCTACTCCCGCCAAGGAGGCTCCGCGCTGATACGGGGCCTGGGGAAACGGCGCGGGGACTTCGCGCCCTTCCTGTCCGGGGCCGCTCGGCGGCGTAGAGCGGCCAAAGGCGGCTGGTACAATTCCACCGCCCGCTCCCACCCGACGACACGCCGGCCGCGCGACGGGGAGAGTCTCAGCATTCACCATCACTCGCGCGTACTTGCAAATATTTGGCCAGTCGGGAATATTTGCCCCGCCGCGTCTACCTACGGGACCGCAGGCGCTGCTTCACCGGCGGGGGCTACCTGCCGGCAGAGCCCTGTCTCCGGGCAGGCTCGGAGCAGATGAGCGGGGCGGGCTGCGCCGCATCCCACTGCGGCCCGGCTGCACCCTCGGGACCCGCTGGGCTCGACTTGTTACAGCGGGACCCGAGAAGCCCGGCCCCGAGCGGCGCTAGGACCCGTGCGAGGATGGCGCCGGGCGGGTGGGGGCGGAGATCTCGAGGGACGGAGAGGCTTCCCGGCTTCGCTCCGTCGTGATCGGCCGGGGGCCGCCCTGCTCTTTCCTCCGCTTTCCGTCGGTCCCTCAAGCTCGGAGGAGCTGCCCTCCTGGGACGGGACAGTCCGACCCGGGCCACCTGCGGGCCAGAGGCCGCCCTGCGGTGGGACCCCGGTGCGGTCCGGTCCGGTCCGCTCTGCTCCGCTCCGCTCCCGGCGCCCGCAGCCCCGCGGCTTTCACCGTACGCGGGACGGTGGTATAAGCGCGCGGGTCTCCCCCCTCACGGATCAAGCAAGTACATTTAATTACAGATTTCCCAAAATGCACACGCAGCAATCTCGACCAGTGTCGGGCGCGGACTGACTCCCGGCGTTTACCCGAGATAAACCTGGGCGCAGCCGGGCCCCGCTCCCGCCGGCGCAGCGCGGCAGTAGCCAGGTAACCGGGGCGTGTGCCCGGCCCTGCGGCGGCTGCCTGCGTGAAGACTCTGTTTGCCGTCCCCCTCCGCGTCCCGGCGTCTTCGAAGAAGGCGATCGATCTTCCCGCACCGCGGGACTGGGGAGAGCTGCACGCCGCAGCCATGGCGACTCCTCTCTCGGGGCAGCAGGGTATGTTCCTACAGCAACTCTCTGTAAAGCCACGGACTTCCTAGGAGCCCCCGTTTCACGCTTTAGCTCGAGAGGGGTGAGGCTGCTCCTAATTTGCCCCTGCTGTCATTCCCAGCCGTATGCAGAGCAGATGTATCTGTCCTCCCTTGCACACCTCCCAGGTGCACCTGAGGAAGCCCCACAGGCATTTAGCTTAGCTGGTCCAGAAAGTCCCCTCGAAACTGGTATAGAGAAAAGATTAAGCCAAGACTCTTGGAGCAGGCATAAAAATCGCTACAGGAAGATGCGCAGAGAAAATGATTCAAACATAGTGACAGCTGGAGAAAAAAAAATACTGCTGCACCTCTTGGTTCTGGATGTTACTGTAAAACAGAAACTTGTGACTGTAAAGCCCTGGCTCAAAATGGGTTTGTCAGATTCCTTGCAATTAAAAATAATTGACAAAATATTAAACAGGAAACAAAATTACGGTGTAACAGTAACTCATGGGTTTGTATCACACAACGCACATGCGAATCTCTGCTTCACCAGCAAACGCAAGGCCAGGGGAGTCAGCTGGCTTCTAAAATTATACATGTTGGCTTCAACGTGTATTCATGTATTCACCTCGCAGGGTGCTTTGGTGGTCCAGGGGACCTGCAGCACTGTCCAAACAACCAAAACACTAGTAGGCAGAACTCTGAATAAAAGCATGACACAGAGGAGAAACCTCAAGTCTGTGACAGGAGCGAGTTTCAGATGCCTCAGAGTAGAGAGTAAAATGTCCTGGACTGCACACGATTGTCCAAATTCTGCTACTCAAGTGAACCCGTTCCCAGAAACGAGACAAACCCAGAGCTGGACTTTTTGCCTGCTGGGAGAAGTATCGTTTGGAATAGTAGCTGGTAAGCAGTTTATACTTGGAGCTTTCAAAAAGCCTTATCCGACTCCGAAGTCAGCAGAAACAGGAACAGGCCACGGACATTCAAAATAGAAGGTCAGTGCTGCATGAAACAGCAGAAGCATATAACTAAGTTTGTCATTTAATAACAATACCTACGCCTCTGTAGTCTTAAAACGCTCTCGCATTTTATAATCATTCTGAAATTAAGGCCTAACCACATATTAAAAGAAATCCAAAGTAAATCAGAAAGTTTAGGATCAGATTCCTTTCCTAATTACTGTAATTAACGAACAAGTCCCCACAATTTAAGGACTGGTTTGCTCAGTATTTTGTTTTTACACGGGCCATTTTTATCTAAGTTAAGAACTTTGAAATAATCTCTTTTTACATGAAAACATAAATTCCTGTTCAAAATGTTTTTAAATGTTCTAAAATGAGTCTCCCAGACTTACATAAATAAGACAATTCTTAGTATTTTTATTGTCCCTCCATCTTTGAAGACAAATAGAATGTTTAGAACGTGATCATCCATTAGACAAGCACAAATGTGTATTTCTGCATTCCTGTCAACAGTGACTGATACCAAATATTTCAAATCTTGTGTCAAGAGAAAACTTCAGTTCTCCTTGCTTCAGTTACATGTGTCAGGGAGTTAATGCAACTAAAAGAGGAAGGATGTGTGTTGCATACTACGGATCCCTGAAGCAGCACTGCCAACTCTTGAGGGTGCTATTCTTCCATCTCAAAGCAGATCTTGCTGTCTAGGAGCTAGAAGAGGACAGAAGTGCTCCACAATTGAAAACAGCACCAAAATTCATTTATACAAAGTCAGCTGTGCTCGTTTTTGTTAGTAGGGAAAGAAATCGAATAGAAAAATGTCCTCATGGAAGAATGTGAGTATCTCTTCTATGTGAGTGAATTTTGTGACTAAGAGCTTCTAATTGCACCAGAACACTGAAGTTGCTTCACTGCACGTGAACTTGGCCCCTGTACTGTTCTTAGGCCTTTGACTCCTATGGGCTGCAGAAGAGGTTACCTGGCTACAGGATCCAGGCTGCCTTTACAGGCTGCATGGAAGCACAGTGCTCTGCTTTCTGCTCCAGCAGCTCGTGAGTGTGCACAGAACATGGCATGTGGCAGCCCCGTTAAGAATCACAGTGCTATTACACATTTATTTTACTACCTTGTTAACTAGAATATTTCATTGCTACTGACAAAGCTCCGGAATGTCTTGTCTCCATGCAAAATCTTTTGGGGTGAATGACAGCACAGCCCAACCTCTCCTCTCTCCCACCTGCAGGAGTGGGGGGTAAGGAGACAGATTTGGCTAGGGCAGAGATGGGCACTGGGAGCAGAAAGGACAGTACAGCTGTCCCGGGAGTGACAAGGCAACGTTACCCTCAGCTGGGCATAGTCCAGTGTTCTGCGTGCACCTGGGGGGTAGGCAGGGATGGAGCAGCAGGAGCTTCTTCGGTGAATGAAGAGCTGGCAATTGTTGTGGTGTAATGAAACAAACTTCTTCCCTCTCCTGCATTTTCTGTCCCCGGGAGGGGAAAGATGATATTGCACATAAAAGCTGCCACACATGACCATTTTCAAAGGAAAAGGCGTTATGTGCCAAGGTCTTCAATGCCTGTAGATCAGTATGCAGCACGGTATATGTCAACCAGGACATTCCCTGCAGCTGGTGACTGGTTATGTTTTGTGATGTACAGTTTGGTCCAACAACAGATCATTTGATTAGTTGTCATTACAGCTTTTCTTCTTTGGAGAAACACTGTTTACAACTCCAAAGTGAACCAACTCAGATCCACGCTATCTTCCTCTTACCTTCTCATATCATTCCCCTTGTCTTCAGGGTCTCTATGACCATGTCCTCAATCCTTGCTGTCCTTGTGCTCTACTGAATTCTGCCTCCTCTCCTGAGAGCTCAGCCCTGTGCAATTCCCAAGGTATCTGACTGGAAGCATCTTTTCAGTTCCATTTGCCTGATTACTGCTCACCTCCATTCAAATAGCACTCATAACCCAATCTGTTTCCAACTTGTCACTTGTAATCATGTACAATCAGTCTGTGAAGCTGTAAGTGGTTTATCTGTTCACAATTTTTGCATGGTTAATGAGTTATTACATATATGATTCTTCTCTTATACTTAGGACCATATTTTACTGACCATGTTCATGGTGCCCAGAATACTCCGAATGCTTTTCAGATACAGGATTAAGTTCTGTTCCAAAGTGCATCCAGTTGAAATATCACTAAAAAAGGAAAAAAAGGATGTGGTACTATTGTGCCTCACCTCTCACTGTACTGTTTTCTTCCGCGGTATCAGGCCATCACATTTGCCTCAAGACTTCCCCAAATGATGTTTACCATTCTCCCATTAGTATGCATCAATTATCCCTTTGCTCAGTATTTAGCCTATCCAGAAATCATTTCTTTCTAGTCTTTTATATCAGACTAAACAATAACTGTCCTTATTTCACACCTGAATTTGCTTTCCAATATTCTTCTACCTTACAAACTTCAGTAGTTTCTCTCCTCATGAATAGCTCATGATCTTTAATTTATTCAGGGTTACATCTCCCTGGGAGGTGGAGTAGTGTTGTTACTCTATTTCACAGCTAGAGAGCTGGGAGATGGAACGACTTGCCAAGGCCACACAAGGAATAACTAGCAAAGCTGAGAATTTAATCTCCCCGATGTCCTGAGCTAATGCAAAAGTTTGACGACTGCTTCTCTACAGATGAAACACTTTATTTTTCCACACATTTCCTTGCTATTTTTTTTTTAATGGAAAAGTTAAATTCATTTTTATTTTGAATAAATTTATTTCTGAAGTTAACTGACAAGCAAATGTCTTTCTTTTCTTTTTTATTTTTGTCACTGTATCCTTAAGGAAGAATACAGGAAATACAGCGTATTTTTTTCTAGACCCTATCCCTAATCTACTGAATCCATTGAGGACTCCAGTTGATCTGAGTAGGAACTGGTGCAGACCCTTAGCTGGCATACAAATTCTGCAGCAGAACAGTAATAGGGTAATTATCATACTCCAATCTCAGTTCTCAACTTTCCTTTTAGGGGCAGAGTCTTCTCAAAATAGTCTCTGAAAATTACAGTTCTTAGAGTATAGCTGGCTACTTCTTATGGCATCGTCCAAGATGTAATTAAACCCCAGAGATCTAACCTTCCTGTACATCCAGAAAACTGGAACATAACTTGTACCTGTGTGCAAACACCAACTTCAGGCATTTAATTTAGATGCTTTCAAAGTGCCCACATGAGCTATGCAGGGAACTTAGGCTCACAAATCTCAATGTCCTGAACTGCACCTAAGACTAGATATGAAAATAACAGGGTCTTACTAGTCTTGTCATGTGTAAGGTCAGCTGGACTGCACACCTGGGTTAGCATCACTGTTTAACAAATCCCTGCTAGTTAGAGCAGTAGCATCTCCTCACTTGTATGGGCAATTCATGCCGATACCCAAAGTGTACCATGATTATCAGCTCCTCCTAAATATACTAATCTGCAATACTAACTAAAGTAGCAGCTAAGGTTGAACATGTATATTGTTAACCATGCCAGACTACACTTAAGTAAACACTGCAATGTAACACCAAATTACACTAGAAGAAAATACCCATTTGTCTTTGTACATGTGTTCTGACTTTGCATTAATCCTTTGAAAATATTAATGTAGTCATCCTGTAACATTATTCACACCTACTCTTTTAATGCAAAAGGTCATTTATTGGGCTAAGCATAACATTGGCTATGTGTAAGGAAACCATGTACAGCCAATCCCAAATAATACGGTTTTCAGAAGGTACATTACAAACATGGGCCAAACATGAGAAGGCTACTTAAGTAATGAGCAACCTTGCCACTGAGTTAGATGTTACTTTTTGCTGACCTCATCAGATTTTCAGAAAGAAGATGGTACAGCACGGCTCAGGCTTCATCACTCTAAGTGGTTCTTGTTTGCACTGTGAACTTTATTTGGGGAACATCTGCAAAAACTAGTAAATAAATAAATAAAATATATTACGGAAATACTGAAATACGTTAGGCATTTTCCAGTAGTATAGAAAGAGACCCTTTGCTACACAAAGAATTTACAATCTGAAGAACAAGGTATGAAAAGTGAGAGTGACGGGACTGTAAAGGAAGATCTGCTTACAAAAAGAGTCATGTCATTTCATAATTATATATTTTAGTATATGACACATCCTGTCGCAAAACTTACTGACATGGACTATGTTCTCATCCTCTCTAAATGAACTTTACTCCCCTTTAGGGGAGACTGTTACAAGGATAAAAAAATAGACCAAAGAGCAAAAACATGATAAAAATGTTACATTCTATAGTACAGCATGGCTATGAAAGCCTCACGCTGTCATTCCAGAGATGAACGCATTGCTGAATTCATGGCACGCTTCAGACTGCAGGAGGCCTCTCTGAGTACTCAAGGTTCTGGTGGGATTTTGAAACTTCTCTTAAATTTAAGCTATTGTGTCATTCACAGATCAGACAATGGCATAGCTTCACTACCCAGTAACTCATAGTTACTGGTTTCCAGCCTGCAAATATTTGATGCTCAAAGTATCTGTGGAATTAAAGGACTAAGACCTAGAAATATGACGATAATACACCTTTGGTGCAACCCTTCTTTTATTAATGTCATAAAGCATTTGACTTCAGTGGCAGAAAGGTTTTGGGCCACGCTTGACTCATATTTTAAAATGCCAGGTTTTATAAGTATTGACTTTGTACTAATAGAAAGCACTTTTACTGCTCACCGTGGATGCCATCTTGTATCTGAAAATTTGGCCTCCCTGTTGAGCTGAGCTCAGCTTTCTCTAATTATCCCGGTACCAGCTGTGGGATTACTGACATGAGTAATCTAAGCAGGAGCTGGCCTACTAAACGAAAAATGTCAAAGGCAGTGAAAGGGAAGGGAGTCACAAGGAAGCTCTGCAAAGTTCTTAAGAGTCACTTGGTGACATCACCAATGAATGCAGACCATGATCAAAGCAACTGCCAGCACCGGGGAGCAACAGACGCACAGAGGAAGCAAACAAGTCAGAGGCAATCTCATCTTGCAAACAATCACAGTTTTGTTATCAGTTTCAAGCTAATAATAGTGATTCTTCTGGCATCAGAATTTCCCTGACTCCCCTAAGAATAACCACTGCACAAAGATGAGACTGAAGAGGCAGCTTACACCTACGAGCTGGCATACAGTGCTGAAGTTCCCACCTGCAGCGTGCTGCCCTGCCACAGAGTGATGTCACCACAAGGCTCACCATGCAGCAGGCTGATGAGATATGGCCCTTCATTCCATACAGGGATTCCAAAGATGACTCAAAAACATCCAGGGAAAGTATCTGGCACTTCTGCCTGCTGAGGTGACACCTGCTCTGCCTTGTAAGCCTTCGCAGAAAGAGAAGTTGCACACAGTGACATTCGGCATGCAAGTCCTGTTCATCAAAATGACACATTATTCACCATTGCATGAGTTCCACAAGACCTTCATATTTACATTTTTCTCTTCCAACTGGAATCTTACGCTTTAAGTAAAACAAGTCTTACGTGCAATAAGAGATAATAACAAACCAGATAAGATCCTGAAAGGATCACAGTCCCTTAAAAATCTAGAAACTAAAGTTGGGAGGTTACAAGGACATTTCAAAGCTGGAGAGGAAAGCAGGACTGGCTACCTCAAACTATGATGCTTGGAACAAACTATTCCTTCTGCTTAGTTTTTAAAGGCAGCTGACAGCTGAGCTACAGCGTGCTTTAAATAAATATCAGAATTCATATGAATAAAATCAAAAGCCTTCTTTTTATGGAAGCCATCATCTTTTTCATTCATTTTATGGAAGCATAAAGATGATATTTTGTTTGCAATAATATTTCGGAAAGTAAAAAGCTAGGCCATTTGCAAGATGTTTTGGTATTAACTCCTCAGAAAGCAATGCTGAAAATGCACTGCCCTTCAGCTAGGAGGTAGCAACAATGTCCTGTGTCTAACATGGCCGTATAGTTCATAGTGGAACTAAATATAATCGAAGCTAATCATTCAGCAAGAGCCCAGGGCTGATAGGTTTCTAACTCCAAACAAAAAGTCCTTGCAAACTACTTGTGTTTCTAAGTAAAAATAAACCAGCTATGATTTGGGCTCCCATACTGCAAAAATGGCCATTTTTTTTCCCCCTTCCACTGCTGTAATTAAAGGCAGGAAATGGGAATAAATTTTTGGAGACTAAATTATTAATGTTTAATAATTCTTGCAGACTTAAGCAATTAAACTATATACTAATTTTATGCAAATCACATGTAATATATTAATATCAGCATAAATCCCACATTCCTTAGAAAACCCCAACATTCTATTAATGGGGAATATGAGCAGTACAAACTGCTCACATTTATGATGTAAATGTCACATAAAATGTTATTTAACAAGGCAACATAACATTTAAGTTTAGAAAAGTAACTCTTATTTAAAAGCAGGCAAAACTTGCAGATTTCTAATTACATGAGTTGTATGAGTTGAAAAAGAATTCATGTAACATGTTTTAGTGTTGGGTGCTACATATATTTTACTAGAACGTATTATTTTAAAAAGATGATGACAATGATTTAAAAACCTGAACTCTGCAGAGCCCATATCATGGTGATGATGAATCCACGCTGTCTGTCTGCAATCTGATACTCAGCTGCCAAAAGAGAAGGACAGAAAAGTGTAATTCAGCACAGAACCCTGTTGCTCCCTGTCAGAGAAACAATTGCAGACAGTTACCACAGCCAACACAGCTAGTATTTAGGTTGGTAAGACAGCAGAGCTGATAGGGAGTCAGTATTTTCCTTTAGAAAAGGGGCTATTCCACACCAGCATGAATGTTCTGGGGCCTTTTAGAAAGGCTTAGTAGATGAAAGTATTTATATAACTAAGTGCAGGGCTTATGGACCATTTACATTTAACTTAAGTCATCAAGGGATCATTTGCATCTATGGCAGGGGCTAGACCACATGGAAATTACTTTTCTACTTTATTAATAAAGTGAAATAAACATCGCTTACCCAACTCAGGATGTCACTGATAAAAGTTTGAGGCTCCTATTTCCTTCTTTTTTATGGAAGTGCAAGACACTGTGGGTCTCCTAACTATAGGTGCCCCTTGTACAGAGCTGTGCAAGCTCAGCTCCTGATTACACTGGTGCCTGTATTTGATGCAAGACAATCAAACCCTAAATATCCCTATTATGAGAAAAGGCTAAACATTGTAACTGTGTGAAATGCTGCAGGTAGAGCTCAGATCTTCTGACACATCAACGGCAAACTCAGTCTTCAGGAAGCTAGACTTTGCCCCAGTGCCCCTCACCTATTTGTTTCAGAGCTATTCAGTCAAATTTCCCTTGTAGGACTGAAATACTTCTAAGTCTTCGGATCTACACGTCTTCATCAGGGCTAAAAAATATCCATCTGGTGGTAGAGTATCAGAACATGTGACATGACGGGGGTTGGAACTAGATGATCTTTAAGGTCCCTTCCAACCCTGACAATTCTACGATTCTATGAATCAAATTTTAAGCCTACTGAAAAGCTTTCCAGAAATCTCCTTAGAAACACTCAGAAAGAAAGTAAAGAGCATGCACGCTCTTCCCATAGCTCAGATAACAAAGCTGCTATAGCATTAAGCATCCGAGAGCAGTCTGTGAACTTTCAGTAAACCTTCAGACCTAGGTGGTGTGCCTTCATGTAATGAAAGCCAAAGGCATACAGAGTGTTTCTGAATGTGCTGCAGTATTCTCTCCTGATGCCATACGCTGGTGTTGAGTAGATGTCCCTGCATTAAGACAGCGTTCACAGCAATGAAATACTATGTTATAAACTTTTTGTGTTTAAAGCATGTGCATTTGTGCCCAAGGTTTTCCAGTTCCACGTGGCACCAGCAAAGCACAACACCCCACATCAGTTTGTTAGCGAGGTAGTCTCTCATAGCTGGAGTTCTCTGGGAATGGCTGCCTCTGTGCATATTCCTGCTAGGAGTACATATAGACCTGTGCACACTCATTCCATCTTCATCTTGTTCATAGGAAGGGAAAGGCCAGCACATGCATTACACCTCTCAGTTTTGTCCCACCTGCTGAGCCCCTTAATGTCAAAGGGCTTTACACAAGAGGAGAAAGAGGGCGTGAGGTGAAAGTACACATAAACAACATACCTCAAAGAATTTCATTTCCTGGTAAGCAAGGTCCTTTTCTCCAACTGCCAAACCACATTTCCACTGGGACTGTGGGTGACTTCAAAGCAACGCCTGCACTCCCTGGAGGAGGGCCTCAGAAACCTGGACAAACGATTGTGACTTTTACCACATTCACTGTGCGCTTTGAAGATTTCTACAATTGTGTACACCTTGGTAAAGTCCTCTTTGGAATGAGTCTGCTCAGCAGATACTGGATATGCAGAGAAACAGGCTTCAGCCGCCGTGCTTTAGCGAAGTCTCAGTCTCTGCCAAGTGGCTGCTGGTGTTACACTGATCGCCAGTGCACTTGCAGCGCGGACAGTCTATGAGAGCCGGTTCAATGTTTTCCAGTGTTCTGTGTTCCCATCAACTATTCCTTTGCGTGTTACTCTTTTTTTGTCCCATATTTTTGCAGACAGTAAGTCACCACCATCGACTTTGTTGTGATACTGCTGATTCTGAATTCTTTCCTCAAGCAAAATTCCTGATAATTTCAGTTGGTGTCTTAATTGTGTAAGAACTACTGACCAAATCAATCATGCCTGATGCAGGAAAACCCCACACAATATCTAAACAACTCAGAACAAGGAGAGTCTCCCATGTACAGATTTGCAGAGATGGTTTTTAAGGCCAGTGAGGTGCAGAAACAGGACCTCAAAGGGCACACTAGCGATGGAAGGAGCATAAAGCTTATCCTGACTATCAGCAGGAAATCTGATCTAGTTACTGCTGAGAGGAGAGAAAATCAGATGAGTCCTTCTCCAGCAATATTGTCCCTGGAAAGTACTAAGGAAGTAGGGTTTCTTCCTACGAATTTGTCTGCAGTGTTTATATTCAAAAGAAACCTAATACTAGATTGTGTCTGCTAAGTTCACTATGACAGAGAGATTCAGGTGTCTGCAAGTGTAAGTGTAATTGCTTTGATCTTCTGGTTGTCTATAGTATGTTGGAAGGTGCACAGAGCTGTACCCTGTTCCTTAGGAAGGGGCTATAATTTCAGAAGACAGGAAAAGAAAAACAGTTAACTCACCAAATGCAGAAAATCAGCTTTCTGGAGGGAAGATGTCACTGTTGAAGTAAGCACTTCTTTTCTGCTGGGGACAAGAGATGGACTTGCCTGATGAAAGTATCACTGTCATTGATTATCTAGCACAAAATTCTCCCAGATGTTAGTAGCAGGAGGTCAATGACAGACACGCTGTAATTGCCAATACACGTTCTCAAACTGTCCTCCCACATGATTTGTGTGATCCAGGCATAACTAACTCATTTTCTATTCCCTTCTGTGAACACAAGTGAGGTAAACAAGCAGGTGGACTATCTCATGCCAGGTGACAAGCTCTCAGTTTCTTTTTTCTTTTCAAGTAGCTGTTCATTGAGCTTTTTATGTTTTTTTTGGAGGTCATACAGGCTGCATGGAATAATAAAGCCATTGGTAAGAAAGAAGCTTGTGTCCCCATTCTCCCAACACCATGAGACTGAAGAAGAAAACAGAGCTATGGCTCTCCAAATTAATTGCTTTTCTAGAGGTGTATTTATTTTAGGCTTCTGTTCTGAGGAACCATTTTGAAATCTGGATAAATTTCATGCCTAAAACTATTTACCCTTCTTGATATCATATGAATAAGGTAAAGTTCTGAACTAGAGTATACCCTGTGACAAATAATGCCCTAGTAATTACGGGTGGGGATTTTCATGCAGTGACTGATGATGCCTTGGAAATAAGCCATGGCACCGTGCATTCAGAAGCTAAGCTATCTAAATCCTTGCAGACCTCATTTATGCTTTTGGGAATATAGGACAGGTGTGGCAGTTACTAAACCTGGATACTTGAGAATTCACCTCTTATTCCCAGGTGTGGACCATTAATTCTCGCTCAGACTTGTTCAGTTCTAACAAGTCTCTTTTGAACCAGATTTTATATGTGCACATATACACACACAATACACAGCACTTTCAATCTATTTATCTACTTTGTTTTTGCTCATCTTTAGCTATGCTTCACCTTACCTAACATATTACATACACATGGCAGCAAACCCTAATATTGATCAGTGACAAATCCCTGTCACAGCCTGTAGATACCAGAAGACTCACAGTTCCCATTGTTTAGTACAATTACTAAAGAGTATCAGGTAAAACTCAAGCCAAACCTCAGTGAAATTCACAATAGCTACACTGATTTTAATTGGATCACTAGACATCAAAGCAAAGCCAGAGAACACTCAAACACAGGTTGATAAAAACTGTGAAATCCTGTAAAAAACTGGAAAGGAATGTGGCACTCCTTTTTGTTAGATGCTCTTCCAGAAATCTCAGCACTTGGGGGTAATGTGACACACCTAGAGTCTCCTCCCAGACCAGGCACCTTCAGGGACACACTTGGTATTTTCAAACTCAAACACTTACATGAAAGATCTTAGATCCATATTCTGGTATTTCTATAGAAGGTCACAGATAGTAACCCCAGCTGCTTCACTCACTTTGAAGGGACTTGTGACTACTGAGACTAATGTATATCCCGTCATCTTTATTTACTTAAAATACATTGCTCATCTTCTAAGCAGTCCTCTGGAGTACCATGAAAAGACGGGATGGCATATGGTAAATTTTGAAAAAGCACACATTTTTTGTGGCAGCATTTTCACGTGCAGGGGATCATCACAAGATGGCAAAGGATTATTCAGGGCAATGAGACAGCCTTCTACCTCCAGATCTCTCTAGAGACCACTGCTGTAGTGATACACTTCTCAGATCAAAATACCATCTTGTGAAATGAAACATCAGTACCAGAGAACCTGAGCAGGTTTGGCTTGAAGCACAAATTCCTGACAGTATGAGGGATAAGCATATGCTGGCTAAGAGTTTCACTAAAAAAAAAAATATATATATATATTATCAACAAATATTTTGTAGCTATAAAAGAGAAGCCTCTGATATATGACTTTTAATGAACCCAACCTACTAACCAGCATAGCATACAAAAAAGTGAAACTTTCCAAAATGGTCACCCCTTTAGCTATGCAGCTGGCATGAAAGGACAATACGGCAATTAAGGAGCTAAACCTCAGAGCAAAACTAATGCAGATTCTACCTAGATGATAGCCATCTTTTTTTGGTGTGTGTTGTTCTCCATTTGAGGAACATTCCCTTTATTCTGCCCATGTAATTGAGTTAAATCTCTTTTCAGAAACCTGTGTGAGTAAGTCTAGATATTGAGATCACTTGAATATTTTGATAACTGTGAATAAGGGAAGTAGCACTGGAAGATGCAGAACTAGAAAGTGGAAATACTTAGTTGCAAGACTTATTAGCTGCATAGAGAGGAAGAACAAAGGCTTTGGATTTTTCCTGTAAATGAACTCCAGGCAGTGTTACAATAAAGTGGATGTTTGCTATTAGTACAGAATGGCTCCTTTCTTTACTTAGTATTTTCTAGAACAAAAGTGCTGCAACTTTCCAAGGCTATAGTGAGTCAGTGCTAGAATTAGAATTACAACCCTGAAATAGCAGTCACAACTAAGCAATGTTTCCTCTGCTTTCTCTTCACCTATACAAAAAGGATACCTCTTGACAAATCACCCATTAATAGACAAGTTTCTACCATTTAAATTATTAAATTTGACTGAAAAAAACCTTCAGAAATTCTGTGCTTAACTAGTATAAGCTTTTCCAAGCAAATCAAGAGAAGTATTCATAATGCTTTTTCCTTTCTGAATTTTATCAATTTGAAATAAAGACAGATTCCTGATAAATGAAGCACAGCAATCCTTCTGCTTTTGGAAGCTTTTACAACCTCAGCTCTGCAAAACTTAGATTTCTAACACTAGGGTTTTGGTCTCATTGCAGGTCAGTCCTGAATGTGAAAAGTAATTCTGATAATACCAAAACGCAATGGCTTTCAAGAGAGGGGAGGTTTGCCATAACAATTAGGGAAAACCTCTATCACAGACTTTGCATTTCTGGGATATTCCTGAATGAGTGCCATCTGCTTGGTGATCAGAAGGAGCAGAATCATATTCAGAGTCTTTCTACTCAGTTTTGAACAAATCTATGTTAAGAGAATAGGGGCAACAGTTACCAAGAAAAGCTTTTATTTTGTTGCAATTTGGTGCATTTGCCTTCAAATACATAAGTACATTGTATATCACAGCCTGGAGTTATGTGTTTTTACCTAAGGGGCCTATTTATTTCCACTAATATAATATATAAACATAAATACATTTCTTTTCCTCTCTTCTAAACCACTGGAAAGAAAATTATTGAGTCCTCATCTAGAAGAAATCAAAGGCATGGATGTTAGATCAGAGAGAAAAACTACACAGTAGCATCGTATGTGGTAAGTAAACCTTTCACAGAACTGTGCAAGTGAAGGCTTGTCCATGAGGGGAATAGCAGCAAATAACTGAATGCTTACAGAAAAAAAACCCTGTATTTTTTAAAGTGTAGGCTGCAGCCCACAGTGTGTGTATGTTTTTTTGTTTTAGGACAATAATTGCCCTTGAAGACAGGAGTAACATGCACAAACAGCAGAATTGGAAACAAAACAGGTTTGATAGTGGAAGGCTGCAGAGAACTCCTAAAATGTTTTTTAAGTGTTAAGTGAACACACTGAGTAGGCAATAAAGAGGGACATTTACGTCAATGGGCTCCTCTCCCCTTTGCATCTTCTGCCTCCACTTCGCACAGTTTCTATCTCCTCAATAGCCTTTCTGCCTCTAACTGTGATTTGCTGCAGCTTACTTGAAGATGCTGAATACCTATGTAATTCTTTTTTCAAGGACTAAAGTCTTCTAAGAATTGTGAGACTGGACTATGCACATGACAGTAAGATATTATTACAGTATTAACTGTAGTCATCTAGGTAGACTGTTGCTATAGAAACACAACCAGAATCAGAGTGAAAAGGACTCCAACCCCTCAGGGACTAGCCTGCTTGTGAGACCCAGCTCCAGCAGTACTGCACAGCTCACTTGTAAATAAGCAGGTAAAGCGTGCATTTCAATGATACATCTCAAGATCAGTTATGCATAGATTTCTGTGATTACTTTTTAGATCGCTTCCATCACCTTCTATTTTTACCATAACACTGTGAGGAAAAAAACCCCACCATCCTTCAAACACTGAAGTACACTGTGTGACAGTTTTCCTGTAATAAGATACGATGTGAACCAAGCGCTGGAGCACCTTACGTGCATGGAATTATGTGAGAGCTTTAATGTTTAAAATAATCACACTATATGAGAATAAGTTGGTCTAGATGTTATTTTCTTCAGCCTGCTTTGATGAGGATTAATGAATGAATGGTTATAAAGTGCTCCGAAATCCTAGGAAAGCACTCTAAGAGCACACACTTACTTACCTATTGTGAGTAAAGGATAATGTTTAATGCTTACCTGGAATCTCGCTCTAGCTATAGATGGATGAGTCATTGTCACAGAAAATGTAATAGTTTCAACTGAGAAACAGAAAAACATTATAGATGTTAAAGCAAATACTTGATGACTGACAAGGAGAAGTATCTTCATGGTAACGAGCTGAATAAAACTGTTTGCTTAGACTAATCTTCAGAATTCTGCTGCAAATGTGGTTTTCCACAGGGCTTTACAAAAACAACAACAAAACAAAGCAAATACAAATATTATCTATATTATTGAGTTCTGCAACCGTGTTTACAAATCTGATTGTTCTCACTTGTTTTGTAGACAAAAAACGTTTCCCAAGCAGGTCTATGTGCAAAACTGGATAGCATACAGATCAGTGCTTTTTTTCACAATACCATTTTCACTGCCTGCACACCTAAACTTTTTCAAAACTTGCTTGCCTTATAAACTTCTGATTTTCAGAGCTGCCCACTGCAAATATGCTCACCTATGTATCAAAGTATTTCTCATTCAAAGAGCTATAAAAGCATCCTGGGCACATACAACCTAAGAGATGTGAGTGTATATATGTATTTATACTGTGCTTGTTTAGGCAGAACTCAGGTGATGCAAACCAAACTGCCTGGAAAATATTAAGGGCCAAAAAAATTCTCTAAAAACCAAAAAAAGTGAAATATTTTATAGTAACAAACATGTACCAGTGAATTAGTGCATAATGTTCCTCTGAATAATTATCTCTATGATCTAGATGTTTCTTAATCTGCCAGCCTTTAGCTTTTTCTTTTTTTTTTTTTAATGTGTTCAGAAAGGAAAAGTAACTAATAGTGTATTTGAAATGTCAGCATCTGACATAATTTCTGTTGTCAAGAGAACAACTATGATTTTTATTAAATGTCTTTGGTATTCCTTCCACTGTATCTCACAGCGTTCCACAGAGGCAAACCACCCTGGAGCTAGACGGAGATGGAAATACACCAACAGCTGTACTTCACAGCCCAGGAACAACTAAGAGATGACAACCCGTACAGAAACAACAGGATCTCCTTTGATGGTCCATTCTGTGCCAGCCACCCCTGACACCACCCAGCCTGGTCCCGATGGGGGGAAGGCAGCAGCGGCCTCAGAAGGCCCGAGGCTGCCTTCGCCCTCACCACGCGTGGCCGGGGACGAGGCCCCCGCGCTGCCTGCGAGAAGTCACGGAGGAAACACGGGCCCGGCTTCTTCTTCTCCGTCTGAGGGCGGGAGGGAGTCGCGGGGCCCGTGGAGAAGTGCCACCCGGCTCCTCCGGCCCAGAGCTCCCCACGGGCCGCGGCCGACGCGGCCGCCTCGCTCCCCATCCCGCCACCCCCCGAGGCCTCTCGACGCCTCCTCCAGCCCCATGCCCCGCTGGAGCGGAGAAGATGGCGCCGCAGCCCGGGCCAAGAGCACAGCCGGCCGCTCCGGGGACACGCGTGGCCGTGCAGCGCGTTTCGTTCCGCTCCGCCCCGGCTGCGGGACAGCGGCACGGGCCCCGGGGGCGGCCGGATCGGGCCTCGCGCCCGCTGGGTCCCCGCCGCGGCGGTCGGAGCCAGCACCGCCCCGTGCGGGCAGCGCGGGGCCCCGCGGGACACGCGCCGTCCCCACGGAAGAAACACAGGCCGGCCCCGCCGCGGCCTCGCCCTTTAAGAGTCCCGGCGGCCCGATTGGCCGCGGCGGCTGCCAATCGGGGCGGCTATTGCATCATGCCGCGGCCGGCGGGGCGGCGATTGGCGAGGGGGCGGGCGGGTGTCGCAATCGCCGCTCGCCCGCACGCCGCGCGTTAAAGAAAGAGGCTCGGGCCCGGCCCGGCCCCTCCCGCCGCCGCCGCCGCCACCCGCTCGTGCCGCCGCAGGTAAGCGTGGGGGGCGGCGGGCCGGGGCTCGGGGGCTGGGGGGGGGGGGGCCGCTCCGGCCCTCGTCCGTCTGCCGCTCGCCGTGTCGCGGCGGGCACCGCGCATGGGAAGCGCATGATGCAATCGGCGGGCGGCCCCGGCTCCCCTCCCCTTCCCTCCCCCAGTGAAGTCACGGCTTGGCAGCGCCGGGCACCCCCGCGCCCCGCACGGGCTGGGGGAGGAGTAGCGGCGTGGCCGCGGACGGGCGGCCCCCGGGCCGCAGCCCGCCGGGGAGGGCGGTGGCGGCGCCGCCAGAGGCCCGCGGGGGAGGGGCGGGGCGGGCCCCGTCCCCGGGGTGGCTGCGGCCCCGCCGGGTCTTCCCTTCCCTTCCCCGCCCCGCGGCCGGGCCGGCGGGGCCGCGCGGAGGCTGCTCCAGGTGACTCTGACAGCTGGCCCGGCCGGGCCTCGCGGCCGTTAAGGAGCGCACCTGGCCCGGGGAGAGCGCTGCGAGCGGCGCTTGCCACCCCGCCGCTGCCTTCACCCCGCTGCTGCCTTCACCCCGCAAGGCCGCAGGGATCCCGCAGCTGCCCCGAGCCGCCGTGCAGGGGCGGTTTTTAATAACTAGTATTCTGCTTTTCCAGCTTCTCAGTGGAGTTTCGAGTGTCTCGACAAATCTTTCTGGTTCTCAACAAATTTGTATAGCTCCAGACGCAGCTTTCAAAACGGATCTGTCATGGAAAGCTTGACGTTGGTTTTAGCTCTGACACCTGGTAGGAAATAGCAGTGATTAAGACAACTCAGTAATCCCCTCAGCAACAGTGCCGTGCTGGTTTTAATGCCTCTTCTGAAAGTACAGAAATTACTAACTTGAAAAACGTCAGGATTTAAGGAATTAGTTAATCTCAAGAAATAGCTACCTGCGGTATAATTCTAGAGACAGACTGATCCCCTCCTTGCCTCCTGGCATCTGGGATTGTTTGTGACTCTGCCCTCAGTGCTACTAGCCTGCAATTAAAATACATACTTTAGATGTTCCGAGTACATTTTTTTTAAGGATGTTGGAGTGCTTTTTTCTTTTAGGGTGTATGGAAGAAATGGAGGTTCTGAGAAGAACACAGGAAAGCGATACTGTCAGCTATGGCAACAGATGATAGGCTTGAGCTACCAAGTCTCAAAAAAGTTGTTGTGAGAGTTAACATCAGCTCTGACTAACTTGCCTGGGTGGGAAACCATGCAGGAGCGGGCCCTTCTCGGAGTTTTATGCTGTTGTTCTTTGTACAGGGTCGTCTGGATTTAGGGTCAAATCCAACTAGGGTATTCCTACTGAAGTCAGAGGGAAGGGAGGCCACCTATTGCTGCTGATACTACGACTGATTTTGTGTTACCAGAAGACAGCTGAATGTGCGTTAAAGTCCTGACCAAGGATCAGAGTCAAGTCACATCTCAGAAAAGGAGCAGAGAGTACTGCTTTATATTTTTCACTTCCAAGTAAAAAAAAAAACCCTCACAACAAACCCAAAAACCTGATTTAATCAACAAATTAAAACACATCTTTTGTTTTTTGCCAAAACAAACATTTGGGAGCTAAACTTTTTAAAATTTTTGGTTTTGTGAAAGCAAAGATAATAAAGGCCTTGATTTGCTTGGGAGGCTCTGCAGTCCCTGAGGAGCACTGTCAGACAGTAAGAAACATCTCAGCCTGTGAAGACACCTCTGAGTTACCAGCTATTATGCTGTAGTGGGTGGTCAGTTGGTGGCCCAAGGAGAGAACAAGGCAGTTCTAACTGGCCACTGGAAACACTACCATGTGCTGGGTGGAACCAGCCTAGGGCTGTCGCTGAGCTCAAGCTAATGAGCAGCTTTATGGGAACAAGATGGTCAGAAAGTTGGCTGGCTCTCCAAGGAGCTGCAGCCTGCTGTGCTGGGGCTGTCACCCATTCACAGGAAACCTGTTTGGAGAGAGGAGCAGAACAGCTGCTGCATTTGTGTGGCATGATGTCTGAGAAATGAACTCTTGAGACCTTTCTGCCTCCCCACCCTCGTGGCCTCTCCCAGTTACCGTGTCCTTTGCCTCACTAACCCTTCTCGAGAGCCCCTTCTGGATGTCCGGTACCTGCTGCCTTGTTGCAGTGCCTGTTCTGAGCACATCTCACTCAAGAAGTAGTTATTTGATACAAAATGGATCAGTTCCAGTGGGAAGGAATTGAGGGAGTCTGTTCTAGCAGGGTTAGAATGCTTGCTCGAGAGGTGTGACACTGGTTCATCTTCTTTGCTTACAGCTGTGTACTGCCCAGATAAAATATTCCATTAAAATTTGGATTTATGGATAAAATAACTTCTCCTTTAAATTACAGGGGAATTTGATAAGAGGTCTGAAGGAAATGTTGAAGCAATATTAAATAGTTTCGATAGCATAGAGAGAAATAGCACGTGGAACGTGGTGATGTGAAGAAACTTGTTACCGGTCAGGTGGAGTGCCTCTGGGGGCAGGAGCCACCCCTTCCTCTGCAGTATCTCAGGAAGCCCAAAAAGCAGATTGTGAAAATGGTATAGGTTGCTTAACTGGGCTGTCCAGACGAAGTTAGCAAGCACTGTAACGTGTTGAAATAGAGGGGACAGGAGACCGTTCTGGCGCAAAAGATGCCAAAAATTAGTGGAAAAATTCAGTTGTCAGAGGCGATCTAGCAGAGCTGTATACTCTTGGAGGTCCACGGAAATCCTGTACTTAAAAATAAAGCTGAGACAAAGCCAGGGTGTGCTCCAAGAGGAGTGCAGACACGCATCTTGACTAAAGTGCCTGTGAATTTGCACACGCTCAGCTACTACAACTGGCCCTGCCCGTCCAGCATTCAAGTCAAACTTACAAGGCGTTTCTGTGAATTTTACTGAACCACACTCTGCAGCTGCATCTTGTTCTGGTTTTCTCATTGTGGACAAAAATTTACAATTGATCTAGACAGTAGAATTTTAACCTTTTTAATGATACCCTAGCAGAAGATAAAACAGCAGCTCAGACTGCTGAGAAAAACAGAAGAGTAAGCATCTGATGAACCTGTGAGTTTGGAATGACCGGTGACACACAGCAGCTTGTTTACAAACATCTCACCAGATCCATTCACCAGCTAGACATGGGAGTACAGTCACCCACCTCCTGTGCTGTTACTGGTGCAAGCCATAATCCCAGGATTGGTCATTGCCGATACTGGGCAGTTAGCATTGCCCACCGCTAGCTTCAGCTGCTTGCTTTCCCAGGGGATCTACTTGAGGATGGGCAAGGAGGATGTTGACGCAAGTCGTGTGACACTGCGTGCATGCGTGTGACAGAGCACAGGGCTGCACTGCTGCAGTGCAGTATGACCTTGGTTTATGCCAGTTAGATACTTGAACGTTAATGTGAAGACATCAGTTTCATATGACTGATCACAGAGTCCTTTCCATTGGAGCCATAAGTAGGTGTTTCAGGAACTTAGAACAACCCTGTTCCCCTTCCCCTCTTCTCTCCAAACTTCTCTCCTAGACATTTAGGAGGTGATCCTGTGAGATGGAAAGAGAAGGGGAGCAGCTGTTAGCCTTGGCAGGGCTACGTCCCTGCAGCAGCTGTGGTGGAGTCTTCCTTGTGACACCAGTAGGGTTAGGAGCAGGCTGACCTCAGCAGTAGGAGAACATGTCAGGTGAGAAGGTGTCCTGCACATCAGGCCTTTTTCTCTGCTGGAGAGTGGACAGTGACCGCTGCATGAGCTGTAGCAGGGAAATGGGTTTTGTGGACAAGTCAGCTGTGGCTGCTCTCTTCCTATGGGTGGCAACAGTCCCATCTTTGCTGTGAGTGATTCTCATGTTGCCTTCACCCTGAGTTCCTGTCCCACCTGCTTGTTTCAGTACCATTACAGGCTGAGCTTGCGGTTGAAGGGGTTCCTTCAATGTCATTCAGTTGCAGCCTTTGCAGCACACTAACTTTTTTCATGGAGAATTATTTTTCCACTCGGTGAGACCTTAAAACAGTCATCAATTTGGGCATCATCATCAAAAGCAAGTGCTGCAAGATGATGAAGGAAAGGTGGACAGTCTGAGCATCTTCACTCCAGAGACAAGAGACCGTGGAGGAATTTGTCTGTGCATATGCACAGAGGGATGAACTGAAGAGGACAAGGATCAAGTACTTTTGTTGGTCAAGAGTCAGGCTGTTAATAGGTTTGGGCTGCAGAAGGAAAACTCCAGTTTGAAAATTAAGACAATTATATAACTGGAGGAAAAGTTAGACAGTGGAACCTGTTGCCAAGACAGAGGTTGTGAAACTGGAGATATTCAAGGCTAGGCTAGACACCCATCCATCAGGGATGGCTTTGGAATAACTGAGTAAAGCCAGTGAACAATGCAAACAGCTTGACTAGATGACCCAGTAACAGTCCATTCCAATCCAAATATGTTCAGGAGGCTTCTCAAATGTAGCTGGCAGCTTGTCCATTTCCAGCACAGTAGTCATGTGTTATTGCCAGACGTACCACCAGTACCTTATGCTAAAGCCAGTGATGTGTAAGATCACAGCTGAAGCCAGCACCTTTAACAGCATTTGGTTTTTTCCTACTAGGTACACCTTGCCCTTAACCCATGTGAAGACCTGTTGGATACACCCAGAAACGTAACAGTTTTCAGTCTCCTAATACATTCTGTTGTGTCCAAGAAGAGTCTGTCCAAATGAGCAAGACATCCCAACAGAACACCGCTACAGATGCGAACGGAGTAAGCGTGATTCACACCCAAGCACACACCAGTGGTTTGCAGCAGGTTCCCCAGCTGGTGCCCGTCAGTCCCGGTGGCGGAGGCAAAGCTGTGCCTCCGAGCAAACAGGGCAAGAAGAATTCCTTTGTGGATAGAAACAGCGATGAGTATCGTCAGCGCAGAGAGCGAAATAACATGGCAGTGAAAAAGAGCCGGTTAAAAAGTAAGCAGAAAGCACAAGACACGCTGCAAAGGGTCAACCAGCTCAAAGAAGAAAACGAACGTTTAGAGGCAAAAATTAAGCTCCTGACCAAGGAGCTGAGTGTACTGAAAGACTTGTTCCTTGAGCACGCGCACAATCTCGCAGACAATGTGCAGCCTGTTGGCACTGAAACCACCACAACAAATCCAGAAAACAGTGGGCAGTAGACACTATTGCAGCCTTTTGCAATGAACTCTCAAGGTGCAGCCTGTCTGCAACACCCATGCAGTAACCAAGCAAAAACTCTGTTCTTTTCACCACCGTATCGTGGAGGTTTTCTTCTCTTTAGGTTTAACACTGAAGATTTGATACAATTAAACCAGAAACTGCTTAGGGTATTTGTTTTACATATTTTTCTCCTCTAAAATATTTTATCTAATAAGTGCAGATCTAAATTCATAGTCAACATAGTCAAGCTTAGCATTAGGGAAATAGAATTTTCACAAAAATGTTCACTCACCTTCTTATACTTTGCATAGTGGGAGGAGCCCATCAGGATGGTTCACTGGAGTATCAGAAACTCATGATTGGATACAGTATCTTTTAAATACCTTTTTGTGTATTTAAGCCCTTCGGTTTTTTTCCATTACATATTGCAAAACTGCAAAGGTGTTTGATTTTCCTGTTTGCTGGACTACTTCAAATCTGTAGAGCAAGTCCTATAAAGCACCACTTAGATCCTTCCTATCCGGTTATAGGTAATGGGGAGAGCGTAGTAATAGTGAGCGGGGATGCTTACTGATGTTTGCTAGAAAAATAGCAATATACTAGGAGAATATATCCAGGCAGTTGGCTTCCAAATGGCAAATGAGTCTGAAGCATCATGTACAAGAGGTAAAGAAGCACACTGACAAAGCCTTTTAAGCCTGTCTTCACATTGCTCACATAGTGACTGGGGCCTTTCAAAAACAAGATGAGGGCTTCCAGAAAATGTCAAAATGCTACCAAAAACGTGCTCTGCAAAACTGCATTCCTGTTGGGGTGCAGGTATCAGGAAGAACAAAATGTGCAGCTTGGCTAAGCAATGAAAGGGGTAAGAGAGCATCTGTTCAGCCAGAATGTATGGAGCACTGCTCCTTCACATTCGTCTCCATTTTCATGGCTGCTCAGATTTGCAACCAAGATCTTGCAGAATTTCACAGTGATCTTAAAAATAGATGGCCCTAGTTTGAGTAACTGATTTCTATAGCCATCATACAGTTCCATGAAAGAGTATCTTTGGTCTTGTTTTATTTTCATAAAAGTTTTTCTATAGAAACTTTTTTAATGCTAGTGCTAAGTCTTTGCCATGATGCGTCATGCAGTGGTATGTACTATATTGAGGACTTAAACAAGAAAAGCAGGAGATTTGATGTAACCTTAATTTATTTTCATTTAAAAATATTTCATTGATGGTATGATTGTGTTACATTTAACCTGTGTGTCTGGTTACCAGATTATTATACTGTCTTGATTTCCCTCCTACACTACCTTTTTTCCGTAGATTATTTTGTAGGATGCTTGTTTGCCTTGTTTCTGTACTTAGGAAGATAACCTGGACACCATCTTTATGAAGATGCTGTTAGGAAATGAAACCTTGAAAAGTTCTTTTTGAATTTAAACTTTTCATACATGCAGAAAACTTTTATGGATTGTCTTGGACTATGGTAGTCTTTTTACAAAGATATGTTTTTTGGTTCTAGCTGCAGCTTAAGTAGGTAGGGTTGAAATATCAGAAGCTAATAAAAATCTTTTGCTTCTAATGCTGGTCTCATTTTTCTTGTCCCTTTCTATTTCCCTCAAATGGAGAGGTACATGCCTCAAGCAGCTATCTTTGAGAAGAAACTGCACCAGTCTCCATTCTTACCTTCCACTCAGGTTTTTACTCAATGGGAAGAATGAGAAACTCATTGCAGCTCTGTCTGAATTGCTGATTTAACAAAAAAAAAACCCCACAAGGAAAAAGATGACCTGAAATCATCTCAGTTGTTACCTGTGCACCTGCTCTGGTGCAGAAGGCAGGAGCTAGGGAGGAAAGGCAGGAGCTAGCCTCCTCCCTGGTTGTCTGTGAATTGGGACGCTGTGGCCCTGCTGTCCTGCAGTTGTTTTGACAGGCTGATGCGGGATCCTCCACAAAATAACAAGAGGGGCTCAAAATCTCTTATCTTTGGTTCTGATTTTAGTGAAAATGATTTCTTAAGTCTCTGAGTGGGTGTAATAATCTTTCAGATGCTCTGGAGAGTGACTTCACCTGTTAATGCTGACAGCTCCAATGCCACTTGTTTAAAACAAACCCACCGAGTTACAAAAAGCCGTTTGTTTGCACAGCGACATCTCTGGCTTAGCAGTCTCCGTGCTTGCTTTGTTTGCCTAGGGAAGCATTTCGGCTGCGTGCAGCATATTGTATATGAAGCCATGGACAAATCTGAAATCTGCCCTTGGCGAGTTTGGTCACAAGAAAGGTGTTAAGTGTATTTTACTAAGCCCCCTCCTGCCAAAACTGCTGTCTGAGACCGCTGAGGAGCAAAGGCAGAGGCGTGAAGCAGCGCAGGCTGTGACGGCAGAAAACTGCCATCTCACCCTTCCACTGCAAGGCACAGGAGAACACCCATACCTAGGTGACTTAGATGATTCTCTCTTCTTCCTAAAGAAAGGCTGAAATAAGTACACATCTACACAAGAAAATTCAGTGTGGGCCTATAAAAGGTTTTCCTTAACGACTGTAGTCCATGACAGAAAGGAGGAGTGTGACGGCACTGTATGTTTCACCAGGAAACTTTATTCCTGTTTTTTCACTGTACCACTAAGAACAGGTCTTTTCCAGCCTCCACAAGCACTAGGAGACTGCCTCTTTAACTATACCCTGTAGCTGCAGCAGCATAATTGGCGTGGCAGATAAATCCAGAGTGCATCCAACCCCAGGGAGCTGATGCAATTTAAATTTATCGGTTCAGAAGTGCTCAGACCTTTCTAAACACACAAAATTGCTCAACACAACACACTCTTTTTTTTGTTATTTTGGTGCCACTCTCTTCGAGTCTGTTTGCACCAGGGGGAATAGGCACTTGGGAAAACGTGACAGCTAACAGCCTAAAATATCCTAATAAAGTCAAAAAGAAACTTTGCCATAACCTGTATTTCCCCCCCCCCACTAAATATTTTAAGTGCATTAAACAGCACTTCACCTCTTTCTAAAAGCTGCCCCGCCCCATGCTAATTTAGAAAAAATGTTCTAATTCATTATTTGCTTGAATGGATAAAAATTATCGTAATTACAGAAGAGACTTCTGGAAGGAAGGATGAAATTTATATTCACCAAACTCATGGGCCTGATTATGAAGGAAAATGGGAGATGGTGCACCATCCCACACTGAAACACATCCACGTCTCGGGCAAGTAAAAGAGAGAAGCCAGTTACATGAACGGATGTTCTCCCCCAGAACTCGCGGCAGGCTTTGTTCGCCGGTACATGTCGAAGCAGAACCAGTTCTGCCTCCTGCAGCACACCAGATTGCTCAACCTGTTCTGCAGGAGCACAGACCAATATTTGCCAAGATTAATCACAGGCAGGGAAAGGCCTATTAACCAGACTAGGGTTATGGCTCAGTTGAAACAATTCCAAATCTCTCTTTTTCAAAAATCTCTGAAGTGTTACTTTAAAATAGTAACTGCTATCGAATCCAAGCAACAGCAGGTTTTGGAGTGCCCAAAGCAGCGAGCGATCCCATGGGTGTGTTCAAAGCATGCCACAGGAAAGCATTTGGATGTGGAGGGAACAAGGCTGAGGCCACAAGCACTGTCTTGCACTGAAAAAAAAACTCCTGAGTTTTAGGGGCAGATGAGTCCAGAGCGGTGCCAGTGTAGTTTCTGTGTTCTCATGCCTGCAAAGCTACCGAAGCAAAGGCTGATGTCCTCTGCACAGGTATTACATTTCAGAGGGACGAGACTTGCAGTCACCACAAAAGGAAGCATTAGTGCAGTTGCACAAACAAGCTGCTGATCTCAGCCCCTCCCCTCCTCGACCCTTCCCCTCTGCAGTTGAGACCTCTTGCACTCACCTCTTATAAACCAACGCCAAGCAATCTTTACAAAAATGTAAATAGGCTAATTTGTTAATAAACTGATGTTAAATGTAAGGAGTGAAGTCTCCTGAATTATTTCACAGTGTTTCTTTAGTCTCCAACATACAGTTTCCTATTGAGCAATGGGTCACCAAGCAGTTATGAATAAAGAGCAGGTTCTCATCAGACAGATAACCCAATTAGCAAAAGGACCTCTATGTAGAGCAACACATTTCACAAGTTTAAAGGAAATTTTTTCAGCCCTAAATTCAGTCCTGGTTGCGGGGCACAAAGACTGTCACACAATAGTTTTTGGCACAGTCCAAGCCCATGTTGCGTTGTATGCCCCATGTAAGACAGGCACTTGCAAGCACCCAGAAGTTCTAGGTTGGTCCCATCACCTGCGTGCCAGCTCCAGGATGTGAGCAACAGAACCAAGATGCTGAGATGGTCAAGTGAGCTGATAACAGTGAGAAAATCCTCATCTGGTAACTGGTAAGACCCAGAAAAGCCCTGACAACCTGCTGTGACTTCAGTTCCCCAGCATGGCAGAGGGATGTTCTGAAGTGGCTTTGCAGTCAAACTGCAACGGAGCCTGAAGACCAAATAGGAGTTTCGATGTGTTCATAAAGCGGGCGAGATTATTTTTATGTAGTTACAGCAACTAGTGCTATTTTATGATGCAAGAAACGTATTTGATCTTCTGCAGGCTGATGAACACTTAGAGTAAGGAAAGGCTTCTGTGGGTAATTTAAATCTTGCATGAATAGAAAATCATTTTATGATCATTATTAATACATCTGTGGTGTATCCAAATAAAATTTACATTATTTCATTCTGCACCAGCTAACACTGGACAGTTAAAAATAACTTTACCATCCTGCACAGCATATGCTGCTGAATGACCCTGAGCCCGGCAGCAAAAATACTCCCTTCTTGCCATTTCTAAGGCTCATGAACACCACAGCAGTCTACATTTTTAAGGAACAAATAGCTGGACAAAATCTAATAAGCATCAGGCTGTGTGTGAAGGATCAGTACATCCACTACCCAGAGCAGACAAATCTGGCTAATGAAGGGTCAAAGCTTCCAGAGAACAAATTGGCAGAAAGGTCAGCTAAAGAAGTAGGAATGGGAGCAGAAGAGCATAATGATCACAAAGCTGTGAGCATAAGTGATGCAAAGAATGAATTTTAATAAAAATTTGATTCTGCTTACTCCATTGACACTGAAATAAGATCTGTAAGAAAAATATAAGTGTCATTATGTCCACTGATAACAGCTGATTTTTCTTCTATGTCTTTTGCAGTACTTGTGATGAAGTTTAAAAAAGGACTTAAACTGTTACACTTGCTGACAGCATTCAGATAATTCATTTGGTATTTTAAATCATCAACATTGAGATTTAATTGCAAGATACGTCTGAGCTGAGATTTGACTGGAGTATAAGCCCCACTGATAATGCAGCAGGGTTATTTAAGTGGCACTTAGTAATGTAAACTGCTGATTGCAAGCAGCAGCGTCTGAGTTACCTGGATATCAAGTGCTGAAGCCTCCTACCTTCATTTTTAATGAATGAATCATTCCAGCTTAATAGCCTGCCTGCCTCCCTTGCTATTAAGAATTGGAGGCATTTTATTTTATATGCTGCAGTATTAAATCAGAACGATGACTGATTAGTGTGAGACAGTAAGTATCATCCTGAAGTTTACTGCTTTTGGCTGGAGAGGCTGTCAAATGACTTGGCACTGCGTTGGCCTTCTGCCATGAAAGCCTCTATTTCTTCAACAGTGCGTGGGACACACGTTAGCAGCTCCATTCCACTGGCTGTCACTGCGATGTCATCCTCGATCCGGACCTGTTCGGGAGAACACACAGTTACCAAGATAGTCCAGCTGGAGAAGAGAAGCACATCAGGCAGTGACAGCAGAAAGAGCACAAGGCACATTTCAGTCTGTGGTGCTGATGCAACACCAGGCAGAGCAACCTACTGCGTGCACCGGATTGTCCATCATTACCAGCACCATACCACAGAGCTATGTAGGCTTCAATCCCCTTGGACCACCAGCCCCTGCCACCCTCCTGGGATCACACAAGCTCCACGGTGACCCCTGGCAGAGCAGTCCCACAAGAGCTGGTGGCCCCACAGGTGACTCAGGTGGTGCCTCTGCTACATCAGGTACACCAGGGACAGGCTGAGCGAGATGCAGCATCAGTGAGCTCATGCTATGTAGGTACATGGGTCCAATAAATTTCAATGCCCTGACACCTGGAGCAGCAAAAGGAACATTCACCCATGAGTCTGCCTCCAGCCTTGCTAGCGCATGGCTTGACAGGGAGAGGTTCAACATCAGTGCCTCACGATGCCCCAAGTGCCTGCTCCCAAAGTGGTCCTGCTGCTGAGCTGCAGTTAGCTGCTCTTTCCATTTAAACGTCACATTCTCTTTTCTCTAAATGCAATAAACTTGCAAAGGAGGAACTGCAACATGAAACAGCTTGTAGCTGATATTCAAAATGTTAAACTATGAGTTGATGAGAAAGCCCTAAGCAGGTCAGCCATTCCTTTTAAACTGCAGTAACTACATTTCATATCATGCAAGGAAAAAGCAGATCCTCCCAGTTTTCCAGCTCTTGTTCTGTTAAAATGAAACGTATGCCCCATTTCTGTTTGACTCTAATCTCTTCTTACCAGTAAATATGCCTACACAGTCATTTCCCGTTATCTTATCAGAAAAATGTTAGTAAGTCGCTAAGCTGCAATAAAAGCAATTTTAGTAAGGTGTAAATCCAAGAGAACACAAACTCTGGGGACTCCCACCTTACAGTTGCTTGAATTGTTTCTGACCTCTTGACATTTTCAACTAAAAATAAAGCTGGTTAACATTTGTACTTCTGATTGCAAAATAATCCATTTGTTCAAACAAAATGAGTCATCCAGTCCTTATTAAACTGTTTAATGATGTCTTTGCCAGAATATTTCTTTTACTTGGTATCAAGTTAAGTGTATTATAAAGCAGAATTAAATAAACAAACTCCATTGAGTTCACACATTTGATTTGGACAGCTGTAAATTTGAAAGCCGTGAGGCTCTTTACACTCGGTGTGCCTGAAACACCAGTGCCTTGATGAAGGAGAGCAGATCAGCAACACATTGAACGACTCTATGCACTTGAACAGATTGTACCAGGGTGGGTTTTTTGATTCATTGGTTTGAATTTGACCAACCAAGTAAAAAATAACCCAAGGATTCAGCAAAATGGTCACACTGCATCTAAAGGTGCATTGTGCCCTCTGCCTTGCAGCAGCCCCCAGCATCTCTCCTGCTGGGTCTCGGGCCCAGGCACAACCTGCCTGGTTTGATCAGCCCCTCTCAAAAACCTGCTGGTACCAGACGAGTCCTGCAGCAGAGGACAGATCTGGTGACATGGCAAAAGCCAAAGCATCACTTTGGCAAGCAGACCAGCGTGAATGGAGTTTGGCACAGCGCTGATGTGGAAAGTGAAAATGTTAGTGCCAAAGAAGTCCGAGAGCGGAGAGGAGGTGAGACAAAGCTCGAGCTGATACTGCCTACACGAAGGGCCTCTTCCCAAGCACTGCCAGCTACACAAACTTTCACCTGCTTGAGCTGAAATTCCCCAGTTTATCAGCTACAGAGGAGTATCAGCCACAATTCATCTGCTTAACCAGTAAGATCAGAAGGAAGGGAAAAAAAAAAAAAAAATTGCATTTTCCAGTTCAGTGTTTTATGCCCTCACCAATAAATCCTCACTCTTTGAGAGGATGGACTGTCTTGAAAGCAGAGCAGATGAAAGACAAAGAAGGAGGGGGAAGAACAAGTGAGACGAGGTGTCTGTCAGTGCTGTGTCCTGTCTAGACCACAAGAGAAAATCAGAATGGGGAAGGAGCTAGACTGATGAAAGGAGCTGGGGGAAGGGATATACAATGAGGTGAGACAGGAATGACAAATGATGGACAAAGAGAGATGGGATTGTTTAAGGAGTGCAGGAAGGGAGACCCTGGTGGAAGTGAGAAGTGAGACATTCTGAATGAGGAGAGCACAGGAGGCTGCTGAAGCCACCTAAGCTGGGGAACTGAGAGTTACTAAATGGGGAGAATGGGGAAACCCATCAATTTGCAGTGGAACATAGAGCAACTCATTCTATAGGAGAAACTTTATTAGGAGATGATATAATCAGTGCACAGCTGTGGATTGCTGGGAAAAGCAGGAGAGCCAGCACTGCTGCACCATCCTGCTCACCACAAGCATCTCCAAATGGTCTGGGGGGTGTAGCTGGGGGCACACAGACCCACTGCTCCCATGGGGCTTCAATCATCACTCCTAGGAAAGCTCCACCTCTTTTCTCCAGGATCTTAAAATTTCTCTGCCTGGATGAATCTCACCTGAAAAGGGTGCTTGTCTTAAGAGAGAAGGCCGACTGCTCACTCTCAGTGCACAATTTTCCTTTGCCTAAAAACAACACAACTGCCGAAGAACACAGGTTCTCAAGGTGGAGCAAATTTCTGCAATTGCTCTTTCCCTTCACACCTTCTGTGCTTCACCCCGAGCTTAAAAGCAGCAGCAGCAAGAAGCAGCTTCAGAGGACCTGCAAAACCTTCCCTACAGGAGAGTCCAGCATTTGGTCTTGTCTTCTGTCCAAATGGACAAAAGATGTTGGATCTGCCTGGCAAGGCTCACTGGCTTGGGACTGCCTTTCCCAGTGGGGGACAGTGGTTATGAAACTTGCTCTCAGAGCTGTCCCTGTTTGCAGACTCTTTGTTCAACAGTGCTGCTTGTTTCAGGGCTACAGAGTGGTTTGGAATCGAGCACGGCTTAAAGGAACAGCAAACCGAGGTGTGGGGTTCACAGCACCAGCAGCTCTCAGGGCACTCTGTGAACACCTCAGGGAAGGCTTTGCTTTTTTGGTGGGAAATGGCATGCTTCAGAAAGCACTCCCGCAAAGGCGAAGTATCCAGAAATGCCAGAACTGCCCCTAAACTGCCTTTTTTCTTATCAAGGGTAGTGGTATGATCTGTCTAGATAGACCTGATTGCACAACTGCCTAACGCCAGCAACAGAGCATCATGTGGCTTGACTCAATGGACCCAACTCTGTCCCAAAGCCGGGCGGTGAAGGCATAGCCAAGGACAGCACAGGAGTTAAATACCAGGGCTGCTGTCAGCTATATATACAGCCTCGCACTTTGTCCTGACTTACTAATACAGTCATGCTCCCCAGAGTCTCCTGTGCTATCTTCCAAGGGAAGAGGGTTGTAGCACTCATTCATTTCTTTTGGATGATGATATATATAAAAGGCTTTTGAGAATCAAGAAACAATTTTGGCCAATTAAACAGTCCAGATTTGCATGATGACAGATCCCAGATGTGATTAAAAAAAGACCACTGGTGACATGTCTCCTTTTTTTCTAATCTATTGACCATTTAATTGATTATGGCTGTGGAAAGCAACAATACTATCGCTGCAAGATCTTAACAGTGGGAGACTCGCCCGGGAAAAGCTAACAGGACGTGGGCCATGCATGCTACCCCACAAAATAAATTAGCACATGTGCTTCTGTCTAGCTAAGGATCTACGTGTCTGTTTTTATAGCTAGTTTCCTACAGAGGCAGATGCATGTAGTCAAGGGGACTTATTCTGACTCAGCCACCAACTCACCAATAATTTTTAACAGAGCAAACTTACAACAAGCAGAGTTCAACTTCTGTATTTCAGCAGTACTGGTTAGGAAATAGAGCTGCCCTTATGGCAAACCCAGGGACTGGTGGGTAGGTTGCAGAAGGCGCTTTCCTGTTACCACGTTACACAATGTGGCAACACCAGGATGTTTTCTATAGTGGCTAATATGCTCTGTGCTGCACAATGACTCTTTCTCATCCCATGCTGCCGGTCTTCCCTCCTCTTGTTCACAAGCAAGTCCTTGTGTCAGGCTCACTTAATTTTAAAGGTCCACATATAAACATTTTATACAAGAGGATGAAGATTAGTAGGGTGAGGCCATAAGTTTTATTAAATCAACTGATATGGTTGGAAAAAGAAGCTTCAGGCACACAATCCCTTCATCCAGGCTCAAAAAGAAGCAATAAACTATAAGCTAAATACAGGTTAGAAACAACTGCTCGTACTTTAACCTAATTATGTCAATTAGACAACTTAAGAGCAAAGGGTTAAAGGAGGTTTAGTCACTGTTTTTGGGATGCCTACAACTACCACTTCTCTTAAGGGAACTTTAAAGAAAGCTATATATTTCATTATGACAACTGCTTTTCTATGAAAACTTTCCCCAAAAATGCTGTGTAGCATTATCACTGCTCTACAATATGAAATGTTAAAAAGCAGATAAGCATAATGTTTATTGCCTAGTAAACTATTTCAGCTCCACAATGCACATTCATCATAAACCAGGAAACAGAGCTCAATCTTCTGAAAAACAAAAATCAGGACAGAGACAACTGCACAGCTCTGTAAACCTAAAGCAATTAAATATCCTGCTTTTCATTTGGTGTAACATTTGTTCCTGAGTAAGGGAAGTACTATTGCTTTGAAAAATATTGTAATATTAGTGAATCTTCAAGGTCTTGAGCTTTGTAAATCTATTTAACTTCTGAATGAGAAGAATCTGCGAATGAAAGTAATGTGTTTAACATTTATCTGTCTTTCAGCGTTTGCTCTATGTTGCAGAGAATTTTCACATATTAAGTCTGCTGCTAGTTCTACAAATACTAGGGAAAAACGAAGCCTGAACAGAGTCTGAATATTTAGGACCAAAAAAAGACTGAACAGTTTTACTGAAGTCTTTGAGAAAACATCATACGAGCTGCATGAATCAGTAATCAGCTTATGAAGAATGGAAATGTCAAACCCTAAAGGGCAGCATTTGGAGCTGGTATTTACCCTTCCCTGAGGAATGGGCTGCTTTTCCTGAGCAATACGTACAGCCATATATGCATCTATGTTTATTTATGAGAGCGGTGTGGGCAGAGTCCAGGCAGAGCAGAGGTGCCCTGGGCCAGGCACCGTGCCCAACAGCACCGCTTGCCCCACAGAACTGATGACCTCGGTAAAAGAACTCTGTTCTGCAGATGCAGAACCGATGTCCACGTGACTGGGAAACTTCCCCAAACTGGCCGAGGAAGCTTATGAAGGACTGAACTCACCGGCTGTCACGTGAAGAGTTTGGGGCTTCAGGCAGGGCAGCCCACCCTCTCAGAAGCAGATCCCCTAGCAAAACTTCTTGCCTGCCCCCAGAGGGATGTGCATTTGACCCAGAACAGCTCTTGTTTTGGAAAAGCCCACGTTACAAGGTTTCTGAGCAGCAGTTACAGCCACGAAGTCTGGGCGTCTGTGGTACTGAGGTGCAGGAAGGCCAGGGGACCTGATCTGAGCGTGTGCAGGAGCTGCAGCAAGGCAGAGTGGGCCAGGGCAAGCCTCGTGCTGGCTCTCACTCCTTCCTGCTCTCGCAGCTTTCATAATCTCTTTATGGTTAATACCAGGCAGCATAAATTACAATAAATGGCTACAGTCTTGCTCTTCTGGGCATGGCAAAAGAGCTTCTCTCCTCAGTGCAGAGACTTGTCACAGTCAAGAAAATTATCCCAAGCCCAAAAAAGACATGAATTCAAGGTGAATTCATTAAAATCCACAAATTCCCTGTGCGGACAGTCTTACTAAAAATTACAGTGGTGTTACTTTGGTTAATATAAGTTCATTTTTGAAGTGAATTACACTAAACTAAACCAAGAACATTTTAATTAGTGCTGAGTTCTGCAGAGGGAAATGGACTACTTATTTCCTTTTGTAGAATGTATTTTGCTTTATAAACTTAAAGGAAGATTGGCCTGCCTGTAGTGAGCTCTTTAGCTAGAACTGACACCAGTACCAACCCCTTTACTATTCATATTTGTCAGTAAAAACACTGGGCTTCACAGGAACTTTTTTCAATCATGCAGAAAGTTTTCTGACAATGCTTTGGAGAGAAATACTCAGTCATTCTGGATAAGCTAGAATGAACCAGGGTGTAGATAACTAAGCACGCTACACAGCAAATTGCATCTTCTATTTAATGCAGAATCAAGTCAGAATTGTAAAGATGGAAAAATTCATTCTGATTGCATTATAATTCAGCTTTTGTGTAGAACGCAGAAATATTCGGATGTACTTTGGTCTCAGATTTTATTTCCATTCTTCTCCTGCACAAAATCAAGTGACAACATCTGGCTCAGAGTATATGTGTATTATTATTTTTACTCTCTAAGTAAAATGAATTGTTCACAAGGGGATCAGAGATTTACATTTTTGCTCAATCGTTTTTGGGCAGCTCCCCCTTTTAGCAAAGTTTACTGGCTAGCTCTCCTTACAAGTCATCATTACAGGAAGCTAAGCAAAAAACAGGGGAGAAAGTTAGACTTTGCTTGAAATCTCTGGAACAAAAGTGCCTGATCCAGCAACTTATTACCAAGGGAGGGATCCTGTGCTGTCACTCCTATTCCATGAAAACACAGGCAGCAGGTGAGCCATCAGCGCATGCCTCAAGCTGCAGAGCTGGAGAGGGCATTCACAGCAAGCCATGGAAAAACATGGGCTTTGCCGAGCATCTCCAGAGAAAGCTCACCAGGAATCAATTCAACTGCCAAGAAACTCCCACAGAGTGTTTACAAGGAAAGCAAAGATGGTTAAACCTGGTTTTTGTTGCAGTGTCAAGCTACGCAAGTGCAGTAGAGGGTTCCTTCAAAATACATCTCAGCGTGCAGTGCCATATGTAACATGTTCACAGCCAAAAAATGCAGAGGAAGCTGCCTTTTGTTCACCTGTATCTCATCTGGCTGGCTGGCAAGTCTTGATAAAGAAACAACAGAGACAGGTAGCATCCCAAACCTCAGCTGTGAATTAAGCACCAGTGAGGGTAAAGTCCCACGTCCCTCAATAAGGCTACAAACACAACGTATGGGAAGCCTCCCCGGAGCCCAGCCGGTTCATATAACTGGTGATGGCATACAGGACTTTTCTGTTGGGGTTGGAGGTTCAAAGCCAGCTCAGACCAAAAGTGTTACAGTAATTACCCTCTCATGGCTGGCATACAGTGATAAATTAGCTGATGGCAGCAGCAGACAATTCCTAATGAGTGACTTTTCATACCAGAAAATCACCGCCGTTGCCAGTGATTGTTAGCTTTGTTGAGACTTAGCAGAAAAGCCACGAGGAGGATGGGGCATTGCAGCTGCCTGCTCTATCTTCACTGTGCATGAATACGGAAGCTTGGAGAACAATGCGGCACCCTTCAATGCTCGCCCTGCTAAAATGAAAACCCACTGGAAGCCGTTGCAACTGCTAAATGCTCTGCAAGGACAGTGGCTTTGAATGGGAAATGTGCCCTGGAGAGCACAGAGAAACAAGGCCCCTCTACTTGTACAGCAGCTGCCTGCATGGGAATGATCAGGCAGAGCACGGCTACCTCCCGAGCCAGCCGACCCTCCTGCGCGCACACTGCTGCCGGAGCCTGCAGCGCGGTACCCTGAGCACCGGTGCACGTGAACACCATCAGCTCCTCCCTCAGAAAACAGGGAAGGCTGTACATTCACAAGTTTTGCACCATTCTGGCAACGGTTCGGTAAGAACAATTATTGCTGTTTTTCTCTGCTGCCTCCCTGACTTAAAAGAGCATCAGGCTCTTCTGCTCTGGCAGGGAGCACTGGGCTGCGCTGCCGCAAGGAAGCGAACTCTGGAATATGGATCTCAGTCTCGTATTTCATAACAGACACGTATCATACATTAGAGAAAACACCTACCTGGCAAGTCACTGTACAGTGCTGACAGAAGGTATTTCAATCAATGGAAAAGTCCAGGTCTATTGTATCAGATACCACAACTATAAAACTGCCTTTAAAGGCAGCAAAAGAACTCGCAGTTTGTCTGCAGGGTCAAATGGCCCATGATGTCGTTTCAGGAACAAGCTCTGTGTGCAATACCTGACAACTTCCAAAAGATTTCTTCTCAAGTACATAGTAAAGGCAAACAAACAGAAAACTGATTTCAGAAAGCCATGTGGTTAAGGATTACTCACCCCACCAAATCCTCTAAAGCGCTGCAGAACGTCGTTATTGATGAAGCAGGACTGCGCAGGATCACGGAGGGCTTGGTCCAGGAGGTGGTCGATGAAGTAGATGCCTGGCTCGATGGTCAGCACCATGCCCTGCTCCAGGCTGCGGGCAGTGCGCAGGCTCCTCAGCCCCGGCAGGTCAATGCGCTCCACTCCCTGCAGAAGAAACACTGGTTCTGACAGGCAGAAAGGCATCTGTGGTGACCTTTTCTCAAGACCCTCCTATGCTGACTGCTCAGTAAGAGATCCAAAACGAAAAAAAGTAAATAAATTGGCAAGTAGAGGACTGAAACTGTGCTGTACAGTTACCTCTCATCAGTCCCTCATTTAGTTTTCATGTACAGTGATGAACAGCTTTCAACTCAACACTCAAACTGGTTTTTGCACCACAGAAATCCTGACTTTGGGTATGCTTGGTACTGCCACTCACTACTTTGCGAGAAGTACCGCACTACAGAGAAAAAAATAATTACTTGCACTATTTCTTTCTATACCCTCTCTTGCAAAGTGAAATGTTTTAAGAGACGTGCAAATCTTGAAATGCCCCCTCCGCGTCATGGCTGGAATAGCTGTACTGTGCAGCAGAGAACAGTTTCTCCAAGGATATGCAAATGTGTATTCTCACTGAATGTTATTAAAATCACACATTTATGATCTTGATTCAGGAGTGTACACATAACCTCATAAAAGCAGCCCATTTAAAAGTAAACTTTTGTCAGATTCAGACTTTCAGGCAACATAGTGCTGACTGATATTATTAAAAACTAAGTCAAAACAAGTCCTGACTAGCAAAACATTTTCTTCTTCCCAAAAGCTAGTGAAGTAAAATGATATATGAGGACATGCTTAGTCAAGGAATTAGAAACACTGCAAAGACTAGTTCAGGATATTAATTTTCTTCCCCCAAATGTGCCAGGTATTGCAACATCGGAATAAATATATCTCAGTCCCATTAGCTTTTTGAAAATTCTTTGCAACTGTAGCAAAATTTCATCAAAAAAATATCATGATGACCAGTAAACAGCTCACAGGCCCACTAGCTTGCAAACACACACACACACTTTGCCCACGAACATGTTTCCACTGCCACCAGTAAGTCACAGATGAACAGGTCTGCTAGACCAAGGTGTTACTTATCTGGTCTCCAGCTAGCATTCCCAAATCTTGCTTCTGGCCAAAGTCACAGTTATTTACCTCACCAGCAGAAGGGGCAACTCCTTTCAGGATCACCATCAGCATGGCTGTTATCATGAGGACGGAACATTCCCTTTCTCCAGGACCAAGTTCACTGCCCAGTGCCACCTTTGGTGCCTGGCAGCCAGGGCAGCACATCCTGGCATGGCTGGGGGCCTGTGTTTCTGCCAGACCAATGCAGGAGGGCAGGGGGGTCAGGTGAATACCCTGTGGATTAGCCACCTTTTTAAATCTCAATGAATCACTAGCTCTTCAAAGTGCATGGAGCCCTACAGTGCCGTTTGCTCCTGAGCTCCACTTTCTGTACAGAGAAAGCCTCCTTCACAGAAATCCTGCCTGCAACAGCCACTCAGGAGTGTTTGTTGCATTCTCACCAGTTACCCAAGCAGTACTGGGGTTGCTTTTTTCCCTTTGCAGAGCATGGCATCTTACAGTAGCCAAGATTTTCAGAGCTCGCCAGCCTGGACATCTGTGGACAGGTTTGCCCATTTTTCAAGGACGCAGAGAATTTGCTTGCCCTTACGAGCCAGCAAGTGCATACTGACCCTTGTCACTGTGTATTCCATAGATTTTATCTCCTATCTTTGAGCTGAATTTTGCAGAGCATTGTATTACGCTAAAATAAGAAAGCACGATTTTGTTCTACTGAAGATAGGAAACAAGAATACTCTGATATTAAGCAAGGCACTTTACATTTAAATTCTTATCAAAACCCAAAGAGAATCAATATATTTCTAAACTTGAAACAATAACTGCACTGAAATGGAGCCATTTTTCTTTCTGCTGCTGCCCCATGGGGTTTGGCATCTCACACATTCATTGTAATGCGTAAAGGAAATGAGGGCATCCAATCTTGTGGATTAATCTCTCCATGAGCTGTAAACAATTAGATTAATGTCTGGACCTTTTGGTGTCTTGCCAACTATCTATCGGCTGCTTTACAACAAACAACCCATATTTGGCTTTTAAGTACACTTCAATTCTACTTGTAAATGCCTTTTCTGAGGCAGTCAATCCAAGACAGATGCTAGAAAGACGAATGCGCAGCGAGGAAAACAATGGCAAACATCCTCTGAAGGCAGCCCTGGCATGGCATCCACATTTTTTTGCTGTTTCTTAAAACAAATGAGGTTTACCACCAGGTGTGATGATCAAGCCCCGATGCCCACTCCAGATACCTCTGTGCAGTCATTAAAGCAATATGCAGACATTTTGTCTGGACTGCTCGCAGTCCGATTCTGCTTTCAATGCTTCCTCCAAGAAGCTAATAACACGATTCCAACCCAGGAGGAAGACTCTCAGATTCGTATTTGGAAACTTCCTCCAGCAGTGCAGGCTCTCTGGGCTGTCAGCAATGCAGGATGGGCCCCTGAGGCCCCTGAATACTCCTGCTGCCCCAAGAGTAGAATTTTAACTTCTAAAGAAGGAATTCACAAACTCTTTGATATTTCCCCCATCCTATCTCAACTCCAGGTTGTGTTGTCTCTTGGTGTCATCTCCAGATCTTTGGATTTTGCAAGCACTGAGGTCACCGTGTAAACAGCAGTGGCTCCATCTCTTCCATGAAAGCATCTCCAACAGGCCCTTGGAGCAAGGGAACACGCTCAGCTTCCCAAAGACGGCAAGCAGGGCACCAGAGGGTGGACTTGCAGTGAAGAAGTCCTACGCTCCCTTTTAATGGAGGCTAGCAAGGTGTTCACCAGAAGATGTGAGAAACAGATGAAGACGGAGACAGATCATGGCTATTGCATGCACATGGCCATGCATACCCCGAGCAGAGGACAGCCCCAGTCTAACTTGCTGCAAGGCTGAAGGGACAGACAATGAGTAGCATGGGGAAGGTGACCAAGCAGTGGAGGTGACAAAATCCCTTCTTTTGAGAGCAGCACTGGATTAAAACATACATCAAACAATGGCTTCAGCATTCCAAATGACATATGTTATCTGTCTACTCGTGATCATCTTGGTAGCCACTATGGCCATCAAGTCCAGGAGCTGACAGTTCTCAGCTCTCAGTCTGCTTCAGTTGTTTATGAAAACTAGAACCAATCGCTGATTTTTTTAATGACTGAAACAGCACCATCCCCAAACAGAAGGTGTTAGGTCTGAAACAAGGGTATTGCCATTTTGCACCAAGTCAAACAGCCTTGGGAGCAAAGCCTCGCACTGCCATCCATCAGGATTAATCTTGTGCCATTAATGGCTTTCTGCTTTGTGAGGAGGAAACTTCCCTATATTTTGCAGCTAAACAACTAATGCCTTGTTTTCAACAATAACCATGATGTTGTTTTGTAGTTAGATGAAACGAAGAGTAAAAAACATGAACACTGCCACAGCAGCTGCGTGGATATCTGTTTCTGTTGCTATTATATCCTGGAGGCCACGGAGCAGGACCCTGTCGCACTGAGTGCTGTATGGTGGTCTTGGCAGTGCTGGATTAACAGGTGGGCTCAATAATCTAAAAGGTCTTTTCCAATACAAATGGTTCTATAATTCTATGAACTATAAAGCATAAACTAGTAATTTGCCTAAAAAAAGAATAGAGGATAATCCAGAAAATATTAACACCTAGGCATCTTAATAGAATCTCCCAGTGATATTCTGGGAAAATTGCTTTTTGAAGAATTGTTTATTTTCCTGTATATTACAACAACAGACTGTATTTGAAATTGTTTTCTAAGGCTCATTTTATTTGGAGATTCTGTTCACATTTTCAAATTGAGACACTCCCCCCACAGTAAGCACAGATGTATGACACTGTCATTTGTGACTGTACTCCTGCCAAGAACATCAGATTCCAATTAATGGTTCATGTAAGGTAACAAAAACCAGCATGTCTAGGCAATAAGGACTGTCAAGGGAACAAGGGAATTATTATGTAAACTGCTTTCATTACTATGTAAGCAAAATTAAAGTTCAAATTAAGTGTGCAGTAATATAAAATAAAGATCTATTTTTGGAATAAGCAGGGAATTAGGAAGTAAGCAAACGTGCCTATCCCCGAGAAAAGTGGCTGTGGAAGAGTAGAAGTTACAATAGCCCCAGAATACCTCAGTATAAGGATGAATTACTGCCTGTCCCTAAGCAACTCAATGGTTAATGGGGGTATATATTGCAGTTTTTCCATGGAAAAACTGCAATGTGTATCATACTGGATCTTCTACCACAGACACTGGATACCACGCAAAGCGATCAGAAACAGAAATAGCTCTGGTGAGCCTGATCTTGGGTCTGTCTTTGGCCCCAGCCAGAAGAAAACCTCAGGCAATCTCTCCGTTGGCTGGGCACTGCTCGTGGGGCCATTACACCAGCTAGGGATGCATGAGAGCAGAGATGCAAGTACACTCTCCCCTCTGGAGCCAGGGGCTGCAATGCTTGGTTGGCTTCACCCAGAAGTTTCCTCAATCCAGAGATGGCAGCAAAACACAGCACAGCAGAGATCACCAAAGCTACTCCTACAGCAAATATTGAACAACAGTAAGAGACTCACACAGTGACACAAACTAGTTTCTGGTACTTTTTTTTCCAGCTACACCATCACAGAACTGTTCTGAGCCCCACAAATACTGCCCCAGTTGGACCACATCCAATTCAGCAAAGTGTTAACCATTCTACCAACCTAAGTGCAATAAAGTATTTAAATTAGTCAAAATACTAAAATTATATTTAGATTATAGGAAATCAACACCGAAGTGAAATTCACTCTTCCCTATTCTCCCACTGTGTATACCCAACTTCTAATTAGCTCTTTTATTGTAAAAAGAACAGAGCCCTTTGCAGCTAATAAAATAAAAGTCTTGAATTCATTTCACTTGTCTCCTGGTCCCTTCTCTCTAAGCCCTTGCTTCTCTTGTGGAGTGATACTAATGAAGATTAGTTTATTCAATCTATCCCACTTCTTCCCAGATGCCTGATCAGTCTGTCTTTGAAATCAGCAGCAGGTTACAGGAGAACATGCCCCAAGCATCACATACCACTTGTGGCATTTGCAACTGAAAGCTTCCACTTCTGCAGGAGAATCTAATTACCAGCTGGAGCTCTTGGGACCCATCTCAAAGTTAATACTGGGGGAATGGAGGGAACATGATGTTTAACTGGCTATTGTTATTTGAAATATTTTTGTATTTTCCTAGATATTAACTGTGGTATCAGGTTTAAGCTGCCTAATAACTTCCCTGTTGATGCAGAAGAATCACCTGCCACTTATTCGAGGCACCACTGCCTGCTCTGAGTGAGATAGGGCTGAATTTCAGTCCATGGCTACAGCATGGTTTTAAGCGTAACTTCCCATGCCATTTTTGCTTCCTGATCCTCAGATGTCACCAAGCTCCACTGCTATCATAATGGAAATAATAATAAAAAAAAAACCCCACAGATTTTTTTTTCTTAGAGCCTAACCATGAAGAAAAAAAAGAGAAATAGCACACAAGCTGACAACTACAACATAAACATGGAAGATGAGGAGAATACTTAGAGAATCCATAAGATATGAGATAAAGAATTGCAAAAGCTACCTGCAAGACTGTTTTAAAATGAGATCAATGACAAGAACTGTTTAATGAACAGGTTTTCTTGTGACACAAAGTAGACACAGGTGATGGCTTCGAATGAAAGGGCTTTTTCTTTTGTCATCTTTTGATACTAGTATTAGTGGAAAAAGAGTAGCAAAAGCTCTAAAGCATACCTATGATACTTTTTATACCTTCCTTTTACATGTAATTGAAAGTAGAACTGTACTCTTTTGGTTTTTCTCTCCTCCTGTGCTTAGAAGGAATTGCTGAAAAAACACACAAGCTCTGCTAGTCTCTACTAAAATTTCAGGATGATTTGGGCAATAAATGTTCAGATAACTCTCTTGGCACACAAAAGTCTTTTGCAAAAATCTTAAACAAGTGTAACACTCGTAAGCAAGTATCTCCTTCAAAAAAATGAACCAGAACTAACGAAATCCAAACCAAACAACAAATCCTCCCCCAAACACAGAACAATTTCTTTCTCAGAGGAGGAGGACGGAAACCCTGCCATGTGACAGGGCATGGTCTGCACCATGACACAGCACCTGAGCCTCCCCTCCTTCTCTGCCTCTGCTCAAGTCCTAAATTGCTATAAACACTCAAAACCCAGAACCTGTCCTCACTGGGAAAAGCTGCTGGGAATCAATCACAGTTTTTCTAAGCACACGTAAGATGCTGCAGCAGGGCAAGAAGATCTATTAACTCAGCTCTGGGAGAGGTTTAAAATCCCACAGGAGGATCTTCCCAGCAGTAAACTCTCCTGGTTTGCCTTTGACCCAACAGATAATGAGGGGTATGGATTTCAGTGCTGCTCAGTATGGAAATGCTGTAGAATTGAAAGTCTTCACCAATTTATTTCTTGCCTGCACTCTGCCTGCTTAACAACCCCCGCAACCATGCAGCTCTGCTCTGCGGGAATCCAAACAATCGCAAGAAGTGATTCAAGGGGACCCCATGAAGCAGAAGCAGCAGGTTATTTTTCTCCTCATCTTTTCTCAAGGCGTACATTCGCTTGCAAGAACAGAACTCAGAGCTAAATCTGGTGAAAAGCCCTTTTATTATTTGCTCATATAAGCACCTATCATACAGGTTGTTTCATGTTTGCAGGTTCTGGGTGCGCAAAACGAGAGCAAGGCTTTGCAAGGTTATGACCAACTGAAGCAATTTGCGTCACTGGGGCTCTACAGAACAGCTTTAGGCTTCTCAGTAAATTCACCTCATCTTCTGCTTCTGAAAGGTAAAACCATTAATGCATCATTTGCAAGGCTAACCACAAAAAAAAAATATTAAAAAAAAACTTCTGCTTCAGCATAAAGTAAGATACGTAAGGAAAATAATTTTTGCCAGAACAAGAAAGGGAACAAGATTATTCCTGTATTCTCTGGGAGGTTTGGTGACCTAAATCCCCAGCCTGTCATCTGGGAGCGAGATTTCTGTTAGATGCAGATGCACCAGATGCTTGTGCACCTATCTGAGCAGCAGCGATGGTCCCCAAGCGTGCACAGTAATGGGAGAACACGAGCAACCCAAGGATCAAAACAAACCTCTACTCTTAATTTGCTGATGCAGAATAGCAATGAAAGGATCAGCTTTTCATGAGAATAGAGAACTGAATTAAAACTTTAAACTAAAGTAAATCTTACAATTTTAAAAGACAAAGCAAAATGAAACTCTTAATTCACAAGATGTTAAACTCACAGTAGTTATTAACCTAACTTAAATTAACTGTCTTATTATTATAGAAAGCCATAAAATGTACTTAGCATTCTTTAGAGCCTTACAGTCAATTAATATAACATGAAATTGAATCAACTCAAGCATCTAGAGACGCAGAACCTAGATTTAAATGAAAGCTTCAGTCCCATCTACCTCAGGGTCTGAAAGTTTGGGATCACCTACCACATTTTCCCCACTGCAACAAGCACAAACCCTCATTTATATCCCATATCGAATTTACCCAGAAACAAATGAAAGAGTGTGGGAAAACCAACTCAATGATTAAATTTTACAGCTGAAGCTAAGCCCAGTGGAGTTTTCACCCTTTGAAGATAGCTCTGTCTAAGGGACAGATTTTCTGAAGTGATTAGTACCACTGGGGCTAAATTTTCAGAACTGCTCAAGTTCTAGTTAGACTCTTAAGAGAAGCAGAGAGATTTTCAAAGAAGTGTTCGATGCTTGGTTTCCCCCGAGAGAACACCACGGTGCACCGCAGGAGACCCAATTCCTGCAAGAGCTCCTGACTACTGCGTACTACTGAAAAACCAGAACATTTACTGACGTGCTTCAGTGGGAAACACTGGTTGTTATGGGCTTTTAAAAATCTTGCCCTAAACACAGTTGCTAAACTGCATTTATTGCTGGCCAGAATCAATTATTCTTTATCAGGGAAAATAAATAAATAAATAAACAAAAAGGGAAATGTTATATTTTTCTAATATCCCAAAGTATCCTTTGCAGAAAATCTGCGAGTTTTTGACAGTGTTTGTCAAAGAGGAAGAAAGTGCCTGTTCAGTGCTGCATGTGAAAGCAGCTTACTGGAAAAGATGAAAACTTATTATTGCCAATTTTGAAAAAAGAAATCTTTGGCTACTAATGAATAACTAATCTAAGCTAACAATGTCTGGAAATAGTTTTTTTGGAACACACAAAACTTTGTGACGGATAAAAATTAGGAAATTAAAGCTTATTGTATTATTCCAAATGTAACTGTTTACACTTGAGGAAAAATAATGGAATAATATCCACTTGGAAAGTTTTTATTTTAAAAAATCCTTTGTAATACTCCCAGAAATTCCCTCAGCCAAAAGCAAATAACTTGCTTCTTAACCAGCTAGAAAAAAGAGCATGACACTACAGGCATGGGCTCAGTGTACAATAAACGCATAAATGGCTTTATGAAATTCCTTATGAAAATCTCACTAGCTGGCAAACATTTAAAACACACCAAAAATCACTCCATGGAGTACCAGACATCTTCAAAATGTGTTTTCCCATGAAACAATGAGGCATAGATAAAAAAACCTTTTCCCACTTAATACATGCGTATATCACACTCACACGAGAGGTGGCCAATTGTTCACATTTAGATTTACCTGGGGAAAACCACATTCCCCCAAAGCCTTCCAGTGCCTCCCTGGCCCCGCAGCCCTACGGCTCCCTCCTGCTGCAGGCAGGGACCCCATTAGAGATTCAAGCCCAGAGAAGCCTAATGAAGCTCACCCCATCGACAGGCTTTTGATGTGGGTCTCCCACCATCAGGTGCTCCAATGCTCAGGTACCTCACCTTAGTCAAAGGAGCCAACAGAAAGAGCCCCATGCCCAGAGAGAAGTGATGGCTATAACACCGGTGGAGTTAATGCTGCAGAGAGAGTTTAAAGATGCTGCTCGTCTGCAGAGCCCCAAATTGATTATTTTCAAGCTAAGTTGATGCCACACATCCATCTATGTGCACATCTATATGCAAATGTGGGACTTCAGCTATTTGTTTGTATACTCAAATACATGGTTCCCTCACATTCAGGAAATTTCTTACTTAGGATTGGATTTTGAAAGTAAATTAGCCATAAAAACATTCTTAATGTAAGAATGCAGCTGCACATCTAATTTTAATATTTGCAGGTATAAAATTCTCTATTTGCACTGAGCTCCGTTATTTTTACACACCTTACCTATGCAAGCAAAAACCCTAACACATTTGACAATCCAATCCCTATATCAATTTTACCTACAACAGGTTGCTTGTTCAAAACTGTGGATAGATCTGTCTTCTTTCACACAAACGACCCTTAAATGATGTAACTTACCAGATAATTAACATCTATACATTTAGTCATATGTAAATAAAAATTCATTTAAAACGCTGCTTCTGTAACTCATATGCTACACTACTGAAACCTGATGAGTGATGGAAGGGTCTGCTGCTCTATACACCCCCAAAATAAGTTCTATAAATCTCTCTTGAAATTAAGGTACTTGTTCTATGCAACTACCTTAATTTCAACTGTATCCTTCAAAGGATACAGTTTCTAAGTAAAAACCAAGCAAGCATTCTACTTCTCACTCTCACAATTCTTTTCACTTTTCCTTAAAATGTAGTTGTCTCCTTGCCCTACCAAGTCTTGAACACGTGCTGTAGTTTACGTTAAGTCCACCAAATTCAGGAAACTGACTCACAACACAAGCGAAAACAATCTCGGCAAAGGCATGCAACATTAGGGTCCTGGATTTTTAAGTCCATGAACTCTCAAAGTAATCACGTCCCTTGTGCTTTGCTGAATGCCTCTATTTGTACACAGAGAATGCACTTGGGAGAGACAGAGGGGCAAAGGTCCATCCTTTCTGTATTAGCTAGTGAAGAAACCTTAAAATCAGAATAGGGTTGCTTTTGATTTCTGTTTAATTTTTATTAAATATAAGCTTATTAGCTGATGCCAATATGTTGTCATCACAGTATTGTGTCTCAACAATAACTATATTGTAAACATAATGAATACCCTCAAATATTATCTACTGTTTCTTCCTTGCCTGCAAAAGTGAACCCAGCAGCAGCAGCTGTTACACAGCCTGTTCATCCAACGTGAACAAGCTCCAAAATATATCTAAAAAGTTACTTGTTTCTTGTTCAGGTTCTTGTAAAAGAACATCTTACTTGAGAGAAGACAAATGATCCATTTTCATACTAAATTACTGAAACCCCTTAAACAGCCTCAAATAACTCAAAAAGAAAATCCTTCTGAAATCCTTCCGAAGCTGCTGTAAACTTCCTTTCTTTATCCAAACCTTAAGTTCAATTCCCTGTAGAGATTTTTGGGTTTGTTTTTTATTTTTTTTAGTATCATTGCAAACATCTCACCATTCATTGTTTACAAAATTTTAGTCATTTTGGTTTCAGACCACAGTCATGAACCATCATCTTAATTCAAGGAAAAAGGTAATCATTCTCTGTTTTCTGCAGAAACTCAGAATACAAGAGGCTATGCTTTCACATTCCCAAGAATGCAAGACTTGATGGATTCTTTTTTTCTTTCTGTTCTCATTCCAGGACAACACATATGCATTGGTGCCTGTGTTGACATTAAAGATCATAGTTCAGGACAGGAATATGAGCCTGCTTGTTTCATACGACGCAGCCAGCAGGATTTACTAGCCCAGGTGCAGCAATGGGCTCCCACAGCTGTCTACATCTGGAACAGTTCAAGCGAGTCATCCCACCACAGGTCTCAGGTAGACCAAGATGCTTTCTGCCATAGCATAGAGTATGCTTGAGCGATATATGTTACAGCAGTGACTCATGGAAGAGCAATATAATGTACGTAGAAATTGAACAGGTTAAGAATGCACGAAGGGTAGCAGCAGTTTACTTCTCCCATATAAAATTTCAGTTTTATTGAATGAACATATTCCTTTAAAGTGAATTGCATAAAATATCACAACCAGAAAAAGACACGTTTAAATGCACATCTGCTCCACCTGGGAGAAGATGCAACTGGCTAATGATGCATAAACTAAGAAAAATGCTAATTGAATCTGGTTAATCTGCAAGGCAGTTGACAACACTAACCTCTGGGTAGCCTCCAACGTCATGCACGTCGATTCCAAGTAGATGTCCAAGTCCGTGTGGCATAAATATTGCACCCAGATGAACCTTCACCATGTCATCTACATTGCCTTTCAGAATGCCAATTTTAGTCAACTCCTCCAGATGGACTCTGTCAGCCAGACGGTGCATATCAGGCCAGGCGACCCCTTAGAGAGCAGAAACGAGCAGCTCAGTTAACTGTTGCTAAAAGTTTTTAAAGATGATTTTCAAAAAGCAGATGTAACACATGTGCTTTTTGTTTATATAAAAATCAAAGGTGGAAAAATGCAACCACATTAGCACAAAACACTTCAAACAAGACAAAATTATCTTAACATGCATGTGAAGCACCGAAAACTACAAACAAGAACAGCAGCAGCACCTTATAATCCAGATCCACACGAAAAAATGTTAAGACACTGTATCTAGGCATGTCTCTGCACATGCAAATGTATCAGGGAGTTTTCTAAAGGAATGTCAGCTGTAAAATGCAGTTATTTAAAATGCAGAGCATGAACTATTACAATCCTATTCTTTTCAATGATGATCACACTCATTTATAACATCTGAGATGGACAGTGCTTTTCTATGCACGTAGAAGATTTAAAGCCCACATCTTTCTGGCAAAGACTCTCTCCAGAAATTAATAATTCCCTTGTGTTAATGGGCTATGTAAAACACTAGTCCTCTAATACACGTACGAAAACAGCATTACAAAATACTTTTGGTTGACTAGAGACAGAGTGCCAGGATACATTAGTTTTCTATTATTTTGGTATAGGATACAATTTTGTTTGACAAACTGCTGGGGGGAGGAGGGAGGAAGAAAGCAGCTCTTTTGTTAGTAACACAGTACTGTCTTAATTAGTTCACCATGGCTTTGAGTCATCATCAACAGAGCAGTTGCAGAGTCAAGACAACTAGGGCTAAGGTACAGTAGAAGACTATTTTCCTTGTTCAATTTTGGCATGATTAAACAAATAAAAACTGAGCAATTTTTAAGGCCAAAACCCCATCAAGTTCCATTTGCTTTAATCCAGTTAAACAGCTCTAGGGTCTTGTGAAAATAAATGTCATATCATAATTACATTAGCACTTTCTGCTTAAAGTACTGAGGCTTCAAAGGCTGAAACAAAATCATCCTATGAGAGTACTTAAATAAAATTCAGTTGTCTTATATGGCTCTGATACAAATGTCAGAAACAAACAGAAGAGCAAGTGACTGCTCCATCTTTCACACCATCCACACAGACACCCATGTGCCTTTATGCTCCCATTAACACTAACTGGCACTCAGCTCAGCATGTTAGTTAACAGGCAGCCTTCTTTTCCCCATCAGATTACTCAGAGATCAAACTTTTTATCCTGTTGCATGCAGCTGAAGAAGCACCTTCCTTGCCCAAACAAGACCGTGAGACAGAGGTGTGCAGCACTGGAAAAACTCTCAGTTTCCGTTTCCTCACAAAAGCCAACAGTGCCCAAGTGGGTGATGCTCACCCACAAAATGTGTGCAGTCTTCCTCACCAAAATGTGCTATTTTTAGTTTTTTCCCCTCCTTTAAAAAGGAATTTAGATTTTTCCTTCAATAAGAATACAACTATAACCAGTTGTTCTTTGACAATTGTATTCAAGATAATTATATTTTACAAGAATTTATGCTTTTATCTTTTTGAACATTGTTTGTATTGCAATTTTCACTTCACTAGATCATCTCTGTTTCACAGCTATCTCACAATAGGCTCCTATCTATTGCATGATACATTGAAATCATTACAATCTATCATATCAATAGTATGGATATCAAACTGAAAGTATTACTGAATCACAGTTGCTTTCCTGTATATTTTATAGTTATTGGATTACAGAATTTCTGTGTGTAACTCCCATTTCAGCTTTTGCACTTCGCAGTCAACTCTAACTTCCCTAAAAGGTTTTAATATTCTTTCTGTGGACACTTGATGTTCTTTTGAGCTCTCTCCCATGATTTCTTAGCTGATACTACAAGTCTTCTATTTTCATCCCCATGACTGCAAAGCCACATGTAACATCTGACGCTGGTCAACTATTTGAAGACTCATTCTCTCTTGATATAAATGAAGGTCAGAACTCTTGTTGCTGCAAGACAAAATGCAACTATATTCTAAATGGTCTGAATCAACTTAAGATGAGGTGCCTGCAAGAACTGAAGATGTGCCTGTTGTTTCCAGTACAGCTTCCCTCTACAGCTCTGCTGGTACTATTCCTCTCAATCCAAACTCACAGACTCTACTTAAAAGAGATACAGAGACCTTTATCAAACTAAGGAAGAGATATAAAGATGAAACTAATCAGAAATAAAAACACATATCCATTTGCAGAAGTTAAACAGTGCAAATGAATGACTCGCAACCTAAATGAAAAGACTGTGGTTGTAAATACCGAGTATTTCTGGGCACTAACCAAATCCATTAGAACCCCTTCTTCCCTCGTCCTTACTTTATTCTTTTTCTGTCATTGAGAAAAAGCCTATTTCCTCTCTCCCCCTCCCACCCAGAGCTCTGCATTCCCCATCTGTTTGTTTTTTATTCATCTTATCTATTTCATTAGAGAGTGAGGACAACAAAAAGCTCCGCTGCAAAATAAATAATGAGTCTGGATGGAAAATCTGAAGCTCTGGGCTCTTTCTTGGAACTAGGGCAGCGCTTAAGACACAGCCCAGTGAAACAACTCTGGACCACTCTTTTATCATCTAGCTGTTGCCATCAGTTTTGCTAGAGATGGGAGACGTACTTCAGCTCCAGCTCTGTCATGCATGCTGCAGAAGCTATAGATGGCACTGAGACAGCTCTGACTACAGGGAAATTAAGCTACTGCTGGAGGCACCTCAAGTACAAATATTATTTTACAAGTAAACAGGTGTTCAAAGTCTTATTTAAAAAAAACCAAACAAAACAAAAAAAACCCCAACAAACAAAACCCCCCAAGTGTTTATAGATAGACTGCATTTTCTATCTATGCATATCTACTTCTATTGTCTAGCTTAACGTTTTATTCTACTGTGACTACAGTGTGCTGCTATTTTTTTACTGTTACATTTAATATACAGTAAACAGAAATATAAAACTCTTATATCTTATTTTAAACCTAAAATTGTATTAGGCTTACCTGGCAACTGGAATCTTTATAATATAATGGTCTGTGCAAACCCAGCTGTCTCTGAGACACGCTGCCATGTCTGCACTCAACTGTCACATACGGTAACTAGTAAGTATATTTGAAGAGCAGAATTCCTCAAATTTTGCTAATCTAATTTTCCTACAAAGGTACTAAGCTTCCAGTAATTGCAAAAAAAGCAGAGAAGGGAGTCAGAATTGAATATCACAGCTAACTTGACTAGGAAAGCCACGAACAGAATTTTTTGGTGCTCTCACACGATGCACAATTCAACAATTGTACACGCCAGAAGGACTTGCTGTGAGAGCATGTGAATCTGTGTGTTAAGAGCACAAAGATATATTCTGCTGAGAAATCTGCGTGCACATCTATGCGTGGATAGTTTTAACACGTTAAAACAAAGAAAACCATAATAAAGAAGCCTCTGCACAGGCAGCCAGGCAACAACCTGCCCAACAGGACAGCATTTGCAGATGCAAAGGAAAAACACTAACTAAACAACACCGAATGAACATTTTGTACAGAGTCCTTATTCCACGGAGGTAACAATGTCATGGACTTGAGCTGTTTGGAGGAGCGGTGGTCTGGTGGAGAGCTGTCACCCACCGCCAGGTGACACAGCAGAAGTCGAACACCATATTAGCATTCTTGTAGCAACAACAAGCAGTTAAAAACCAACTACAAACCGCAACAAAACAATTTCCACAAACAGTTATGTGAGTTACTGCATTGGCTGGCTGATTTGCAACACCACCCTGCACTAACCTCCTACCAATCACCCACTAGGAAGTTTTACTCGTATATTATTCACGACTACCACTTTTAAGCTTTGGTGAAGTTTATCATAGTTGCAGACATGCTTTTTGTGTAAAAAGGTTGGTTCTGTTATTATCTTTAAGCCAATTTATAAGCCAATTATAGTCCACTGACAGATGAGATTTAGAAAGCTAGATTGGAGGGTCCTTGGACTTTGACAGTTTGTACCAAAATGAGTCTGCACTCAAGAAAATCTGCTGATGATGTGTCTGTTCCATTCTTAATTCTCTGCCAAACGAGATACTGGGTAATACAGGTCACTGAACCAGCAACTGGCTCCCCAGGAAAGCTCAGTTACCAAGGCTCATTAGGTTGCAATTTGTTATCTGCCATGCAGCATGTGCTTGGGCGAGAGGCCAAGACAAAAAGCACCTTTTACAACAATCAAAGCATTTGAGATCCCTTGAGATACAGACTGAACGAACTACACAGCAACAGCCAGACAATGGATATGTTCGATAATGAAATGTGACACATCATGGATTGATTAAACAACATGTAACTACCGAGGCTATTAGCTTCAGATACCATGCAAACAGCGTAGCAGAGGTTTGCAGACACGTGAGGTACTGTGTTTAAAACCAGCAAACCTAATTATTAAGTTTACTGAATAGGGTTTTTAAAAATTTATTCCCATTAAATGTCATCTGATATTCTTAGATGCTACTATGACAGATAAAAAAAAATAAAATGAGTATTGTTTTACTTCCTTGAAAATATTTCATCTCTAGTTACCTGTTCGCCAAGCACACCAAATTTCAGATAAACCACCATGTTTTAGGGATTCAGAAACATCATACAAAGATCTCTGCTATAACCTGTGTCCTCTTTCATTGTGGTATTGATAAGGAAGATTTTTGTTCAAAAAAAAAAAAAAAAAAAAAAAGCACTCCTAGTGAAACCAGAAATCAAATGCATCACTATCTTTTAATGATAATACCATAACTTTTTAAACAGCAGAATTAAAAAGATGAGCTGTTATAATGCATCACACTATAAACTGTTCCTCAGTTGCTGTTAACTCACTGGTGTTTTCATTCCAGTGATTATTTTCCGATGTTCTATTAGAAGCTATTTGAGAACATAAAGTAGAAACAGCTTAAAAAAGTAATTTAGAATTACTGTGTGGTATTTAGCCACTTTGGTCAGAAAGTGCTCTGAAAAGGCCTAACAGGATTTTTTTGGCTGCTACTTAGGGTACTTTGTGGTTGTAATGTGACAATGATTAAACCACAAATGATTTAGCAGAGTTTTTTTTGTTGTTCTAGGGTGGGGGTTTTTTGCCAGCACAGATGTCACAATCTTACTAAAAAAAACCGAGTATGGCAAGGTTGTAGTAACTTCTCCCCAAATTGTGCTAAGGTTAAGTTACATTTAATCTTTGAGTGTCCACAGACAAGGGCAAAAGGCCTGATGTCCCTTGGCAGTGCCACTGAAATACAGACAGAACACGCAATCCCTGTCCAGCCAGCACTCGCTGGAGCAGATTAAAATCTGCCAACATGCAGTGACCATAAAACAAGAGGTGCTTAAAAATGCCAACCAAATCCAGTTTAAAAAACAAATCAAAACATCATTTAAATATTAAAAGCAAATATTTCTTTCCTCTTCACTTGGGTGCTAGGGAAAAATTTGTCCCATTTCTCATTTTCATGCTTTCCTTTTGGCCCACGAGATGAAATACTCAGTAGTTGCTCAGTTTTCGAGCTTGGTTTCTTGCAGCACCAGCTACAGCAACTCTGCAGTGGGCTAAGGGATGGGAATCAGAGAGTGGGAAACCAAAATGCTGTACTCAAACACTGACGATGTTTGGGCAACAGTGAAGCTGTTCAAAGCTTCACATACTGTCTAGCTCATGGTATTAGATAGATATATGGATGCCTAATTCAGGGATGCAGTTTTAGGCTGTATTGTAGAACAGCGGCATGGCTGCAACTGGCTGTCATATGATGAGAAGAGACTGTTAACTTTCCCATCCTAAAAAGATGAAGGGAACTAAATGGAATTTGCTGCTGTGTGACCCACGGTACTGACTGCAGGGATTACTAGACTTCAGCCTGCTTTGTGCCACAAGTCCCAGGGCCAAAGCTCCAAACGAGGATGGAGTCCTTCAAAAACCATCCCTCAATTCCGCACTAAGATGCGCTGCCTAACAGGAGTGGGAGTTACTGAAGGAGAACAGGATGACTCCCCTCTGTCTATGAAATTCGGACCTCTTCTTCCAAAGGCTGGATTGTGTTGCGCTATTCGCTGGTACTGTGGCATAGCTCTTGCATCACTATGATGGAAGTTTTAAGTGGTAATGCCACACTCCCCATTTATAAAGAACACATCAGAGGCAACATCAAGATAATAATCTGCCATCCTGAAACCTTAAGAAAAGCAATTTGAATACATGCAGACATGGACCAAGAGAAGGCATTTGTTTCCGTGTCTGAAACAATGCAGCACTGAGGTTGAGAGCCCTGGCAGACACTATGGATTTTACTGCATGTTCCTTTCAAATAGGTGTACGTTGAAGAGAAGAGGAAAAAGATTGGAGGAAGAGAAGTGCTTGGAGGGAGCGATGGCAGTGTGGAAATTTACCCATCTTTGAAGCTTAGAAAAGACTGTTTGGATAAGATCCAGGGCAAACAGCATAATCTATGTCTAGCAGATTTGCACTCTGACAGCTACAGCTGATGCAGTGTCAAGATCGAAGGACTCATGAACTTTGCACTTCAACTCAAAGTACAATGTATAATGAGTGCATTTCCTGAATACTGAACTGGGTGAAAATTGGTGCACATCAGACCGTGTAAAAGCAGCTTATTCCCCCCAGAGAGTTACAATCACAATTGGACAATGTTACAATTAGGAGAAAAGGATTTAAAAAAAAAAAAATGACCCACAACAATGAACAAACATCAACTTTACATCAAAATCAAACATCAACTTTACATCAAAATCCATCCACTAGAGAAAGGCTAAAAAACCTGCAGGCAATTTAGGCTCTAAATCTGTAAAGACCTGTAAATGTATTTGCTCTGTACAAGCAGCACCTTTGAAGGCAGGGAGAGCGGTGGGACCCCCCCATGTGCAGTGAGGCTGGAAAGCTGCAGGTCTGCCCCTGACCCGTGGCAGCTCCTGCAGAAACTGCCCCCAGAAGGGCTGCTCGGGACCTCCCCGGGAGAGGGACGACAGGGCAGAAAGACCCAACTGTTTTAAAGTGCCCAGGTTTAGGTTTTATACACTTGGAAATAACTCAGCGTTATTTTAGTCTTCTTAATGTTGCAGTGGTCACTGTATGCATGGGTCAGCTCCTCGTGTTAGGCACAAGAGGGGACGAGCGGCTCCCAGAAGGTTTCTCAGTCAGACCAGCAGTCTGAAATCCTGGATTTCAACAGATTGCTGCTTGCACAGAGGGACTGGAGGATCTGCTGAATCTGACAGAAAATAACTGCCTTTTACTTTCACCTCTTGCTGTAGGTTACTACTATTCTGAGCAGGGTTAGGTTATGTGGCCAACAACGCGAGCTCCAGTAATGAATGGCACTGTTTTTATTAAATAATATCTTGCAAGAATCAAGGACTGAAACTTGATTGTCAGTATTGTCTGCGCAGCCTTTAGTTCCTTCAGCTGTTATTTCCTAAAGGGTAGCTGATGCTTTAACTATTTATACTGACAAAACCAGAATTAACTTAGCACAGAAAGCTATCCTAATTTTTTGGGGCGTCGCTTTCAGAGAGGCAGTATTCCAGGGGAAACTTCTGAACCTCAGAGCTAGCAAGAAAAATACAGCCAGCTCCACTCAATAGAGAAGAGAGAAAGCAGACTACAAATAGCTTTTTAAAACATAAATTGACAAGATTTACTTTCCAATCTGTCTTTAACACAGTAACATATTCTTAACTGTAAGGGGAGGGGAAATAATACTGTGGTGCCATTCAGAAGGATTTGTGACTATCAAGTCCTGGTTACAACATGTCCTGAAAGCATTTCTTCTTCAGAGAAATTGGTATAAAATCTTCAACTTCTGTCATTAATGTTTTATTTCTGAGAATAATTGCTTTGCTTCAGATATTACAGCAGATTAATAATGATGAGCAGCACTTGGCCTAGAATATGACATGACACAAAATACAACAATCTGCATGGGAATAATTAATATAGGCATTTTTAAATTATACAAACTGTAAAACAGACTGTGCTCCCACACCCTTCCCTGTTGTGCTATTGTCAAAGGGTCTAGTTTGTAATGCAATTTCTTTCTAAAAATTAATCAAAATTAGCTACTGTTTTTATAGAGCACAACAGACAAGCGTGCCCACATGGTATTCTAAGCACAACTCTGGACTACATAAAATAAAACTCAAATGGTTTGCATGCAAAAAATGCCCACTGCATGTGAATGAGAACCTTGTACTTAACTAGGAAGGAATAAATACTAATAACATTTACAATTATTTTATTTAGCTATAATAAACTGTAATCTTATTTGAATACAGTGACAACTAGTCTAAAGCAGTATTCAAAATAGTAGCAAAGAAAACTGAATTCTGAAGAACTTACAGAACTGTCACAGACAAAAAGAAGCAGTAATCAGTGAAGTTGCAAATTTTTACTTCGCATACGTTCGTAAGCACCACTCTGCTCAAAACAGGAACAACTGCCAGGAATATGATCTGTTATGCCAAATACCCTAGCTATTAGTTTCCAATCAAAAAGTTCTTTGGTTATTTGGGTCATTCTAATCCCTGATCTAAGCACTATTCTATACAAGCAAAATTTTCCACTATTCTTTTTTTATTAGAGACATGGTGTTAGAACATGGAACAGGGAATAATACTGCTACTTTGAATTAAAATCACAGCATTTTCTATTGTATTAAATAGATTATTTACGAAACTGGTACTTGTTCACCGAACCTACCTCATCCTTTCAGTCTCATCGAAAGACCCATGCCTCAATATTTAGATACCAAAATGGATTTTGGAGTATGCACCATTCAAAACTTACATTCTGCTGTACAGAAGTACAGAACGTTCACCCTCTGAAGCTTGTATCCACCCCCAGGAGCTTTACTACATGAATCCTTCGGCAGCAGCTGAACAAGGAGGCAGCAAAACACTGGGAAATAAAGTGTCTGCTTTGGTTTGTCCTTTTAATTCAGAGCATCCCTTGGAAGGACGTACACGGGGAAACTAGCTAAGGTGGGCCCCTCCACTGCAAAATGGTTAGCAAACCACACCAATTAATGCAAATCAAAGAAATCAGGAGAAAAGCACAAAAAGTGGGCATAGGATTTCACACAGGAGCTCAACATTTCTGCAGTCACAGCTGCCCAGAGGAGGAAGATGAAGACCAGGTGGGATTAACTTTGTTTAGCATCCTGCACCTACAAATACACAAAGCTTTCTTTGGTCCTCTGCAACCAAGGGGAAACTAGAAAGAGGACTGACCAACACTCAAACTCTAGGCACGACTGCAGCAGCAACCTAAATACTACTATGCTGAGCCTGGATTTACGGTTGCGTACAGTAGGTGGCACACCATGCAGCTGTGATGTTTCATCCTAGTGAACTCCCAAAGACCTGTTCTCATAGTCTTTAAAGGAAGGCCTCGGAGTTAGACCTACAGAAGGGTCTAATGCCTTTCTCTGAATGATTCTGTACCTCACGCAGTTAGGTTATAAATCTACTGAACACAAGAAAGAAATGTCAGAGTGGAAGGGTTACTGCTAACTTGAGAGAAACACCTTCAGACACCTATTCTCAACTGCAAAATGGAAGAATCAACCTGGTGAGGCAATTGTAGCAGGAACAGAAGAGGAACTATCAACTACGGAGAGTTTTCTGTAGTTCTAGCCAGACAGTTGCTGGCCTGTGCTCACTGGTTGTTTGCTTTAACCCTCTTCATTCGGGCTCATTACCTCAAAAGACCTTTGTCTTTCAGGAACTACTTTCTTATTTGCATCTAATCAGCACCTACAGCAAAAAGGGACCTATTCCTCATAGGCTCTAAGGATCATCTGCTATCTACATTATTAATAAAAAATGTTTTATTTGCTTGACAATTATTTCTTTGCCTGAAATATTTTTGACACTGCTTGAGTTTGAATGGGTTTGAAGTGTACTTGACTGTACTTTCTTGCTCAAAGACTACATGGCAATCTTGGTATCAATCAAATTTGCAATATAAATCTTTGATGCTGAAAGAATAGATTTAAGAGCTTAATGACCCCGTGTCTTTATGTGAAACCTGAGTTCTGGGAAAGCTATAAGCAAGCAAGGAATCTTCCAGCTCTAATACAGAGAAACCTCCATCTTCCACTATCAGAGATGTTACTCCTGGGACAGAGATTTTTTTCAAGACATACCTCAACAGCATTTATCAGAAAAGAAAAGCTTCTTGTACAGTAAAATGCAGGACTTAGGGATATCCCTGAGCATGACCTCCAACTTGAAAAAAACGCAGAGACACAAAACTTATAGGGACACCAAACTTATAGGGACACCCAACAGTAATGTCAGCATCCTGAGGAGGAAAGCTTTCACACTGCAGACAGACTGACTTGGTGAATAACAACTTCTGTGCATATTTGGAACTATTTTTTATTTTTTCATTTTATTGAAACAAACAAACATAAATCAGCAGATATTCCCAGCTGCACAGCTAATGTCTGAATGCAATTTTTATTCAATGGGGACTTTGGATATACAAGCTTTTAAAGTCATATAAATGTAGAGATAGGGAATTGAGTGGCTGCCAACCTGGCCTTACTCAACTGTTTCTTGGGAGCAGTTTGATAGACAAAGAGATCTTTTCTTAAAGCTGGAAATTAGGACAACAGACCTTAGCGACTGAGGTGTTTTATTTTTTTCTCCATCTCACCCCAAATACTAACATATATAACTTAGAGAAAAACATGTTTTCTATTCTTTTTTTTTTTTAAACATACACAAGTTTTGCAGCACTACCAGGAATGCTAAGCACAACAAGCTCCTTTCCCTCCTCTTCTCCTGTGACTTTCCATTACTCTATAGAGAAGATAGGGAAGAATGTTCAGAGGTCCCAGTGTGCAATTGCAAAGGGATGAAAGTGGAAAGTATGTGATTGCTCCAGTATCTAGCTCATTAATCTTAAAAGACTCTGTTTGTGATCCAGTGCATTAATCCAAAATAGCTTCAATTGCAAAGCTTCAAGATAAGCACACTTCCTTTTAATTTCTTCTCAACACAGTAGATTTAATTAAGAAACTTTAATGTTTCCATAAATAGAAACTGTATTTAGAAACTTTCTATATGTAGAAACCATACTGTCTTCATCAACTAGGAATTAATTTACAGAACTCTAATTATATTAATATTCTCTTAATGCTCAAGATGTTAATCCAAATAGTAAATAGTCGAAATCATTTGAGCGGCTGGACATGGTATAAATACACAGTCATTTGCTAAAGAATAAAAAAGCAGCTACTCCGCAGTAACTTCTCAACCAGTATTGGACTTACATGTATCACTGACAGTAAAGCATCTATATGAGAACAAAATTATATTCAAAGTTGGGTTAAGTATGAATGCACTTCACGCACCGAAACTGAAGCACATCCTTACCTATTGGCTTGAAAAGTACCACCTCCCCTTTTAAGAGCTAGAGTTGAGCACAAGGGCATTGATTCTCATCAACATCTCCTTTTCTTACACCACTGACATTTCCATTTGCATGTTTCAGAAGATACTTAGAGTCACAGAGTGATTTAGGTTAGGAGAGATGCCAGGAGGGTATCTGGTCCAAACCCTGTCTCAGATTAGGGATAACTTTAAAGGTAGTTCATGTTTCTTCAAGAAGCTGTTTTTTAGAAGTCTTAGAGAGGAACTTTCAGAAAAAGCAATTATTCTACACATTTCTTCAAACAGATTTATATTAATGACAAAGAGCAAACAATACTGGTCTCCCAAGTGTAACGATGGTTAATAAAGCTATTACATTGACATTTGAGCTAACTTACATGACTGGGATAAAGAATGGAGTGAGACAGGATTTGGAAACAATGCACATGTGCCCTTTCAACTTCTTCAGATCTTTCCACTATCAACAGACATGTCAAACTTGCTTACAAGAGGGTTTGATCTACTCCTGCAGTTCAGAGTCAGCTGTTACTGTGACAGTTGTCCATTGGAGGTGCAACAGACAGAGCCAAGACCTCACACTCTACCATTAACGATTACACTATACAAGCTTTGTGAGTTCTGATGTGCTACATGATACTTATTTTCCCTACCGGTATGCTTTTTAAAGTCTGGGCAATTACAGAGAGAGAGCACTACACTAAAAAGAGTATTTTTATGGTTACAGCATCAAGGACTCCAGAGTTAGGCAGTATCAGTTGATGATGTCTGCACAAGCTTTGCTTAGACCCCTGGTGCTGACATGTTACAGATCAGCCCTTTAGTTAGGTGACCATCTGCTCCCTTTAGATGGTATTTCAGTAGTTGCAAGGTCTTTTTGATGCTGCTGCCTTTTTCAGTCCTAAACCAAAACTTTTAAAAACCTTTCAGAGACTTTCAATGACACTCGCTAGAGAAATAGACCTGGTGCTATGCTTTGCAATGTAAGCAGCTGGCTAAAAGACAGTGGACCTGATGCAAGCAAAACTGCAACATCCATTCGTGTGTTACTACAAACATGAGAATTCACATGGATAAGAGTCACAGAAAAGCTTCCATCAGACCAAGCAAAGCTTCCTGCTAACCACAAGACACAAAACCAGAGGAAGCCCCAGATTCATTTAGTTCTAGGGCTACCTTATTTCCAGAAGACCCTTACAAGCATAGCTCCTGCTAGACCACTGAAAATATCTGCTCCCCATATAGTATCTTTTCTATCTGTTGGAAAAGCTGAAAGCATGCAGGAAAAGAAACAAGTTTTCACAAAAAAGAAAGCATAGCGAATGTACCTGAATGTTGCCACTGGGAATTAGCAATCATTCTTGTCTCAGACTCAGTCTCCCAGCAGAATGCTAGGCAACTTGCTTCAAAGACAATTTTTTATTTTTATTTATTAACTTCACATTTATTCATTAATAATTTTCTTTCATTATACTAGCTTCCAGCTTGAAAATCTGGAGTCTGATTTGCAGAAAGGCTGGGCACTTACAGCTATAACAGAGGTCAAAACAGTTGGGGTTTGAGCAAGAGCAGTGTTCAATTCCCTTAAAAAAAAAAAAAAAATCTTGAGTCCGATGAATTTCAACCTTGGAATCTCAAATGAGTCAACAGCTTTTGCACTAGCTTCTTCAGCTTGTCTGCCACTGCCTGCAGAAGGTGAACTGCTGTACCCTTCCACATCACTAAGATGAAGTACAGCTGAACCTACTGCCTGCCAAGCACCTGAGTACTCTTATCATAAGCACTCTGAGAAAAGCTGATGAGGATGTTAATAATTCTGAATTCAGAGCAGGTTTTGAACTGTAGGCAATAAACAGCTCTGGGCCATGCATGGAACAAAAGGTTAAAGTAAATTAGTGAATAGCTGCTCATTAGCTCAGCTCTTTCTATTATGCGTGTTGCATGAAGATAGCAGAGGGATAAACAATGGATGTATCTATAAGAAGATTTTAATTCCAGTCATCCTTGAGGGTGAAATCTCTTGGTTGTCACCATGTACTGTGTTTTGGTTTACACAGTGCAGTTTTGAAGTGCATGAGATGAATTCATTTCAGATGAAAGTAAACTGGGAGATGTGCTCCAGGAGTGCACCTAATGTGCCCCAACCAATTGAGTAAATCTAATGAGATTATAAAACAATGCAGAACTGAGACAAATTAGGATGTTAACTTCTGGAATACTCTAAGTCTGGGAGAGTTGGCTGTACAATTTCACCCTTTTTTAACAATTCTTCTCATGCAGAGTACCTACGAACACAAACTGGTTCTCAAAACTCCTTTCTGAGTAAGAAGCAGATGTTTCAGCCATCGAAGCAAATGAATAGCAATATTCTGCACATTTGTCCCTGTATTTTAGTCTTCTGGAAAAGTAAATTTAACCCAGATGGACTTCATGCATTATCTCCTAAGTAGAAATGTAACATTCCTCTCTGACTTTTTGGATCATCAGCCTGACTTTGTAGGAAAGAGACAATAATCCTGCTGCCACACAAGCATGCCTTTTTGACTCTCTCCCTTCAGTGAGAAGCATCACTGTCTTCATATGAAATCCAGTTCAGTAGTTTCAAAATTGCTTCTTATGCAAGACTGAGTGTCTTTCTCCCCTTTCATTTTAAACAGATTTGGTTTGTGGCAGGAATTGTGACAACTGCATTGAACTTGGGCTATAATCCCACAGAGAGCATTTCTTAACTTTCAGGATGTATTATTTGGCCTGCAGAAGTAATGCTGTTCTTTCATTTGAAAGGTAGGGTGACCCATATATGTGACTTGAGATGTTTGCATGTTTGGCCCATGCCCAGGACGTAGTCAGGTGAATTCCTTTCTATATAAAACATAATGTTTTGGAGTATTTTGAAAACTGTGATAACTGTATATGGAAGTATAAACAAAACGTATTATGAAGTCTATTATCTCTCAGAATGTAAATTCACTTGAGATTCAGGTTCACACAAGAGCTAAATTGAGAAAAGAAATGCAAATCTCTGAACTACACACACCTATATACAATGTTTAAGATTGCCAATAAATGTGTGTCCTTCCATAAACACGGTTAAGTAACTCAGTATTTGGTTAGTGACTCCCTAGAGTACTCACTCCCTATCTTGTAATGAGAAAGACTCTGGGAACCATTAACCTTCTGAAGGCAACAACCAGACGTCCCCTGTGACCCTTTGCCACAAGGCGAAATTAAGGCCCCAATTCTGCCGGTGGAGAGAAAGACCCTTTCCTACAGTTGCTGACTTTGCTGTGTAGACTCTGCACAGCCTGGCCCACGAGGGGTTACTGCCATGGGAGCCAAGCCACTTGACTGCCTTTGATCTTAGGAGCCCTGGGAAATTAAGACAAACAAAAACAATAGCAAAAATGAACAACAGCTCCATAATTCAGAAAATGTGAATAAAATATGATGAGTTGGGGGTTTAGGTTTAGTGCCTCTAAAGCTACAAGCTTTTCTGTCTCTCTTTTCAGAGACCTGAAGTCCCATCAGACAGGGAGAAGAAACACTTGAGAGCTGAATTCACATCATCCCTTCCTGCTCCCCACTGTGACAGCGCCTGGCTCCCCACGAGCGGATCCCGGTGCTTTAGTCTCTGAGCTAACAAATCAGGTTTGTTCAACGAGACAAAGGAGGCTGCAGCCTCTCCCACAGAAACAGCCTTCTCTGGGCAGCAGTGACAACACATTCAGTCTGCATCCAACCCTTCGAGGGGCTCTGGGGTTTCTCAGCAGCCTGAGAAGTATGTGACACTAACCATGCTATGAAGGTCAGTGTTTCTATTTCTTCTTTTTCTACAGTGAAACATTAGCCTTCCAGGAGATCCAATGCCACTTTCAACTAGCAGTGCAACAGTACATGACACGGCAGTTTTTCTGTCTCACGTGTTCAATTAAGAGAGCTAGACAAAACATTTTAAAGTAATTTGGTGGAAGGTACAAAGTAGGTCCACTTTAGCAGGACAAGGGGTGTGATTGGAAACAAAATAATTATTTGAATAGTATCTGATTTTTAAAATGATTTAAAGTTTCATATAAAAGAGGAACTCTCTAACTTAATTCATCATTTCAATTTGAACTGCCTTTAGAACGTTGCAAATTCATTTCAGACTCTGTACTCTTCTGCCAACTACCTATTTGAAGTGTTTCATACCAATTTTAGTAGGAAATAATCTTTGGCCTTTGCTGTCTTTCTGAGAGCTCATCAGAGGAAAATGTAACAACATCGTCAGATTTTTTACATTAGTGGACAGAGGGGTTAAAAGCTGCAAAAGAAGTTGAGTACAACCCACATGGACCTAAAAAGCAGAGTTTCCTGGAGAGTGAAAATGTTTGCTCATTGCAGGACTCTACCCAAATCTGTAATTCAACAGAATATGAAAGGTCCAGGTTGCATCACTACACAGAGGTACCAAATGAATCAAACCAATGAACCAGTGCACAGAACATGTGTTTAACCCACTTTTTGTAGCCAGAAAGTGAATGATTACTAGTCTCATAAACAGCATAAATGCATTTGCACCATTTTTCTAAACAGACATGACAACTAAAGCACAATGAGAACAAAAAAGCGAGTCCCATCTTTTGCCAGACATTAAGAATGGTTTTTCTGTCTATGCATCTCAAACTCCCATGGCTTATAAAGGACCCTGAAACTACTTCTAAGAAATACTTATCCTAGTATGTCCTTATTTTATGACACTCTAAATGAAGTGTTAACTGAGGAATTCTCTACACCATCCCAGGTACAGCATCATATTATCTCTCGAGTTCTGAAGATAGTTTGCATATTATTAGCATGAAATACTGCCAAAGATGTTTCATGAAATTAAAGGCAGCATTGAAATGCAAAGCAAACTATGAAGAGGAAGACAAATCTTGTGGGGAGAAACAGCAGATTATGGAGAATGCACATTGTTATTAAAATGGCAAAATATCTAGTCTCACTTTGCAGATAGGTTTCAAGCGTTGCTCTCTCTTCCCAGCTGCTCTAATGAACAGTGCTGCTGACAGCTTGTGTAACAGGAAAATTACATAAGTTCTGACTGGCAATCCAGAAAGCCCGTGAATTCAAGGCCCAGTGACTGAAAGCTAATACAGTAAATTTAAAGTGTAAGTGTGCTTTGTGCACTCAGTTCATTTTTGTCAAAGCTGTTCTATTAGGAATAGGGAGAAATGCTCAAGTACCTTCAGCAGTGAAATAGTCAAAATCACAGCTGCAGTTAGCTCTAAAAGCATTCGTCTGCTGCCTTGATAGCAGAACTGGAGAAAAGTCAGATTTTCATCAAGCCAGGCAGTTGTTTCAACTATGAAAATGTATACTTGATGAATTAGCTTGCCTGCAATTTAAAGGCATGTGGTGCATTACCCAATGCCCAGTGCTTTCTATAGCTTTTTAAGGCTAATTGATTATCCTTCCCAAAGATGCATACTCCATCCTCGTTTCTCAGCTCGAAACAAACCAAAGCGCACACATGTTCACTCAAACTCTGAATTCAGCATAAGCTACTTGAAAAGATAGCTTCTAGTGTCAACACACGCCAGAGTAACAACTGTCCCCACTAGACTAAAATGAAAAAAAAAAGTGGAAGATGAAAATACCTTTATAATCTTATTTATATGTTATTTCTTTAAAAGAGTTTTATGGAAAATGTTGCGAGTCCTCCACTACGCTCCCTTAGGAGCAATTTAAACATGGAAATTAATTTTGACATCTTATTCCTTTCCAGCACTTTCTAAAATCCCAATATAATTGTCTTCACAGTCTGAATGCGACCATCAAGCTTGTCAATTCCTGCTGACATGTACCAATATTTTACCTGGCCTGACTGCTTTCATTACAGCCCGTGATGACTTCAGCACTGCTTCATAGATAGCCCTCTGGTCAGGAGTGAACTTTCCATTCGCAGGGAAGGTGCAGGTGATGTCAGAGCCGTAGCAGTAATACTCTCCTCCCATATCAAACAAGCTAAAGAGGAAATAGAGGAGGAAGAAAAGAAAATTTAATTCCAAAGAAACAGTAGAACAGAAGACCTTTCTCTTATTTTGCACTTAAAATTCTAGTAGCTGGCCTTATAATCGCCACTTGAATGCTGTTTCTAAGTTAAAATGAGATGACAGTCCCTTGGAATTTCCTAGCAGAAGGGCATCTGCATTACATATAGCTTAAACAGACACCCTATGGGACTCTGCTTGTCCTGGATGGAAACCCTGAGAGAATGCACGAAGGAAGATAAAAAGTACATGAAGAGTCAACTTCAAGCTCTTCAGTTCCAGTTTCTAGGACCTCTTCTCAGAACAAAAAGCATGCCCTTTTTTCTTTCCTGAGAAATGCTGGCACCACATAAAGGGTCTAAACTCAAAACTTAACAGAGGACTGTTAATTAAATCGCAGGTTTTTGTATCTAATGCATCAAAATGCATCTGATGGTTTAAATAAAACATCCCAAATAAAAGTTGACTGCCACTGCTCACAATATAAACATTCCTTTAAGACAAACTTGCCTAACCAGCATTAAAAAACCCAAGAATTATGAGAAGATCCAACCAGAAAAGAACATAATAGCACCATTTTTTGCATCAGAAGCAGAAGAAAAAAATATTAAGTGCTTGCTTTCATGGGGACAAAAAAATCTGTTTTACCCCCGGAGAAGCATATTTGTTCTATACATGAATCAATGATTCACCACACTGATTGCTCAGCTGCCAGAAATCCATCTACAAGAATAGGAAGTGGCTCTCTCCACCCTTGTGAGAACCAGGTTAGACATTTACAATACTGTGCTTCTTGAGCCTCCCTGATAAGGCACTGCACTGGTTTCAACAGGCTCAAAAATCAGCAAATAACCAAATAACCATTTGGGCCAAACAATACTTGAGCAAATAATCCCCTTAGATCGTCATGTATTGATTACAAGAAGGCACATTTTACATGTAAGACTTTGGTCTTGACACACAGTATTTGTGTGACCTCCTGATTTCTGAGATAACGAATCAGAGCTGAAATCTGCTAATTTAAGTGTTCCTCCAACCGCGTCAGACAACTGTATGAGACTCTTATCATCATAATATAATTTTCCTTCACCATGTTGGAAAACCTCTGAGTTTTCTTCCTTTTGCTTCTGGCTTCACAGCAGGGTCAGTCAGACAAAAGAAGCACAGAAGGACGGACACTCCACTGGGGCACTCTCTTTGCCATTGAGTCCTAATTACAGCAGTAATTAGGGAAACCGTGCAGCATACATGACTAGGTAAAGATAAGTATAAGCTACTGCAAAAAGTGCTAGGGCACTCAGCTGTAAATGTCCACCATTTCCAACATAACTGACACTGAAAGCAATGAACAATAAATAAACAAAGGCAATCATGATAAAGCTAAATAATATTTCAGCAGGGTTGGGACTCTTCTCGCTGTAGTGTGTACACAGACACATACTCACGTGACACATACATGACGTGAGACACATACTCCAAGAAATTTTAAAATCCACCCTACAATTTCTTCTGTGAACAAACCTTTGCACTGACTGTGAGCCCTGCTGAAGTCATCAGCAGCCTTCCCAAACCGGGCAAGGTTCACCTGCAGAGAGACTTGCAGGACTGGAACTTCAGGAACAAATGCGAATGTTACAGATGTGGAACTGCACAAGACTTAAAGATACAGAAGCAAACTCCTTAGCTGAATGCTACAGAGAGAACTGAAAAGTTCTGTATGTACACACAGAGCTAATACAAACACGATTAACTTAGACGTGAAAGATGGTATGTTAAACCAGAAAATTGCTAATTGAAAAAACATACTCAACAGACAGACCATAGGGCAAAAAAACCCCATGATTTGACACTCACATAGCAACTGTAAACCAGCCTAGCCAAATCTCAAAATCAGAAACCCCAGCACTGCCTAAATTTTGATTTTATGGTTAGACTCACTTCTAAAAATAACTAATGATACACACGGGAAATCTAAAGATACAAAAACTAGTTGCAGCAACTAAGAACCATATAAGAAGGTGCTAAGCTTTCTAACAAGCCAACAAGATACAGATTTCAGATTAGTTAAAAAACATGTCAACCTATCCCACACTGAACCCTGTCAAAAGCAGAAATCAAGTTTTGTGGTGCTTTGTTGGATTTGCAGCATTTTTGTGGCTCAACTCTGTTGCATTTATGAGTGTAAGTGTCCATGCAGCATGGTGACAGTACAGCTGTGACCAACAACTTCCATCCTCTCTGTCCATACTTACTGGAAGTTGCTATGCTTTCTATATTTCACCTGGGGAAAAGGTATTCTGAACTTACCACAGGCAAAATTTTAGCTATGTCTTTAACCTTACAATTATCAGCATTTTCTCAAACCCATTCATCACTCAGTGGTTGTTAAATAGTTTTTTGAGTTACTTCAGCACTGAGTAATGGAAAAAAAATATCATAAAGTTGATGGTACACCAAAACAAGGCTCCCAAGTTGGGAAGCACCATTTGTTCAGGTTTCTTGGCTTTCAGACAAGAGGAGACATGAGGGAAGATGATCTTTCAAATTCCACCGCAGAGCACAACACCCCATCCAGCCTGTATGCTTCACTGAAAAAGCATCCAAACCAAACTGTACGTTTGGGAGATATTTTGGCTCTTACTGGGAATTCTCTTCCATTTAACTTCAGTTGGGAACATATCCATTAGTTAAAATGTTGCCCAAGACATGGAAATATACCAAATATTGTAGTTATTCTGAGGAAAGAATGGGAGCCTAAGAAGATCCCAGTTTCGTATCTTTGCTTGACAGGCAAAGTAAGTGGTGAAGCACATTTAAGTTGAATAAAATGCATGTGAGCTACTATCTTCTGTTGCCTAAATGGAAAAAGTTTCTAAAAAGAGGTTCCTTAATTCCTGGTTCCCTAGAAAAAATAAATTTATTTTACCCTGAAATCAAGTAGTAAGTGCTACTAACATGCTAGTAAGAGAGATACTATTAATGCATTTTATTACATTCTCAACTGCAGGCACAAAAGTACCTGCTTCATAATGCAGTCTTACAAGGATCATGATTCTATGGACATAAACAGCTACTTAATGTATTTGTACTGTTACCAAATCTAGAAGTGATCTAAACAAATAAAATGCACAAATAAAAAAAGGCCTTATAGGTATCTTAATTTATGGCTTATCTTTTAAGAATTGTTTAATGTTAAGTAACATACGCAGTAATATAACAAAGCATCTTCAAACTCTTTCCCATTTAGATCAATTGCTACACATTTAGCAGACTATGTTGTCTTACAAAACTTAATTGTGAATTCAGTTTTCTGTTGAATTAAGATGAATTTAACCCCAGAACAACCCTTTCCCCACCCCTTTTTCAGCAAGGACGCAATTGTTAATTGCTGATTTCAGTGAATGCAGAGATGTGTCTGAGGTTGTCATGAAGAGGAGGGTGGCCAGAGTAGGAGTGTCGCTGATCAGAAAGAGGCACATCTTTCTATCTCAAAGCTCTCACCGATATAGCTTGAAGCACAGCTCAATCTCTTTCAAACCCTTTAAAGAGAGAAGCTCATCTTGCTTTGTATCACCTTACTGGGAACAAAAGCATACCTGGCTTCATGTGTAAACCAGATTTAACAGTCAGAGGACTTGAGCGCACTCTAAAAATTCTATGTTACTGTTTCAATTTGTTTTCTGGACTTATTAAGAAGCATACCATAAGGAAAAGACGCATGGTGAAAATACTTCAAACTCCTCCTTGGAAGCATGGGCATAGCTCTCCTAAAGGAGGCTCCAGTTCTGTGTACATAAATAATCTTTCCACCCAAACATACTGCAAAATATTGTAAACATTATTAATTAAAACTGAACAATGCAAAATATGAGAAAAATCAGATAGCCTGTCAATTGCTCTACTGTCAGAATGACTTGCTTACATATCATTAATACGTTAGCCAACAGGGTAAAACAAAAAAAAGTTGCTTTCTGCATCCAAGAAGTCACCTTTAAAGATGACTAAGAGCATTTCATTCCTTTCACAGGGAAAAAGTCTTGATACCACAGCTTAAAATATTTTTATACATAAAATGATATCTATCTGAAAAGAAGCAGAAACAGGTGCTTCCTGCCCCAGCCTTGAAGAAAGGACCAGGCAGACGTGCCCCTCCTTATAGGAGCTTGTGAGCCCTTCTCCAGCAGGTCCCTGCTGCTGCTGGCAGTGGCCCTCTGGCATCTGATCAAACTGGGGTTCTGTTCCACATGTAGGAATGTAGGACAAGAGCTTGGAGAAAATATTTCAAGTCTTGTTGATTTTAAAGTGAATACAGGCCTTTAAGTCAGTACTGTAACTCAAATGCTATCCAACACAATGCGCAAAGCTCCTTCCCCCTCCTGCTCCTCTGAAACAATACAGATGAGTAAGACATGGCCATGTTACTTCCACAGAATATTGGCACCACAATATGCAAATTTATAGTTACATTTCTGGCTTTCAAGCCCAGATCGATTTTAGCTTTCTTAACCTCTGACTGTGAAGCATCACAAACGCTTTTTGTAATACTTTAGATCTGAAAAATGTGGACTATAAACAGCCATGGTTCTCTTCTTCATAAAGTCACTGTATACCATTTTTTAAAAAAGAAAGCCTCATCTTCCTCTAAGCATGTGTTTTACTTTTATAGGCTTGCTGACACTTTTATTGTCAAATAATTTGAAACTGCCAAGCAATGAAGCAAATTATGGCCAATATCACAATGGGAGGCAATCCTTTATTTGGGATATCTGAGCCATGTGTATGAATCGTAATGATCCAGTTGCCAGCCCAACCCAAAGACAAGCTCTCGCAGGCATTCCTTGGGAAGCCTACAGCTATTCCCACAAGCTAGCACGTAAAGCTGTCACCTTCCTGCTCCACACATCTGCTTGGTCTGTACACTCAGAACTGGATCTCCTCACGATAGTTATAAAAGAAAAAAAGATTGCTTTTCTCCAGTTGTTAACACTGCAGAGTGGTAACTGCAGTGAAACCTGGGTGGTTTTCCTCCTCGTCCAACACACTCCGGCACGAGGTTGTGCTGAATGTCACCCTCCCGCAACCCACGTCCTCCCCAGCTTCTGTTCGCAGGAGGAAACCTTCCTTTCCCCCCAGTGAGTCTGCAGGACTGACAATTAGAAAAGGGTATGAAGACTGATGCACTTTACTCAGCAACATTTTCACAGGTCTTAGGGTTTTGAGCCATTATTAACCAACACGTTCAAGAGCAGCCACGCAGATGAACTACTGCCAGTCCAGTCCTAGGACAGCAAGAATGAAGGCACACACAACCTTTTCCTCCTCTTATTGCATGCAATAACACCAAGTCATCCTCAGATGGAGATTTTATTTTGTGTGATCTTGCTGTACTCTTCTCTGAGTTCACAGAGAATACTCTGTGCTTTACACTTCATGCAGCAATTAAACCTTTAAGTATTCACACACTAACAAAATCCAACCATTTGTTTGGTTGAACACTTGTAAGCCATTTCAAGCTTAAGGGGATCTAGGTATCAGCATTTCTATGCGATACATCTTTGGAAACGTGCCAAGTGATTTGGAAATAGGGTGGTTTGGTTTAATAGCAGATCACAAGAGTGATTTATAGTAAATGATATCACAAGGAAGAAAACACTTTTTCATTTACTTGCATCCTGACAAGCCAAGAGTTATCAACTGAAAAAAGCAACACCAAGTACGATAACATCGCAAACCCCAACAGAGAACTGGAACAGTATAGTCTAAAGTATAGTCTACCATGCTCAGGAAGGTGGTTCTTTTTAAGAGGTGTCCTGCTGTGACCACCTTCCATCTGATGTGCATCCTGAAAGCTTGTACTGGCTTTGTCTTGAAGCCAGGCTTGGCTCACTGATTGAAGGCCAGCTTTTTGTTGTCAGCACCCCTGGAGTCAAGAGTAAACTTAAAAAAATGTCAGGGAATATTTTTTATGTAGGAAATAGAGTTCTGGGTATTCCCAAGAAATATTTTTTCTTTAAGCCTCCTGTTCAAAAGAAGATCCTGTAGCCTACACAGGTAATGTGATTATAGAGACACAAATTTGCTACATGATTACTCTTCATCTGTCTGTGATTTACACAACCATGTGGCCCCACGTTTTTGTGTTTGTCCTCAGCCATGTCTTTTCATCTTGTCTTCCTTCTCCATGACTTTCCCATATTTGCTCCTCTTGTAGCACTGTCTCACGTAAAGCTTTTCCAGTCTACTATAGATAATGGGAGGCTTGTCTCAACCTTCTCTCAGAGAAGACACCAAGGTATGCTACTAAGCTTTGCTCAGAGAGGAAGAGGCTGGGAAAAAAATAAATCAATCTGTCTACATTGACTTTTGAAGGCAGATTGCATGCCTGTACCTCTAGAATGCCACCTAGAGAGACCTCAGTGGCTGTAGCAAACATATGGAAAACTTTGAGCTGTCTGGATTAACAAGAAAAAAAAAAAAAAGAGAGAGAGCAACCAAACAAAAAATCCTTCTCCAGGTGTTTGTGCCCTGCACTGCCCAGGGTTTCCTCTCACTACAACAGACACAGAGACAGCAGGCGGGTGTGCCCAGCTCTGCTGCTCCAGCCCTGCTGCCCAGGAAGCATGGCCTCCTCAACCAACAACAGCCTGCAAGTGACCTCTCTGACCGTGATATCAGCCAAGCAGAACTTCTTCAGATCCATTTATCTCACAGGATATGAAATCTCAATCTCACGGAATTCACCAAATGAGCTGCATGTAAGAGTTGGCTGAGTAAACACCCATGGCTTCATATGCTGTTTTCACACACAAGTTAAGAAGGAGCCCCTTGCTTACATTTATTTCTTGTAGTGTTTATCGCTTGAAGAAATCTAAGACAACAACCTTAAGCTTCTGCACTGAATAAACCAATTTCCATGATCAAGTCTAGCCCCTCTTCCATCCCTATTCATTGCACATTAATGTCTCACTATAAATGTTAAGCTTGCCAGAGGAAAAAAAAACCAAAACAATTATGGTTAACTCGTTCACAGCTAAATTCATCTGAGTGCCATCTTCCAGTGGTTCTGCTAAGCAGAGGAATGTCTCCAATCACAGAATCACAGAATGTTAAGGGTTGAAAGGGACCTCAAAAGACCATCTAGTCCAGCCCCCCCTGCCAGAGCAGGACCACCTAGAGCAGGTCACACAGGAACACGTCCAGGCAGGTTTAAATGTCTCCAGAGAAGAAGACTCCAGAACCCCTCGGGGCAGCCTGTTCCAGTGCTCTGTCACCCTCAGTGACAAATAAGAGAATTTGGAACACAAAGCTACTGTTTCCGGGTTAGGAGAAGGAGGCAGGAGCAATGGAGGCTTCACAAGATGTAGAAGGTAAAGTATCCGTGCTGCCAACTTAAAACACCTCTGCTAGACCCATGCAGGCAATATGTCAGAGATCAGGAAAAGTCTCAGGTGAAGTTCTGAAAAAAGGGTTACCTGTTTGACTTGTCTTTTTGCTGAATGGATGATTTTTTGTGGCTTTATTATCCTATGTCTATGTAAGTAAAAGGCTAACACTTTTTTTTCCCCATGATGAAAACCAGGCCAGTGTCCCAATGGTACAGGTTTGTTTAGTTTTAGTTTTTCTTATCATTGTTCTTGGGGCTGTTCATGCAATCTCCAAACTATGAGTTCTCAAACGGAATCCACCAGGCAGGGGTTTCAGAGTACTCTACAGAAGATGACAACTAAGTGCAGTAATCAGTCAATATAGCTGCTAGCCTTTCCACAACCAGGTCCACATTTTCAAGCCAACTGCTCCATAATGAAGGCAGCAACTAGCATTTCAGAAAGAGGCTGCCCATTCCCTAGCCAAGTGTGCTATTTTGCCAGTTAGAACTTTTTTTTTTTTTTGCTATTTGGAAGAAATACCTACTCTTCATGGCAGCACCTCAAGTTGAAAAGTACAGCAATGTACAACTGATTTCAGAAATATTCTTGCCTTGAAGACCTAAACTGTCTCAGTCTAGACATGGAGCAGTATTACACTAGAAGGACTCCTCCTGAGGCACCAGCTCTTCAAGACTGTGCTTCCACCATGGGGTAACAAGTGGTTCCATGAACAGACACAAGTGAAGACCCAATGCTGCTCCACACACATGAACTAGAACTACGTTTGGTTCAGGGGTGGTATACAAAGGGTGTGTTGGAGACCAGCTGTACCTTCCCTCTGAGCTGTACAAGGGTTTAAAGGCCAAGCAGACTCCCTCTAAAATTGTATTTTGACCTATACATTTGACTCACACCAAGGAGAAAGATTTTGCTACTGAAATCCAAGATAAGCAACATCCATCAGGAGTACTTCTGTCACACTTTATGTGTATCTGTATTAACAAAGACACTGGCATTGATCAATGATCAATAATAAATCTAGAGCTATTAAAAGCACACTAGGCTTCACCCTCCTTGTTTTCTTTAAAGAGATGACCATCCTAGTCAAATCGGGCCAACAGCAGCCAAAGCAACTTTATGCTCTGTTTTTTTCAGACTATGGTGGGAACACTAAGCTTAAACTATGACCAATAAGTCATTTGCAGATGACAATTAAAAAGACATTTCACATACACTATAGAGAGCATAAAATTAAGAGATAGATCATAACACAGCACTTAAAGGAAAGCTAAAATTTGTTACAGCAAAGACACTAATAATGCCTAGTGACCTCTGCTTTGGTTAAAAGGCTTATACATTTTTGACAGTAGGCAACCGCTTAGCCAGAGTTAATCAGTACTAACAAAACACCTACTCAATTAGGCCAAAATTATTGTTAATTCTAGCAAATATATTTGTCTATTTTTAATAAAATTCAATTTTTATAGATTAGCATAAAATTAATATAGTCTACAGGTACAATGAAAATACTTACACTTGATGAGAATGGTAAATAATAATCAAACCAGAGCAATCAAGCCAAAGGAATTATTTCAGAAATGGATAGCCCATTGATTTTGCAATCAACCAGAAAGTAGTAGCAACGTACTTCATATGAATATTAGAAACAAAACCATAACTAACAACAAGTTGTTTCAAAACTGCAGACTGAAAGGTTAAAGCTAACCATAGTTTTTGCATATTATTACAGCAGCAAACTTCAAAATGCATAAAAAATGCACGAGGACAAATGAAAATACTAGTCTCACCCACATAAAATAGTTGAGCATTTACATCTGACACATTAATATCCTGGGATTTTAAAAGCAGTGCTTTCAAGAAGTAATAAATACAATATTTTGTTCCGTAGGATAAATTGTTTTAATAGCAGACCATTAAGTACTTGGGGTGAAAAAGGGAGGACTTCTATTATCTGACGCAAAAAGATCGGTCAGCTCCTGCTTTTTAATGCAACATTGCCCCCACCTGGACAAATGAATTTCAGTTTACATGCTGGCATCGGCACTGTAAGAGCTGAAACAGTGTAAATTCCAAAGAAGAGTTTGGAAAAGAGTCACAGCAAACTTCTATCATCCTTTGTCATATACTTTTTTCAAGCTTACCCAAGACTTTTAGTTGACTTAATGAAAGTGTTCTCAATATTTTTCTGAAATGATAGCCACTCAGTACTCATAAAAAGTTCTTTTATATTAATCACTTATTTCTGAAAAAAAAAGAGAATAATGCATTTTCTACAAATAATACTGTATAATATTAAGATTAATATGCTGATAGTGTTTCAGTGCAGTAGGTATACTGCATATGAATTTTGTGTGTATATATGGAAGATAAATGCACATAGCTTATACAGAAAATCACAGACCTTTTGACTGTAGAAAACCTTATATTATGCTTTTAGATAAGGAAGTAAAATTACCAAAGTAACTTCTATTTTACCTAATAGAAGACTTAGCCTTCATGGATAACCATAAACAACTGAATCTGACCAGTTCTTGCAATAAGCAGGTTTCTTTTCCAATATTCTTCACACACCTTGGAGTGACAAACAACTCCGGGAAGCCTGAAAAGCGTCCTTTGTCTCTTCAGATCAATTAAATAAAAAGCCCCAAACACTTACCTTCCCTCTCTGTTTTATCCAGAACAACCTTTCCCAAGTACCTGTACTTGCAAGTCAAGAAAAACTCCCTATTAACAAAGCTTCTGAAATAGAAGGAGCGCCAGAAATTTATCAGGATCTTTTGCTAGCACCAGAAGCTATAACAATAAGAAAAGAAATATTAAAAGGTACTTACAAGAGCCAAATGGAAAGAAAAAATCTCAAGTTTAAAACAACTTGAGTGGAATGCATATTATACACATAAAGGCCATGGTCCTGGAAGGCTGCTGTGCCTTTGGTCTGGCAAGTACAACACGTTACCAATATCAAAACATGGGACAATCATCATCTTCTTCCAGAAAGGAGTTATTTTAGTGCCCCCTGGTGTCAATATTATTCTGATGCCTTACACTTGCACTGGGCTATTAAGGAAAGAAATAGAAACAAAAATGTTCCTCAGAGTTAAATTACTCTGATAAAGTCTTTTACAACACTGGATTGCTTTCCATATCCCAGACACTATCACTTGACTAATGATGCCTATGAATACAGCCAAGACACATTTAACACAGATGCATTATGCTACTGTACTTTCACAACAGGATGCGTTTGATTTTGTGACAGTAACAAAACTTCCCTAGTGCTTAAATTCTGGTACCTGAATGCAATAAAATTATTTGCAGGTAAAACTTGTTTTATTGCCATCACCAGCAGGTTGTGGAAACTGAGGTTTTGCAGCAAGAAACATCCTGCTTCCCCACAGATACTGTACTCTTCTCAACACTTTCACTGAAATCAGTGAGCTTAAATCTGACAGTGTTAAAAGAAGGTCAAATAAAATGGAAGTCATCATCTGATGATCCAACCAGCTTCCACTTAAACTTCTAAAGTTAGCTCTATTTTACTAATACTAGATAGTTCCACCATGAATACAAGGTTAATGGTCTCTCTCTGAGGTCCGCTGGACTTCACAAGCAGTTGATGCTGTACTCCCCTTATTTATGCTCCCACCCGAGCCCTCTTAATAACTTGCACTCTGGCCCTTAGTCCGGGGAGAGCTCGTATCCCCCGGGAATTGCTCGTGCTGTGCCGGGCCCTGGACCTGCAGGTGGACGTACCAAAGCACCCGGCTTCCTTGGGGGTGTGCGGAGCAGACACAGGGGCAGGTGGGGACCTGCCCAAATGTGAGGAAAGGAGACGATGCTGTGCATCCAGCAGACTTCTGTTAACACTGTGACTTAGGAGGATATTTCAAAATGTTCAGAATGCCAAGTGCTTCAGTGGAATTGACAATTAATTTCAGTATTTTGCAAAGCCAACTAACCCTCCAAAATGTCATAAAGTGCTTGAAGGTCAGTGAACCTGCCAATAAAAGTCGCTTGCTAAGGGCTGAATTTACACTGAGGCACATTTGTTCGATGCCATAAGACGACCAAGAGCTGCAACTTGTGGTAACTGCAGAAAACCATCTCAGGTAATAGCCGTATCTATTTCAGTGACATCTGGGGTCAGGTTATTTTCTCACATTTCTGTTATTTACACATGAGCCTTATCATGAAGAATCAATCTTTATTTTAAGATCATAGAAGCATTTTCTATTTGTCAAATGTCGCAGGAGCCCTGCTGATCAATTGCAATAAAACAATCAACTCCTGACGTGCCTCCAGCATGCAGCAATGCCATGAATCCACAAAGGCAAGCTGCACAAGCTGCTAAGCAGCAAATTGAATGCAATAAACTATCATTTTCCTGAATACCTTCTCAAAGTCAGAATGTAAAGCACACACTTCAGGTTCAGAACCTTCAACGGTTCCTGCAACAAACCACTGAACCAGAGAGGTGAGAAGAGATGTTTGCCTTGCCCCAGGCTTCCTCTGCTGCACCCTATCTGTTCTTATGGCCAGTTTTCTCCTTCCCTGACACCCATGGTGCAGACCCACCCGGCTGCACTGGTAGGGCAAGGGCAGAAGACAGAAGGGAGGACACAAAAGGATTTGTTGCCTTCCTTTTTAAGAAGGCAGATGTTTTCATTTTTCAGAAGGCAGATGCTGATTTGTTGGGACCATTGCTTTCTGAAGAAACACACTGGCTTAGACTGAACTTTCCATGGACATTATTTCCCAGGGTCAAGTCATAACTTTCAGCCAAAGTCAGAGATCAATCTGAGGAGAGCTGAAACCAGATGTTTCCATCTCCCATGAGGGCTCTCTAACCACTGAATCAATCTCTTTCCCCAGTGCTAACAAAAGTAAAATAGCTGCAAAAAAACCCGTTGATGAGACAACTTACATAGGAAGACCAATAATGCAGGGGACACCATTCAATGGACAGGAGCCCCAGGTGCTCACTTGCTCTTGATTTTTGCATACCAGGGAGTCAAATCTCTGCTCCTTGAATTTATTTGGGGCTTTTTACTTCTTGAGCAGCAACTTTTATTTTCATTCTACTCCCCACTAAACTTTGAAAGACCTTTGGTTGTCCAAACTGGATTGTGAGGGCTGGGAGGGTGGCTCAAAAAAACCCTGGAAAATTTCATTCGGTGATTTTCTGGCCCTGGTCTTGATGGAGGCCTCTTGTGAACCGGGCAGGAGACCGTAAACTACAACAAGCACTTTTGCTTATGACTCCACTTTTCATATTTCAAAACACAGTTACAGCCTCCCTACAGAAACAGCAGGCGTCTTGGCACACAACGAGTAATGCAATACCTTGGGATAATACAGAAAACCTCAGTCTTGGGCTCAGTTTCTATCCAAGCTGTCACAGGTTTAGGATGACAGAAGAAAATCAGTATTTGTACGTTAGCCTGGCCATACATCATCACTGCAGGCCATAGTTTGCAACATTCTGAGCAAGGTGATTCTATTTAAAGGTAATACCAACTGAAAGGGTAGAGTGCCTAGAATTGTGATTCTCCAGGGTGGTCAGCCTACCCATTTATCTGCGTGACTTTTTTGACCATGGAGAGAACAGACACTTGCTTAGGAAAAGAGTTTGATTTAAACCATATTGATCATACTATTTAAATGTTCACCAAACAGATTCTATAGGACATGAATCATTAATACAAATGACGGACTTGCTGTTACTGAGTATTTACTTTTATATCAGTATCAGTTAAGTGTGCATATCTATTATATATCTAAGCTTGCCTAAAAATATTGATTTCTATGTCAATCATAATAATAATGCTTCGTGTTAGTTAGCTGTTTTGTTTTTAATATTTAGACTGAAAATGACAGCCCTCCTTTGCAACAGAGTCCACATTAGCACGAAGTGTCAGAAATTCTCTTTACAGACCTTGCCTTGCACCGAGATCGTTTGGAACAGAAACTATCTATAAAAATGTGGGTTACGATGCCGTATCAAAGATGTAATTCCGTACCAGTTTTTTACAGAAGTAATAAACCCGTTCATTGTAGGCTAATTTTCCAAAATGAACGTCATAAAACCAGGGTGTTCTAGACCTGTCACAGGTTTTTAAGGAGGAGCTGGAATAACAGTCTTTAAAACAAATGAATTAAAAAAGAAGTAACAGAAGTGTTTTGTCTACGATCAGCTACTGTTACCACCAAATCCTTGTAACTCATATTCTTAAAAGAGCAAACAAAGCATGAACTTGAGTCTTCCAAAGAAGCACGTCATTAGTCTTCCAAATGTATTTTTTCTAACATTCAGGTGCTTTGTTGACGCATTTACTGACACTTACTGCACTGCATTGCTTTGCACATAAAAAACCTGAGAAGCACATTTCTGCAAAACTCTTGAATGTTAAGTCATATGCACTAAATAATGTTAAGGAAAAGACATGAAATTCTACTAAATAATTTAATAAAAACCATACCAAGTACCCAATCTTCCAATTCTATTATATACAAGTACAGGAATCATTAAATACCAAAATACTGTCAGAAGCAGAAATAGCCCATAAAACATTCCTAACTCTTTTTCCAAACGCAATGCCATTTTGTCCCTATGTTCAGGGCTTCCTAAGATTATCCAACAGAGGGCTCCCAGTAGCTATTAAAAACCTTAATTGAGAGTCAAATATAGGAACTCTAACATACACATACAAATCAGCATACTGTCCTTTTAATAGCCTGTTCTGTATGCACACACACACGTACCTACACCCAGTTCAGAACTCTGTAAAAGCATACAGTAAAAGCATACAGGTAGTGCCTCCTCATAGTTTTTATGCCACTAAAGTAGGCTATCTCAAGACCTTTTCCAAAACACTATTTTTAACTGTGGAAAATTAGTATCTTTTAAAACTGTTGTTACACAAATGAAATGTTTTCTTCTGATTATTTTCTTAGTATTTTTTTCAAGGGGGAGTAAAGAAATGTGAGCAAAATTTGACTGCTACGTGAGTACCAGCCAGTGCAAGGGGCGAGGACAGAGACCGAAGCCCAAGCGGCTGCCAGTGCACATGGAGCACTACCTTGCTAAAGCTAATCTACACCCAACAAACTTCACCTCATCAAGACTAAGATGCAACTGGACCGCTTTAGCAAGAGGATGTTTCAAAACTAGGTTAAACCCTGTTCTCATTGTTGAGATGGTTACACAGTAGGGTTGCGGAACAGTAGTTCAGAAATGTTGAATTAAGCAGTGTATTTGGTAGATTATGCTTTTCTGACATTCAGATATCTGAGGCTAATTAAACCCAAACTAGTTTTTTTTTCATTTTACTAACACAGTTGGAATCTGAGTTTGTGAAGAGTCTTGGTATGTGCTGTTAGGGTTTAGGAAGGACTTCCGCCATCCACTGAAGTGTCCTCAGAGACTGTAAGTAAAATGGTCCTATATATATACACTTCACCATGAGGTCTTCCAGTAATACTAATCCCCTCACAGTTTAAAGGCCTCGATTTTAAATATTGAGCATCACAATGCATTGCAGAGTACCTTCTCTCAGTAAAATACACTGAGACTTCCTGTAGGCTACAAAATTTTTGGGAAAATTTAATCAAGTTCCATGACCAGTTCAGTACCATGTTGGTGTGTCCTGCCTGATCAAAGAAGTCTCACAGCACATTATCTATGCAAACACAAACACCTGCAGATGTGCCCAGAACATCAGCCAACAAGGCATATTTTTTTACTTCTGAGTAAAAAGATTCCATTTGTTTTCCATAATAGCTTTTGAGCTTAGCTATGATAATACCAATTTGCTTTCCTCCACACCTTTACGTTCAACTGTGAAAATACCTACCTGCACTCTTTTTGCATGTGCTACAAAAGTAATCTAATAGATACCCTCCCCTGCATGTTGGTGATTAACTCTTCCAAAAGTAATTCTGCACTTCTATAAATGCAGGCTTTTTGACTGAAGTCTTAGGGGGTGAAATACAAAAGCTATATTCTACTATGTTACACACCACGCAATTAGATTCGTATTTCAATTTATAGCAACATATTTGGTGCTTTCATTCACCCTGCTTTTATCTGCAGTCATGTTGAAAAGCATGTAGACATGTAATGCGAGTAGAGAAAACCGTATGGTATTTGCAACTGCATTATGGCAATGCTAAACTCTAAGTAAAAACCTTTCTAGAAATTTTGTCAAAATACAAATCTAGAAGCACCCAGCCCTAACCTGAACTGAGATGAGTTTCATCTCCTCACACATTCAAAATCTATTTTCAGACCAGGGTGTCTGGGTGCATATAAGCATTTGGAGGATCTAATCCACACTAATGTGATGCAATTCTTTAAGAGTAGCCCACACTCAACTCATCAGAGCCAACCTCAGCTCATCAGAAGTTCAAGAGCAAACTGAGATGCTAATTTTTGCATCTGCCCTTGTACTTAGAATACAGCCATTTCTTAAACTAAATCCTAAGTGCCTTTGGCATAGAAATGTTTGAAAATAATTTCTCTTCCAACTGGAGATGCGGGTGTACAAGACCTTTGGAAGAAACCTGTAGCATGGAACATTACATTCTACTTTAAAGATTTGGACTTCCATCATTATGCAGCCATCCCTTTATTACTTAAGTCCAACAGTACACAAAATGCATGTATGGAAACAGCAGTAGTGTAACAAAAATATAAAATGGACTCTAATCCTTTACTTACCACAAGTCTCCGTCTTCAATAGTCTTATCATTTGGGGCTCCAGCATGGCCATAGTGTAAAACAGATGAGTTCTCCCCACTGACGGGTGAAAAGAAAATTCAGCATAATTAATGGAACAGGAACATTAACATACACAACATAAGAAGGAACACTGTAAATATCTGACATTGTAAACATCAGAGTATTCATGTATTAAAGACAAAATTTTGCAATCTGTGAGAGCTGCCATAGGCCCTGCCCTAGCGTGGGCTGTAGCTCACTCAGCAGAAACATGTTCAGAATTGGCATTTTGCTACTCTGGCTGCAAGATAGGACCTTTCTGTAGAAGGAACTCGGCACAGTTCATGTAGATACTTCCCACATCCAAGACAAGTGTTAAGGAAGCAACTATGGAAGAGTAATTTTTCAACCTATGCCCTTTTTTAATTACTAACTGGTATGTTTCTCTATGTGAGATTAAGTACTCTGAGGCATAAATCACAAACTGCCACTGGAGTCACATCTGACATCTCTGAAATGCTCTAGGGACTGGGACTGAAAAAATTTATCTGTCCAAGTGAACAGTTTCAGTTCACCTCTGGCATGGCTATGCATGATCTCTGCTGGAATGCTCAGGGAGCATTCACAGCATGCAATGGCAGCAGCAATAACATGAGAACTGCCACTCCATTCTTACCTCTTATTAAACATCACATTACAGAGATTTTTATTCTGGAAACCTTTCACACTAAACTGCTGGTTCACAGAAATAAAACATCTCTTAGAGAAGGATGGACCCTTGTTTTGTGCTTCTGAAGCTCCATGATCCAGGTGGTGGCCTACATTTGTCCCTGGCATCCTCTCTTGTCTACTGATATTCCCCCAGGTCTATCAAACATCAGCTAAGACTGGTAAAGATCTTGAGCTTTACCTATTTTTCTTTTACTGTTCTATGATAGGTACTCTCTTTTTCTCTTCAAAAAATGTGAAGAATTGTTTCATATAAAAAAATAAATGTGTTGGGACAGGGTTATGATGGCAACTCTCTGACTCCTCCAGCTACCCTGCCAGTCTGTATATCTCAACTTTCACCAGAACTGTACTGGTCATCCTGCTCAAATTTGATTCTTCCAAGTGGAACAGCTTTGAATTTTAGGTGAGAAGAATCCAAGGCTCAATTTCAATGAATCTTTTGCTGTGTCTGGAGTAAATGTGCTGACATATTACTCATAAGACTTCTGATATGTGCAATTACAACAACAGTAAACATGCACTGTAGCTAAAACGATACTACCTTCAAGATACAGTAAGTACTTGTGATCAATCAGGTATTTCATAGATCACTGGTCATTCAGCTACAGTAACTCCATAAGCAATAATTATGGAGGAAACACACCTGAGGCTTCTGAAGGCTCTCAATCTAAAGGGCTGAATCATGTTTAAATTTTGAAAGTCATAGGTTTTTACTGTTAAGTATTTTTTACCATATAAGAATCACTATGTAATAAGGCAGTGAAGGACAATGTTTCAGAATTATGGGAATGATTTTCTGATACAATGTGTATTTCTTAAAATTATACATGCGACAAAGGGAAAAACTGAGGTTGTTAAGTCAAGCGTTTAAAAACCCCACAGAATTAATGCTGCAACAAATTTGTTTTGTGATGCTGGCCTAATGGCTTAAGCATAGTTTTACAACCAGCTACTAACTGGATGCTTTTTATTTCCTGGATGCCTGACTTGGCAACCTATGCTGTTGTGCAGATAACTAATAACGGCCCCATAAAGCTTGCACAGAAGATGAAGACAGACAGGAGCTTCCTTCTGAGGTGTCCCATCTCTGGTCACAGTTCCAGTTCCATGCCAGGACACTTTCAAACTTAGCTTGCTCTGAAAGAAGATATGTAACAGGGCAATCAAAAGGGCCTTCTGTGCCAGGTGACATGTATGGCAGGAATCATCCTTCCAGCCTCAGCCATCTCCTTCCACTTGCAGGTGACAGCAGTGGAGACAGCTCCTACCTCTGGCACTGGACTACCAGCCTAACTCAAGGAGGCCATGATGACTTCCAGCCTGGAGAAGTGTCTCCCAGGTGGAATGCTACAGTTTTGCGGGGTGGCACTTGTAACTGAAATGACCTTGGTGCTATATATGGCACTGCTTGTGAACCCACATGCTTGGTGTTTAAGGAAAACCATAATAACAAAAAAAAAAACAAACCCCAAACACCAACACCTGCATGCACGCACACACTCGACTCACTCTCCACAGCAGTTTGTCAGGATTTTACCCACAGATACTATTTCTTATCTCCCTCTAAAAATGAAGATTATGCAGGAGAAGCAAATAATGCATGCATATATTTATGATCAACTTTTAAGAATTATCATGAAGCTTAAGGGCATGACTCCATGCTAATATATTTGCAGATAGCTTGTTTACTTATCATCATGACACCCTTGGTGTCATATACCATACCAGCTGCATAAACAAGTCATATATTCAAATGCAAGCACAGTGCAAATGCTTTCAACAATAGACATTGCAAATACAAAGATAGGGGATTTCTTTTACACATTTTAATGTAAAGGTGTTAGTTTACAAAATATTTCTGTAAGGTTCAGCACCAACTGTTACAGAAAATGCAGGAAAAATCTGTTTTTCAGCACCGTTAGTGAAGTGCTAAGCAGCACACAATCTTTCTTGGCATTTGAGACTCCTTATCTGTCACACACATCTTGGCTCTGTCTTGTAATCGGGATCATACCACAGATAGCACAGTTGGTGCTGAAGACCAGATACGTGCACCATACCCATTTCCAGTTTTTTGTCTGTCAGAAGTGATGGGGGTAAGGTGGCCTGCTCACTTGGGACTGGCTCTGGGCAGGTCCCTTGAGACTGAACACCCATTAGCAACTGAGGCTCAGCAGACCTTCTCCTGAAAGCTCTCCCAGGTGTTTTTAACCCACAAGAAATCCAGCACATGCACTCCAGCACTGGTCCTTGGCTCTGAGCAAAACCCTGCAGCTGGGTACAAGTGGGAGATCTTGTTTCAGAAAGGCACTACCCAACCAAATTAAACCACAGATGTAGACACATCTCCAGGCTGTTCCCACCAAGAGGTGCAAGTTCAATTGTCCTCACATGAAGCGTCTTCACCACCGTTTTGAGATGAAGGCAGGAAAGATGCTTTAGGAGCAATGTGACAGAAGTGATGCGTACCCACAAGCTAAATGCTAGAGCTACCCAGAAATTGTTCATAATGATTCAATTAGACTTTCATGGTGGCTTCAAAACAATTTAAACAAAGCCCCCAGCAAAGTGAGTCTTCCTGTAGAATTTTCTTATTTTCTTCCCCAAGTAACAACACTTGAAAGGTCTGGCATTAGAGCACCATAGTTGGGGCTTGAAATGAAGCACTATGGGGAGGTGTGGATCACCAGCAGCTCTGCTGCCTTCCTGGGGGTCAGCACCTCTGAAACCCACCACAGCTGGGGATGCCAGTGTCTGCCTTCAGGCAGCCAACCTCAAAAAGCATCCAATCTGCCTATCTATTTTTATTCATTTAACAATGTGCCTCTAACTGGTGTCAAAGATGTGTTTGTTACAGAAAGAATTGCGTGAAGTGATGGAAAAGCTGCAAATTAACACCACTGAGAATGCAAACAGTAGGAAGAGATAGAGATTACTAGAACAGGAAAAAAATCCTTAAAAAAAGGATTTTGTATCTGAAAACATCCTGAAAACAAATGATTAGAAAAAAGAGAAAGAGGAGGAATGCCAGCAATATTTTAACAGAGCTAAACTGAGTACCAAGGATTACAGGAAGGTTAGCTATTAGACCTGCATTAAGAACATTTAAAAAACCCAACACAACTATTAATTAAAACAGCAAACTATTGATTTAAATAATAAAATAAATCCAGAAGGAAGCACTAACAGCCTTCTCTCCACTTTTTCATCTATGAGATGAAATCTTAAATAGTTGTATTGAAAAGAAAAAGAAACAAATTCTGTTAAGTATCCTAATCTTATCAAAAAGCTTTACTTATGGTGATCGTCAGATAGAGGAAGGCTTTTTACTACACTGTGTTACTCTTAATCACTGGTATCATCTGCTGAGGGCTGTCATCTGCCTGCAGACACACGTCAAGAAGATTTGGACCTACATCTAAGATGCCACAGTATCAAGTAGCAGCTGACTAAGGCTTCTGTGGTGGCTGCAGAGATACTGATGCCTCCACCTAACTTCAGTTGGAAACTCTGCAGCTGGTTACCAGCAGCTGCCATCCACTGTGGGGTCACCAGGACGCACCGTCCATCTAACTTCATAACCTTTGTTTTCCTCACCGTAACAATGGTGACTTGGTACACTAAGACAGTGCAATTAGAGATAGGTCAATTCAGGTTAGACATTAGGAAGAAGTTCTTCCCCCTGAGGGTGGTGAGACACTGGAACAGGGTGCCCAGGGAGGTGGTAGAAGCCCCATCCTGGGAAGTGTTTAAGCCCAGGCTGGATGGGGCTCTGAGCAACCTGCTCTAGTGGGAGGTGTCCCTGCCCATGGCAAGGGGATTGGAACTAGATGATCTTTAAGGTCCCTTCTTCCCTGACAATTCTATGGTTCTAATGAATAGTTATCACTTGAACACTACTCAAAAGGCAATACTTAGATCAGTGCTAACTATATCCAAGTAGGTTTATCAAATTCTGCCATTCTCATTTAACTGCACTTACGTGACTTGTTTGTGCTTCAACCCACTTCCAAGCTGACAGTGTCTGAAAGCATCACTAACTACATGACCAACCCTGCTATGTGATGACCTGCAATACTAATATATATGTGTATTATTATTCTCAACTGGTTGGACAGCAAATACAGGCAAGTGAATACATAAAGCATATTTGGTCACACCGAATATTTATTTGTCATCTCCCAAAGAGTGTAACGTTGGACAGAGACAGCAACAAATGAACACACTCAGCATGTGCCAAGCGATTTATTTCTGTACTGAAATATAGTAATGATCACTGGTGATTTCCAGATTAGTGAGCATCTTTTCTGAAATCTGAATAACAAATTTGGTTTTTATTTAAAAACATGATTCTCTTCTACGGAAATGATTATCAGGCCTATAATCTGAAAAGGAAAGATCCTGTCAAAACATCACAGTTTTAAGTGTCAGGAAAACAACAAAACTCAGCATGAATAGAATAAAACATAACTATTCAAAAATCCTAATTGCAAAAGTTATTTTTATTCCTAAATGTAGTTAAGTGTAATATTTACAATGCATGACATTCCCATGGTAATAAAAAGTGCCTATTATTTTGGCCATTATGATGTTAATTGAATTTTTTAAATAGATCGACTTACATTCATTTTATTAGGACCTAGCTTAAAACTGTTAATATTATTCATTCTTTCTTCATCACTTACCATCAGAGTACAGCAATTTACAGACAAAGCCATTTGTATTCTTACGCAATTTTTATTTTTTTTAAATCAACTTTGTCTGCACTTTTAATTGTAGTGGTATGATACAATGCCAGCTCCCAGCTACAACAGTGAGTCACAATACTGTTAAGAGTCTGGCATTTCAAGGGCATCCCTTCTCCATGTGTTAAATCCTCCGATGGTTCAGAGGCAGCTCAAACCTCACTCCTATGCCCTGCTAAGCCCCTCCAGTGTGGTGAGATGGGACACCCAGGAAGCTCCTGTCATCACCTACTTCTGAACTCCTGTTGGGGCTTTTCTCCTCCTGGGTTCCTTGGGTCATGTAACCCAAGTCCTGGGTTTTTCAGCCTTGTGGAAAGTTTGTCCCCCCACAGGGTCACAGGACCCACTACACACGCATACGGTAGATGTTTCTAAAGCTTTAGCAAAGCTACTGATGTTCTCTAGCACCCAAACCATATCCTGCAGCATGGGTTCTAATTTACTGCAAGTGAATGTGAAGTCTGTATGGCTGAGAAAATCCATACACAGGAACAACTTGATTTTATCACCACAGCCTGTGACAATACCATAGAGATGGAGTCTCATTTCAATGGGATATTAATTCTCAAGTTATACGATGGTACTTAAACCAGGAAACTTTTCAGACAATTTAGATGCACAATTTGCCATAAAACTGCTCATGCTCCTGCTGCAATTTTGCATATAAATTGGAAAATTGCATTTACGAATAAGCAGTTGAGTAAACAGAAGGAAGAAGCAAAGATGCTAATTGTCCTTATTACATCCAAAGCAATATAACATTATTGTCAGTAGCGTAAACATTTTTTTGTAAGTGTATGTGACTTCAGCAGAGGGTGAATATTTTTGAGTAGCAGCAGACATGCAAGTAGAACATACATACCAACATATATGCCTCATCAGTCACATATCTCTGATGAGATTAATTCCGAAGTCTTAATAAGATTTATCTCTCCACAAAGCACACAGCTGTCCTTCAACGTGTATCCTACACTATTCTCTTGAAATTCTGCAAATTAAAAGTGTCCATTTCTACAACTGCAGGGACAACTTTTATAATACTTTCAACCCCAGTTGTTCAGCAAGAAAAAGGAGAGAAAAACTTCCAAATTCAAAAAAAATTAGCTTAATCACATGCTAGCCTTTGAGAAAAAAAAAAATTTGAGGATCACATGAAACACTTCAGACATTATTTCAAGGTGAGTTTTTTGAGCAACAATAGCTCTGAAGCCCTTCTGCATAACGCTATTTAATTAAAAAGCCAACTGCAGTACAGATGTAAGCATAAACATGCTCTTGGCAGCAACAGCAGTCACTGAGGAATCTCTTGAGTGCAGCAGACTCTGTAACCAAATTATTTCTTTAAGACACAGCACTAGCCATCTTTCTTAGGCTTGTCCAGAGGAAGCAGTTCAAAACTCACTCTGGTGGCACTTGCATACACATCATGTGCCTAAAAGGAATAATTAAAAAAATACCCCTTGGGAAACTGACAGTAAAGACTGCAAGAGTTCAGCATAAACCATCGCTTACCTGCCGCAGATGCAAGTGTAGGAAGTGTGGCGCATGCCACCTTGAGCATAGCAGTAGTGCTGGAACAGGCTGCAAAGAAAGAAAGGTGGCAATTAATAATAAATTCAAAACCACTACAAGACAGGGAGAAAAGCAAGTCCTGCTTGAGTACAGCTGTGTTGGCACAAATCCCTGGCTCCCCGAGGAGGCTCTCTGCCCATTTCTGCTGCGCTGAGCATGGGGCTTCACCCACAGCCAGAGCTCAGCAGCGCTGCGGAGCACAGGCCACTTCCACAAAGCCCATTAAGCAGCTCCGCAGCAGAGAAGAGGGGCTCGAGTGCAGCTCCGTAACTTCAAATACAAATACAAATTGCTTTCCTTAACTACTCAAGATGGAAAGGCAAATTATTGTTGGCAAAAGGTAGTTCATCTGACCATGGAACAAAAGGGATGGTTGGCCAAACTCTGTGTCACAGTCCAAGCTAGAACTGATGGTCTCGTGTTTCCTTGTCTGTAGCACAACAGACGCAGAGAAAACATAAGACTATTCAATTTCAGACAGTGGTACCCAAGTATCTCTATGATCTTCCCCCGCGCAAACACGGAGGAAAAAAAATAGGGAGGACTCAATCCCAGGAGCACAAAGATAATGTGGTAACATTAGGCTGAGTCCTCAGCAACCTATAAGGAACGTTACAACATGACATTGTCTGCTTTTGTGTGTGTGTGTGAGGGAAAGGGAAGGGAAAGGACAGCAGCCCTGTGCTCTCCAGCAGTATTCTTGCACTGCTGTCCTGGTGGAGGAGCTGTTTGGCCTTAAAAGCATTAAAACATTTTCATCTTCGCTGTCAAAGTCCCCTTCACATGAGGGCAGATGTGCCCAAAGCACAATTAATACAGGATTAGGTGCTTTAAGAGCTAAGCACATACCATGGATCCCTTTATTCTTTTTGAAATATGCTCTAATTACAATCCAATTCCCTTTAATATTGAATGAATTTCAAAACCTCATTTGTTGTAATACTGAAATAATTTCATTAACATAGAGTGATAATGGTGCTATTCAAAGAATAGAGATGTTGTAACTCTGTCCTTCTGCAGCAGCAATCCACAGAACACAACTCAAATTCTTTGAAGGATATTAAAGACATTACATGCTTGTAAATCCAAACCAGATTCTAAAATTACACAAAATTACAGTATTTAAAGAGAAACAAACCAAAACATACAAATTAATCACACAAGGAAAAAGAAAAGCCTACATTTAGAGACTTTGTAGGGAGACTCAGTTTACAAGATCTCTTTTCTGCTGAAAACGCTGTGGGTTTACAAGGTAGAAATTAGTTTTGCATTGCTCTAGAAACTAGAAATGGAAAAGAGTAGGCCAAATGACAGGGAAGCTAAGGAGAAACTTTGACATGGTGAGAACACAGCAGAGATATCACTAAAACGAGCTAATGAAATTTATCACCTAACCTGTCACTTGCTCGGATGCAGGCATTTTTTCACCCAGTGGACATTTCATGTGGAACCAGTTACAGATCTGCCCTTCCCTAGCACGCTTGCAGGCAAGGTTTGCTCTGCAGGACGCAACACTACGCACAAACATTTTGCACAATAACATACTATACTGTTATATATGTATAGTTACATTTTAGGAAGCAACTTTTAGTGTATTTTATAGACCCTTCACCTTAAATGATTGAATAAACTATCTCCTCCAGACAGCAACTTTCGGTAACCTTCTAAAGAGCTTTAAAAATGAAATAATGAAGGTTGTAAATATCTTTCAATCACCAGCAATGCAGGGGTAGCAGGTTTTATTTTTCCATGACAACTGATCACATATTCATGGTTGCAATTTATATGGAACTGTGCAGCCAAGTAATAGTATTCACCTTTTGCAGTACTCCCTGATTAGCAGTAAAAAGTGGTAAATAAATTAAGACATGCTTCATATAATCCAGCTGTTGCCTGATCTTTGTTGCTGTTCTCTAAAGAAAAGTAACCTGATAGTTTCATTGAACTTCATGGACTTTAAGAGTAAGAAAGAAGTGGTTGTTCATGTGACTGAGCTGAAGATAGTACAGCTTTGCCAGGTAATGAGTTTTCTGCTAGTAAAACTACTCACATTACTTTTTAAAATTTATTTTTTCAGGCTATGACTCATGAGAAACATGTTCATTCAGTTGGAAAAAAATTCTATGAGAGACAGGCAACACCCTTGTACTATATGACTTAGATGAGTGAAGGATTGCAATCCCTTTTATGGCAAATGTTGTTTTGCAAAGCCGAAAAATGTATATATAGAATTAAAGAAACTGCCAGTACTTTGTAGTTAAAATCCTGGCTCCACTGAAGTTAATGCAGATTCTACCACCAGGATGTCACCATCTACACACTGCAAGCAACTTTATTCAAAGGTGCAACACAAAAGTATAAAGTCTGAAATACCTGGATAGACTATCAATCTGGCACTCCACATATATTGCAAATATTGCATCTTGAACTCTACCTGGTCTTTTTGATTGAAGGATGTGTGTGTTTAGGCAGTTTTTTTATGTTGGTGCTGGATGCTTTGCCATGAGCTTTAAACGCAACCAACACAGATACAGAAGTTAAGCCCCGCTTTCTCTTCTCCTTCTTTCATGGGTTTCAAAGCCTCCTGTCATGTTTTATGCAGTTTTTCTCTGGAGGGTGTATGCATTACTTATCATGCACATACTGCCTTGGTGGTGTATACAGATTAGCCACTGGTGTATTTGCATGTCAGATGTTACCTTTTAAATGCACACAGCTTTGTTTGAGCTGGCCTGGGTTTTGCATTGCTTTCAAAACATTTATTGTTGTTAAACACAGAGGTGCATTCTGGTTTGGTGCTGTTTCTTTCTGCCAAAAACATCAGCTCCTTTAACTGGTTGAAAATATGTGGAGATGGAAGGTAGTTTTAAAAACCTCACAGATTTTTCCATTTATTTAAAAGAGAGGAAGTATTAGCCACCATCAACTCTAGGCAATCTGGCACTAGTGCACTTGCTGCCACCCTTGCAAATTTGCTGAGGCACGGGACAGTGTTACCCCACTGTTCTGCTGAGTCGTGACTACCTTACGGACTGTACTGACCGGAGAGAAGAAAACTCTGCTTTCAGAAGCAACGGGTTCTTCATCATTAGAAGTAACAACGTATACTTGCTATTTTTGAGATCTTATGAAGTATTGTATACATCCAAACAGAACTCTAGAATGCTTAAAAAGCCTGAACTTCAAAACAGTCTAAAACGCCAATGAAACAAAACCTGCTATGGAGAGCCTCCTGACAAATTATAAGAACCACTCTGACAATGATGCTTATGCCTTATGATCATCTTTGGTTCAGTTTCTACTGCTATCTAATACACACTGACAATCAAATCTGAGCTATGAATGTAAAATGAATCAAAGAAATAGTTTAATGTCAACAGTTTTCCTAACCTAAGTGGATTTATGGAATAAAGGCACTTAAAGCAGGAGGGACAGTAACTATCTGAAATTACTTCCCTTGCGCTTTCTGCTTATTTTCAGATCTTCCTCATTCCTAGAATACAACACACATACACACTCAGCAGTGTGATTTTTATTTCCCAACAGAAGTAAACAAGTAATCTCTAATTTGAATTCCTGTCACCAGCTCTTCTTGAGTTATAACAAATACTTATATGAAAACCACATTTTGTATTTCTCAGCTATTCTCTCTGGAAACCACGACACTTCTAGATCAAAAACATTCACTTTTTAAATAAAAATCCAATTGAGTATTTTGACCTGTATCTTACCAAACAGGTAAAAACTGTAATTACAGCGTTCGAAGTAAGTACGGGGAAAAGGAAAATAGAAAGGGAACAAAAAGTTGCAAGAATATCTGACCAAAAAAAAAAAAAAAGAAACCACAACTATTAAAAACTTAAGCTAGGTTTCTGTAAACTGTGCAACAGATTCCTCAGCGGCATCTTCTGCTGGTCCCTCTACCCCAGTCCCACACTCCCAGTAACTACAGTGAAGCGCTGCAGAACGAGGTGCACATCACTTTGGGATGGAGGAACAATTACTCATTCCAAGGCTTTCCCATGAAGGGGGATCCAAACCACTGAATAACCCTGTTCCTTATTCCCAGGTACTGGAGCCAAGTCAAGAACAGCTGCTGGATACTAGTAGTTCAGGAAACTGATTTTTAGACTGTGTATCAGAGACATCTGCTGTCAGAAATGCAATGTGCCTCATGAAGCATACAATATACAGAAGAGTCAAGGACATTCATGGGTCAGTATGTCATTAATGTGTCTATATTTAAAATATATTTATACTAAAGAAAAATAAAATCACATTGGGATCACTCACTGATTTGAGGATGTTTCAGATCCACAATAATTTCTTCAGTGCACCTTTGAGAAAGTTGTCTCCCAATAAAAAAATCCTTCACACACCTCAAAGCCAGTATTCTTTAAATACAGCCCTTGAGACCTGCCTTGAAATGCAACCAGGGTGTTTTGAACTACAAACTGGAAACTGCAGCAGCTTACGGGAGTTCTGTACAGAATTTGGAAGATTTTCTGTAGTTTTTTGGTATTTTTTTTATGGGTACAGTTGGAAGACATAGGTGAATATCTATTAGTTACTTGTGCACTGAATTACTTTTGAGTAACAACGAGAACATGCCCCTATGCTTTTGTACCAGGTGTATCAAACATAACCATGAGACAGGCTAAAATCCAAAGCGTTTTTTAAAGAATTCACAAAAGGACAAATTTTCCAAATCTGATCTCTATTTATACCAGGTCTGAGAGCCACTGTTTTAATCATTTAGACATAGAAATGTCTTCATATGAGAAAGCTATAAAGCCCAAATAACACATAATTATTAAGCCACAGTAAATATAATTTATCCGTGATATCTAAAGTATTCATACTTAGCATCAAACTAGGCTGGAAGAACAGTTCACACAGCAGAGGAGTTATTAACAACCCTTCAGTGGATATATGAGCAAGGCAAACAATGCTTCCTTTAATCCCACACTAGACGCTATGAGGTTCTTGAATATGGAACATTTTTCTTTGTTAACCAATTTACTTTGGTAATGTCATTGATTTTCTACAGGCAACAAGATGCTTTAAGGCTTCGTTTATCTAATCCTATTTTCATTTAGTTCACAACACAACACTGCAGTATTGCAAAACACATCTGAGGTTGTTTTAACACAAAAGAAGTCAGTACTTCATTGTGAAAGAGTAGGGAAGGGGAGTGGAGACAAGAAGGAGCAATAATCCAGTTTACTATTAATGAACAAAGGGTGGATTACAAACACACGCTAGAACGAGGAAGTTAGCCCTACAAGCAGACGAGCAAAGGTTTCTTCTACACTTCACAGTCAATATCATTAAAGATTTACAAAAGCAATGTTACTTAGTGTTCTACATGACTGGAAATTGTTTAGAACAGAACTTACTGCTCCATGAACAGGAAACAAAACCACTTATACACATTGACTTCTTAATCCTAACTGTTTATATTACTTCTAATGAAAATGTTAAAAATTCAGACCTTTGGCTGGGTTATTTTCCATACTCATGGATTATAGCTACTGAAGCTTATGTCAACCCAAAATACTTTAAGTAGCTATACTTTGAAGCATCTGTGTTTAAAATTTGTATCATGCACAAACAAATAACGTGTTGGGGGTTTTTTTAATCCCATTCACTCTGAATTCCAACATCTAGATTCTGTCCTCATTTTTGGTGTGTTTTCTTTAACTAAGTTACTTTTAATTATATGCAGCATTCTCTAGAAAATAATAGGTCCGTAGAAAAGAAAAATGTTCTTCAAGTTCAGCAGGCATAGAAGAAATGTAACTTTAGCAAGCAGGTATGACACATGAAGCTGGCAGCATATTAATGTAGCTACAGTGCAGAACATCTATTATGAAATAAGGAAAAGCTATGTAGAGACAGCATAGAAGTGAGTAATCTGATCTTTGTAATCAAAAATTCATATGGGTGTTTCTAAGTGTGCTACTTCCCTTTACTGAAATGGATGGCAAGCCAGAGCTAAGGGCAGAAACAGAGGGTAAATTTACCCCACAATGCAGATGTATTTTAAGAATACAGAATGACACAGTCCAGAAGCAGTGCCATTCCTTCAGGAAACAAAGCCCACCAAGGCAAAGCCATTTCACCAGCCACTAATGTTACCTGGAAACCAGAGACACATTAAACAGAAAGTCCATAAATAATACAAAACTCAGCACTGTCACACGTGTCGTATATGATTTGCAATGATTGAAGGTAATGGATAATCTCAGTTCAAGAGCAGAGAGTTTAGGTGAGGGGTAATTAGCATTTTAATTACATAATTGGGTATTATAAATTATCTGTTTTATGTAAAGAGTAACTGCAGAGATTGTATGACATTAGTTGATATTTCATCTTTTTGGTTAAACTACATGGGTTGGTGAACCTAAGAGAATCCAGAATTGCATTTTCCTCACACACATTTTCTTTCTTTTTTTTTTTTCTTCCTTTTTTTTTTGTTTGTTTTTTGTTTGTGTTTTTTTTAATTTTTAAAAATTAATTTCATGACTTGTCTTTTTATCTCAGTCACCTATTCCAAAGGAAGCAAGTTTTCCCCCATCATTTTGCAAACCTGCAATTTTTGAATAATTTTTGGGACAAAGAACAAAGGAACAACATGGCTCTATGATATTGCTGTAGTTTAAGAGTGCCTGTGGAATCATCTTACCTTTTCCCTCCCAGAAAGATTGATTTAAGTTGCTTCTAACAGCTCCGAGTTGAAATCATGGTTTTTTTCCAGCATGAGGAAAGGGCAAGAGTTTTAACAGATGAAGTTTTAAAGAGGTGCATATACTCACTCTCACTTAGTTTATCTTTCCTCTAATTCTATACCGGTGCAACAGTTCTCTACCTCACTCTGAAAATTCATCAAATTACGCATTTTCACAGACCTTCTGATGACCCATTTCACTACTAACATTCAAATGCAAACAATGTTTATGTAAGTCTATAACCTTATACTCAGCTGCTGCTTTTCCACAAGCCTGGGAAGACAACTGAACATATAACCCAGAGACGGGACAGTTGCCAGAGTGCTCTGTAAATACATCTTTTCAATAATAAATCTTTAAATTAACATTCAAGAAGCCTTTTAAGAAAGTCTTTGAGTATGGCTGTCAAGTTAGTATTTTCCTGAAACTCTTAACTCAGAAAATTCACCTACCATTTATCAGAATTGTTTGACTGATAGGCATGGAAACTGGTTGACTTACGGATTCAAATACTATGACTATTGAAAATCCTTACAGTTACTGTTTCATAGCAATTAAGCTGATAAAGATATTCATAGTACACACCTGAAAAGATTTTAATTTTAATTCTGGCAAACTTGCAAGTCAAGGTCTACCTCACTTTCTGTGGTTTTTTTGTATGCAGAAGCTCAACCAGCAGTAAGTGTGTGCTCTGTCAGCAGAGGAACATGCTTCTTCCAGAGCTGCCAAGCCTGCCACGGCGCTGTTACAGAGAATACAAATAAGATTTATCCAAAGGACTGCGTCAGAGCTCCAGTGAGTCAAAGAACCACCGTTAAGTAACTGACAGAAAAAACCATAAATAGTACAAGAGATTGCCACCACTGAGACTCCAGCTATCGTTAGACCCTTGCAGGTAATGACACGGAATTGATCTGAATAACTGTCCCTGCAGTTAACAGAGGTACAGACCCCGTGTGCAATTCTGGAGTCTACTGCAACAGCAAGTGAAACAGTCTCCAGCTCCTCTCCAGCTCGTGGGTTCAGTACTGGCATCCAGGAGAACACAGATGTAGAGCACGTGTTTTCAGGTGGGAACTTGACCTTCTTCTACACCGTGATAACATCACCTTGTCTGCGCTGCTCCATGCTCCTGCCTGCCTGTCAGTCTGGAACTCCCCATCTGTTCTATTTAGGTTGCTAACACAGTGGCAGGATCTCCTCCTGTAGAGCAACGTGGAAGCTATAAAACCTTGAACTTGGGATTTATTTCCATCCATTTTCTACAGTAGAAGGATTTTTAAATGAGTTTTCAATCTTCATGAAATACATAAATGGAAAACTGATCCCACTGCTGCACTACAAAGGAAGGATCTTTAAGAAAGGTCTCCATTTTATTTCTTCACCAAAAGTCCACTTGGAGTCACATCCATTAGTAACAAGGCAGAACTAAGTTCTGCACTGGTCTAAATTTCATACTTAATCTAATGTTATGGAAAGAGATGGCATGAATTTTTCTTAGACTGATTGCTCCATTTCCAGATCTAATAATTCTAGATCTCAACTGGCATATTTTAAATTAAATTTTTTGTAGTTTAAACCTATTTATCAACAGCTAATTAATGAGGTCTAAATCCTTTGATGACAAAATGATTAAACTGTGTTTTAACTAATCTGTCTTTAATTAAAATGCTGCCAGCAAACCATTTCTGGATGTGTAAAAAGGACACATTTATAGATGCTCACTCTTTAACTATGCATTATGTAAAGCCAGTAATTAGAAGAATTCATGATTTCAATTATATTTTAATTACTGTTACATATAAAACATGCTTTAATAGATGTAATGCAATACATTTTCTTTCTTTACAACCCACTAATCATTCCTATTGGGGTGACAACCAAATAAAAGGAAGTCTAATATATGTGCTAGTACAGGAATCTCGTTTTAACTTTGAGCCAATTCTCTCTCCATTTTTTTCTTTGCAGCAGAAAGGTACTTAATTATCTCCAAACCTAAAACACAAATGAATCCCTATAAATCCCTGTTAAAACTCTAAAAAGGGATTAGCGGTAACTGACCATTATAAAGAGAAATGCTTTATCCATACTATTACACTTGCATGTCTGAGTTTCTTCAACTCAAAACATCTGCTAGTTAAGGAAAAAAAAAAAAGATGACATCTGTACCAATTTTCCTACTTCTTTCCTTTATAATTTTAGAAAACAAGAAGAGCCAAGAGATGGTTTAGTTACTGCAGGAGCCATCAATTTTCATTTATTTAGGGTATACCTTTGCCTCTGCCTGGGAGGGGAGGGTGAGAGATGAACATAACATGATGACTGCAGCAAACTCCTCATTATCTGCATTAGTGGGAAGCTGAGACTTATAAATATGAAAGTGATGGATGGTTAACCGTTCTTTACAATGGCTAAGTCTGTTTTTAATGCAAATGTGGAACAAATTATTTCTTTCTGAATCACAGAGAGTACAGAGAGCTGCTCAGGAACACTCAGTATCTCAATATCCCGTAGCAACCCAACTTTTAAAATTGCATGTTATTACAATTGGTGTCTAGAATTCAAGAGATGACAGTTATTACACATTTCTAAAATCTGCATGTTCCAAGTAGTTGTAGCACAAAGAATTCAGTTTTAGGATTTCACTGCTTTCAGTGATCTGAATCTACCATGAGGAAACTAATAAGCTTATGGCAGGAGCCTGCTTAATTTACCCATTAAATTATACATCTTTTTGAATTATTTGTCAAGTATTATGTTATTTTTACTCACCTAAATATGTTAAATTTAATTTACATAAGCTGATTTCTCATGTTGGGACAGATCAATGAAATGGCTGATATTTCAGTTTATTTCAAGTTTTCTCTAAAAAATGTTTAGCATTCAACAAACTCTGATAGTAAGATGGTATCACATCACAGGCACCTATGATGAAGTCACTGAACATACAGACATTGAAATACCCACACAACAAGACTTTAGCTGCTGCATATTTTGGTTTATGTAAGTCCTATCATTTCCCCTTTTTTCTATTCCTGCTTTTAGAGGGAACTCTCAGGGGCAGGGAATATATTTTACTACCTTATAAAGTGTACTGTCCATTTATATTCTGATTAAACAACAAGAACAACAGCTTATGATAAAGGAGGGGGGGAGAGAGAGAAGAGACTGAGACTGAGCACATGCATTTCTAGAAAGGTCATTTTGAATATTTAAGTATTCACACTTAACAGACATCAAGAATAAATGCTGATGTGGCAATGTGCTTTATCAAGGTTTATCAAGAACACTCCTTACTTTTTAAAAGATTACAGTAGATCTTCCTAAATAAAAAACAAACAAACAAACAACAACAAAACCCTCAGCAAAACAAACCCTCTGTGATCTATTATGTCTGGCATCCAATTGCTGTTCCACCACGTCAGGAGTCTTGTAGTGCCAACACAAATGACAAGCAGACAAATGAGACTGTACCTTTTCACATCACCTGTCCCCCCATACAGGTTACTGCTTTTACTGTCTCTTACGGTGCCTCCCAGTAGGAGGCCAAGGACAAATGTGTTTAAGGACTGAATGTACAGTAATATTAAATAAGAAGAACTACTAAAGAAGAAGTATTTTAGCTGACAGCAGCACTGGGGAAGGACAGGACCAAGGCCAATACCACAAATAACTTTATGATAGCAGCTGATCAGATATATATGGATGAAAACAACAGCTTGTCTTACTTTCAGTTTAATTTCCTGATGTATTTAAATGCTAACTATAGTAATTGCTTTTAAGATGGCACTTCGGCCATTAAGGAGTATGATTTCCTTCTCTGTTTACAGAGACTTTCTGCCTAAGCAAGGACACAGAAAACAAATGGTGGCTGCCTACTTGCTTTCATGCTGAGCAAGTCTAGAACACCAGGGTAATGCGGGAAGGGAGAGGTGACAAGCATTTGAAGGAACTCATGCTGACCTATTTCATTGTCCAGAAGGCAGAACTCTGCAACCCCACCTGGATCTCCCATAGGCTTTCTGGAGTAACTGAGTGCACTGCTGCTTCCCTAGCAGAGAACGTGCAACTAAATACTGAAAGCCTGGTTATTTCAGAATCATCTAGTTAACTCCAGAACAGTATCCAAACTTCTCTTAAAATTGCATTTTCCTTGCCCCCAGAAGCCTAGAGTAAGATGGTGTGTTTGGCTGGGTCTGCTCCTAGATATTGTATTGTCAAAAGAAAAGTTTTCCTGGCTTGTGCAGATAAATGACAGATCAGAGATGTCCTTCTCTAATCTTTCTGACCATGTTTCAAGGGTCTTGGTCATATAAAATGAGAGAATAGCTGCCCAGAGGACTACACCATTTACCACAAATTGCTTCTTTATGGAAGAATCAATTTTATAGTCTCCTGAATTTCAAACACTTGCCTCTTCAATTCAGTGGAATTACTCTTTCGAGGGCCAAGCCTGAGATAGATGGATCTACTCTTGGGGCTATGAACTATCTGTTGTAAAAACCTAGAGAGGACTTCAAAGTCTTTGAAAAGGACTCTGTGTAAAGAAAACATGCATCAACGCTTCAACATTATATGGCTAAAAGTGTTCAGATTAATCTGTTGAGTCTCCAAAATTCTTCTGTCACAACAGACCAGAAAGCTAAATTCAAGGCAACCTAATACAACAGAACCAGAAGAGGCTATGCTCCCCCTGTACGATGCCCTGGGAAGTCCAACAGGTGTGATTTTCTGCTCATGCAGGGAAAATTTTGCAAAGCTGAACTCATGAGAATAAAGCTTTAAAAACATATTAATTATTTTCAACTCCTAAGACAACAATATTCAACTTTCACAACAGATACCATCACAAGACATGGGGAACAAAATGAAATGTGTTCAGCAGTGATGAGTTCAAACTCTTGCAGTCTCAAGAAGAAATCCCTAGCACCAATCACTGTGCCCTTAGTCCACACTGCAGAGCACAAATGACCATTCAGGTGAAGCAAAGGGAAAATACACCCTCAACAGAACTTTCAAAATTTCAAGCTGTCACATGACATTTGACAAATCCACTTGCCTGCTCATAAGTGACACAGAAAATTGCCCAGCCCAGTGCTCAGCAGTTTCTGCAGATCTAATGCTTTCATTAGAACTAATTAAAACCATAAGGATTAGAAAGATGGCACCAACCAACTACAAATGAGCATAACATTTCACTGCATGCCCAAAACTCTGAGGCTGATCAGTTCCTCAGCTCCTGGCATTTGCAGAGTCTGAACTAGAATCAAATGAAGCAAGACTTCCAGTAGTTGGCCACCAGCAGAACTTTTGGATCTGTCAAAAAAATGAAAGAAAAACTTTTGTCCTGATGCTGCATATATACTTAGGGCTCAAAACAGCTTGTATCAAGATGTGAAACTGCATAGTCAAACCACATCTGCTGACAGGCAAGGTCATGCTCTTGCACCAGAATGGCATCATGTGTTCTCTCTGTATAGACTTGTTACCACCGACCACAGCTCCTTCTCCCTGAAGAAGGATGAAGGCACACAGGAAAACAGGGCAACATTCAGGGGCAGTACTTGCAGGCCAGCAGCTCTCAGACTAACCACACAAGGTCTGCAGTGCTTCCTGCTGATGTACATGAATCATATCCCCAAAGACAGTGGAAAAAGATCTACAGTAGTCACACTGCCTTAAAGCATGCCCCAGGGCTTAATGCCACATCCAAACAGCAGTGGGTTTATCTATCAAATTCTCAACACTCATTTCTTGTCTTGCAAATCTCTGCAACGGGGATGTGAGCCTGTACAAGACACGGGCCTTAACTGTGTCAGGAAAAGTGTTTCAAATACTTGATTCATCTGGTAATTACCTTTTCACTAGTATAAGCCCTTACTTAGAAAAGTCTTTGCCAAAACAAACTGGTTTTCCATTTTAAAAGTGCTGATTATGTAAACAGGTAGAATTCACCATTTCCCTCGTTTATGATTTATAGCTTGGCTACATACCTCAATTTCTAATTGCATTTCTCTGGCTTCACCATACAGATACTAATCTTGGGGGGGCTTTTTGCTTAAGTGCACAAGTAGCCCCCAACAGTATCTATACATTCTTTAAAGGATTGCCTGTATTTACCAAAATTATTCTTGGATAATGTGTGTAGGCATTCCGATTTCGCAAGGAAAAGGTGCTCCTTGACAACGCTTTCAAAATGGAGCTGACATTAGAAGACATTACTTGTGACTTTCTACACAGACATCAGACACAGAAGTACTACAGAGAGAGACAGATTCCTTCCCCCCAAGGTAATTAAACCTGTGTTCTGATGTATATATAAAAATCTCATTAGCTGTTTCTGAGAGAGTTTCACTACACAGAGGACATGTTCAGAGTAAACTCTCATGTCTAAATTATTTTCAGATTACAAGTCCAATATTCTCTAGATTTCATATAAATTTTGCCTAAACTTATGATCTCTCTCATCTATATTGAAAAAGTTTATACTAATAAGCTCAACTGATCAGATGATCCAGATCTAACTGCCCAACCTTCCCAACATTTTGATGACCCACTAACTTTCAAATGTCTACATCTCTATGATTTATTGCAATCTAGAAACTACTTTTAGAAGTAAAAAACTGTCAGATATAATATCGACTCCTTTGTAAACCCAGTTATGAAGAAAGAACGTGTTAGAAGATGACTTGCTCCCGACAACTACTTCTGTCAGTTAGCCAGGTTTCAATCCATTTAATGTGTACCTTATTAATATTGTCTACAATTAATCAGAATGTTGTGTGATAGTAAGTCAAATGCATTGCTGAAGGATAAGTATATTACAGCCATGGAGTTAACTTTATCAACTAAACCTAATCTAATTAAAAAAATAAATCCAGGTTTCTTTAATAAGATGTCCTTCATAACACCACATTAACTCAAATTAATTAAATACTTGTTCTCCATTACTGGAGCCTCATATCAGCACTGTCATAGTTGCCAAGTAAGCTTCCCTCATCAGGAACTGAACCTGGCGCCTCCCATTAGCCCAATCTGCACCTACTGGTTGTTCCCTTTCCCCTTGCCCTAAGTGTAAATAAGAACCAGATGATCTGCTAGAATTTAAATCACTTTTTAGATCTTCTATGTGGCATACATATATCATTATTAAAATAATTAGGAAACAGTAACAGCAAACAAAGATCATTCCTTTTCGCATGGAATGAATATGCAGTTTTTCACTTTTAATACTACATCCACTGGAGAAGAAATGGAAGTGTTAAATGAGAACTGTCTACATCATGGATTCATTTAATGAACTTAATCATGAAATTATTTTTATATTCAAGAACATAAATGTGATATAGTAAAGCAATTCATAGCTAAAAAGCTAATTTTAATTCTTCACTTTTCAAGTATATTTTAACTGTCTTTTTTAAAGGACTACTTATTTAAATACAGATGTCAGTTGGCTGGTAATTCCACCAAACAAATTACTTCTCCTCTTCGTTTCTGAGTTGTTACTTTTATTTGTCCCCACGTATTCTGCAGAAACCAGTTACATCAATAAAAAATGTCAATTTTGATGTGCCTCATGAGATGCAACAGCTCCAGATAGATTTTCAGTCAGAAGACAGGGGGACTGGAACAGCTATTATTAACAGCCATTAGACAGAGTGGCAGAACCAGAAGACAGCTCCTTAGATTTAGGCCGGATTAAGTGGATACTGTACACAAACAAACCTTCAAGCACTGTAAATAACTTCAAAACTCTACATCGCGGTTGAACTCTCCCTGCTGTCAGAATCGGTTAGGTGACATCACACAAGATGTTTTACAGCAAAGTGACAAGCACTTTACTAAATGGCAAACTGTATATGGCTTATCATAATAAATTAAAATTACTTAATAGAGGTACTTGAGCAAAGGTCTACAAGAACAAATGAGGTAAAAGAGACTGCTGCACATAGAACTAATCAGAAAATCACTCTAGGAAATGGGAAAATACAGCAGCTTTGCTAGAGGTATCACTGCCTTTTAAATAACATTTTCTGCTTCTCCCCTGTGTTATCAAATCATGCTTTGGTTTTATGCCATCTGTACTTGAAATGGACTAGTCAAATAGAAATAATTTTTAATTGGGCAGATGCCCAAGCTTCATAACAGGTAAAGCAGTATAGGCAAATACCCAGTCTTCATGAGCCAAAGACAGGACATCAGTGTTTGTATTAAGACAGCAAAGCAAATCTTTACAACTAAGACGTTATGCAGCAGTTTCTGATTTTGTTTAATAAAATGCACAGTGATCACAATAGCATTTAACTTTCCTTTTCCTTTCATACTTGTTTCATGTCTGACACAGCCGTCACCATTCACCTCAGAAAAACCCCGAATGACCCAAACCAAAGTCACATAAAATACAGAGTGATATAAAACCGAAAAGGACTCCAAAGCCCAAATAAACTTAACCCAATATTATTATATTCAAGTCCCCCTTATTGCTGAAGCTCTGGGTTTGTATTCTATAGCACTGCAGCATTTGTAAGAGAACAAACAATGGGAAAATTACTTTTACTTGAGTATTGCATGCTGTTATGCTAATTACTTCTACAAACGTCAATAGAGACCGCTTTATGTAGCACTCTCACAGTGCCAGAATCCTGCTGAGGACAAGAGGCAGGAGTTGTTCTTCCTGAGGACCTGCCTTTCACTCAGAGGTGCTCCACGGTCACTGCACCAAACTGGTGACCTGTGTGGTGAACATACACTGCTGCTCACCCTTGTACAGACTTCTGCCATTCTTTTTTTTGGCAGAAGCATCTCTTTATGCCCTTCCTGGATTATCAGCAAGGCTTTTAAATCAAGACTAGATGAGAAGATACAAGACCATTTAAGAAAGCATCTAAACATCTTGGAAATTTAAGCCCACATCCCCAAAACACTGAAGCACCAATTCATGCTCTATCCAAAAAGATACAGTTGCCTTTAAAAATCCAGCCTTGAAAAAGCTGGAATTCCATTGAAGAGGCACTATGGAAGTGAGACCAGAGCACTTCTCAAAATTGAAACCAAGGTCTTTCTTGCATTAGTAGCAGCTCCTTTGATAATCTAAGCTGAAAGGAATCCAATATATTTTTCACTCTCTAGCCTTACTTTTAATTCCATGTTAGCCTGCATAATGCATGCAGATGAACCCATTTCACTTGCAGCTTCTTGTGCACCAGGTAAGCTCCCCAGCCCCCAATGCAGCCCAAGCCTGCCTCTGGGAAAGCACAGCTCCTCCAGGCTTCCTCATGCAAGTGAATCAAATTATTTCTACCAGTCTTCATTAGAAAAAATGGGAAATGAAAGGTTTAAGGATAACATTTAACAATTGTGATAACTCTGTGGGAAGAACACAGATTTTTAATTGCTGGTTTGAATTTCAAATAATTACAACTGAAAAGGGACACCATCATTAAAAGAAATACAATAGGGACACAAACTGTAGTTCTCCAAACTATTTTGTTTACTTCCCTATAAAATAACCAATGCAATAAAATCTCTTCAAATTGCTACAAGTGATCTTTTCCAGCGGTAAAATCATTCAAATTTTCATCTTCTTGATCACAGATAGTCAAACCAAGACCTAGATGTACAAAGCTCACCTGCAGCCAAAACAAACAAACAACAAGTGGTATTTATTTGTACTACTATTTTTATAATACATATTATCACGTTTCTTTTGAGTGAATTTTCTACATAGTCTTGCAAAAGTCCTTTACAAATACTCAAGCTTTTCAGGGAGAATACAAAGGTCTCCCCTACTTATTCCAGCTGATTTCAGTACTTGTAACAACTACTACTCTACAGTGAATTGCAATTTAGAGACTACCAGGACTCAGGTTCCTACTCCATCATTAACCAGCAGCTTAATTTTGTTCTCCCTACATTCACTAACTGTGTTAAGAATCTTTAAAAACAAGTCTACCACTCCTTTAATTAGTAATTTCCTGAGTTGTATTCTGCTTTTATTTCACCTCCTAATGACTAACAACAACAAAAAACCCCTGCGATATGAAGCAAATCTGATTAGCTTAACAGAAAACTGGACTTCGACCTTAAGATACTACATGAACTGCAGAAGCTGTATATTGCATTTGAAAGGGAAGTGGGCCTTACTGGTGCCATTTGGGGCACATTTGAGTAATAATCACAGAGGAGAGGAGTGGAGAAATATAAGGTGGTCAAAGAGACATGTTTAGCATCTCCTGGCAGAGCTCAGTATGGAAACACATCTTGAACTTCTGGTCCAAGCCTTCACCCCTGGATACTCTGACCCTTGTCCCAGCTGGTCAAGTTGGTGTCTCAGCTGGCAGCTTTCTTGACTTCTGTTATTAGATGAGCATTTACTGTAAGTCTGGTTTTCCGTTTTGTTCTCATATGACAACTGCTGTGCAAGAAAAGTTCATCTACTTCCTTTAATGAATTACCTGTATTAACAGAATTAAAACCCTAAATATTTTCATACCACAGATGTGTAGAGGGAAAAGCCTTCATAAGGCTATGCATTGTCACACTGGCACTTAGTGATGCTTTGATGAATTTGTACCCAGACAACAGCAGTCTTTAGCCTCAGAGAAATCACATTTAGGCTAATATGTAACTCATTTACCAAGGATTCTAATGTGCAATAAATCCTTAAATAGCTAATATCGCTAGACTTCACAGAATATGAATCTGATACGGTCTCCTACTTGGCAAAAGATAAAGTATACAATATTCTACAAACTTCCTATTTTTATTCAAAATGAAGATAATTATTTAAGCCATATTCAGCTTCTGAGTTTTGTTATCTACAATTACCAAACTTTTACCTCTCTGAATCTTTCTTGCATTAAAAGGAGGAATAAACAAACAAACAAAAAGTACACAAATAACACTTTGCCAACATGAGGAAATCCTAATGGCTTTTCACACTCTAAAAAGTAAAACTCATCTCTTCTTGCTTCCCGTTTTCTACTCTCCTCTCCTAAAAACCCTGTTAATATGGGGAATCTGGTTCTGTTTTTACACCTTCTCGATCTACTCTACATTGAGCTTTTCCAATAATCATGAGTTCATATAAAATTTGTCTGTGTAGATTTTTTGTTGGCTAAAGATCATGTCTATATTTTCTCATACTTGCTATTAGGCTTAGTAGTCTTATAAGCATTCCTCTTCCCTAATCCCACTGGACTTTTGTATCTTTCAGTAAAGTCTCTCCACAATCCTGCATTCCTGACTCAGAGCAGCATTTGCTTTCTCTAATCACTCTGAAAATCAAGACCTTTGAATGCGATTACAGACCCTGGCTTTATATTACCTAGACTTCTATGACAAGAGATCAGAACTACACACCAAATCCCCACTAAAGCTCTCTGTGCTGCTGAGGCAATTCTCCTACAATATACTGTTCCCAGTTGTATTTACTCCTACCAACACTGGGGTATGCTGTTTGGTTCTTCTCATTTCAGTGGTCCTCACCACTGTGCTGCAAGAAACCACCCAGAGTTCACAGGCTGTATACAGAGCACAAACTTTTTCTGCAGACTACGGACGTGTGTAAGAAACCCCCAGGTAGCAGTGAAGCACCATGGCAATGGCCAGACTCACTGGTGTTTTCCTTCTCACCTCTGGAGATACAGGAGTTTAAGAGTTTAACAGAACAGAGCTCAGTTAGCCTCTTGCAAGCAGATCAGGAGGGATAAATGCAGAATAATAACAGGTCTTGCCAAGAAACATTTGTCAAAGTTCACATCTTCTCCTCTCAAAACTGTGATTGTAGAATTGGGACTGCAAGAACCTTCAGAAGATGCTAATAACCCCAGAGGGCACGGCTGCTCCATGAGGCCTGCTGAGATGAGTTTCATACCTTTACACATACGACAACTCCCAAAGCTGCTGAAGTCTCTGAGGATTATGCTCCCTCAGGGCTTATTTACAACAATTTAAAATATTATACAGGGACAAATATGTTTGTGTGTGCATACATCCCCTACAAACTGAAATACATGCAAATAATAAACATATAGATCCTGTCTAGAGTACTTGAACGCCATTCTTCTTTCACCCACACAGTCTGGTGCATTATATCACATCTTTCAGACTCCAGGAGCGGTATTCTAGTAACTTCACTAGTGATTAAAATGCATTCTGGAGGTTAAATAGTGCTATTTAAAGAATAACAGTACTTCTTTTGGTCTCTTTCCACAGAGAAGATAAAAATCCTCATCAATAAAGGTTCTGCAGATACACAGGCTTTCTGCACTTTGCAATATCGAAGAGAGCAAGTTCCATGCCAAGTACCCAGACCTTGAAAATGCTCCTGATAACTTCATTTATTTCATAATTTAACCACGAAAAATAGCACTTTTCAGCTCTTAGGAGGTCTTAAATTCTCCCTGCAGTAACAGACTGTCTTTATGCTTTTAGAAAGACAAAATGTTTAGTGGGAACAAAGAAAAGATTGGGCTGATAACAAGACAAATTCTGAGCTCAGGTATTTTTAATTTCTACCGTTATCTCAATTTTTTTCAGCTTCTGTGCTTCATAAATATTTTTATCTCCAAACTCCTTTCACCATTATTTTCTGAACTATCCTCTCTTAGGTTCATTGCTACCTGTTATAACCTGTCCACATTTCTGTGAAACATATATCCCAAATAGTGGAACAAACACTGTAAGACATCTTTCCTTAGTTTAGTACATTTCATATGTCTGAAGAGTGACTAAAACAGGATTAAAAAGATACAATTGAAGAGGGAGGGAAGGAGGAGGAAATAAAGATGCTTGCAGGCTTGCTCTCCAGTGAATATAAATAGCAAAAAAGGGAGAGAAGAGTAAAAAGATAAAATCCCCCCCTCAAAAAAAGCAATACCAGTTATTGGGTTGGTTCTTCTGAAATAGCTTGTCTCATTCACATTTCAGAAATTACTGACAGACAAATATTTTTAAGCAATTTCAAAGAAACACTACATGAAACCAGAGATATTAAAAATGAAGCTGGAAATTTGAACTTCTCTTTAATGGTAAAAAAAAAAGAAAAAGCCAGAGAAGCTGTCGTTTCAGCCATGATTTGTTGCTGATACCTGCGCGCAAGGAGCCTCACTAAAGCTCAGCTCTCTGTTTCAAACTCCATGTCAACAGTTGGAAACACAGTTGTGGTCAGCACAGAATTAACAACGTCACTTTTTCTACACAACCCGTTCAGAAAAATGGCAGCATGCACATAAAGAGCCATATTTTGAATGCTGAACAACATACATTCAATCCAGTGTGCAATACGATTTAACGTGTATTTTTAGAGGACTATCTCGCAAGACAAGAGTTTGAAGCATCTTTCACTGAAACATCATTCCTATCCACAGTTCTGATCTTTGGACACTCACATCAGCCCATTCTTTCACAGCAAGAGGTAGCAGGAGAATTTAAAGGATAATATTTTTTCTGCTGAAACATTCACAATAAGATCAAGTCTGTATTGGAAAAAAATACAGCTATACAGCTTCCCTCCCCTTCCCCCAATCCCAATTCTTAACAGCTTGCTTTTTTTTTATTATTCTTTAAAAATGTTCCTCAGCGCAGACTGAAAGCTTATGTTGTTCACACTCAGACCAGCATTACCAGCAGGGTTTGCATCTCAGGGAGACAAACTTCTAGGGGGTTTAACAGGTATTTTGCTATAACAATACAAATCAGCAATACTAGCAGCTTTTAAAAAGTATTCTTGTTAGCAGCACGCTGTATGCACGCTACTTTTATCAAAACCGTGCGCCAACTCACCCTACAAATAAATTGCAACCTCATAAAATTGTCAAAATTGCATCCCTTAGGAACAACAACAGTTTGATTCACATGCGGTTTCTGCATTGTAAAATATTTCATATTTTACTTCTCCTATGTAAAGCATAATAGGGCACATAATTTGATTTATACTTTGTGGATCCAGTACATCTATTAACTATGTAAAAGAGAATGCACCAAATATTTCACAGTTTATGCTCCAAGTTTCAAATATTCCTAATACTGAAATAATGAATGTGTGCAGGCAGGAAAGCATTATGGGGGAAAAAAAAAAAGAAAAAAAAAGTCAACAACAAAAAAGAATTGTCTACACACTATTGCCAGCCTAAATCATTAGAGTAAAGCAGGAGCCGGGATAAGGAAATACTACTCTGCATTGTTTTTGTGTCTCTCGGCTCTTAACTTCATAATGAAGTAGTAGCTTTCTAGTATTGGGGTGGGGAATTATTTTCATTCATGCCTGTACCATCATTTACATTGACATTAATATTCCTGTGTGAATTGAGAAAAAAAATATTGTGAATGAAACATAATTGATTCATTTGAAAAATGAAGCGGAAATAACTCTATATAGATTCTTATTATGAATGAAAACCTTACCTGAGATCACAAATTACTAATTTTGGAAATTTAGATCACCTATGTAACCTAGTCATTTAAAAAAACAATTTAAAAAATCTCCCATAAATCTGTGTTAAAAGTTACATCAGCAGAGTCTGTCCTGTGTACTAAAACCCCCTAACATTATGTGCCCTTAATATAGGAACAATGACACTGACAGCACATAACAAGAGTTAAATCTGTACTTTTGAACAACTCTTTCCATTTTTCAGATGGAACACAAGTTTTCTGGATTTTAATACTAAATAAATTGTTCCGAGTAGTGTAAACAACACATATGAAAATTCTAAAATCGGAAAGAACAGCTCTTCATTACACCCAAGTTTTACTAATGTAAAAGTCTGTGCGTGTCAACAGTAAACCCCCCAGGGCCTCCAACAATAGTATTGCCCCAATGGCTTAAAAATTACAAACTACATCCACAGTTGCTGTTCACCCAAAATCTGTAACGGATTAGATGGAAAAATGAGCAATGTGTTGAGGCAACCATTAGTCTTTCAAGTGTCAACATCAAACAAATTAACAACTGAGCAGTCTCAACCAAATGGTGTCTTGACAATTACAAACTGCATCGCTAAATCCAAATTCCAGCACAATATTCCTGAGTTTTCCAAACTGTAATGATTTACTTGAGTAAAAAACCACTGCTGCATGTGGTTCTGAAATATTCTGCAAGCTATCACATCCACTTCACCATCCAATTTTTTAATGAAAGAGACATACTGGGGATGAAAGGAAAGGAGATCAGAGCAGGAATTTGACGCACAAGAGCTGAAAGTTACATCACACACGCAACCCTTGTCAAATCCCTCCAATGACAACCGCCCGTACATAATCTATAGTTAAGATAAAACTGAATATTCTCTGAGAACCAGCATGATGTGACCCATATCACAGCTTGAATCTACAAAAGAACTGAACAGTAGTTGAGATTTTTGCACACTATTATCCATTTTCAGCACACACTCTTGGAATTAGAGAAGACAAGTAAGCAGACAATAACAACTAATTGTATGGCCCTTCCCATTCCCTTAGAAGTTTATTTTTTTCTCTTCAAAGCTTTATAGATTGATTGTAAAGCCATGCTGTAAATCAAAAGAAAGCCTCCACTCATTACCTAGTTAGAATTTCCTGGGCTCTTACTGTGAAGCTATTTCTCTGCTGTTTGATCTCAAGGCCACCGGCAATGTCTACGAGCACACCACCTATCATGGCAGCTGATACACATTTTTTTTCCCAGATCTCTTTTCAGCAGCTTGATGAATTTCCACCTGCTTCTAGTTCTAAAGTAGAACCACCAAGATAAATGATATATGGATTCAAAATACTTGTTCAGACTGAAAAAGAGAGAAAAATATATGTAAAACAAGCTAGGAGTGATTCATGGTTAAAGAAAATTGAGTGCTTGGTCTACTGGCATAGACCAACATGTCCATTACCTATGCTCCATCTGAAAAATAAAGGAAGTAATGAAGATTTAAAGCTACTGTTACCACTGTACAAGTTACCTCCCAGCAAGAAAAAATACATGAAAAGACACGTGCTTCCTGCTCATCCCTATCAGCTTCTAAATTTCTTGCTGATGTACAAAAGATGGCAGGGAAAGTTTTATTTTCTGGTTGGGTTTTTTTGGTTTTTTTTTTTTTTAAATCTCTGAAATACCAGGAAAGATCAAGCCTCTTCTTTCCAGAGTTGGTGGAGGGCACTGCTCAAACAATCCACTTCTCTTTTCTCTTTTCCAGTCCCGCAGCAGGAAACAGCACTCAGTCCTTCACTGAGGTTCTTTCTGGACAAAAGCAAGCACTTTAAGCCAAGTTTTCACTACTATCATCTTTGAGAAGCCCTGTGCCTCTTGCTTTAGTAGTACTGTGCACACAGCTACAAACAGCATGTCCTCACCAGCACCCCAGCCCATGGCTGCACAAGTCCTAGCAGCTCTGTCTGGATGCCAGAGAAGGTACCTGCAGGAGTTTGAGCATATCGGGGGGCCGAGGACTTGTGCTGTTAGGGGCACTAGATGCTAGCAGAGGGCTAACTATCAAGTGTGGAAGCAGTGAAGGAAGACCCGGTAATGATCTGGTATTTATTCGGAGTGACAGTGGTGACAGCTGTCATTTGCCATGACTTGTAGCTCTAAGTTGGAAGCCTGGAGCCCCACAGCCCACGATCAATGCAAGGCCACCAGCAGACTGTCAAGATGAACCTGGTGCAGAGCACTGCCTGGCATGGAGGAGCAGAAACCCATACTTGAACTAGTCCCACCAACACCCACGCACTCCCACTCAGCCCCACCAACCTGGTACAGTACAAACCTGTAACACGCAACCCTCATCTCACACATTCCAAAGTGAAATCCTTGAACAGTGTCCACTTACATGTACTTACACCCATTGATTTTTCCAATCTCTCTCTAAACAGCCAAAGCAGTGGCAAAGAGCATAACCCCCAGCCTTCCACTTTGCATCAGCTCACTGAACAGGTCGGGAAAGGAGAGCAAGATAAAATGTATAGACTGAACCTTGAAGGAATACATACACTTGGCAAAGTAATGTAGCTAAAAATAACGCACAGAGACCATGCCTGCAGCTGTAGGTACAGCCAGGGTGCCGGTATAGAAGCAGTACCTTTTGTGTAGAACAAGTGGGATAATGTGCAGCAGGCTACGGAGCTCCATGGAAGAGCTGCCCATCTCACCTGAGCTCCACAGCATGGGACATAAACCTCAGGGCTGTGCATTTCCCTGTAAGCTTTTAGAATAAACTTTTCGATGTTTGTCATGCTATTTTGGAATAAAGGTTTGAACTGCTGAAAGGCATCACAAAATCTTTAAAATTACTTCTTCATACAATTATGCATGCTAAGCATACCTGAAACAAAACCTAACATAACTTTCCTCCAATAAATTCTCAGATTTCACTGGAAGTTCTACACAATAGATAAAAGACATCACTTGTGTTTGCCCACACAAATGAACCTGCATCCCTTAGCATGAGCCCAACAGAAAAACCTTCCTGATTTTTACTTGCAAGGTCCTCTCTTCATTTCTCAAACACAGAAGCTCTCCACTTAATGTTATCTGAGTAACATTTTGAGTATCATCAATATTTGAAATTGAGAAAAGTACCAGACAACAAGATAAACACACATCACTAACTGAAGAAAAAACAACTGCAAATGAGCATGACTCTTCCTGCCCTAGGGTTGGTATATTTGGGAATGATTTGTCTTAATGCTCACTGAAGTATTATGGTGAGTGAAAGGTGCTTCTGCCTGCCTCCGAATCAAAGTTCAGAGAGATGTAGCATAACATTCCTCTTAGTATCTCACAACTACTTTTACTTTGCAGAAGCCTTTGAACACATGATGCAAGTTCTATCCATTTCATCGTAGTTTTATCACAGTTAATGACCAAACTGTACTCTGCACTAAAGAAGATACATGAAAAAAACCCAAAAAGAGAGGGATGGGGGCAGGAAATCTGCTGGGCTTGGATCTGCTATTTTAAGTAACAGAAGAATATTTTAATTTCTGCTAGGAATAATGCACATGCTTTGATTGATTGCTCAAAACAAGCACACAGCAGAATTAAGGAAGTGAAAATGCACACGTTGCACCTCTTTGAAAGGAAGCAGATTCCCCTGAAGGCAAGCATCACCTCCTGCTACCCACTGTTTTCTGCACACCAATGACTGCTCGTGTTCACCAAAACATTTCACTCATGCATACTGTATATCAGATGTTAACCCATGTTCCTAAGCAACCCCACGCTCACTCCACATTCTCTCCAATCTGCTTCCAGTAGACAAGAGGTTTTAATCATCAATTCACACTGCACCCCATGTGCAAGAATCCCATCACGAGAGGCTTGGGCGCAGCACTGCATTAAGCAGCATCAGGCAGCTTCAGCCCATTTTGTCTTCACCGAGGCATGCAGACTATAACTAAAAGACAGTATTGTTACTTTTGAATTCTTTATAAAGATAAATTATAAAAAAATAATCCTGGCTTAAGCACAAAACACTTGCAAATACAAGCTAAAAATTTATATTCTTGCCAGCAAGTGTGGAAACATTCTTTCAGAGGTACTGAGGGTTAAACTTTTTTCTGACATTTATAATATTCAGTGCTGGAAAAAAAAACCCTGCAAAAAAATCTCTGCAAAGAGTAATTGCTCCCACAGGGACCAATCTATGGGTCACAGTTTTTTTGCACTTGACGGCAACAGAGCCTTGAATGAGATTTTCTATAAAACCCAGACTTAAGCTTGCAGCATAATCACAACGTTTGCCCTAGCTCTAGACGCTGAACTAAAGCACCACTTCTACAGTGTAATTATTCCACATATGTTCCAAAAACCCATGGGGAAATTTTATTATTCAGAAGAATAAATAGGGTAAAAATAAATGGTTTTTAATTTTAGCCAATTTTTACACTCCTTATGAATTTTCATTTTTCTTATGCAGGTTTAAGTCCATGGGAGAGAGGATTTGCCTTGAAGAAATAATTGAACTTTCATCTTCAGTTATGCTTCTTAGCAAATACACAGCCACCCACACAGCACATAACACACAAGTGTTATTCAGTGACACAGAATGCCAACATAATCTTCAGAATGCTTCATAATCTTCCTTTCAGTTTCAAATTGAATATCTGAAGTTTGAACTTCTGTTCAACAACACAGAGTAAGCAGAAGCACAGTAAGGGCTTAGGTTAGAAGGAGGCTGGGGTCCCAATATAGAGCTTCACTTGCCCTTGATACTTTTTGAATACTTGGACCGTTCTTTGAGAATAATGCAGTAATTTGTCATATGGGATATGTAAATTTACTACCTTAAAGATAATAAAAGAATGTAACACTCATTTTATGATGACAATGTCTGAACCCGATTTAGTCAGCTGCAGAAGTCTGAATTTTCCTGGGAAGGAAGCTGAGGAAGCAGGACTACATCTGGTTCAGGAAGATGTAGGCACATTTTGCAACCAGGTCTACCTATGACACCTTCTCCAATTCCTGGGAACATTTAAACACTCCTTTCTCAGTACAGGGATGAAATGAATGAGCAGACAGGTGTTCTGTAGGCTGGATACAAAATCTGCACATCCCCAAGCACATTCTCAAACAAGCTGCACCCTGTTCACAGCTTCCCGCTGCTCCATTTACTGGCCTCAAGCCACACAACGTCTCTGCAAGTGCTGCTCCTTTTTCCCCAGAGCTGAGGCTGTTTTCCAGCACCTGGGCTGTCTGAGAAGGGCAGAAAGACCAAACACCAAGAGTAGAAATCAGAAGTTAATGCAGACTGATGGGCTGAAACATAAGAATGGATTGATTTGCAATGCTTAATTTGCAATCCTGCACTAGGGACCCAGAGAGTAGCAGTTCAGCAATCTTCCCTAAAGATGCCAAATCTAGCTCTGAGGGACTACAGTAAGTGGCAAAATCACTACACTGATCCCAAGTGCTAGAAGCAATATAAAAATGAAGCGCCAAGTAATACAGAAAACTATCAGAAAGAAGTTACAACACCTATCCAGGAACTCTTGCAAGTAAGAGACACCTCCTTGCCTCACTGGCCCCAAATAACCAACAGGCTGACCTGACCCAAACAAATTCTAGACGCCCTTATGGGCACGCAAGCCTCTTTGGTTTGCAACAGCACCAGAACAGTGGTGGCCAGGATCTTGGTCATGCGATACTGACTTCCTTCTCACAAAGACAGAATTTCTGATGGAAACCAGCTGACTTCTTCCTCAACGAAAACATCTCTGAAACCTCCCCAAATCTTACAGGATTGGGAAGCCAACTCCTGAATGATGTTGCCATTTCAACTCAAACACCACACTAGTCACAGATGATGTTCTTCTCCTTCAAACAAACAATAACGGAAAAAACACTATGCTGGACAGTTGACCAAATCTAACTTATTATACTCAGTGTCAAACCCTCCTTTACAGAGCAAATCTAGATATTAGACAGGCAAAAAGGTTATAAATAAATCACATCTAACTTTCTAAACTTCACACAATCCTAACATTTACAACTTCCAAGTACACCTTGCACCCAAACAACTTCACACAATTTTCACAAATCATCTGCTAAACAGAGACATAAGAATGCCTACCCACCTCTGACATTCAGTGCTGACCAAAAGGACACAGCAGGTTCATTTTGAAACAAGAAAGAGCCAAAAACCTGTCCCTTATTCCTGAAAGATATGACATTTTACAAGAGGATTGTACCCAGTGAGAAGTGGTGGCAACTGTACTTTACACTAATGGATTAACTTGTGGAGCCTTCAAATATCACATACCTTGTGGGTTCTGTTAAATATACAGGTTTTAGTGGATGAATAGGAAGATACAAAATCAGTTGTCAGCAAAGGCCTTTTTATCACTCACTTCCCAAGACAGGCTCAAGGCTTAATCTGATCTACTCTGGAAGAGCTGTTGAAAGCAAAATCTAAGAAACCTAGAAATAACATTGAGTTTTGAAGCCCTCAACGGGCAACTTCCTTTTAGCAGAAACATCAGCTCTACTGTCTAATATGATTTAAGTTCCTCAACAATTCCAAGTTTCACTTCAGAGTTCTTTTTCCATCACTTCTGCCTGGCAATTCAACTCTATTCTGCCCTGCCATATGACTCAACCTTAGCTACACACGCCATTCTCAGCTCTGCTGGGACAGCAGAAATACAGAATAGTTAGGTATAAAGACTTCAGTGCTAAGCAAACTCCAGTACACTTGCATGTCTCACTACAGGTAACCACCTGTACATGTGTCCTTTGCTGTCTCCATTGACTTCCCATACGTACCTTTTTTAATTTTTATTTGTAATCTCAGACCTTAGTAAGCATCAAGTGACCTAAGCTCACAACACTTGAAACCCCCATGACCAAGACCTCGGTAAAAAAAAAATCACAATGCTTGAAAGCAATGCAGCATTCTGCAAATGAGGCCAAGTTCATCTGTGTGGAAAGCCAAACTAAAAAAAGACTATCACATGTCATCCTGTAATTATAATCCTGACCTTGTGTTTTTCAATACTGCTGATAATGGCCACACTAAAAAAAATAGTAACTAGCACCTGCCAAAATAGTACAGAGTTCTGCACAATTCTGCCCCAAGAGAGATGATGCAACAACAGAAAATTAAACAAAAATCAAAGAACCATTAAGTTAAGATGCTAGAAATGCTGCTTAATAAGCTGGAAGGTGGCGCTTGCACGCTGTGGTGCTGAGGATTCTCTAAGAACCAATTTAGAAAAGAGTTTATGCAGGGGGCATGACAGCAGCAAGGAACAGAATCTGCTCATTTTCTTTTCATCTGTGTAAAGAGGTTTTGATTTTCAGAAGGTCAGTGTGCAACATCACATTATTAATGGACAGTCTTGGTATTCTACCCATTTCCTTCAGTTGGACTTCTAGTCTCTGAGCATGATCATGTAGCAGTTCTGGTTATAAAAAGATGAGGGCCAACAAACACAAAATCCTGATCTCTTTGCTTCACCAGTAATTAGACAAAAATCATTGAACTGAAGCTCACAATGCAGATAAACCCTCACATATGGTAGAACCTTTACTTTAGACTTGTCTGAACAAGCATGAACAAAATCCACAGCAAATAATAATCAGTTCAGCCTGCTGTCTTTTAGAATGAGCTCCATTTCACGTATCTCCAGTCTGAGCTTGTCATTAGTAATGCTAATTAGTTTCCTATCTCAATGCCACACTAGATTCAGTAAAAACTGAGATCACTGCTAATTTGAGAATAAAGCTTGCTCTTTTCTTAATATCAATAATAGTAATATTCACTCCATAAAACACCCACAGAAATTAATACTGCTTGTCATTTTCAATTATATTCAGAATTTAAATAAAAATTGTGACTACCTTTTGATGTCCAAAAAGCTAATAAAAGGATAATTACAAATTATCACAGCACTAACTAGATTAAGAACCTTCTAAGGACATACAGTGACACAGCATTTAAAGTTGGGTTATATCTTGCTACGCAAGTAAGCCCAGTTCTGTACACACTCCTTCCGCAGCGATCTTTCTTGAAGGGAACCATTTTCTAATACCAGCGTGGTAATTGTTCTTTGGTATCTGAGAGCTGATAAAGGGTTTTATTTTAAAGCTCTCACATGGTCTGATTCCACATTTTTTTTTTGTAGAAGATTAAACCCAATTATATGGAACTTCAATCACAAGTCACAAAAGAGACCTGTGCAATTAAACAGCACTCTTCTACACAAAGAGCTAATTAAAGTGACATCCAGGAGGTCAACCAAGCTGTCCTCTACTGAAAGTGAGAGCATACGAGCTTGCCACAGGACCTTCTGCAAAGGGAAAATGCTGAGAGATTGTTGGTCATATACTGGAACTGCTCTGCTCACTCCCAGCAGCCAAGGGAGTCCATCACCAACCACCATGACCACGCAGACCAGTGGTTCAGGCAAATCAGGTGCCTCCAGGCTCCCCTGTCCAGGAGTTTTCTGCTCCCTGTATTTCTCCTCTCAGATGGGGAGAGGGGGAGATCAGGGTGCTTGGAAACAGGAATGCGTTTCCCAGGGCTGGGGCCTCTCAAAGTGGATTTACCACAGAGAAGCACTTCTTCTAAAGCAGCTGAGGTGCCAAGAGAGGTCTCTGTGTTCAGAAGGTAATCCTCATCCCGCTTCTGCTGAGGTGAGTGTGTATACAGATGCGTTTTGTACCTCTGTGTGTCACAGAAGAGGAACAATGCTCAGGGGTTTTCTAAACCAATTTTTTAATTCAGATTTATTTTAAGACTATTTACAACCTGAATTCAGCTGGATTAGGAAATCAGCAAAGACAGCCTAATTTAAAACATCAAAGGATCAGCTGCACCTGAGGGAAGGCAGGCAGAAGGGGAAGGCTGCAGGAAGCGTCTTTCTGAATTCAGTTTCTCTTCCTAGCAAATACATTATATCTGGCTTCCCTCTGGGCATCGGACACCTGAGATTCAGTGGCTCACTCAACCTAAGCAATTAGCAGCTACCTGACATGTGCTGTCAGAGTTGCACTAAGCTGCCTGCCTGGCCCTGGACAGCTGTAGGTCGTTTCATACCGGTTTTTAGGAGGTTCTGGGTGAACCTGAGCTGCTGTCTCCCACCAGGTGCTCCCTGGCATGGGTACCAGACCACTGGCTCACTTAGTGCCCTCGCTGCTTGCGCCAGTATGATCCCTGTTGAACAGAAGCTCAAATTGGATTAAGAAGAAAAAAAGCTCGTTTTACTAAAAACAGAAACTGCTGATGACCCATTTTTTCCTTCAACCCTCCTCCTAGACCTAAATAAAAAGGCAAATAAATAACACTGGGTATGAGATTGTCTTAGTACCAAAGCACCATCCAGACAGCAGGCAGACAGATACACCAGCCCTACCACACACGCCTGCAAGACAAAGGGAAAACAAGTGGATTGAAAAAAACTAAACATAAAACCACAGGGAAACACTGTCTTCCTCCGCTCTTTCAGATGTTTTTCATGCATTATAAATTTTTTAATCCACCATTATGATAGCAGTAACCTACATTTTAAAACCTATCACCTCTAATTGTAAGGCAGCCTTGAGAAACAAGGCAGTCATGTCATTTTCAGTGCTCACAACTGCATTAAAAAAAAAGGAGAAGAAAAGTCACATTTCAGCAACTGAGCAAACCAACATGCTGCTTGAGATTAATGGAGTGCTGGTTTCTTGTTTAATAAAAATAAATCCTATACACAAATAGTGGTGAGGGTTGTTGCACAATTCGACACCATTCCCGTGTCAAAAAGCAACTGTGAAGAATTTACCCATGTATTTTTGTTGGCTGCAGTAGGCATTCTTGCTTACTATCCACACACACTTATGCAAAGTACTACACTTGAGCTGGAACTTTAAATACAAAAACTAGATCATGGAAAAAAAAAAAACAAAAAAAACCCCAAAAAAACCCAAAA
>JANVCC010000037.1:13580031-13670414 GCA_025345505.1 Todiramphus chloris collaris | reverse complement strand
CAAAAACCACCAGAAATATTTTCAAAGATTATTTGCTGCAGAAGTCCATGACTTTCTCAAGACCATTCAAAGAACAAAATCTATCAGGAGATGTTAAGTGGCAAATCCTGATTACCTAAAAGGACCAGAATTTCACTAAAAGGAAATACCCAAAGGAAAATAAAATCATTATGCCCAGCGTCATTAAGACCATGATAACTACATCATTTAATGAATAGCTACACGTCCAGTACTCTACGTAGAAAGTTGCTCTTTTGTTGCCACAGCATAAACTTTTCACATCCTTCCCCAATAACATCAACAATTCCAAGTAGCCATCCCAATCTTAAAATTGCTCTCTTCAATAAAAATGGGAACAAATGAGAAAACACATAGGAGAGTCAAAACTTAATTTGGTAAAAATTAAGTAGATGAATGGGCAACACTCATAAACTGATAAACACTCATAAAACTGATAAACCCTCATCTAGAGAAAGTATCTCCAGCGCTTTAGAGCATCCTGAAAAAGATGCCTGTAGGTTCTTAATTAGTACTTTCAGTGTGTATGTATCTATCTATATACACACTAAATATTTTTGTTCATATAAACACTTAAAACAATTTAGCTGAAATCACGTTTTCCCCATACTTCTTGAGATTAAGAGATTTCTTTTATCATTTTGCTGTATTTTAACAATGTATTAACTACAGAGCAGCTTCCTAATAAAAGCCTTTAATTAAAGAAGATTAATTAAACATGAGATAAGCACAAATACTAAACAAACTACTTCAGAGAAATCCAGAATCTGACCTACCAAAATGACTTCATATGCAATTACACGTGCTGTGAATTACTGTTAGTAGATAATTGCCTGGGCTGTCTCCTTAAAGTCAACTGACCACATATTGAAGTTAAACAACATCAAACTGAAAAAAGAAGTCAGAGCTGATTGGACTTGCAGTTAAATGCGTTCATTTCTATATATTTCAGCATTAACACATCACTGATTCAAAATCATTCCAGTGGACCTCAAACAAATAACAACTAGCTTTAAACCCTCAGAATAAAATATACTATCTTAGATTTCTCCATAATTTAATTTCCTTCAAATTACTGCTCAGAGAATAATCCCTATATTAGAAATATAACTAGTTTTATATAGTGTTGACTCTTAAATACATTTCCTAGAGTATTTTAATGTGTTCTTGCTGTATGTTACAGTAGAAGTAAAGTGGCTTGGTTTTTGTAGGAAGGCTGCTTAACCGAACCAACAAGGGAAAGACAGCATTTAGGTCCTACATGTAGTAACGGAAAAATTTAATTGCTTTTGGGATCTCCAGCATTATTCTTTCAGCAGGCAGGGTCAGACCAACTTTGTACCCAAAACCACACATGCTATACTCCACAATGTCAAAGAATGGAATACAGCACTATGAAAGGAGGTTTACTGGCCACGTTTCAAGAGATATCTGTATTCATTTAAAAAATTCACAGCTTCACAGCCATAAGTGGGAAGTGCAAATGCACTCAAGAGAAGAGGGCCACACAATTCAGAAAGCTTTCACAAAGAGAGTGGAAGCCACAGAAACATTAAAAAACGAAAAAACTTCTAGTTGACCTCTTAAATACAAGTGTGAATACTTTTGATAAATCTAAACGGACTAATAATTCTGGTTCTCTGTGCCCTTTAAAATTCAGATGTACCAAAGTTGCCAAATGCAAGCTATCTGGACTCTTGACAACTATTAAAAAAAAAAAAAAACCCCCCCCCAACCCAACAACAAAAAAAACCCACCCAAAAAAACAAAAAAAAAAAAAAAAAAAACCCCACAAAAAAAAAAAAAACCACACCAAAACAACAACCATCTACTACTTCAATGGAAACTGTCTATTTTTGGATGTTACCTATTTTCAGGTATTTGCAAGTCCCCATCTTAGACTACATTAACTGGTTTATCTGAACATAGAGTAGAGATTTCCTAGACTTCGAAGATAATTTCTGAACATTTCAACTACACATCTTGCCAGAAAGGTGTAGAAATAACAGGTTTACATTTTAAGGACACTCTTCCCCTAAGCAATAAGGGAACAGAAACCAGAGCAGATATGAATTCCACCACCAACAGAAACTGAAGTTCTAATTATAGTCTCCACAGCAGACGCTACAGAGGTAGTCTGCCAAGACCTCTTTCATTAGTGAAATAACCTCAGACTCTTTCAAGAGGTGTAATCTATCAAGACATATGCAAGAACAGAAGGCAATTTTAAATAGGTTTAATAGACGGTTTCCTAATGTATTTATTTTTTTTAATTGAAAGGCACAAATAATCTTTTCAAAAGGTTGATGTGTACCGAAGAAGCTGGCCAGAGAAGAATGAAAGTCCTGGAGTGAAAATGCAATATACTTCACAGACTTACAGAAAACTCTATAGATTTGTATTTGTTGTGTGACATTTAAACCAAACTGCCAGGATTGTGACATTTAAAAGCACTTGAGAACAAACTCTGATCTATGGAAATTTTTGATTACTGATGACTTCCAGAGGCAAAATTTCACTATCAGCATGTAGAGCATGGGCAGTGAGTAAAATGAACACAAACACAAGGTCGTTAATAAAGTTAACAGGGGAATGTATACAACGTATTTCTTTTTCCCTGTTACCTGGTGGTACACACAACTGCAATTTGAAGCACGGTCAAATTATAGGCATGAGCCTATAGAGTCTGCAGAAATTTAAACTGCTTAAATACATTAGTTTTTCCACATTGCCTGTGTTCTAAGGGCGTTATTTGGTTTTTGAGCTACTCTGAAATCTTGATGACAAATATTGAGGTCACTTTATTTTTCCCCTCATTGGGCACCAAATTAGCCTGCTTACCGATGTTAGAAAAAGTACTGCAAAGGAACAACAGTAACTGAGATATGAGTGCTATTTTCTATTTCTTCATGATGCAAAAACTTTGAAAATTGAAAATACAGTATGCGAGCTAAAAATAAATGGACTTGGTGATCAAAATTGTGCTTTATAAGATAGGCTGCTGATGATCTAATGTAAATATTGATTTAAAAGATGTGGCAATGTTTTCCTTGTATCTAGACACATCACTACTGTATCAGGAGCAGCCAATCCTTCCTATGTATGTCTGTCAGCATGTTTTCTTCAACATAAAAGATATACGCTGTATTCTTACTCACTTCTTAAAGAGCTGTAGTAACATCCATTGCATTTGTGAGATGAGCTCCTTATACAGGCTAAGTACAGGCAATGCTGACTTGTAATTGCAGGAAAAATGCAATTGAACACAGCCTTTTATAAGGTTCTTAAACACACATACATCTCATACATGCAGACTTCTAAGTGTAACAAACATAAAGGCAACGTTTATCCATAAACACCGTTTTATTGGATGGCTTCAAACAATAATAACAGCTATTTCCTAAAGCTTCTGTAGATAACTAAAACTCCAGGAAGAGAATTATGCTACACTAAACCATCACAAAAAAAAAAAATCAACCATCATCAAATGCATGTTTGAAACTGATCAAGTATCCCCCCAAAATAATAAAATAATGCTTACAACAGTCTTCAAACGGCAATGAGCTCTAAGTCTTAACTGAATCAAAGCTACTGCTTTGCCTCAGCTATTGCTTCTACACCTACTACAGAAAGACTTTCTCCTTTTTATTACAATTATTGAAAGAACTCTTACCTCTCCATCTCATACTCCTTCATACCCACTTTTACTGCCTTCATTACCTGTAAGATACATATTAACATGGGACATTCATAGCAGGAAGGAATATCATATTTATAAATTTGTAACTTATGACTGAGTATCTCTAGAGGAACTTATATTACAAATATATCAGTTGTACTTCATTTGAATTTACATCAGTAAATGCATTTTAAAACTACATTAGAAATGAAACTCATTTTAATCTTTATAAATGCCTGCAGTCTCCAGCAATAAAGCAACTTTAATTGCCAAAATACTATATCCTAATGAAGTGCAGCTCATCAAAATACCAATGCTTGATGCTGAAAGCTCTGGTGAACTTGGCAGCAAGTCCTTTTGTTCTGCTTTTATGAAACAGTCAGTAACCTCATCAGCTACATTTACCTGAGCTCCCTCTGGCCATCACTCAAAACTCCCAGCATCTCTGCATCACTCTATGGAGCACAGGACTGACTAATTTAATTTTGTAATCAGTACCAGTAGAGCAGTATGACTCCACTGGTAGAGTTCTAGGTCCAACCTAGCAGCCTTGCTGAGAGCATGGGTTTGTCTCTGCCATGCTGCTATGTCAACAGAATAGCATCATGAAGCGCTGGACTGGGAGACATACCCATCTCAAAGGAGCAACCTAAGGCATTCTTGCACTGTCCTCCATTGTGCACGAAAACAATCCTTCAGTTTACGAGGATCTGGAGAGAGTAACCTGCTAGTTAAACTTTTCAGAGCTGCAAATGCTGACATGGGCCAGAAGAATTATCTTCTTGGTCTCCTCCATCACTAAACAGGAATTTGTGCATACAGGACAGATACATTGCAAGCAGGTCACCTTCTGCCAAGGCTCCAGCTCTCACCCAAAACCATACTTCATTTCTCACACATCACAAATGCACCAGTGAGTTCAAGGACAATGCAAGGTATATTACTGGGCTGTAATAGGAGGGATATTATCCTCTTATTTCTATCCAGACTTTCCATTATTTTATTACTAAGTAATTCAGGGTTGCTGGGAACATTTTCTGAGTACCATTGCTACACTAAGAGCAAAAATTATTAACAGTAAAGGATCCATTACCTCTTTATGAGCTTCACTGGAGATTTTATTGGTGTAGCGCAGAACTTCCAACTCCATGTCTGTCTTAATCACACGACTTAAAGAAAAGTAAAACAGATACCAGGTTAGGTTGCAACTTCACATCTTAAGAATGAGAAATAAAAAAAAAACCCTCAAAATAATATGCATCACCTAAGGTAAAATTAGATCACTTACACGTCAAGAGAGAAGAACTATTACAGTATTCATGACAGCAAAGTTTTGTTGGCATTGATTCACCATTAGAAAAACAATCTTGCAAAGGGAACTCACAAGCATTTCAAACATCTGCCTGCATTATTTTAATACTAATGAACAAGTGGTCCAACCAACATTTTTTTCAACTCCTTCTACATTTAGGAACAAAAGGAATGTATTTCTGCTTTTGTCATGGATCAAACACTACTTCAGAACATTTCTAGAAGCATACTTGATTTAGTTTTTAAATACAATTTGAAACTAGTTTACATAATTAAATTCCCAGAGCTCCAGAATTTCAGAATTGCTATTCAGCACAATCCCAATTCTTACCTATTTGCAATATCTCAAACAGGCAGGGGAAAGGGGGAGTGCGAAAAAATGCTATTTCTGTTTGGTATTAAAAAAACCAAACCATGAAATTCAGAAATCAGAGCAGCAGTAATTATAGCCATGATATCCATCCTTTTTCTTATGCTTCTGGAGGTAAAAAAAACCCAACCCAAAACAAACCTCAAAAAAACCCCATCCTGTTCTTCATCCCTTATGAAATATGGAATTTGTGTCTGTTTATAAGCCTTAACGCTCTGTTCTGGACCCATCTCAAAAACTTACCATTAAACTCTTATCTACTTATGCTGCTTTCTACAATGTATTTCAAATGAAAGCAGCTATTTAGTGCGATATGAACAGAGAAGCAGAGATAGTTCCCTGCCTTCTACTAAAAATCACCTACTCTTTCCACTGCTACACATACTGATTTCCTAGTATTTCTCACCCCCATCTCAAAGGCAGCTGTGAAGTACATGCATACTTGTTTACAAAGAACAAAACTACTTCTATTGAATTGCATGAAAATATTTAAATTGTATTTTCCAGCTCAACTCCAGAGCTTGCAGCAGTGACAAAGTACCACAACTGTCAGATTTTGAATCTGCCACCAAGACACCCCTTTTTTATTATAACATGCTCCTACTCACACTGCTGTAGAAAAGTATTTACTGTATTTTTGCTCCTGTAGTTTATTTTAATAGGTCCAGAAACAGGTTTCTCAGCCATTAGTGCCTCTGATGTGGGATAAGAGCATTTCCCATAGACAGGGATTGCATTGCTATGCGGTGCAGCCACCCCCGTCAAACACTTTTCTGGCAAGAGTAAAGGTACCTTTGTAGAAGTGCTGATACCCATCAAATTGCTCTTACAAACAGTAAAGAGGAATGGATTGACATTCTGAGTCAATTGGAATGACACAAAATAATCATTATGCACACTGAGAATGAGAAGTACAAGGTTTTAAAATGCACGAAAATTACACTGAGATGGTATAATCTGCTCACCATGGGTGAGGAAACAAACTTCTGCTTCTGCCTTGCAACCAAGATGTGAAGAACACTAGTTTAAATATATTCATGTTAGAATGCAGTAGCAAAAGCATATAGATTTTTTTTTTAATCCTGTTCTTCGGAAGACTGCACGTGCTAGCAGGATAATTTAATACTTGTTTGATGTGCCTTTATATTACTTACAATATACAGTACATATCCCTGATCTGAAAAATAGGTTGTTTTATAATTCACTTGTCTAGTCTCTTCATTGAGATCTGCTAGTAACGCAAGCTAGTAACTGCTCAATGGCTGGGCAAATAGTATTACAACCTATTTTACCTGACTAGGTCATAAGGCTTCAGGGTCAAGGTATTTATTTTAGATCATAACTTATCAGGTATCTTTTTGCATATACAAATTCATGCTCAGCCTCTGACAGATTTTTAATGTGATGCATCACCTTCATTTACACAAGGTCAAGTACTGAATCATTCTACCAAAATAACATTCAGTCATTCTGAGACCAACAAAAACCCTACCCAACCATTAGCAGGGAAGACAGGGAGGATGTACAATTGTGCAGGGAAAACTGTCAGCTTCACCCTCCACTAGATACCACAAAGAAAAAGTCACTGGGCTTCTGTGTTGTCTGCAGTGGTACTGCTGATCAAGGTCCCACTAGCATATCTGAGTAGCAGAAGGGCATGTATTACCACCTTTGCACTGTTTTCCTGGCATAAAAAGCAACAGTCTCCCAAGGCAGATTTCAAACTAGTCAAGCACTGTGGTTAGCATTGCAGGGAGATCTTGCAAGTGATGAGCAGCACACAGTTCTTATCATGTTTTCTCCTCACTTCCAAAATAAGGCTAGGAAGAAACTCTCACCTTTGTTCACAAATGTGAACTTAACATTTTATTAAAACCAGCTCTTTGACCAGTTACACATCCTGCATACATTAATATTTTAATTGGAACAAATAATCTCCAGGCTCTGGGCAATGTACAAAAATGTACAGATTCAGTATGCAATGCAGTTCTAAGATAACAGGCAAGCCTCTCAGTGCAATTATGTTAAAATAGAAGCACAAGTCTCCTATTGTCAGGATTGATCTCTAACTCTTTTGGTTTTTTTTTTTTTTTTACCAGTGTAAAAACATTTCTTCTTCCTCACTCTCTTCTTTTACATACATTTTGTGCTTTTATTTGTACTTCCCACATGAACAGGCGGTCTTTTCATGCATGCCACTCATTCAAAAGAAGAAAGAGGCTTTAATACAACAAACAACTTAATTTCAGTCCTGAAATTAAATTTTAAGTGCCAGGATACCAAATTTCATGCACAGCCTATTTTCTATTAATCCAAGTCGTCAAGAGTGTGCAGAATTTGAGTCAGTTATGAGGCTGAAACCTGAATAACTCAACTATGTTTCCCTGAGCCAATGCTTTTGACACCAATGTTTGCTTCTCCATGTACATTCAACATTCCTGATCATGCTACCACCAGAAGTATTTGTTCTTGGTTGTCAGCTCAGTGTTTATCAGCTACCTTGTTTTGTTATTTTTAGCCATTAAGGTTACAGCCATGTACTGCTTTCTGTGACATGTGGAAAACATCGGGGTACCTCCACTTCTCCTCATCATTCTGGACACATCACATTTACAGATCCCCTAGTAAGTACAGATGCTGTCCACATAGAGAGACTCTGCAGTCCTGCCTTGTCTTCACCCTGTTTCACCTCTGCTGCTACCTTTCCACATTTTATAAATAAAAGTTCCTCTACCATAGTTGATGTAGTTACACTCTTCTGAAAGCTTTTGCACAAGTTTCCCAACTGAAGTAGCAGCAAAGCCAGTAAACATAGTAATGGACACAGCAAAGGAGAAGCATTACAGTACAATTCTGAAAGACAGATATATCAACATGAAATGTGGAAGCTCATCTTGAAACAATTCAAAACGATGCTAAGAGGTTTACAATAAAAACAAAAACCACCTCCAAAACCACAAAAAGCACATGGCCAGCTCTTAGACATTAACATACAGATCACTTTACCCGACAAAACAATTACAGCTTTCCAAAGTAATGCAAAATACACAATAAATGAAATCTTCGACACATAACTATCAAATCCCATTTTCATTGAGGTTATAGAAGAAAACAGTATACACAGGCACAAAATGAGCCATACATTGCTAAATGTTTATCTTCTATCACCACCATGATTATGGTAGACAGACACTGGTATACTGAAGTAACAAAAGGTCATTTTGTTAAGTGATGGTGTAGAAAAATTTCCATCTGATTATTAGAGAGATAATTTGGGTAAGCTACGAGTTTGTTTTCTATTAGATGACATTTTCTTTTCAAAACAGTGAAATCAATACTTAGCATATACATTCAGTATCAAATTTGAAATGGGAGCCCTGAAATTTAAAATGAAAATGTTTAAATGAGTTTGGAAACACATTCACTCAATTAAAAGCAAAAAAAAAGTGAAAACACCCTCTGCAAACTGCTGAAATCCAGTCTAAGGTCAAATTATTCTATATTTTATCCTTAAGTTTCATACCAAGTCAGAAAATGTTGAGATCTTGAAAAAGGATGAGTAAGCAAGATAGGCAACAGATCCTTAACAACAAATGCTTTGCCTCTTGTTGGTATTGAACCATTTTCTCTGCATTTCATTAGAAGGCTGCACAATACTAGAGCTGCCTTTTGTAGCTCACGGTTCTCCCCAGCTGGTTCAGAAAACTCAGCCGTTTCACCTCTTGCTGGCAGTTCTGACAGCATGGTAGAGGTCAGATTTTTCTGACAAGTATCATGTAAAAGAGAGTAGTTCAGAGCTTGCCGAATTTGAAATTATATGCATCCATGCAAGCATACAAATCAAATGAAGCGACTTCCTACTCTAGAATATAATGCCCCAAAAAATTAATCTTCCTAATGTCCTTAATTCTAAAAATATTACATCTGTTCCAAGGAATGTTTCTTGGGCAGTAACTTGATATTCCAAGGAAATTTCTACTTTAGGAGGTGTTAATACACATAGCCCATCATTCACATATTGATTTCACCAGACACTTAAATCCTAACAATGGTCTTTAACATACTTTTGACTTCAAATAAAAGTCATCAAACTCTATAATAAAGACCTTTTTAAAACACTTCTGAATGCAATAAACAGGAACAGCTTCAAGTGCTGCCTTTTCTACTGCCTCAATGCTCCATCTATCTCAGCATAACCTCAGGCCATGGACCTAATATTTGTCCATCCCTGAGCTTCCTGAAGAAGTTTTAACCCCCCATTCATGCAAACCACTGAGGAGAAAAGCTTTACCAAGATGCCACCTTGGTAAATTGGCTAGAACCAGAATGAAAGACAACCTGGGAGCAAGCTTGCAGCCCTAATCCAAAGCCTCTGCAGGTACAACTGTCATCTCTCTCCCTGTAGTGTTGCTGTATCTACAGATCAAAGCTTGGAAGTCAGACCAGACCAGCCTCAGGTCTCCTTTCTTGCCCCTTGCCTTTCTCTGCTAACAAGGGTACAAAAAGGTAGGCAAATAAGAGGAGCATAAAAACGGCACTGTCAGGTTAAAGCTGTAGCTCCCTCCTCTGCTCCTCCGTTTGTCACATCACTCGGAGAATCCTCTGGCTACTGGGCACATGATAATGTAGTGTCAGAGGCTGAAAGTTCCTTATGTCCTAAACAACCTCTCCACCATGTCCTACACCAAACCACTCAACTAGAACTAAGGAGCAGCCACCTCTGAAAGAAAATAAGACTTACGAATAGCTTCTAACTTGACTTACGCTTCTATTATTTTTGTAATCAATGTAGCATATCATCAGGGATATTAGAGCATGTATAAACATTTCCAGGTCTTCCCTATCAATATCTGTACTGAGAACAGCTTGGCTAATTAAACATATTATAACAAAAAAAGGAAACATCCAGGTTTTGCTAAGCTACTTCTTCACCTAACTGTGTTTGTGTATCTGAAAAGCACATTACTACACATCAATTTCTGAGCTTGTGTTCCATCCACACTACTCAGGACTCTGCATCTCAAAGCCCACACCAACACTTATATTTAGAAATCTCTTCCATAAAATAACTTCAAGCATCCAAGTTCTAGAAGGACAGAATAGGCAAGATTAAAAAACTGGTACCCTGAGCTTTCTGTGGTACAAAACACTCACATTCCCCCTTACACTCATCAGCAGGATTTGCAAGCAACGAGTCTTGCTACTGCACATCTGCAGGTCCATCCTTCAGTCAGTGAAGTAACAATGTCTAAGCATCTTTAAGTAACAATGTCCAAGCAGTTTTCCTGCTTCCCACTTGCCTTTTACAACTTTTTTATGTCACGCCAATGAAAAATGGCTGTAACAACAGAAATGTGACCTATTAAAAATTCTACACGTTCTGAAATTGCACTGATGTTCAAAAACGTTTCTACAGTTTTCAAGCTGGCAATTAGATGTAGATGAAGGCAGTAGAATATTATTAGTATATATGTTGAGACCAATCAACATAAAAAAGAATAATATTTAGTAGCACATAATACAATAAGCTACAACAGTGATAGTCAGGGCACACACTTTCCTGTTTGTATTTTAAGATTTTGAGCTTATCCGTCTTAACTAAGGATTTACTTCCTTATTTCTAGACTAATACAGTAAAAAAAGCTTAGATAAAAACCTAATTCATTAACAAAAATACACTATGTTGTTTTATTTCTTCAGTTAATTTCCTAAATGGAAAACTAGAAAGCCCTACTTATGGAACAATCCTGAGGACAATGTCAGCAATAATGACCAAGAGAGGAACACTGGTAAAATGCAGTAGCTTTGCAGGCTACTCATATATTCAGTCACACTCTCTAATTTTGTCTGTTCTAGACAGGCTACAGCAGAATTCTCCTAGAATGACAAAATATAGTTACATGAATAATAATTCAACAAAATTAATGCTGTTAAAATAAATCCTAGAGAAGTAATAAAGCCTTATTAAATATTACCTGTTCAGACAGTTTTCATCTACCTTTGATTTTCATTGCTAGAATATGAATTATCGTCAGTTCTTTTCCTATTCACCCAAGTTCACATTTATACAAATGTGACTTAACCTCTAGCACGTTCTATAAAAATGTATATCCAGACACAATGCTTAAGAAATGTTACATAAAGTCTTCATTTTTCAAGGCTGTTACCTAGCCCTGTTTTTACTTTTGCTCATTATTTCCACTCCATAACGCGAAATCAGCTTAACATTAAGACTCATACAGTGAAGTAGGAGGCTTCTGCTGGAGACTCCTTCTGAAGCAATGGTACAGAATATAAGGACATTCAACAGTATTCAGAGAGAAAGATTTTTACACTACTTACCATTCTGCAATTTCAGGATGAAGGATTTTGTTGTTCACATTAAATCTAAAAAAAAAAAAAAAAAAAAAAAATAAAAACCTGGAAACCAACTAGACACACAACAGCAGATATCACATACTCACTTTTGGTTTTTTATTGAGTGTCTTCTCTAAGAACGTGAAAAGTTGCAAAAGCAAGTATTGCACTGGAATTGAGTATAGATCAGAATGCACACATTCACCTTCACCGTGTAAGTATTTAGGTACATGAGACTAAACCACATCCATAATTTTAAGACCGTGCAGAAAGCAGAGTAACAGTGTGTTCAAGACATGGTTCTTAAACTTTTTTTTTTTATTAAGATAGCATGTTATCAGTTCACTGCTACAAGTGCGGGTTGGACCAGATTGACCTCCAAAGGTGCTTTTCAAATTGTTCTATGATTTTAAGTTTGCTCCTCAACAACCTTCAATGAGATTAAACACAGTGAATTGCCAATTTCACCCTTTGTTTTATGCCTTCCCATTTTTGTATGCACAGAATGTGGCACAGGATAAACAAGCTTGCTTAGAGGACTGTGAAAAGGAAAACAACCTCTCCTTGTCTTTTCCACTCTACAGAAGAGGAAAAGCAAAAGCTTCCATCTCATCTTGGCCACAAAAGCTTAACTATTTTTCTGTTTATCTTCTACATTAGCAATTCATGTATTCTTGGAACTATTTTGAGGCTCCCGAAACAATAACATTACAGTAGCCAATAGAGTAAGAAGATGAGTAATTAAGTGGAACACAAATGGATTTTCAAGCATTGTTCAAGGGGGTTTTTGCTTACAATTTAAATGCCTACGGAGTGTTCTGCATCAAAGATATTTTTGTCTGACTCAGGACTGCTGGCTCTTCAGTTAGGGCATTTAAGAGAATTAAAGTGCTCCAAGGCTCCCAACAGATCTACAGAAGAATGTTATAAGGTAACAATTCATTTTCCCATATTTTTGAAGGAAAAATTAAATTTATTCCAGGTTATTAGCCATTCTTTATACCTCAGAAGGGACCAACTGAAGCACAAATCCAATTAAAAGAAATATTTGTAAGTCACTTCTAATTGTACCAAAGTCTTTCTGCATCCTCAGATAGCACAAAAAAAACCCACTATGTTTCTCTTTTCCAAAAACAAATGCTCATAATTTATAAAATCCTACCAAGGTGAAGGTTAATAAATAGCTTTGTGTTCCTTCTCTGAGATAGAAAACAACAACTTATCACACTATTCAACAAGGACAAGCTGTATGGTATTCAATATTATCAGTGTTAATTAGAACCCCCTGGAAAAGCAACACAATACAAAAACCCACAAGTCACAGAACAATGCATCATTAAAAATAAAGTTGGTCACCACTTGGAAACAAGAAAGTTCTGTAAAAGAGAGAAAAAGGACACTTCTTCAATTTAATCACCATCAGCCCAACAACTATGACCCATGCACACCAATGCAAGAATAATTCTGGAATGGAATAGCCAGTTAAATTTTTACAGGAGAAAAATATACAAATGATACAGTGAAATCAATCTATAAACATTTAAAAAACCCAAAAGCCTGAGCTCTTTATGTGCCTGGAAAGCGTGCCAACTGACACCACCACAGAAAACCCAGGCAGAAAAATTAAGCTGCAGCTGCAACAACAGACACAAGGACTTTGAATAATTGTCATCAGTATGTCAGACAGAAAGCACATCAACGAAGGCAAGTGTAAGGAGACACTGCAGCACTGCAGAAAGCTCCAATACCAGCTCTATGCAAATAGGACAAGCATAAACTGCGGCTATTACAAAGTAACAAAAGAAAATAAAGGGCAAGGAAGGGCAGGTACAGAAGGGAGCTGCCTTGAGACTCTGAAAATTCACTCTTTTCTCTCAGGAACCTGACATGCTCCTTTTAACCACAAGCACAAATGGCTGAAACCAAAAGCAAATCAAATGAGCCAAACTTGAACCTCACAACAGAGACTGTCTCTCATCTGGGCATTAAAAAAAAAATAGGGAAGAAAAATTGTACACTGGTGGAAGCTTGTAATAGCTCAAATAGTGCTCTGTTAGAAAAGCAGTTTCAGCCAAGACGCGTACCATCTCTGCTGCAGTCCCTGGATTTTACCTTTCCTTGCCTTAAGGACCCTTCTTGCCTTTAAAATGCTGGGACCACCTATGTGACAGCTCCTTAAAATTCTAGCTGCTGTCAACTGGGGAAGCTAATTAAACACACAGAAAGGCAGTAGGATTCAAACAAGAGGGTGCTGGGGAGGGGGGGAGTGGAGAAGAGGCAGGAGATTATCAGCTGAACAGTAGTTTTTATCTCTCACCTGAAAGACAGACTTTCCCATATAATGTCAACTATGAAACAAGATCTTAGACCTCCAGAACAGAGCATCAATTCTGATTTGGAAGAGAATATGATCCATTCATTGTATGTAGCTTTTTCAAGGAAGCTGATCATTAAAGACTGAACTGTCTCAACTGTTTAGCTCCTGCTAGCCGCTGGTCCTACGCGAGTGGCCAAAGCGCTACCTGATCACGATTGCCAGACTTCTAAAGCTAATGACTCACATTATGCTTCACTTATGTTTACCTGCCAGCAAGGCAGGTAAACAAGCCACATCCTAGAAGCTACTGGTTAAATAACAAGCTCAAAGGGAAGAGCTTGTCATCACCAAAAGGAGTATACAAACAATATTTACTTCGTATAATTGGTGTACAAAGTTCTACATAAAATCACCCTACCTTGTGCTCCCAGCAAAGTTTTGATCCTGCTAGACAATAAATACCTTATTGTTAAAAAACATGTACTGCCCTAATGTTAAGAGGATCACATAGAGCAATCCAGTTCTACATCTCCTGCAATTTGCAAATTGACAAACACTTAGATGATGAGATATGTGATTTTGAGGAAGAAAACAAATTGACGGTTTGCTACAGTTGCAATCTGTAACATATTAATGCTCCCATTTAATCAACACACAACTAAGAAATAGGACACTGAAAGGCATGTCCAAATTGATTTCATACTCAGTTGTCCTTTAACATGCAAGACAATTTCATTAATTTAAAAAGAAAAAAGCTAGAAATGTACACCTCCTGTATAGTAACACTGTATAATGAGACCCTTTTTTGTCAGTTTAACAAATACACTTCATGTGTATATGGTGATAAAAATCTACATCCTATTCATACACAATGTCAGAAGTTTCTCTCTTCCTAAACATAGTCTTTCTCCTAATGACTGGTTTGGTTACCCAATAGGGAAGAGGCCATATAGATGGTTTTCACTGTCCTACTCAGCATTAGAACTACCTCAGAAATCTGCCTTCTGCACTTAAGCCACTCGAGGCAAGTCAGAGCAAGTCCCTTTTGTAGGATTTATAGCAGCTGTAAACAAAGCTGACCTGAGGAGAGTTACCAGGAAGAACATTAGAAAATGGTCCAGGTCTCCTGTCTCTGTCCCAGACTGTTGCCTCCACAGAGCCGCAGTACTACCCACTGCTGAGCAGGATGATTTCCCAAGCATCTTCTCCATTTTTACAGATGGCAGCATCATACAAGCTTTATTTAGTACAACATACTTTGCTATATGAGAGCCATACATAAACTAATGGAAACCATGACATAATTCACCATTATGGACTCCATTATGAGCATAAAACCAAGTTTGATCATCACTAGAAGGACAAAAATAACTGAAGAGGTCATCTTCACGGTGAGCACAGAAATAACGCACAGTGACAGTAGTCATTTTGTCTCAAGTGACTATTTATTACAGGATAAAAATTAATCAAATAGTTGAGGTAATTATGTTCCATAAGGTTCAAAACGTAAGGTAGGGAAGCAACATCATTAGGGCAAGAAAAAGGCAGCTTCTGACAGGAGCAGATGAACAGCCTGCGAAGTGAGCAAGATTCAGCTTTTTCAGGAAATGATGCATTATTTCTATTATTATCCATACCAAAAAAAACCCCAATCCTAACCACGCACCAGGGCACAGTCATTCTAGGAGAAAAAAGACAAATGGGAGAAGGACGAACACGAAAGGGCCCTAGCAAGCAAATACATCTTGGCCAGGTAGCCAGAAAATGGAAACAAATAAGTAACAACCTAGCTAAGGCAGAGCCTGCTGAGCAGAGGACAGAGAGAGCCAAACAAGGCAGTCACAGGGAGGGAGTGAGGTCTGAAGGAACATATTGCTTGGTATAAACTCCATGGTTTCAGTCCTCTCAGAAGAAATCAATATAACTGAAATATATGAGCTTCTATAAAGGAAACATTTGATACAAAAAAGGTGGCTTAGTAGGAAAGCAGGAATACTGAAGTTGGTTTGGGTCTCTGTCAAAAACAAATATAAAATGGACTGATTTATATACACAGTTCTAAGAACCTGAGAAGAGCAGAGTTGAAAAAGGAAGCTCACCCCTCCTCCACACTCTCCCATGCCTACTGCTGGCATGCAGACCAAGCATGCTCTCCAGAGAGACGTGACAGCCCCAGAGAAAACAGAAGCAGAGGTTAGGAAGATGAAGGGAAGGCTGGAGTGGTTTGAGGGCATGGTATCTGTCAGAACAGGGGAGTGAACCTGCAGCACATCCAACAAGAAAATCAATGCATGCTCTTCCATACTGGGAGCAAGGGAGGGGAAGACACCAATCAGATCTGTCAAAGGAAGCAAAACCAACAGCTTGGTGCCTTGGGGTGGAGAGGGATGAGCACCAGGTCCCAAAAGAGAAGTATCTGCTGAACAGTTGGAAATTGCCCCTAAAGACTGGGGAAGTACTCCTCCAGGAGAAGAGTGCCACAGCATGTTTACTGCAAACTGGGAAGCTAGCAATAAAATACCATTAATCCCTTTAAGTGTTGCAGGAGACATGCTATTAAAATCTCAAATGAAGTGGCTTCTTAATGTTGACTAGTAAGAGAATGTGTAACTAATTAAACTCTAGTGTTAAGTGAAATTCAGGGGAAAAAAGGGCTTTTTGTTAGTTCAAACAGACCTTTGCACACCATTCCCTCAAAAAAAAAAGTTACTGCTGGAGTAGTAACTGATTATATTTCATGTGGAGGGGTCTTAGAACTGGAAGTATTGTTTCACACAGATTTTAGAATGTCTGGAGATAACTGAATATCTGCTTGGTCAAAGCAACAGAAAGTCATACTGCTGTAACTGGAGAAAGAACACCAAAAATATTCATTAGAATGGCTTTTCTGGAATAGTTTACATTTAACTTAATTGGCAGCAAAAGATGCCTAAATGTCTGCCACCTTGGTCTCCCATGACCCTGACAGAATCATTAAGTTTCCATTTCGGCTGTAGAGGGGAGAACAAGTAATTATTGAACCAGATTCCAGATTTCAGTTCCCATGAGACAGAGAAAAGATGATCCCAGCAGAAAGCATGCTCTTGGACTATACAAATGAGTGCCCAAGCTTGCAGCAAATTCTATGCCTTACAATCTTCACTGCAGAATTAATGTGCTGTTAACAGAGGTGGATGGAGAAAAATACAGTGGGGTGACTGGGAGTCAAGGACCATAAAAAAAAAAAGGCCACCTACTCAGCATCTCATTTTAAGTGTTTATTTTAAAAGTCCTTCTAATGGGGGGAATGGTGGTGGTAGTGGAGGGTGTGTGTTTCTTTTTTGCTACACACTTGAGATAAAATGGAACAATCTCATTTTAGGATATCATAACAGAATAAGCAGTTGTATTCAATTCAAAATTGAGGCCATCTTTATTTACTGCCTTTTCTAAATATGGCATGCTAAAGACATTTTCACTCTCCTAGTAGCCCAACTTCATAAAAAGACAACATCAATGGACAACATCTAGGCAGAAAAGTGATCTTTTATTTTACACCTGTAATGAAACATCTTTTCAGAAGATTGTGCATACCAGAATCCCTCATATCTATCTTAATACTGTACAATAAAATCTGTAAGAGAAGAAGCTGCTTTTAAAGATTATTTTTCTGAAATCTGAAAATATTCTAATCCCAAAAGTGGAAATGCAGGTAAGGGGATGGGTCTGTTTGGTTTTAGATACTTAAAGAAAAAGAAACACTGGATGATCTCAGATTGAAAAGAGATTTCAAAAAAATCCACCACTGTATTTCAAGTCATTAGAAATATGCCAAACATTTTATTTTCAAAGAATTTTCAATACTTTTGATCTGCTGTTCAACATCCTAGCATTAGGAATAAACATCTTTTAATGTGAAATACAAAATTAATTTGACAGAACCATGCAACAATTAATGTATAAAAAAGCCTTGTCACTTACTGGCTGATTCCCTCAAATGAAGCTTCTTTGGAGACATTTCCACTATCAGTATTAACACCACGCTGGAAAGAAACAGATTAAAAGAACCATGATTCTGAGTCAAACACAAGTATTTAAAATGTAAATAATGGGGAGAACCTGACTGCAGTAAGTCTTTTGGGAAACTTACACACAAGTTTACTCGAATTACTCTAAATAAATCAAACTGATTGTTTGCTCAAACACAGATCAATAAAAGAAATAATCCATTTCATAGGAGACAGGCATAGAACTCAGGTTAGGATGTGCTCCTAAGAAAAATGACATGCCTTGATTTCTAATTCCTTTATACCTTGAAAGGGAGCTAGGAGTCCTATATAATAATATAGGGCAAGAGAGTAACACAACAGGCAAGGTTTCTTCTAAAGTAATTATTTAAAACCCAACTATTACACACCACCTAGGCAACGCTTGCTATTTAAATTTGTATGCCACTCCCCTACAGCTTTCCATTCAAGCAAGCAGCATAAGCAAGCATATTTTGGCTGCTACACAGCAGATGAACACTTCTGACACGTGCCTGGGCAACCCTGCGGAGTAGCATTACAGTTCTGTATCTGAAATGAAACCACAGGAGGAGAGGACCAAGTTTCCCTTCAGACAGCAGAAAGAGAAGCGATCTTCCCTTCTCTGTATACTTCTTCAAGGCAGTGGGAGAAATGTGAAAGCATCACAGCTCCCTCCACTCAGTCAAAAATTAGGTGAAAATTCCTGATTACAACTGGATGCTCACAGAGCGACAACTCAATGTGCAGAAATGCACAGTAAGAAGCACAAGATGGTCACTTATTCCCTTTCCCACTCATTTCTCCAAAAGAACATGAAAGAAAGCTAGAGAGTCATCTTTTTCATGTATGTGCATGTGTGTACATATGTGGAAGAAAGACCAAAAAAATATTTAAGGCCTCTGTTCTTAATGGATGAAGAAGTTGATAGACAGTTAGATAGTCTTGTCATATTTTAGCAGAAAACAGGTAAGGCTTTTGGCAGAGAGAACACAGACTGGAAGGCAACAGGTTACAAATCTTGATATCATAGAGGGGCCAAAAGACAAGATGCCTATGGACACGTGGCCTCAAATCTGGCAAAGACGGAGAGGAAAAGGTAGGGAATGACAGTGCAAAGACATGCTGAATAAAGTGATCTCTTCATTGAAGAAAATGAGTAGCTATTCTTCACAATAATATGACTCACCAAAGTAAGGAGCACAGCAGGTTTCTTCAAAGCCAAGACACTGGATATCTAAAAAGACACATTTAGATCTAAAATTTAAATTCCTACTATTTCCCCCCCCTTTTTTTTCCTTCTTCATAATTACATTAATACCAATTTCATCAGCATTTGTTATATACAAAGTAAATATCTTTCAAATATTGTAGTATTACCTGAGAAATGTAACAAGAGTCAGTAGGTAACAAAATATTTAGACAGATAAAGTGCTACATTGATGGTGTCCTTTAAAGAAAAACACCAACTATCATTTAAGATTAAGTTTGTTGTCATCATTTGAAAGACAGAGGAAATAGGAGCCAAAGAGCTGTAATGCCACACAGAGATAAGGAACGGGGTACTTTATTCTGAACACACCACTGCAAATAAAACACATATGCATCAATATTATGTTACAATGTGCTATACTTAGTAATGAATATTTACTGTTATTTGCACTAGGTCATCTTTTACTAATACTTGTATTAGGCTCCTTCAGCATCTTTCAAGCACTTACAAAATGAGAACAAAATCACTGGGTTTGTACAGAACTGGACTTCCAGAGCAGCTGCAGAAAGGTGGGCAATGAACAGATGACATAATTCCATGGAGGACAGTTCTACCAACTTTAAATCAGCTTAATAGCACACTAATAATATTAACAAAAGAAAGCATATGGCAGCGAGGTGTAAAAAAGCCAATATCATGTTTATTTATTTACCCCCATGAAAGATAAGGATTACACACACAGGTTGGTCGTTTCTTGACGTAAAATTATTCTGTAATTAAGGCCCATAGTGTCTTGATGGTGGAAAAACAATTCCCTGAGAAACCAGGCAAAAGTTATAGGAAGAACCTCTGAAGCTGAACAGTTTCGTTGCAGACTTCAACAATTTCTAACTTCAATACATGCAGTCTATGGAGAAAACAGCCTTTATGTTGGGGCAATTTACTGTTCCACATAAAGAGCTCTTTATCCCATCAATGAGTTTTTTCAGCAGTAAAGAAGCGAAGAACAGAACTGCAATATAGGCATTTGTTGATGGAAAGTGACCCAAACAACTAAGGTGACCCAAAATAAATGTGATTTTTAAAAATAAAACATGTATTTTCCACTTGCAATTTTCACCATCTGACAGGTGAGCATTAAGAGTGCCTGCAGTCTGCATGACTCCAACTCACACATGTCAAAAAGCAACCTCTCCACAGCCTTCTCCACCCTCAGCTCCTGAAATCCAGGATCAAACTTCACTTTATAACTGGATTCATTATGAAAACGAAACAGAACACCCTCACAGCTAATGAGAGCAAAATTTTTGGTCTAGTGAGTCAGAGTCAGTGCCCTGCAGGGACAGAAGTATAAGAGTCTTCCTTTTCAAGCTCTCCATGAAAATCACCCACAGAGCTTGGCATGTCTACCACCCTCACCCTGCTGAGCCCTCCTATTAAAGAAAAGATAACTGGCCAGGCACATATGTATACAAACATCTGCTCAGAAATGAAATGAGAAACCTAACTAAGCAAGTCACGCTTGCATTTAAAAATATGAATATATTTTCTTATTGGAGTATTAGAACAATTCAACATAAATTAAGAGTAAGGCAGGCAGCCTCTCCTCACAGCTCTTTGGAGGCATAAAATAAATGTGGGCTCCCAAGTCACAGCTAGGACATGCAATCTCTCCGACAGCTATCTCCTCAAATCTCTAAGGCATTGCAAGGAAAAAAAAAATATATATATATATTTAGCAACATGTTTCTGTCAGATAAAGACAAAGGCTGACAGATCTCATGGTGCACAGAACACAGTTAGGAGACTGTCTTTGGATCAAGACCTCAGTGTTCAGCTCAAAAGGGCACCCTTTTTTTTTAAATAATAATATATTACAAGTGCTTTATAGGAATGAAGACTACTTTCAAGTAACTGGAGCAGGGAAGGTCCCACCAAGTCAGGAGACATCCAGTAAGCAGAGGACTACAATTAAGCCAGATCATTGCCACACACTGATTTTGTATTCATAGAGGAATATTCAGAGATACAGACAACTCACCTCAGTCACATAGTGGACTTCATCCACAGCATATTTTTTCTTGAAGAATTCAGGGGGATGAATCCTTTGGAAAACAACAAAAGAAACATTTGGGTTTAGCTTTACTATTAATTTTAGTAAGACACAGACAAAGAAATAACATCTGTACTATCACAGCCATAGAATCAGATGCAGAATATTTTAATAATCTTACCCTTGACTACATCTCTCAAATTAAGAGATTACACAGAAAGTTGCCACAGCTACAAAAATCAGTGTGCTTTAATCCAGTCCACGCTTGATACTTAGATTTCATGGTCTCCTTCTGAATTAAAGGGGTTTTTTTCCCCATTCACTCTACATAAGACCATTTTGTTAAAGATTTTTGCCATGCAATTTGTATACAACTTTCCAACTCGTCAGATGCTGGAAGGATGTGGAAATAGCAAAAGACTACGCCCTGTGTTATATTCAAAGAATTAATACAACATTCATTTTTCTACCCTGGTAAACCCCGTGAACATGAAGCAGACTGAGGGCTATTAAGACGTGGGCTCTGCCACCTCTATTCCTCAGCATACAGGAGCTGCATTCCTCTAACCCAACAGGGTGGGCAACTTCACACATCCATGTTCAAAACTAAGTAATTTCTGCCATTTTCTACTGATACCAAACCAGAGACTTTTTTCTAAATGCAAAAAGAAAGATCTGTGCTGGCATGGATCAGCATCATGGCCCCACTGGCCCCTGTACCAGTGGCTGTACCACTCTTCTTTCCTTCACTTTATGGTAGCAGTCAGTTATTTACAAGACATTAGTCTCCCATTACAATCTCTAACCTTCACAAACTGTATAGATAATTAGTGTAGTAATAACCAGTGCAATAATCGGTGTAATATAAATATAATCAATGTCATTCTGGAAATGTGATCTTTAAAATAAAATAAAAAAAAAAAGACAAATCCCCACCCAGTTTACATCCTGACACAGAGTAACGAAAAGAGGAGAAACAAAACCATTGGAAGAGTCGGTGTTTGGAGGATCCTGTGCATTTTGCTTCCTGAGAGACAGCAGGAGAAGAAGGGGTCTCCACAGGACCAAATCTTCAGCTGATTAAACATAGGCTATGAAAGCACAAGACCAACTCAGGAAAGAATAAATGAGTCTGGAGACTGAAGATCATTTCTAATCCTTGCAGTGAGGAACAGCAGAAGTCGGGGGAAAACCAGCTCAGCATCTTTAAGAGGTGTTCCATAATAAAGGCATGTGCCATAGCTGCCCGCAGCACCAGCTGCCTGGAGCTCTGATTTATGTCAGTTTTCCGTATTTTGACCTTCTTTTTCATTTTATATTCCTTTATGCTCCAAACAGTACTGGGCTGAGACATGAACAAGCACATGAAAATGTTTATGGGTGGTGTTCTCAAACAGTAAATCACAGATTGGAAAAAACTTATTTATCTGTGAAAGTACTTCCCTAAAGTAATACAAAAGTATATCACTATATGTTTGTTCCCTTTTGCAATGCAACACTTCTATCACTGTTGGAGATTTCAAAGCAATTATCATTTATCTTAGCTAATTTCACACAATTAAAAAAAAAAAAAAAAATCACTATATCCTCTCATCTTTCTATACCCTGGACTTTATATAGTCCCTTTACCTCTAACTTTTGCACACTCTGGTTCTCCTACAGGCATCTTCTTTTCCACTCCTTAGTTCCTCACACACTGAAGTACTTTAATATTCCAGAAACATCACGAGCAGATTTAGCACTTTCTGGTTTTGTTCTCTTTTATAGTTTCAACCAATTCATCTGGTATCAGAAGAATGCCAACTGTAAAACCAGGTAATTTATGGCTAACAGTAATTTATGGTAATACATGCTCTTTAGAGCAATACCTCAAAGAACCATTTACAATTAGCTGCATTGTTTGAATCAAAGAACTGTTTCTTGTAAATATTTCTTAAAAGAATGCCCACAAATGTGCTGGATTTTATTAACTTCATTTAATGAAGTTTAAGTAAGAGTAGATCTCACTTTCCAACATACCAGAGAGAAAACTTTTGTCTTTTCACAACCTATTTTTCACCAGGGTTTTTTGGGGTTTTTTTGTGCCTACAGCACACTGCTGTTAATGTAATTACCTGTTTATTGTTAATATTAATCCATTACTGATTCCATTCCACCTGCAATCCCCCCAGCATCTCTTCTCATGTACACTACCACTCTTTGTAGAAACAATAGTACATCATCGTCCTTTCAAGGCTGAGGATTTTTTCCTCTACTCTCAAAGAAAACAGCAGCTTCCTACAATCCTCCATCCTTTCTCTCTCAGCTATTAAACTAGGTCATCTTCCAGATACTTTCAACTCCATCACACCCTAATGACAAGCTGTCACGTTTTCCAGATGCGTTACCTCCTTGCTGGTCTTGTTCCTGCCACCTCACTCAGAAGTCAGCAAGACTTTTAGTACAAAGTTGAGAGACAGACTTCTCAGCTCCTCTCTGACACACTCAAGGCTCTGCCTCACTTCAACCATTTAGCACCTCTGACTAGATGGTAAAATAACTTCACATACACTTCTCACGAACTACCATCCCCTTCCCATCCCACGGGAGCCACAATGCTTCACTGCTGAAGTCACCTCTCCCATTTGGAAGATTTCTGCTAAGTCCAACCCTATTGCAGAACCGTATAGGTGGAAGGAAAAAGTGCATGTGGAAGTGTACATTAGAGCAGAAAAATTCTGTGCTGTCACACACAGAAAAGCAATACAGAAGGCAAAAAAAAAGCTCAGAGAGAAGGAGGAGCAAAGATGATCCTCATTGAGACCTTTCCGTAATCTCTACAGTCTGTTCAGTTTCTTCCCCAATTTAGCTGGGATCTACACCAACATCACAGTTACTGTAAAAAAAAGTACCAGTGCAGAGTTCCTTAGCAGATGTAGGGCTCAGTATCTTTTTTATCCAATTCAAATGCAAAGCAGGCTAAAGTCTAGCACTGACCATCGCTGTCACAGGGAATGGTACCTTCCACAGAATGCTCACTTGCATCATGGAAATTAGAAGTTACATTCAGTTATGATGATTTCAAGTACATCTGATACATCACACAGATGAGGAGTACTTCTCTCTATAAATGACTCTAAGCAGGTAGAATAAGTTAATTGGTTACAATTTTTAGGTTTGGCTTTGTCTTTTGTAATGCTGGCAATCCCTGGCAACATAAATTAGCAACAAATGAACAGACAATAATACACTTAGTTGACTCTAAACTTTTCCATTTGGTGTAACTAGATTCCTAGTCATACATGACAGAATTTAAAAGCCAAGATGCTTCACCGAATCACAACATAATCACACCAATGCAGATTTTGCCACCAACTTTTACAGAGCACAGTATTACCACTCTCTCCACTTCAAAGTGATCCTTTAAATGTAATACTGACTCCTCTGTTTATCAGTAGCATGAACAGCTCTGACAACCTTTCTATAAATACACCCCCAAAAAATATATCTTGAATCTTTTATGCAGTTGGAGAAAATCCAACCCTCAAATTTTTTACAGTACTTTATTAACTATGTTGTGTTTCCACTTTAAACCAAATAAAAACCTGGTCTCATTGTCTAAAACCATTTTAAAGCTGTTGTTCATTACATTGCACAAGAATTCATAACAGCAAATCTTTAGAGATTTGTACAAATTTGACATTACCGTAAGAATTCCATTAAGCAACATTTCTTTGTATTCTAAAGGACTCTGGAGCAACAGCCTTGTAATATCAACACGATAAAAGAGTGTTCTAGCTTTCAGAACTGCATTCAGAAGAGAGGTACAAATGAGATGGATCTAAATCACAAATGCCCAAGAAAAACTGTGAACAGAATTTATAACAGCTGATAGCTATTCCTGAAAGCAACACATCTAAGCCAACTGCTAATATATTTACAACCTAATTGCTGATATATATTCATATGTATATATTCTCATTTACATATAAACACTCTTCTACACAATCTTCAATAAATGTAACAACTTCTTCTTACTGGTTGCTTCGTATTTACATTTCTTAAAGCTTCTAGGACACATTTTCAGGTTTTAGTTTTTACAGTGGATCAACTCCAAAAATGAAATTCATCTTTTCCTGAAGTAATCCAATTTAGCTATTCTTCAGCATTTCAGTTGGAGCTCCTAATTCAAGATTACTTTTTGTACTGCATAGCCTAGAATGTAAAACTATTCTCATTGGAAAAACATATTCTTTAGTGGTATGTTCATTACAAAAATGCGGTAAGTTCTAGTTGGGACTAATTTCAAAACATTTTCTACAAATTCTACATTTTGTTACTAAATTAGTACAGAAACGCACTCAAATAGATATGTACCATACACCTCAGAAATGACCTGAGCACTTTTAGCAAAGCAAGTCAACAGCAGGACCCAAGCTTCTTGACGTGTGGCAAGTTGACGGCATTGTCTCCTCCAAAAGCTGCACAGGATTCCTCTCTCCCCACAGCACAGATTAATCAAAAAGCTTTAGCTTTCTGCACCCTGTTACTCCAAGAAACCACATCATTTGCTGCATAAGCCAGTTCTGCATCAGTCCTCTAACAGACATTCAGTCTAAGAAAAAGTCCACTGAATTGTAAGGTACTTCCATGGGGCTGCCTCAATTTCAGTACTACTTCTACATACCTTGCATGTCTGTAAGTGATTCACAGATTACAAAAACCAGGAGAGATCAGAATAAGCATGTGTATTTAATATTTATTTTGATTTCTAGATGCTTTAATTTTCAGACATCTTACATTGTTATACATCCTGCTGTGAGATTTTGCTAATAGCATCCTCTCTCTCATCCCTACTCAAATTCTTACAGCAACTCAAAGCAGCCCTTGGTCAGCTCTTTTAAAATAGCTGGATAAAAACATGACCTTTAGGAGCTACTTCACTTTCTCTAGGTTTACTGCTGTAATAGAAACATCGCCATCACTTCATGATGCTTCATAAATTTGTTTCTCTCAAATACAGAATGAGAATCCTTTATCCATTCACCTCAACAAGTATGCAGAAAAGGCAGCCGCACCATTTCCACCCACTAGCAGAAGCTGTTTGCATAGCAGCTGACAGTTTTACTTTGTCTTTCATGTTGTACTAATCCTTTGCCTTAAGTTTGTCCTGTCATCCACCCAGGTCATTCGGAGCTCCCCATTAAAGTTCTGATCAGCCTGTCAGAATAGTGAGACACATGAGAACCATCAGCAAACTTAAAAGTATTACAGTTTTGACGTTTACTTATACATCACAAAAGAACGTTCATTTCTGTTGCTTTACGCCTCCACAATTTACAACTAAACTTTGAGATGTGAATGCTTTTACATCATTCCTTTAGTCTTTACACCTGACTATGTCTTGAAAGAAGCTGTGTCTTAAAGAAGCGTGTCTTACTGCACTGCTACAGATAAAAGCAAGCAATAGGTGTATCCTAACCTAAGCTCCCACGTGAGGTAACTGTTCTCCCACAAAAGGAAATACGAAGTTAATACCACATGGTACAGACAACAAAGCAGTATTCCAGGCTGTCCAACCACATGTGCTATCAATGAATATATATTAAGGCTAAATAATGGGAATTACCTGCAATTTCTAAGCACTGAATCTGGCTTCAGGAAAAAAAACCAAAGCAATACAACAAACAAACAAAACCAATGGCATTAATTTAATGTATTTTTAAAAAGAATCAGTAGGAATCTCTAAATGAAAGTCAACAACTATTTTGAGGATCTCTTAGTACATGAGGAAGACAGCAAATACTGACACAAAGCAAGACATGCTATACAAAGCCTATTTCCTACAATTAAAATACAAATCCCCAAGACTTGTCCACTACTTTCAGATCCACAGCTGCCAAAAATTATCAGGAAGTGGTGTTTTTACAAGCAGTAATTCAGAGAATTAATATAGTTGGAACAATAACAGAATAGGCAAATGTTAAAGACATTATTCATGACAAAGTCTAAAGCAAAAGGGTTTCTACACAATAACGTTCAGGGTACAGTGCTCTCTGAAAAGGTGCTACAATTATTATTGCCTAAAATGCATGAAAACCTGTCCAAGCTCATATCACTGAATCAGAAGATGATGCTTGATGCAGTGACACACAAAAGCTGGCAAACTTCACAATAAAGCTTCCTGCTTACAGAGATACAACATTAGTGCTTCTTCCATTCCACCCCAACTGTCACGTTCAGAGCAACTGATAGAAAACACCACTTTATGACAAATTCACTAAGTTTTGAGCAAATAGCCTCTACTAAGCAAAGTAAAAGTCAACACTAGACTGCACGTAGTGCCTGAACACAGCCCTGCAGCATGCACACAGTTACTGCCAGCACGTCACTGCAGGAGTTAGGTCACATTTTTCCTCACTTGCATGAGGGGAGACAGATGCACAAATCAGACAAGCAGAGTCTTCAGCAATTTAAGATCTACACAGTCAACAACTTCTCAGGCCTTGCGAGAATGAGCTTGAAGCAGAGTAAAAGTTTCAGTAAGACTGCATACAAACAATAAGAACCCTGGTGAAAGTTCAAGTAGATTAATAAATAAATCAGCAAAGCACATAGAGCTGAAGGAGGAAAGGGACACAAAAGAAATGTTTTAACACTGTCAGACTCACCAGTAAACTCCCTCCTTATTACAGTATCATCAAGTTAACAGATGGCAAAGCATTAACCAAACAAAGGGATGTTGAGAACTGCTACAAAGAACAACACGGGAGGCTTTACAAGATGCCAGCAGATGTTCCTGACTTTGTATATATATGGGGGATCACATTTTTTTTGGACAACAGGAATTGCACTATCTCAAACAAGAAGATAAAAAGGCATCAAGCTAGATTTAAAACAAAACAGTACTAATGGGCTCGCTGTTATCACAGGCAGCCTCCAGCAATGTCTTTACTACCTTAATGTTACTCCCTTTCCACATTTCTCTAGATTTCTCTTTGATCCTTTGAAAGAAGTACCTGCATACATGTAAACTCAGACTCCTTGCTCCATCTGATACAGTCCAGAGTAAAATGGATTTTGAGAAAGTAACAGAATTTAAAAGAAACTGAACTAAAGATGAAGGCTTATGTTGGAGTGACTGGAAAATGTACCTTGGGCTGTAACTGAAGCCACATCTAGCAGAGGGTCAGAACGGTAGAGTCCACACGCATAATGCTGGACCCAGGATGCTGGCTCTACAGTACTGGGCTTCCCAGTGCTACACACAGATTATGGAGAATAACTTATGAGCAACATACAGATCACTGGACTTAGGAAATCAGAAATAAAGTACTGAGCAGACTCTCATGGTTCTTCCTAATAAAAGCCAAGCTCAGAACTACCTATTTCAACTACTTCAATTACACAGTCTCACTGCTCCTGCTCAGCTATTCCCCAAAGATCAAAAGTTCTTTAGGCTTTCTATAAATTCTACCTCAAGAGGTAGTGCTGCAATTAGACATTTAAGAGATACTATCAAGACCTACCCAAAAAACCCTAAACCACAGAAAACTTGGAATTGGTAACCTTTGCTTTATTTCTCTCTGCAAATAAAAATCTTTCTTGGAGAGAAGGGCTTCACAGTAGTACAGAAACTGTAACAAAAGGAAATGTTTAGACACTGAAATCCCTGAAAGATTTCTTCTAGCACAAGACTGCTGACAAATTCTCATTAGAAAGCTCCCCCCCTAGCCCCAGCAAAAGCACAAAAAGAATTACAGTGGTTTAAGAGGGTAAACAGAATTTCTAAGTCACTATATGATAACTGTGTTCCATTCAAACACTGGTTTCAATTCATGCTTCTTAACTGAGAAAGTTACATACTTAATCTGTCAATGGCAGATGTTCTGCTTTTACTTTGGAAAAATGCCTATATTGACGGGAAAAAGAGCAATATTTTATGTCCCACACATAAAAGCACTATAGCACACTCCTGAATGTGTGCAGCACGTACCGCAGATCCCATATTAATTCATAATAGCACGAAGGCAAGCAGTGCTGATGTCTACAGCAGCATTAGGATGACCTGAACAGCCTTAAGTAGGGGATGGTAATATTCCCATCTTACAACTTGTAAGGAAAAGCTAAAGCGCAAAGAAATTAAAGGACCTTGCCACAAGGGCTCACTGGGCACAGAGAAAATGTAGAAGCAACCCAAGCAATCAGTGCCTGATCCCCTATGTCACTCACGTTGCCCCTGTAAGACAAAGAAGTATCTGGCATCCCCCAGGATTTGGGTTGAGGCCACACGCCCCAACACCGAGCTCCAGCAAGTACACAGGCAAGAAGTACACTGCAAGTAAAACACATTCTGCCTGCTTTTCAATCACATTTAGCTTTTAAGAAGCATTAATATTGATTATACTTATCCCTATCCTATTTTAGCAAAGCTGTGTATATTATTTCCCCTTTTTTTGTTCCTCCACAAAGGCAGCATTTCCGAGTCCCTCCTGAGCGTACAGGCACAGCACAAGTCATGGACCGGAAAAAAATAAAATTAAAAAAAACTAAGGAAAACAGCAACATCAAGAGCTGACAACATGGGATTTTAGAAGCAGAAGAACAGAGGCACTGCTGTCAGTATTTCACTTGAGAGATTTTAACTGTCAGCCTTCTCCAACCCAGGCACCCAGCAGCAGAGAGCTCTGCACTCCAGCAGGGCAGCTGCCCGGCAGAAGGCGGGGTGGAGGGGCAGAGCGCTGCTGGAAAACCCCACGGGCGGTTCTTCGGCCACAGCTTCCCTTCCTATGAGTCCTTGGGAGGAAAAACACATGGCACACCTGATCAAAAGAAAACTTGGATTCCCTGCTATTTCAAAATGTTATCAGCAGTTTATATCACTGAACTCGATATTCCTGCTAGCACATTATGTCAAGTATAAAATAAGAAACACCTAGTGGGGGTTATCAACATTCCCTGTCATACCACAGGAATGAGATGTGTGTAGGCAAGGCTTAACTTTCTCATGCTGTGGTTTGAAGCCACATCAGCATCTTAAAAAGCTCTGGTGCAGCACTGCCACACAGGTTCACTTAATGCTGGTTCTATTTCTCAATATACCCAAATCAAAAAGAGAAGAGAAAAAGAAGTCTTTTAACACTTACTAAATCACCAACTTGTGCAAATTTAAGGTGTATCCTGGTAGAGACTGCACATCAATAGACTGATATAAATTACTATTATTGTTTAAAACATTCTCAGGAAGACATACAAGGAAACTTGAGCAGCTGGAAAGAAAAGATTTATAAAAATCATTACAGAAGTCATAGAAACAATACACATTCATGCTGGACCAGCAAGGCTTGTGGACAATTAGAACACCGGGACAATGACTAGACTGATTGTTTGAGAAGTCAGAGCATTGGAGAAGCACTGTTTAGAGAAAAACAATCATCAGTAAAGTAGCAAGAGCAATCCAGACACTAATTATTCCATAGAAGTAATTTTTATCCACAGAAAATACTGCAATAAATGAATGGGAGACAAGAAATGGAAATCACTGGACTATGGAGAGAATTGGAACCATGAAAATAAGCAGCACGGGGAATTGCACAAGTAAGTCTTGTCAATCAAAACCACCCAGCTTTATTTGAAAGGATCAGATGAAGGGTAAAGCAACAGATGTACTATCTGAGTACTAGTAAAATATTTGATAAAAATATCTCTCATGACTTACTCTCCCAAATCAACTCAAATTAGCTTGGACAGGAACACTATGTGACCTGAAACTCAATGACTAGCCATAATAAAAAAGTGAAAAGCCTAAAGCAGAAATCAAGAATTAAAAAAAAACAGATAAAAAGATGAGTTTTTCAAGGGCTGGGAAACCCTCCAACAGCTGCACTGAAAACTGCTGTATCAATTTAGACTGATGTTCTCAGAAGTTCAAGTGATAAACAGCAATGGACTGCAAGTCTTGATTAGTGGGATGCTGCAAAGACTGAAATTAGTTCTGATGCTCTTCACAAAAAGAAGCACAACTGAATAAGTGAATATCTTCATGAGATCCACAGATGGCACTTGCAGGTGTTAAAAAACTTTGCAGATAAATTGCAACTGCCAGTTGGTACAAAACAGTAATATGATGACCTAAAGTGACTAAAAACTATTTTTTTTAAAAAAACAGCAAAAGAAGTATTCAGTAGGTATGGGGAAGGGACAAATGGCAAGAAGAGATCTAACTGATAAATATGAAAAAACACTGAACATATTGCATTTTACAGGAAAATGACAAGAAAAAATATCAGGGGATGATATTGCAGATCAGTTCAAAAGGTAAAACCAAAGACCCTTCTTGAGTTTACTATCTGAATACACAGCTCCAGTAAGTGCTGTGGAGAAGAGGACCCGAATGCACCACATCACATCAGTAAAACTCACCTAGAGAATGTCCTTCATTCCTGAAAAACCTATGCCCAGAGCAGCAATTCATTCAGGGTTCATTACCTACAGCACCACGTACACATCACTACCTTTCCAAAGAGCGGGCTCCAATTTCAGCTTGCACTGAATGGGCTACTACAGACTTTGCCTTCTTGTAGACAAGTCTAGGACTAATTAATGAACCAAACTCAGTCACCATGACACAGTCAGATAAACACACTGTGCTGTACACAATTTAATACTCACAATTATTCAAAATACAAATGCCACAAAATTTTAATGATCCTCATTAAGAAAAAGAGATCAAGAGAGCAATTTCTTAGCTTCTAGTTTTCATGTACGGGGGTGGGGGGGGGAGTAAAAGCCTAAGTTGCCTGAAAAACTCTTTGCTTTTTTTTTTTTTTTAACAAAAGCATTTAGGGAAAGAAAAGCAAACCAAAAGAAAAACCACCACATTCTTCTGCACTTTTTTCCAAAAGGCAGTAAAACTTCAGAATTTTGCTGAAGTCAGTCAAGTTTAATCACCACAAGCAAAGGTTGATTTTGGCTGTAAATTGGAAAATGATGACAATGTTTAAAAAAAGCTATCTCATTAGGTCACTGAGAAATGATTAACATTTGCAAATCATTTCACTGTGCTTTATTACAGCTCCAAAGTGCCACACCAAGGTTCAACTTTGCAAATACAGATAGCTTCCAATCAAATCCCTGGAAAAAACATTACTTACAGCGGATGCAATGCTAGATTAATGTTGTTACACTTACCAATCAGCCAGCAGGGCTTTGCAGAAAACACAGGAGATGGGACATAAATATTGCTCTGTCCCATTGTACATGTATTTCTTAAGTTAGACCACGAAAGTGTTAAATATTTTTGTTTTCCATTAAAAACACTCTTTACGTGGCAAGGCAATTAAGTTATTTTGGCATCCTCTCCACATAAAGCAGCTGCCGTACAGTATGTTTTACTTTATAAAATATCTTTAATCAGCACACTGACTAGTTCTGTCATTTATAATTAAGGAGCTAAATGGCAGGTGCAGCATTAATTAGTGAAATTGAAGTCTCTGTGCAAGCCATGCAGCCATACCAACTTAATGCTTCCCAGGAATAGAAACGATTGCTAACAGCTTTGCACCACAAACTTTACTGGGTGAGAGGCCATGCTGAGAAAGAGGGACATTTAAATACAGTTACACTTCTGAAGCCTTTACAATCTTATAATGCCAGATTCTTTCTTAAACTCTTCCTCTGAAAGTACGAACAGAAAAATACTTCAGGAGCGCAAAAGTCTACCCATTAAGCCATCCCCTGGCAGTCTTTAGTTTTGCCTTACAAACAAGGGGAGGGGCAGAGGTACAGATGAGAGATAAGCAAAGCACCTCTCTTAGCTGAAAACATTTTCCCAGCCAACAACTAAGAAATGGGCTAGCACAACATCTGGAGAAATGCCCACACTCAGAATGTAAAACTAGAGCCATTGTTGTTGCAATCCCTTCCCAAAGGGCCGAAGTAGGACCACCAGGCCTCCAATTACACTCATGTCACCTTAAGAGGTTGCAGGTTGTTTGGAGAACAGCCGCAGTCTTGTGAATTGATTTGAATCTCTCCTCCCTTTTAAAACTGCAGAGATTATTTTCGCTTGAAGGATTTCTGAAAGATAGACTTACAGCTATTCACAATTCTTTAGAGCACACACATTCAGCAAGAAGTTCTACAAGATGAGTAACACTTCCAAAGAAGTGGTAGTCACATTCAACACAGGTACTACATAGTGCTGGGTCTTCGGAAGACCACAGCCAGGGTGGTGCATTCATCATCTCCATGTTTACCTGTTCTACAGAGTCCCCAGGCACTACCCCAGCATGCAAAACTGTTCATAAAAACAAGTGCAGCTGGTAAGACTAAAATAATTATAAATGAGCCCATGAACCCTGTGAACTAAGTCTGCTCATCTCCAAGCAAATGCTCTCAGACACTTCATTCTTCTTGACCAAACTAAGACTGCAATTTGAAAGAAACCAAGAAGCCCCATTTTTGCATTACTTGAAGGCAAAAAGGTTAACCTTTCTGCCATATTACCTAAGCTACATTTTGAAAACAACTCAAATATATGTCCTTCAGAAGTGAAGGTACAACAGTACATCTACTAATACAGCAGTAGTAAGAGCCGCCTACATTGCGGCTACAGAAGGCTACATTGCCTACAGAATCTATGCATTTCTGCCTGTACTCACATAGCAGATTCACACATCTGTCTTAAATAGAAAGCAGTATAAACACCTGGCAAAGCAACTGCAGCCTGTGCCATGAACTAGAAGATTACCTGTAGGCCTCTGTAAAACACTGACCTTGCAAATATCATACAAGACATTGAATTGACTTGTGCTTTGTTGATGTTAAATGAATGTTTCTTCAGTGGGTAGATAGTGCCTTCCACATGCACAGAAACAATCACTTCCAAGGCAAACTAGAGCAGATAAACAGCAGTGGATGGAAAGCAAACTTATCTGTGTTTTTCTTTGTGTTAATTTTGACTTAAAATCGACTCTTCTGATAAGGAACACAATCCCTAGCTGTGTGCAATACCCCCTGCCAACCAACTTATGAAGCAGAACTGCTACTGACTCACAAATGAGTTATTCATCCATCCTCTTTCTGACAGTCAGAAAAACTACATGACCACAGCTGACAGAAGAGAAAACAAAGATTCAAACAGGGATTCAGAAGGATAAGGAGGAGAATTTACAAAACAAGGATGCTGTGATAAAGACAACAGTTAGACTCTGCAAGAAGACACAATGACAATAAACCACTTTTAACCAGACTTGGAATTCTGTAAATGAACCAAAAACAAGTGCTACCCAAACAAATCAAAAAGGTCACCATTTACAAGCACCACAATATTTTGTTTGAAAATGCAAAATAAGACGGTGGAATTTCAGTAATATTTTTAAGCCTTTTTAGATTAGGTACAACCAGTGTAGGTATGAAACAGCTGACTTGAACTAGCAGAAGAGATTTAGAGGGAGGAAAAAGCTTTGTCTATAAATGGAAACAAGCACCACTAGGGAACAGACTTTAGAGAGCACATGTGGGGGGCTAAACAGAACCAACCCTCCCAGACAGATGCAGCTCTCAGCTGAAATATTTCAGACAGCAGTATTCAGACATTTTTATGCTATCACAAACAATTTCAGTTCCCAGGCAGGTCTAAGACAGTGATATTCATATAAACTCTCTGCGAAGACAGCAGCCATGCCCTACCATATGGTCTGTCACAGTTCAACATATGGGATTGGTTGCAATTGTTTTCCTTTTCCCCAAATTAGCATTAAAATATAAGTGATAGCTTCAATTAGAAGTGAAGCAACCTGAGCTCAGAACACTGAATTAGGAGTAATCCAATGTTCTGAGACAAGGAGACAACGAAGAAATTTACAGTTTGTTAGATGGTGTAAATACAGTTATGACTGAGAAAAGAAATTAACACATAAATAAATCAATTCCTCCACTACTATGGCACTAAGCAATGTTTACTACTGATGTGGATAGATAGATGTTTATGGCATACTCACAGAACAGAATTAAATCGCATTCCCCAGTCTATCAGTTCATAGGAAGAAGAGTATCAGAGACTAAACTAGTTTAACTAGTTAACTTGTTTAGTCTTAACACAAGACTTCTACTTTTTTTTTTATGATTTAGCTTCCTTTCATGGACATCATGAGATCCACAGTTTCCAATTCTAAAGGTATTCTCTATTAAAACAGTGATGGATCATTTGATATCGTGTGATCAATACCAGTTGAACACGTTTTGTATCAGTGTATGCAGGCAGCATCACAATTGACACCAAATGATTTGGTGGAATCTGATTACAATGAGATAGCATTCCATCTCTACAGACAGTCATATTATATGAAGTATCAGCTATACAGGAACACAGTTAAAAGACACATCTTACTTTCCCATCCAAACTGCATAGCTTTCAGGGAGTTGCGGAACAAAAAGCATGGATCTTCCAGTATCAACATCTACTGCTCCATAGCAGCCTGCTTCAGTTACTCCAAAAGTCCAGTGAAAGTAAGATTCCTAGGTTAAGACAAAATATATTCTTAAAAGAAAACCCTCAAATCTACCAGCTCCAAAAATACACTACAGTACATACTAATTCCTACTTCCACATATCTGAAAGAGATCGCTCTTGGGGAAGTGGTTTAGGTCTAATTCTTTTCAGACTGATTGCTTTTACATTACAGTAATACAAATCTCTCCGTTGGCAACTGAAAAGGATCAGAGATTAATAGCCTACCATAAGAAATAAACAGGTCAACTCAGCACAACATATACCACACAGTAAAATACATTCATCCAATCTAGAATTAGGGATTGTAACACCAAGAAGAAAATCATGCCACATGAGACAAGGCAAAAGCAGAGTGCAGATTTATTGGGCTGTGACAGCAGAGCACTGAAGTGAAGACCCAACCTCCTCCAGAGAAGAGGAAGCTGCATTAGAAACAGTGTTTAGCTAAGAGTTATTTTAAGAGCAAGCAAGTGAACAACAAAATACCTAACAATACAGACACGAATTTTGTTAAGTAAAGACATATGCTCTGATACCCTGAAAGATGCATCTCCTCTAAAGACAGACCTATAACTATATTAAAATATGATCTAGATTAGAATTTACTGGTTTCTTCACAACATACAACAGCTCACTTAAACACACAAGACAAAGTACCGGAGCAGCCACGCAAAGTATGGGATATGAACAATTACAGTTCTGTTACACCAGCTTCCCCCAAGACTAAGAATGCATTCAGCATGATATTAATAAGTTATTAAGCACTATTTGTGACAGAACACACGAGTACTTAGGGAACAGTCTAATTTCAGAAGACACACTGTAAATTCTAAGATACATCCTGCTTTGTGGAATATACTATTTATAAAATCTTGAAATACATTTTTCTATTCGTTAGTCCAGTTTAGGTCCACTGTAACATGTTTCACTACAGAAAGAACATTATTTTGGGGGGTCACAGACAATACTGAAAAAAGTAGGAAATATTTCACTGTTATCTTTAATACCACTGATAGGCAGTAGGGTTTAGGCCCTTTAAACCAGGTAATAAGCCTGCATACTAAAGCACTGAGAGAGAGAGTAATTCAAAGCTGAAGCAGCACTGTTACTAAGAAGCCCATTTATTTAAGCAAAGTAAGGCAATGCACTCTCGAGAGATAAAGGGAAAATAATTTAAAATAGTTTAAAAATTCATGCAGTAGAAGAGTGTTTCTTAATTTGATTTGCAGTTTTGATTCCACTCTTACCTGGCGAAACAAGATGCCAGTATCAGTACAGTATCTCTGGGTTTCTTCTCCACCCTGCAGCAGAACAACTGAATTCTTCTGGACATCCTTATTCCGTCTCAGGCGATCACACAGTCGTCTTCTATTCAAGACAAAGAGCGCTACAGGAACTTTCAAGGTCTCATTCCCCAGCCAAAAGGTCGGTCTGGAAAGATTTGACAATTAATGGAAGACAAAGACAGTGGTTAGCATGATTCAGATGCATAGTGTTTGCTATTCTAGAACAGAAAAGGCAGTTTAGTTCAACTCTACAAAGAAGATGCTCATCACTCCAGGGGAGGAAGTGCTCTATACAGGCATAGTGCTCTGGCAAGGATCAATCATACCAGTACTAAGGGAAAAAGATGGCAACAAGAGACAGGGCTGGCTGCAACTATGGCCCACAGCACGTCACTTCTCACATTCCTTTAGGTAAAGCAACATGAAAAGTAGGTGCAGAAAGCAGCACCGCCTAGGTCAGCTGAGGAAAGGCAAAACAGGAAAGAAGAAAATTAGTTCCGAGTTACTGAAAACAGAAGTGGAAGGTTACACTAAGTCTGACAAATTTCAGCAAGTCCTTCTAGGAAATGTTTAGTAGCTGAAATGGGGTCTGGAAAGAAACGATGACGGATAGCAGATGCAGAACAACCATATTTCCTATAGTCACATAGTATCAGCAAATCCCTTTCCCGTGTATGTAGGCTTCTTCTTCTATATGTACAGGAGGCTGAACTCACACTCGTGGCCACAGAAGCATGTCTCAGGCAACAGTGATCTCTTGCTGCACATAACCACTTGTTCTTAAGGCAGCACGAATGTGCTGAGACAGCCCAGAAAGTTCCTGATTTACTCAACAGAGTCACAACTGGGAGAATATGGTTTAAAAGTAGATAGGTCCCTTTTAAAATAAACTAGTTATTAAGTAATTTAAGGTGTCTAAAGTACTACAAGAATATATTGCTGATTCACTCACATTTGCTATGGGTCCCTGCCTGCACTTTTTGGAGCTTTAGCAGTAGAAACACAGTAGCTTGCTGTAGGATCTTTTATTTTAAATCAGATGAGAAGAACCTAAGAGCATTCCTCTTTTATGTTTAATATAGTTAAGTTTACTTTGGAGCTTCCATATTGCAGATGAATACTGCTTTATCAAAAATATCCTATGGTGTAAGTCCAGTTTGTCACTCCAGCTTCTCTCATCTTACTGAAGACTGACTGGCTGCCCATTTTCTATCAGATACATTTCTAGAGATGACAGAAAGGTGCAGCTAAATTGCTGCTAGGTTAAGATGATGAGAAACTAACCACCAACAGACTTAACCTCAGAGAAGCAGAGCTCCACATCTTAATTATTATATAGTTTTCATAGGCGATCTGAAAAGTAACCTTTGATTTATAGCTGCATAAAGTAACCTCCTGAAAGATTTTATCAGCATCAGAAATGTAAACCCTATCATTTCTTACTGCAAGACACAGCATAAAAGAGCTAATAAAATATTTTATTTTACTTGTTTATAACTGCTCAATATAGCAGTGTATGTAATTTTAGAACGTGAAGGACCGTTCTTAGTAATCCAATTTGCAGACTATCTGCGTAGGAGTTCAGCTGATGGTGCAAAAAACTCAAATGTGTTTATTTTTATTACTTTTCCCCCCACACCTGACAACCCAGCCCCATGGCAGATGCTCATGACAGGCACTGCACACTACCTACTGCAGCACATCAGCACAGCGTAAGAGTTCGTTCTGGCGTGCCCATACCCACACAGAGAATGAAACAAGTTCATGTAATCCTAGCAAGAGCTACCGGAAATTTCAAATCAGACATTGAACCTTAAGTTAAATATAGGCGAGGCTTTTTGGGTGCAAAGCTGTGGCTCAGCAGCGCACAAGAGGTTGTTATCCAAGCAAAATCATCCCCTGCAGTGGCTCTGTGCAGGGGCCTGGAAATTATAGGCTCACCTTACTACGGGTATAAAATGCTATGGAAGCTTTTGCAAATAAGCATTAGTCAGCGTCAGAAATGGATACCTGCATGACCAGGACAGGACAAGCGACGCTCAGCTTCCTCATTTTCTCTAGTCTGGTACCAGAATTCAGCCATTGCTCAGTCTGGTAAAGTCCTTCAACAACAACTGACAATTCCCTGCTGGCTGCCACACACAATCTTTATGATCACATAGGCCCAAGCCCACACAACAGCTCTTTTGTTTTCTTATACTAGAAGTGAAATGTAGCTAGAAACATTAAACTACATCTGCTTCTTTAAAGGATATGTTTTTCTTACCCTGAACCATTGATTTTCAATGCTTTTTTCAGAAGTTTTGTTATTTTCACAGAGCTTACATTTTGTTACTGTATGAACCATGGCTTTGTTTTGATGCAACCATCAGAACACACTGGTAACCCAAAATCCTGTTCTGTTTATGTTTTTCTCACCATTTTTCATTTAACCTTTTGTACTTCTGTTTTTTCAGAAGAAAATTCACAGACCGATGTTTCTGTGCTACTGAGGTCACGCAGACAAGATCCAGATTTCAATGAAGATAAGAAACCACTGAAACTACTTTTCAGTAAGTTATCGTTTGTTGACTGGACCTTATTTGCTTTGAGCGACAGTCACCAACATCAGCCTGCGGTCTAGGCAATAACACCTTTTCCACATCAAATGTGTGAAATGCAAGAGGTCTACACCAACAGCAGCGCAAGCAAATCAGCAATACAAGGGACACAGTAAAAGCAACTGCCATCGTTTAAGGCACAAAATGGGTGTTTTCTTCACGGCGAACTCAGTGCTCCTTGTAAAAAAACTTAGCAACTTTAAGTTCCAGCCCCGCTTGATGCCCCAGTGACCCACTCCATCCCAACCTCACCCTCAGAGGGGCCAGGCACGAGTGTCTCCACACAGGGCACCCACAGCACCAGGGTAAAACCAGGGGCTGGAGGGGACCTCAGAAAGGAGCAACCTCCTCCCAAAGACAAAAGAGTCAGAGCCGAGTCCCAGATTAACCTCCTTCTAGCAGCCATGAAAAGTTCCTCCTTCATTTTGATACATTTTTAATGGCATCTTCTTAAAGTGCTGTAAGAAGTGACTGAATTCAGCTATTAAGTGTGGGACAGAGAGACTGTGCTACGCAATCCACGGCAGCCCTTAAGCACCATTTCCCAAGCCCAGCGCAATCCCAAGGGTAACCCACAGCTCAGGAGGAGGCACTGCCCCGCCGACCCGCCGGGCAGGGTGCCTGGGGCACTCTCCGCCGCCCCACGCAAAAGCTGCTGTCCTCCGGGGAGCCCCCACCACGGGCGCGCAGCCCAGCCTGCCCACAGGCGGCACGGCCACGGCACGGCCACGGCACGGCCACGGCACGGCCACGGCACGGCCACGGCACGGCCACGGCACGGCCCGGGCCGCCGCGGGACCACCGGCACCCTCCGGCACCCCCGACCCACCCGGACAGACCCCGCCGGCCTCGCAGGGCCAGGCGGCCACCACGGGCCCCGCGGGGGGGCGCCGGGAGGAGCAGCCTCGCCACGGGCCGGGGCGCAGGGCCCGCGGGCAGCGCCGGCGAAGCCGCGGCCGCAGCGATGCTTACCCCGCCGCCGCGGCCATGTTGCCTCGCCGGAGCCCAGCGGTCATGTGACGGCAGGGCCAGGCCGGGCGGGGCGGGCCGGGCCGCGGCGGCACCGCCTCAGCGCGGGGAGGCCGGGGCGGGGCGAGGGGAACGTCTCCGGCCGGCCCGGGGCAGCCGCGGAGGGCTAAGGGCTGCCCCCGGGCAGTGCCGCTCCCGGACGCGGGCCTGACTGCGGAAAGGCCCCGGCGAGGGCCGGGACTTGGGCTCCTTGTCCTGTGACCAGCGTTGGCTTCTTGTACAAGAACAACTGGAGCCCTGGCAGCTAAAAGCTGTATAATGGAAACCCAGCCTTTTACAGGGATAATAATAAGCTTCCCTTAATAAACGGCTGCTCAAAAAAATCCCTTTAATGTGCTGTGCTGCTGTGATCCCTGTAAGAGATGTTTTCCGCTTGCGTTTTGAAACAGGAGGTGTTTAACAGCAGCCTGCAGGTATGGCCGTGCAGCCAACGCTCGTCCTTCGGCTCACTCCACTCAGATGAATTTTGCTCCTATTCACACAGGTTCCTTCAGAACTTGAGTTGACTTGTTCTTGCCTCAAAATTGTAAGATACCTGAAGAAACCCAACAGTTCATAGGCCGAGGTTCACGTGGCCAGGAACTGCCATATGGTAGCAAAAGAAAGTAGCTAGAAGCACAGAACACCAAATAAAGAATGAGAGGTGAGCTCTGCTCTGTGACCTGAAAACGTTGTTCCGACGCTGTGTGCCTCAATAAAGCAGTGATAAATACTGCTCTGAGTTTGGCACTGCTGCCCTCCCTTCCTCGAAGGAAAGCACAAGTCCTCAATCTGCTGCTCCTAAGCAATGCCACTTCTGGCACTGATCTCAAAAGAAAGTACTGTGATAGCGCAGAGTATTTGCCTAATGTACCAGCAGGGTCCCAGGTCCACTCCCACCACCAGTGCTTAAGAAAGAGAAAGGAATGCAGGGCAGTGAGAAGAGGGGACAGGAGGAGGATCACAAAATACATGGAGCTTGAAGTTGGTGTTTGTGCATTGTTATTAAGAAATGTGCATGATTAAAATCCCTTTTTGGGGATTGCCCACTGGAGGCTGGGAGAAAACTGCAGGTGCTCATGCACAGTGGGCTCTGAAGTGGGGAGTGAAAGCTGCAGGGCAATCCCAGGGAATGTGATTTCAGAAAGTCTGGAGGGGAGTGTGTAAATTAAGAGAACTAGAAAAGTCATCTAGCCATCCTCTAAGCTCTTTATGTTTTTATGCCCAAGGGTGACAGGCCTTTAATACAAAATAACATAATGAAAGAATTGGAAGCATCCTTCACAGATTGCCCTTTTCACAAGGAAGAATTCTTATTTTTGGTTCCAGATTAATGAATAAAGCCCTATTTTAGACAGTATCATTGATAAACTGTTGAATTTCAAGGAACTTCATTCAGTTTATGCAGACTAAAAAAGTTTTTAAATGTAAATTGGAGCAAAATCTTTTTACCACTTTCAGTCGCCTACTGGTGCTCCCTTCTGCTTAGTCTCCAACAGAATTAGTGGGAGGAGGCAGGGAAGCTCACTTTGCCCTTCCTTCTCCTGTCAGGAGTAGAGAGAAAGAACAAAAGCGTTCAAGGCACTCTTCCAAATGCTGTCATTAGTGGCTTCAGGCTTTCATCCTTCCCAGCTCCCCTTTGCCTGTCCATACACCTGCCCTCCTTAGAGAAAAGGTCTCTAGCATTGTAGTATCTGCTCTCTAAAATGGGTGTTCAGGGTCTTTTTGTCCTGTTTATTTTCATTTCCTCATTTCTCCCCTTGGTCATTTTACCCACCTTCCAAAAACAGTCACTGAGATTTAGAAGAGTTTCCTGCATTGTACTGAAATAAGACTCCGTTCCTTAGGAAAAAGAAATCCAAAACAAACATGTTTTATTTTATGTTGTTTGTTACCTAAAATATTCTGCTCTGCTGTTTCAGATTTGTAAAGAATGAAACTTCTGCACTCTGCACAAATTAAACTCATTTGCAAGTTGGCTATACTGGCAGCCAGTTGAAACACCAGCCACAGGAATGATACTGGCAGCCAGACTGGGAGCAAGACCAGCTTTATTGCACACATAGATAATTCTGATTCTCTCTGCACTTTACTCTGAAACTGAGATAATGCAGGGGTAGACCTTAATATCTGAGAGATTAGTTTAGAGCATTTTGCTCTAAAACAAGGTTTGACTGACTGTTACTGTCACTTATCTCCCCGTAGGACCTCTCTCTGTCATCAAGAACATCCACTCTCATGTTGAAAGCCTCACTTTGCACTTTTGGCATCATCAAAATCCCCACTGTGGCAGCTTGGGTGCACAAGAGATGTAACACCACAGCACGTGATGGGATTCTGGGTTAAAAATCTGGATTAAGTCTGCTGTGTGAGCACACCAGAAGCATGGTAAGGGCTCTCAGTCTGTAACCGTTATTCAAACGCTGAGTAGAACAATGTGCTTCTTAAATAGGGAAAATTCAAATCTGCAGGATGAGACAAAGCAGAACAAAAAAGCCCTTGAACACAAGCATCCCCTGGCCTGTTTGTGTCCTTGCATTGGCGAGGGTGGAGTAACTCCAGTCTTGCTCTGAATCCAGCCAGTGTCTTTCTGAATTACATCCAGCTGCAGACAGCCCCTGAGGGGCCCTAGGAAGATTTCCCTTCCCTCACCTCTGAGACTCAGCTGTGTGTCTCCACTCAGCTCCTATACAGTTTGTACTCATCCTCTTCCTAGGACTGTCTGTCTCTTCTCAGGCTATGTACTTGTTAGTCAAAAGTAACAAAATTGCATTAGAAGCTCTTTTCATTCTTATAATAAAGATTAGAAACAACTCACATTTTCTCACACAGACATTCATTCACTTGGCAGAAGAGACTTTGGAAATATTAGAGGAAAAGTTACTGTAACAACTGGTCACTTTACACCTAGACAGGAAACCAGCTACCAGTCCTCTCCTATTGCTGTTCACCCCTCTATATCTGAAGTGTTTATAATGCTGTCCAGGCGGGATTTTCAGTTCAGCATCATCACTTTCTTTTTATATGAAAATTATGTAACTGCTGTGAATACAGGTCAAGGTATTTCCCCTCTGGTTTTATGGTACAATAGATGAAAATCCAAAGTTAGCAGGGGCAGATGCAGTCCAAATACAAACTGGGGGAAAAAGAAGAAGGCTGCAGCTGTGATGGCAGCATGTGCTAGGGGAGCATCACCCCTTCCCTTCTGCCCTCTAGCACAGGTTGGTGTCAAAAGAAGAGCTAAATATTCTCTGACTGCTGAACAGTGCTTGAGTTTCTCTCCTGCTTTGGGAAAATACAGGTGAGAGTCCCATTCATCTGAGGCTGCCTTGAGGGATCGCAGAGCCACACAGAGAACATGGTACCACAGTAAGAAATCTTCAGTTGCCAGCATCATGACATGAATTGGGGAACATGGACTAATGCTGAATGACTAACATTCTCCTTAATAAACCCTTACATGGGTGTATGATTTTACTACAAGTTTCATCTGATTTCCTAAATATCTTGAAAGCTCCATATTAAATGTGCCATCACAAAAACAAACATCACAGAAAATGCTCTTTTATCAGCACAGAAATTTTTCTAAGTTCAGCTTGATCTGTCTTTCTACTGATTATTCCCTGAAATTTTTGGAAGCTAGAACATTGCTGGCTGAGATGCTCTGAGACCTTCCCTAGGATGGGAGAGCACTGGCTGGGCAGAGTTTGTAGATACATAAGTCAAAGGATTTCGTACATTGTAGAATCAGCTGTTAGTTCAAAGTAATTTTACAGTTTCCTACATTAAAATGTGTTACTACCGTTTGGGGTTTTTTTTTGCATTGCATTACTAAACGTAAATCCCTAGCATTTCATCATCGAAAGATACTTGTGCTGCCTTTGTTTGATACAATGGCCCAAGTCTTTGACTTGGAATTAAGATTACAAGGTCCCTTCAAAGTAACAGACTGAACAAAAGCATCTGCCTTTAGCATTTTCATCATGAAACAATTTTGAGTAAATTTTCCCTCAAGCACTAAATGTATACTGCTGTATTGATCTTTTGGATCTTGAAATGAACGCGTGATATTCCCAAAACCTCCTTGAACCAAATTATTATAAAGACAAGAAAGGTAAAGTATTACATGTCCTTATTACTCTCCCCATTGACTTTCACTTCAGCATAAGAAAATCTGGTATAGTCAAAATGTGCCCATCAAGGATCGGACAGTCTAAGGTAGCTTCTCCTGCTATTGATTTGTCTTCACAAAATTCTGTAATTATATTTTTGTGCGTGGGTTTGTTTTTTTTTTTTTCCCCCCTTAGTATAGACTGTCATTGTTTCATTTAAATCAATCTGCCCATCTGTATTTATAAAGTGCTGCCATGGGAACTATTATCTTGTAAAAATGTATTAAACCAGCACTATCAAAACTGCTTGGAGGTTTTGTTTGTTAGGCTTTTCAAGAATTAGTGGCCAATGTGATGATCTCTATAATGTTTCTTTAGTATCTCTGGCAGCTTGCAAGAATCAATTTTTTGTATATTGCAAGATATTGTTGCTTCAATAAAAGACTTCTCAATCATTTTTCAGTTCGTTTGCTCATACATTGGTTTTTTTGCTAACCCACATCCAGGAAGGCACAGTTCACACCTGTCTGCATGTTCTTTGCACAGTGCCCAGCACTGTGACACCTTTTTGGTTTTTCTAAGAATTTTATGACCTTGTGCTATATTAAAAATGTGCTGTGTGATGCGAGTGTAGTTCAGTCATGGCAAATCACCAGGTATGAGATAAGCCACTATCCTGTGTTTTCTTTTTTCTGTTACTAGTTAGTATGATAGATGGATGTTTTTGTTTATTATAAGTAAGCTTTACAGAAAATGCTGTATTCAAATTTTACAACACGGGGTTTAGAACACAAATGTAGTATCACTGCAGCTGTTACCCCAACAGCATTACCAATATTACTGTAGACACACCTGAGAAAAGAATTCCTTTGCATCACTCATAACTTTTTTCTTCGGCATCTCTCATTTTCAAATTCACAGCCTTCTTCAAATTCACAGCACCCTGGTGAAATTCTGAAGGGCAAAACCCTTGATGCTTTGCACCATCTTCTAGAGCAGAAGCGTGAGAACAAGCTGATGAAGTTCCTGTACTGTGTGACAGAAAATTTCTTCTAGCCTGCACATATGAACATGCGACCAATTGTACAATGGGAGAGCATCTATTCTCATGCAAGTTCCCTGCGGTACCACAAATTTACCTGAACCCTTGCAATATATTGTACAGTTATAATACAGAACATGTTTACAGATCTTAATTTTTCTTTCATTACTGTCTGCATAATATACTCTCTGCCCAGTGCATAACAAATCCCCAAACAAGCTTATAATATGCTTATGTAAATATTTTTTCAAAAGATTAATGCCTTCAGGTTTTTCCAGATTATGATTCATATTTTCCACACCAATTTAAAGTCAGATTTCCTACTTTTGAGGTAAGAAAACCCTCTTTAATTATTCACTGTTTATATGGAAAGTATTTTCCACTCTTAGATCTCGCAATAAAATTTTAAGCCACTGTTTTATCAAGATCTGCATTTTGTTGATGATGAAGAAATTGCTTTCTCTTACACAAGCATATTAGAGTTATTTGAGAGGAGTCCTTTCAGGCTTTTCACGGACAACATTTCCTTTTTCTGCTTGAAACAGTCCTACTCTCCTTGCCAGGAAAGAAAGACAGACCTGCTCCTTCTGATACTGCCCTCTAATGATAGAAACCACCACTTCTTCGGCTTTTCCTTTCTTACACTGTTGTGTGGCAACAGCTGGTCTAAGAGGGACGAGTGACAGCAAGGTTGCCATGGAGCCATGTCTGCCACCGCTGTGAACTCAGTGGTGCAGCCATTCCTGGCCAAAAGTCATCAGTGTTCCTGCCCCAAAGTGACTCCCAGGGTTAGTCCTCAGCGCCAGCTGCAGAAGATGAGATACATGACTTTCTGCTCATACAAACCACTCATCTAATCTCCTTCTCATCCGACTGGAAATTTAACCCAGATGGCTCCTGCCTTCAATTTAAAACCAAAGGATAAACAACTGGCCATCAGATTATCTCATCACAGTTTACATTTTGTGACTGCAGCAGTGTTTCAGTTTGGGCAGAGCACTTAGGCTACCCAGTGTCCCAAGCCCATTCCTATAAGCAAGCTCTAACCTGGTAGCTTAGGAAGGAACAGAGGGGATTATGCAATAACAAGTTAGAGGACAGAGAAGATAAAAATCAACAGCTTATGAATCAGGGAATTCAATTATCTTTTGAACTGTGAAAAATGGCTATTTTATACAACCAGTATCTCCCTCAAAAAGACAAGATACAGCCTTTCTCCAGGCAGTGGCAACGGTGCCAAAAGTACAAGGTGCGCTAAGGATGTTACACGCCTCTTTGCCTTTTAATGAATCAACTGAATAATATTTATTTTTTAAATGGCTGATACTTACATGCATTTTTCAAAGACTACCGGTTTGATAAGTGAGACTTGGTTTACTGCAGAGGCAGTCAGCCCTTGTTTCCAGAGCATATGCCTGTCCACCCTGTACCCAGCTGCCTTCTGCTGGCAGCCTCCTTGCAGAAGTTATGCTGAGTGCAGGTATCTACAAAGTGATTTGGATGCATACATGAAAATTAGGCTCAATTCAAGATTCTACTTGGGAAACAAAAACAACATCCACAATCACCATCCTCTGCTGCCTAGCCTCCTAATTCAGACATCATTGTCTGGTTTTAACTTTGCAGTGATGAATGTAGGCGCGATTTCTAAGAAGTGGTTATTTGCTGACTCAAAAACTCTATTCTGCTAAACTACCCTTCAGTTCTGTACAAGTTTAAACTATTATGAGGACAGCTTCACTTGGTTTCTGTCACCACTAGCGGTGTTAACGTAATTGGTGCTACGGAGATTCAGAAAGGAAGCTCAAAGAACACATATGATTTAACTGTGTGTGTGCAGTGTTTCCAAGCATCCTGTGTTTCAGGTGGCATCTGTCTGCATCCTTGAAAATAAAAAGACTCGTACAACGTGGTGATACAGCCGTGCCATTTTAGCCCCCCTTAAGCCCTGACAGGAGTCTTTGTCTGTTTGTATGCAGGGGCTCTGTTTGAACTGCTGCCTCCTGTCCTTGCTTTGTATACTACCAGGAGAGGTGATTGTTTTCTTTTGGTTTGTTTTCATTTTCAGAAGATGTGGTAACATTTTTGCTACTATTACTGTTGACAGCAACAACTCTTCTAGTCCAGGCTGGCATCATATGATGCCCAGAGATAAAGAATTCAGCTTCAGAAAATAACACGGATTCTTAGGGAGTTCCAGAACTAGGGAGATGCCAAATAGCAGCTTCATCCTGGCAGCCTGTTCTCATTCAGACCCAGATTTCTTCTCAATGAAAATATTTAGGGGTTTATATTGAACATCAGGAGGTATAAAGCAGGTATAAACCAGAAGAGTTCCAGTACTAAACATGATAGAGCAGTGCAGATTTCGGACCTGACTTTGTGTGTTGTCTTACTTCCTACTAATGGGATGTTTTAACTCTGCAGCACCCCTTCCGTGATACCACCCTTCCCCTTTTGCATTGTATGGAGCAGGAGTAGAAAAGCAATAATATTTGCTGCTTCCCCAAGATGGAAAAGAGGTAATTTTCACTTATTCCCAAAGATGTAAACAACAGAGAAAGAGAAACATCTCCTGCCTCAGGCTTCTTTCTGAAATCACATCTTAGGGTATTTTGGTACCATCCACCAGCCCATCAGCAGTTTGGGGCTGTGCACAGTTCCCTCACTGTATGAGGTTTTCCCAGTTTCACTTTTCTGCAGTAAGTATTGGAAAGCAAATCTCTGAGTCACACCACAAAGCGAGCCTGATGACAGCCTGACTAATGGTGCTTTGACAACATCCAATAGATTTTACAGAGATTAAGGTCTCGTCAGAAATTTGTCAGCAGTAGTTTAGGAAATACTTACTGAAGATTTGCAGAGTTAACAACTCTGTGGGTGTTTGCTGTTTGGCTATGTACATAAACAAACAGCTGGCACAGCTGGAATAAAATCAGCAAAGTTGTTACTAATTTAGACTCTTTGGGCATGTCTCTGCTGCAGGCACAGAAATGACTGTGCTGGAGTATACTGGTACCCCAGCTATTTTTAAACTCCCTAGCCTGGTACTGGAGAAAACCAGCTACAGCAGCACAGATCTCATCATGGATTCATTTACCCACTTTTTGGCTCAAATATTAGTGCCAACAGGATTAGCTAAACCCTATTAAAGAGAAGAGATACAAAGGACTTGATTCAGCAACAGTCTGATTCAAAGAGAAAACTGACAGTTGCTCACACTAGGAGCTGTGACAAGCTACAAAGACAAGAAGCTGAAATTTGCTGTAGTGGACAACAGGGAGGCAGGGAGCCAGTAAATGAGTGGCTGCTGTAGGGAGGGGTCTGGCCTTCACTGTGAGTCCTTTATGTCATTGCAAATGGAAAATGTCACATGGAAAAGAAGGAGACTCCTAATAATAAAGAGTCCCTGGTGTAATGTGCAGTAGAAGAGGAGGAGGGATTGCGTCTAGACTTGTTTATCTGCAAAGAGCTTTATGTGCTGCGAGAGCTCTGACTTACTGCTTCTGGATGACTTTTCTAACTTCAGTGTCAAAGTTCAGGAGCCTCAGCGTTAGCTGGCAGAACTAGCCCTTTGTTTGTAATAATTTCTTATCAACAGTGACTTGTTTTATGCATGTCACTCTTGCTCGATAGGAGCTGCTCAGACAAGCAGGACAGGCAATTGCCCAAGGCAGTCAAATGCTTGCTGTGTGGCAACTTAGGGCTAAGAGGAAGGACAGAGTCCCACTTACCTAATAACCTACTGACCTATCCCAAAATCTTAGATTTATTCTTCCTGATAGCTTGAGAGACTTCCTGAGAGCTTAAGATTAAAAGTGCAATAAACAAAAATGTAAAATATACACTAGAAACATTCAGTAAACTTCAAACCTCCACCTCAAGCCACAGTGCTTGCTGAGATCGCGATCTGTCAGAAGAGGACTAGCAGAGAAAAGCAGCTTCTTGTAAAAGACCGCCTTCTTGCTCAGAATATTTAGGGCCATGGCTAAGGCATGGATCAGGGCTAGGTCCTCAGAAAACTAAAGTGAAGATTAAAGAGCTGTACATTAAGAAGCCTCCTGAAGCTATTCCAGCCAAGCCCAAAGGGGACGACAGTAGAAAATGTATCCAACTATTAACTGGAGAGAAGCACAGTCCCCACAGTGCACTGAAGAAAGAGTGAAGAATGTCACTGCTACGGCACAGTGCTAGGCTGCCAGACTCTAATGAGACAGGCTGACTAACGGGGGGAAGGATACGGGAGATGTTCAGCAGGAGCAGGCCTCGACCTTGGAACTGAGCCCAAATTCTGTAGCAGAGAGTAATAATGAGAAAGGCAAGATCAAAGGAGGCAGCTCTAACAAAGAGGTGAAAGAGATAGGTAAAGACGCAGGAGCACTTACCAAGTACTTGGATCCTCAGTCCTTTGCTTTAGGCTTGACCTGGTGTTCTCCTGACTCTCTCTCCCATCGTCTTTGTAAGCCTGAGCCTGGTGAGCAGGGACATCCTGTAGCTGAGCCGCAGTGGCACACTGTATACTCTACGCCTGCTAGATACATTCACAGCCATTATGCATGGGTAATTTTTATTACCCAGGGGCATTTCTCTTTTACATATCCCTAGCTACAATTTTACTGAAATAATTTTCTTTTTTATTGGCCTCTTACATTGTTAGAGTGCCCATGATTTCCCCAAGGTTAGATGATGAATGACAACACATCATACAAAGACAAAATACAGGCATTTGCCAACTATAAAATGCAATTTTTTCATTTGATATTTTTCCTTTTCTTGTGAAACAATAAGCAACCTTGATGGGATGAACAGTACAAACAGAAGTTTAACAAGCTCTCTTCTGAATCCAGGATCACACAAGAAAGAGATTCAGTAAAGATACTAGATTTTTACTAACATGTTGGACCTTCAGGAAATGGATTAAACATTTTAAAGAATTTCAAATATAATCAGATGGATTCGATCCTGAAATTAGTTATGTCTGGGCAGCCAGCTGGGCCCCTGAGAGGTTCCAGTGACTTCAGTAAAATCTGTGGGAATGTAGACACATAATCTTTAATCTCTACACTATCAAACACAGGCTCAGCTCCTCAGCATCTTAGGGTTCTCCTTTTTCCCCTTCGTTTTCCCCAGACCTCTCCCTCAGGCCAGGCAGCACAGACACCCTGCCAGTCCCTCACGAGCAGGCAGCGTGCCCCTTTCCTTCCCACCCTCCCTTCTCCTTGCAAGCATTTGATAGCAGCAATAGCTCCCAGCCAACCCCATGCAGGAGGCAGCTTTTGTACAAACAGTATTTTCTGTTCAAACAGGCGTTCCCAGCTGCTGCCAGGGAAGAGAACATGAATATTATCGCTTTTCTGGCTGAAGCTATGTGATCTTAGCCAAGCTTCAATCTGACCAAGAGCTCTTTCCTTAAACAGCCTTGGAAGAGATAGCAAGCAATGTGCAAGTGTCCACAGGCAAGTACCTGGCGTGCCAGTGCTGCTGTACCTGCAGATGAAAGGGGCTCAGGGATGTTCCACAGAAAGACAGCATCGATCCAAACGTGTGAACAGATGCTTCCTCTCAAACACATGCAGACTGTACGGGCAGCAGTCACTTCACCTTAAAAAAGAAACTCAAATTCAGATTAGAAAAAATAAAGTAAAAGAGAGATGATCAATACTATTTTTGTATGTGAATCTTTCAAAAAATCCAACTGTCAAAGAATCTGCAAGTGAACATTGTTAGGCTTACGGGCTTGAAGGTGAATATTTTGGTGGCGAATGGTAGGATACAGGAGTACCAAGTGCCCCAAACACTACAGAAATATCAAATACTATACATCTACCCATGCATACCTATCCCATCTAACTACCTCCACAACACTGGAGGCAGACCAAATAGCCAATTTTATCTTGCTTTCTTCAGTCCTGGCTTGTTGCCCAAACAGATATGCTGAGGATGATGAGCTGCTATCTCCATTACTTCTGTCCCTCTTTGTCAAGACCTGATCCAAAACTCAGTCAGGTTCACTAAAAGACTCCAACTGACCCAAGGCTTTGGTTGATCCTTGTACCCTAATTGCTTCTCTTGCCAGGATGGAAAAAGAGATTCTATTGTTAAAAAAAAAGAAAAAAATACTGTAAGAGAAGAAAACCAGCAGAATAGAATTCCAAAGCCTCATATGGAACCAACAGGGTTTTAAAGAGAAGGACTAAGCAGAATGCATAAATAACATGTAACCCAAAAAGGGCAGAGAAACAAGTTACACACCTGAACTTGTGAACTCAATCTCTCCACTGTACTATCATATATAGAAATTACATGACTGATGGACTTGAAAGCTACATTTCAAATACTGCAGATGAGATTAGTGAACACATCCAAACTATTTCTAATACAATGAAGGTGTTAGGCTGATTATACTCTTGGATTAACAGATGGTAATTGCAGATACAAAAAGACTTTTAAGTTTTCAAGCAAAGAACCTGCAGAAGAAATAGCTATTATTTGGGAAGGCACTGGAGCAATCTATCTCACAAAACAGATAAGACTTACAGTGTAATATTGTTAAGGTTTTCAGCCAATGTACATATGAAATGAAAAATAGAGAATCAGATTGCTTAAGGAATAATGGAGAGATAAAAGGACCGACAGTTTTATTGTGTGAGGTACTGGTTAGATGCCACAGAGACTTCCATCACTGAAATGAAAAAATGTTTTCACTGTTCCAGTAGCGAGCAGAGAAAGCGTGATATAATTAAGGATGTGCTCAGACATGCAGTGTCAAACCTCTGCTGTCACTTGGAAGAGCCAACAGCCAATCAGGCTGTTCTGCACAGGGAGTCGAGGCGAAGGTGTAGACTCTCCACGTACAGCCAGCTCAAAGGGCACATGCAACCAGCCCCTACAGCTCGCTCACCCAGCAGTGGGAACTCGGGTGTTTGCACCCATCTTGTGAATAGAGGATTCATGACTATGCATCTTGCAGTAGCAAGATGTTAGAAGTTAGCACAAAATGTACAGAAAAGTATATAAATACTGGGTAACTCTTTTGGTAAGTTGTTTTAGACAAGTCGCAAGTGGGAATCCCCACTGTTTCAGCATTAGGTGGCAAGTGAAAAGCATCCAAATGTAGTAACTATAAAATCTCGTGATTGATCTAATGTTTTGTGCTTGAAGTAGGTTTTCATATCCAAAGTTCTGCCAATCATGTATAAATTGCTGACAAAACTATGAAAATCAAAAGTGAAGGTTTAAAAACTTAAAGTTTTCCCTGAGTGATCATAATATTGATAAACAGATGGGCTGGGTGGTACAAATACACAAGCCTCTCCATACCAGGTGCAAGATTTGTGTTCTCGCCTACACGTATGTAACCAGGGTTGACACTCTCATCCATGTTCCTTTGATAAACATAGCATGATCCAGTGTTACTGTGACAGGCCTCTGCTGTGAAAGATTAAAGAAAGACAGTGTTGGATCATTTCTCAAAGTCCCCAAGAAACAGATGCCACTCACCATATTTCTTTTGTCTACAAAATACTGTCCTTTTGGTCACACACAGCAATGATTAAGTATTATTAAATCTTGATTTGTCACAAAAAAAGCTATATGATTTCCAGAACCCTCCCTACCCCTGGCATTTGAAAAAATAAAAAAAATTAAAAAAAAAAAAAGTTTCTTGGTATTGAAGAGTCTCCACTTAAACTGGGAATCCTCCTGACAAACTGGTGCCAGAGCAGTGCAGGAGCACATACCAAGGGTATTTGTAGAATGAATTGCTGCTTCTCTCCCACATGCAAGCTCTGGGAGTTTGAATTCAAGCATGGCATTTATTCACATGTGGACAAATGTGGAACCTGCTGAGAGAAAGCTAACTGGAAAATACAAGTTTAAAACAAGATCCTAATCTTAGGTGCCTCAGTTGAACCTCTTGAACATGGGAGATGAGAGTTCAAACTCTTTCTGGGGTGAAGAAATCTCTTGCCCCCAGCCAACACCCCTCAATAAGAAGCAAATTCAAGTGGAATGCATTTTCCTGAAGACAACCTGTGGTAACAAGGAAGACCCCTGCAGACCCTGTCTCCTGCTCTGTGCCTTGCCTATTCCTGCAGTAAGAAACTGGGACCCATGGTGAGACAATCTGCCTGAAATCCTGACTAAATGCCCATTTCTGAAATCACTCCAGTCTCCTAAAAATATTTTAGCAGTATCTCAGTTGGAAATGATTCCTTGTGTAGTTTTCTAAGCACCAAGGTGACACCTCTCTGTTAAGGACATGGGCTGTAGACATTAATCAGGAAAATTTCCCACCAATGTAACTATGTCAAGACTGCCAGACCATGATCTAGCACCATGGCTTTCTCTGCACTAGCTAATGGAGGGGTGTGCTCATGGCATTGCTTTCATTTTTTCCCAGGGTCAGTAGTTGCAGCTTTGTGGGGCAGTGACCAGAAGAGAGCTCCAGATCATCCCACGAAGGTCAGATAGTTGTTGGCCAGTGTGTACAAACACACAAAGCCTCCTGGGGAACTCCTAATCCACCCAGTGCTGAGCCCACCTGTCGTGACGATTGTCATGACATACCACTCAGAACTATGGAAAGAGCAATCAAATACCTCCTGCTTCAAATGAACCATCTTAATTCACTCCAGCACCCAAAACCACTTTGGAGCTGGAAAAAAACCCAACAGAGCTTGTTTTTACAAATACTGCAAATTTTTAGTCCTAGAAGATTTGCCACCACATCTTATTATAAAAAGCAAACAAACAATCAAACCCCCAAATCTTAAGATTATTGAAAGTGATGCTTATTTTCATGTTGTTTCCCTGCTGAGTTTCTGTTTAAATGTAAGCTTAATACAGTTTTCCCCCATAAACCAAACTCACAACCTGGAAAATAGGGAACCTCCTTATCCAGCTTTCCTGCTTAAATCAGGCCTTCTGGAGACAGTTCTTACTTTGCAAGAAAAAAACATGTTAATGGTGACAAAAAAGACCGAGATCAATGTTTCATTAAGGACAGTCTTCTGTTACAACCTGCACAGATTATTTCAAATCATGCCTTTGTGTCTAAATTAAAATTTTCATTTGAATAGTATTTTTGGATAGAAAAAGGGATTTGTTCTCAGTGTGTGGAATCCCTGTCGAGGTACCAAAAATATAGCAGGAGCTGTAGAGAAAGTATGCATTCATATATTGAAGCTATTATTCTGACCAGAGCTCACATCCGCAGCACAGCACATTCACTTGTAGCTATCTTTATCTCCATTCAGATATCGTCGGTAGCAAAAGCAGCTTTGTCCTTGTAGCCACTGCTGTAGCATTGAAGAACTTTTAAAACAGGAGCAGACAGAAAGGATTTAATTCTTCTTACCTTGGCTGCTTGTTCGTACATTTCTCTCTTGAGAAAACAAAAATTCTGCACGCACAGTTGTTTGGAAACTAATATTTTAGATATATTTCTAAATAGAAGTTAATTTGCTTATGCACATTTGCAGTAAATTTATGGCCAAAATTGTTTGGATGTCTCTGAACAAAGTAGCATGTTTGAGACATCTGTATCTGATAGGATAACAAATACTGAGTTCTGTGCACTTGGGCCATATTGGAGGGCAAGTTGTTATGGCAGTCTGCTCAGAAAGAAGCCATTTAAGGTAATGTTGTACTGAAAAGCTGTGTAGATTTCAGAGTGTAAAGCCAACAGACATTTACATTTTGACTTATTTATAAAAGGCATCTAGATCACAGCCAAAATATTAAGCATAGCTAACTGATGATAAAATTGCCAACATCAAGCCTCTGGTCTCCTGATGCAACTGCATGACTTGCCCCAGTGGGATGGCTAAAGGAGGCCTGCTTGCAGATCAGGTTTAGGTTCTCAAAAAAATGTGTTCTCAGGGATGGAACACTTCATTTTGTGTGTTGCACTGCTGCACAGGTACTGCGACAATGGAAAAGGCACAAATAAGGGAGACAAAAGGACTTGTGGGGCTTGGGGATGACTGCTTTGGCATGAAACCGGGGCAACTGCATGGAGGTGTGTAGGGCCACGAATCATTCCCCGGCTGCAAGAGGATGGCATTGGAGCTCATAACCAACCTGGAGCATCTCCTGGGCTGAACTACTCCTTCCACTAGTGACATAAGAAGAATTCTGTTCAAAACATGCACAAAATGCTGGGGAGTAAGGCTGTAGGAGGCCGTTTTCTCTGTATGTGGATGATGTAACTACACCATCCTGCTAAATAGCTTAGTGCATGCACAAAATTTGATTTAAACTTGGAAGTGTTGAAACATCACTTCAGATTTCAGGACTACAGTTTTAAAAGCCTGGTTGAGAACTCTATCAGGATATGGAAATTATATGCGTAAACCTAGTTTCTGTGCAAAAGTGACACGTGTGACAGAAGCCTCCTATTGACATGTCTCTGTGCTGAATTCTCTCTTGAACTTTTAAAAATTAGACCTCCCAACTACAAGTTTCTGACTTCTATTCTGCTATTCATACAATATTTGTGCATATTATAACAGAAAAAAATTAACATTTTCATAAACCAGAAAAGACTGTATTAAGGTTATGCAATGGGTATTTATAGTCCTATTACTCTTTAGTCCCTGGTAAATAACTATGGTGTAACAACCACTAGAAATAATGACATAATGTGACATGATTACACTCCTACTGGTTACATGCTAGAAAGTGAATAATAACATGATTTAGATTTTCTCTGTGGAATCTCTGAATAGAGGCCAAAAGAAGGGCAGAGGAAGAGGATGAAACACAGATCTGAAAGCACAGCACATCCTGCTTTCTCCCTGCGTGAAGATTAGTGGCCCTCCGGGCCCCAGTAGAATTGCTTCACAGTTTTACACTACAGTAGGAGGGAGAGAGCAAGGAATATTAGGAAATAAAGTGCCATTTGGATTTGTGTAGTAGCAAATAATATACGTCAAAAAGTTCATTAATTCAGTCTGTAATTCTGCCTTAGATTATGATCATGTGAAAAAATAGTTCCTTCTGGTCTCGCATAGATTTAAGCCAGACTCTCAGAGGAATCAGATGCTCACTGTGGGCAGTTGAGGGGGTGTTTCCAGCTCTGCCAGTTATATTCTTCATGAGCTGCTTCTCCTTCCACAGCAACCCCCACCCCCATTTTCTCTCCTTTGCACATATGCATATGAGATGACAAACATTCTTATTCTCTCTCCACAATACTGCATCAATTTGTTACTTATGTGGAAGGATGTAGCCAAGAGGCCGAAAGTTTAGCTTCACTCCACAGCACAGAGCTGGGGGAAAATGATAAATTTATGGGAAATCACGAAGTGTTATCCCGCAAACCGAAGAAGGTGCAAAGCAGAGCCATCTGTCAGTCTCTCCTTCCTCCCTCTGAATTGCTGTCACATTTCAAGATCAGCCTGTGTTTTCCATGAAAAACTGGGAACCCATAGGCCATGGGCTGGGAGTAGGTGGCATGGGGGGTAAGAAGCTTGAATTCTTACTTAATACTTTATTTTGTGTTGATTTACTTCCAATCTGCTGCTTCTAATTGTCCTAGGAGAAGGAGAGGAACTGGCAGCCAGCAGGCAGGAGGAAGTCAGCTGGTCCTTTGGCCATGACCACCAGTGCTAGTGCAGCTGGGAAGCAAGACTGACCCCAAAATTTCCTGAAGGTCCTTCATTTCTGCAAGGTCATGAAACCACTGCAATCAGTCTACTGCAGAAGACCCCTCCTCTGAGAAAAAAAAACCCAAACATCCTTCCCCCCAACTCAAAGCTGTAGCTATGTTGACCTTTGTCTCCATATTACTGCATTTGCACAAACAAGCTTCTGCAGAGAAGAGAAGTGTGAGCACAAATTCAGCTCTTTTGATGAAAAGAATATTTTTCTCCATGTAGGAATGTGATTGTTTAGGCTTTGTTTGAACGGAGTTCATGGACAAGCACAGGTACCCATGACAACGCAGTGCACACAGTCCTGGATGTTCTACGTGGGGACAGACAGGTTAGGACAGCCACAATGAGGAGGATCTTCCAGATGAGGGATGACAGCAAATCACTTCCATCTATTATGTAAAAGAAAACCTTGCCATTTCATTCTACATACTTGATCTGCTCTAAGTGCCTTCACAATTGTCAAATAAATAAATTATATTTTTACTTTGAGTATGCTTTTCTCGCAGGTAAGTGGAAAAGGCTTGTTTCCTTACCAAGCAGGAGAAATGTATTGGGTATAGGAATGACAACAAGGCAGCATTTATCCCACCCAGCAAACCCTGGGAAAGAACAGAAAATAGAAAGATAATACATAAAGTGGATCTGAATTTACTTTGTTTGCTGTTCTTACTCTGCTCATTTCTGTTAGCAGTCCAAAATTCTTGAATCTTTAGGGGTAAGGAGGTCTTCCCCCTTTCTCTTCCAAAGAAAGCCTACTTTAAAAAAAAAAAACAAAAAAAAACCCCAAAAACAAACCCCCAAAAAGCCTCAAGCCGTAAATTCTTGATCCAAGAGTGGGACTTGCTCTCATGTTGGAGACTGCATCGCAGCATAGAAAGGACAGATTCTAATGTGTCCTTTAAATGCTATGGAAATATTGCCCCTTACAAATGTGTACAAAATACCACAGAATGCAGAATATACTTATGTCTCTTTTACTCATACTGAGATCTTTGAATAGTTCTACTGAGTATTACCATTTATTTGATTGGGGCAGTATTTACTGCAACGTATTCATGCTAATTTTCAGGCAACTGCCTCAGCCTGATTTATGATGCAAGTTCTTTCTTTTTTTAAGCCATTCATGCAGGCTTTTCATTAAAGTAGAAGAGAATCTATAATGCATTCAATATGTAATGCAAAGATTAGCTTTGAAAATAGACTTATTTCTGCCTAAGTCATCAAATATTACATGTACATGAGTCCAAGTTCTGAGAAAGCCAAGTGAAATAAGAAGCTGTCTCTGAAGATGATACTGTGGGTGCTGGGTTAATACCCAGACAGATTTTCCATTTGTTCAAAGTCTCCCTTCTACTTCTGTACTCAGATCTTCCTTCCCAAATCTGTATTTCCACCCTTTTCATGTTCTGCAGCCTCTTTGCCACTTCTGTTCCCTGTGACTCCCTGACATCTCCTTTTGGTGTTCTCGTGTCCTCCAGCACACTTGTCTAAGGAGCAGAAGATATGGTACATGGCCTTCCAATACTTTTGCAGCATCAAAACTGGTAGGTAGTCAAAACCTTCTATCTTCATTTGGCAAAGCTTCCCCTGTAGTTAACAGTTAGAATCAATGACCAATTTTGCCTGATTCAGCCTTAAATGCTGTGTATATTAAAATGGAAAGGAAAGCAAAGAGATGCTGTCAGTTAGCATCCCAGTATTTGGGTACAAAATTAAGAATCAAAGTCTTTTCTGAAATAAGAGCAGACATGAACTTTTAAGAATAGGGCAGAACCTACCAGCAAAACATACAAATGAGTTCTGAAAAGCTATTTCTATTAATAATGAGCCATCAATCCATCTGGACAATATTTTTAAATTCTCAGGGGCATTTACAGGCTAATAACTAAATCGAATTGTGTAACAAAGAGACGAAGGAACAGAAATCTTCAAGGCATCGGCTACAGTAAATGGAAGCAAATGGGAAGACATTCACAGAAATAATTTTTCAGCAAGCAGTTTGCTATGAAGGATCTCCCAAGGGCACAAGGTAAAATTGAACACTTCAGGAGTAAACCCAAGAATGACATACATCTATCTGGACATCTAGAAATACGTAGTCAAAACGAGCAAACAAATTAATGAAGAATCTGAGCACCTTAATAATTTGGCCTGCAGAATTTCAAGGCCACAACAACATGCACTGGTGAGTCAAGGTAATGTGAATTAAACGTAGTTCTCTGACACACTACTACAGAGGAACAGAAAATTGCTCAATTCATATTTGACAAATAATTGATCTGGGAAGTTTCTTGATTTATCTGGAATAAGGTGTACAATGATTCACCTTCCTCCTTCCCATCTTTATTTTCAGCTTATAGAGCTGAATAAATGCCTACCGAATATATTCATCGAACGTTTTATTGGATCGATTTTTCAAAAATGCTTATAGACATCAAATGTTTTTTTTCCTTTTCATTTTCTTGCTCATGTCATGCTGCTACACTGAAAGTTACAGATGGCTAGGAGCACAGGAATCAGTTCCTTGGGGAGCCTTCAGCTTTCTTGGTTACAAAAACAGCAGCAAGCACCTCCTTGTTGGCAGCTAGGAGAAGACTTACAATGCACCAGTGGCATCCCTGACTCCATCCATCAGGACCATTCCCCTTTTACCCTAGGAACACCCAAACCACTACAACAGTCTTGCAAACAAGAGAAAGTATATTTACATACTGACAGAGCCTGATGTATTCTAGTGCCTGAAATTTTCAGATGCTTAACACTTTGCATTTATTTTTAATGTTGCTCTGTGCAAAATCAGAACCACTAAAATTCTTTCTGTAAAGGTATTTCAGTTAAAGCTTTGCTGGTAAGAGGAGAAGATGTCTGTTGTTTAATCCCCTACATCTTTGCTGTATTTTTCCTGCTGTTCTTGTTGCATTCTGTTCCTTTGCTACTGGCTCAGTAGAGCAGAGCATGATGCTACTAGTTGTTTAAATATAATTTTTGGGGAAAAAGCATACCCCCTACAAAGCCCTGACTAACAGGATTGCTGTAAACCCTGAGGAGCTGCAGCATTGCCTCTGTGTGTAGGTGGCCTGAGCACACGGCAGACACAGCAAAGCACCAGGAACTTAAATACTACTGCAGACTTGAGGATCAAACTCAGTTCAAGTGTAAGCAAGTGTAACTACATCCAAATCAGGAGCTCTGCCTGCTTTTCCCAGTATGGTTTTCTGCCAAATGTGTGTATCAGCAGCACATCCCTGCAGCCAAGGCTGGCCAGCCTTCCAGAAGGCCCTGCTGGCCAACAAGGAGGGACTGTGCTGGCAAGCTTGGTTAGCCAAAACCTGCTGTTTTACAAACATTGATGTTCAGCAGTACTGTTATTGCTGCTGTTCAGTGTGGGCTAGGACGTCTGTACTGCTTGGAAAATGCTCAAAATGTTGAATTCCCACACAAGTGACATGTTTGCATGACATGCTTGGACATCACCCTTCCTCTGCAGAGAGCAAGGCAAGGACCAGATCAGAAGCTGGAACTTCAGCAACAGGCAAGGTCCCCAAGATTACCCTCTGAAGCCCTAGCACAGCAGGTACTACACATGGAATCTTGCAGGATGTGGAAAATTAAACAGCAGTAGGAACCTTACCAAAGCTCAGATCAAAATTGGTGAAGATTGTGCCATGGTTTTTTTTAAAGCCTTCTGCTCTGCATGGCAGGCATTACAATGACGTCGTGTCAAATCCTGAAGCAGATAAAAGCTCAGACTAACCTCACACACATCCTACTTGAAATAGAGAAATCAGAGAAGGGAAACAAGTGATAAAACATACTGCAAATGCCAAAAGTCATCCCCCAGCTACTGCTGAGCCAGAGGCACAGATTAAATTGCCATGACACACAGGGAGCAACAGCATCCCTAGAACAAGCAATCCAACTTGAGTGTTTGATATTGCTTAATCATAATGAAAGATGTTCAGCCTGTCTACCATGTGCCCCCCAATCAGAGATTCTTCACAGTTTTACAGCAGGCCTACTCATCTTTCTTCCTAAAACAAATAATCTCTCAGTCTCATTGTAAACCACCAGTGACACTTAGTATTCTGATCACTCAGTGCAAGTCCACCTGGTATATAGTGTTTTAAATCCAGGCACTGTTATGTCTATGCATTTTCACTAGCTTCATGGTACAACACAATAGCTCTATTCAGTAAGAAGTAAATCTAAATTCCAATCCTCAACTGATGAGGTTTATATAGGTTTGGGATTTTTTTTAGACTTTCACGCATCTTGAAACCACATCTGTCAAAACACGTTAACTAAACAATGGGATACTTAAACACTCACTGCAATATCAAGAAGCTTTTTCTTCCTCCCATTTCACTGGTTACAAACCTTTTTGATCTTAAACGGTGAGAAAGAATCATTGAAAAAGTCCCCACTGTCTGGTAATGTCTGGAAAACACTATTTATCCTAGACAGTTTATCAATGTGTCATTTAGCTCAAGAATATTATAAAAAAGGATGAAACCCAGCAGCTCCAGAGGGACTTTCAGAAACCCTGACAACACCCACACTTGGCTCCTGGCTTGCCTGCCCCCATGTACCTGCAATAAAAGAATGCTACCAAGGTTTTTATTCGGCTGCCATATGGATGGAGCTGTGCAACACACCCTTTTCCTTAGCAAGGGATGAAATCCCTGATCCCGCTTCCCCTGAGCATAAGGTGTGATCCCAGAACAAGAGGGATCAAGAAGCACATGTCACTTCAACAGTAAAAGGAAGCGAAATAGGGGGTCTGCTTGAAGGACCACTAACATTGCCTGGAGTTTCTGCAGGGACTCCATGTCCTTTGTGAACATTTTTGCAGTTCTTCAAGCTAAACTCACTGATAAAAGTGGAAGGATAGATGTGAGCCTAGGTCTGCCTAAGGTGCCAGGTCTAAATGGTGTGCTGATAAAATGGTAATAAATTCCTGTATTCCCGGAGGCTCTCCTTAGACCTAACTTCTCTCAGTTACCATTGTCCCACTCTTCTGGTTGTAGGTACTGCCCATTCTTCCCCATTAGCCTCCCTAGCAAAGAGCAAACTTTTGTATCATGTAACTCCTTGGTGTGATTTATAAAGCTATCTAACTTGTTTTCTTCCTAGCATATCTCATGTAACCTATTTGTCTTTTTATCACAGCATCTTATCTGCCCCTTATTTGCTGTAGCTATTTATCACAGAGTTACAATAATATCTATTCCTCTAACGTTACTGATGCGGATGCCTCCACAGTCAAAACCTCAGCTTCGTCACAGGCTGGCCATACTACTGCGATGCCCACAGAGCTGTGGGGCAGCAGCCAGCCTGACCACCAGTCCTGCAGGGCAGCTTCACACACCTCCCACCTCTGCTTTATCAGCTCCTACGCACACGCCTCAGGTGGAACGCCTCCACTTTGCTCTGTACGACACCAAGCACGGGGAGATGCCCTGCCGTGCCCGTGCACCCACAGATTAGCAAAGCAACAAGTGTACCCCCACCATGGGCCATTCCCTGCAGCTGATGAGACTTCGCTTCTGGAGACTGACTTACACTCTCTACCCTAGCTTGGCTATTGCAAATGAGTTATACTGGTATTTTGCTGCATGACAGAAGATTTACAAGGCTTAGATCACTCAGCATGTAGAGTGCTCTAGAGATGCGCTGAGTTTTATTACCCTATTGCCAGTGCCATTGCTGCAATAGTTTTGGTTATTTCCAATCAAATACCATGCTGTTCTGTATCAGTCAGAGACAGCTTTTTGTGGTTGCTTTTGGGTCCCATTTGCTAGCTAACATCAGCTGTAATCCTTGCCAGATTTAATTCTGTCAGGGCTTTAGCTTTCCTAACCTGATCCCTGGCTGCTCAGGCAATTTTGCTCTATTCCTCTCAGCCTACCTGCCTTTGCTTCCACCCTCTGTAGACTTCCTTTATGTATTTGAGCTTGTCCAGGAGCATCTTTTCATCCATGCAGGCTTCCTGGTGGTTTTGCCTGATTTCTCTTTGCTGGGATGCATTGCTTCTGAGCTCAGAGGAGGCGACCCTTGAACACTAACCAGCTTTCTTGGGCCCCTCTTCTCTCCAGGGCTTTGTCCCATGGTACTCTGACAATCAGATCCCTGAAGAGCCTGAAGTCTGCTCTCCTGAAGTAGGATTTTGAACTCCGTCATTTCATGGTCACTGCAGCCAAGGCTGCCCTTGAGCTTCACATTCCCCACTAGTCCTTCCTTGTGCACAAATACATATGCGCACACACATATGGATGCACAAACATTAGGGGTGGATAGATGTTTTGAAGTGTGTGGGCAGTTAAGCATCTTTCAGGTGTTAGCTCTCCCCGACAGAAGGGCTTTGTGGTGTGTGCTGGGAATGCAAAGCACAAACACCTTCAGAGCCTTATTCTATGTGCTTAATACTGAAAGTTATATAAAACTAAAATCCATCTAGCTGTGTGTTCTCATTAAGAGATCACCTGAGGCTTCTCTGAAATACAGAGATGCCAGTTTTACCATCCTGAAAGAAGGCAACAGGTACATGGAACCAGGCTGCCTAAAACGCCCTAGACTTTCACCAGCCAGGAGGTACTTCACTGGGTGCCTCAGGTGCCAGGAGCTGCTGCAGGCAGAGCAGCGGTCCCTCAGGCAGTGCCTGCTACTACACCTTACCCAGCTATGTATTTGATAACAAAACTCCTGCCACTGGCTCCTTCCTGGTCTGAAGCCAGGGTGTTGCTTCTAAATGGACGCACATACATTTTTAGGTATACCTTAAGCATACATCTTACAAATTTCTTCTATTAAATCTTCTCTGATGATATGAATTCTTATTACCCATATAAATAAATGCCTTTAAATCCTTTTCCCATGAAAATCACTATATGTTGATAACCAGAAGTATTGAGTTCCATGCACTTATCAGGTTAAAAAAATTACTAGTTTTTGTATTGTTGTCTTGAAATTTAATATTTCCATAACCTTTTATTTTTTAAAACAGCAAACAAGAAGAAATTTGACTTCAAATTCTGACTTACACATTATCTCCCACTAGATTTCTTCAAAACTAGCTAGTCTTGACCCTCTAACCCTGTCTTCACACAGAGATTTATCTAATTATTAAGCAATCCAATTCTCATTTACCAGATCTATCAGGTGCAGAAAAATCTTAAAATGGGCAAGCAACAAGCATGAGAGGAGTAATAAGAAATAAAATGAGGTGGAAGGGTTATAAGTAAAGAATGATACAACAGAGGTATAGGGTGAGAGTAGCAGTACTTTATTAGCTGCAAAGGTTTTATTAGTTTTTTCCAGCTCAGGCACCAAGTAGCAGAAAGGAGGCAGTGAAAGTAAAAAAAACCAAAAAAACCAAATAAACCAGATCCTGGTCAGAAGATCTGGGAAGTCCAGAGGAGGAAGAAAACAGTATTTCCTAAAGGGAGGAGATTATATTGTGTCCAGGGAAGACTAAGATCCTACCAAGGATATGGCTGCTCCAGGCACATGCTCCCTGAAGAGGCTGCCCTTGGCAAGGGCAGTGTTCAAACCACCTCTTCTCTCTCCAGCTCATACATCAAGACTCAGGTTGAGCCCTGGGTTATCTAATAAAGAGAAGGGCTCCTATAGGATGAATATCACTGGACTTCTATGGTGAATACATATTGACTAAATGGCCTAACACAGGCAGCAAACACAGACAGAGCAATTCCAGAGCATCTGCCAAGGTCTGGGGAGTTTTTGATACATGGTAAAAAAAAGAGTAGCACACATAAAAATCTGAAAATCCCCCATTACTTCCCACTCCATGCCTACAACCCCTCAGGGACCAAGGGATCATTGCAATCTTGGGATATAGAAGGACCAACTCCTGTGGGAATTTGCTGCAATGCTGAGAAAGGCTCAAATATCTTCCAGGCTTAACTTCCCTCAGCATCATCAGCCAGCCAGGAAAGCTGGGGACTGGGCTGGCATTAGCACATGTGCCATCTGGAGAATGCACTTTCCCCACACAGGGTGAGAGAGCTCTCATGGCAGATTTGCTGGAAGGAAGATGAATCAGACTGGACTGGACACTGAAGGAAGGATCCTGCTGTAGTTGTGAGAGGCCAAGGGCTGAACCTAGAAGAGCAATGTCAAGGCCTCCGAGATCATCTCCTTTAAATCCTTCACAAACATTTCCTCGTGCACCGGCTGAGCCCACAAAAATTGAGACATTAGAGAGATGCAGATGGCAGGGTAAGAGGAGAGGTCAGGTCTGAACAAGGGGAAACAAAAAGCACTATTTTATCTGCAGCAGAAAAGCAGTGGGATGCTTCAGGTACTAAGTGACCTGACTGAAGAATACAATAAGCATTATGCAGCCTGCAATAAGGAGGGAGAATAATTTCTTCTTTTCAAAAATCTAATTCAAGTAGAAGCAGCCTGAGCAAAAGCCACTTCATACAAATTAACACAATTCTTCCACATATCACAGTGACCGGCTAGTCCAGAGGACGTTCATTGTCTGCAATTTCCTCCCAGCTGCAGGCCTTTGGCTCCGGCACACACAGCCACGTGTGGCAGGACGCAACAGAGCGGCTCAGCGTGCAGACAAGGGCTGCCTGGGAGATTTACCAGTTGCCTTCTGCCTCCTAAATGACAAAATTAGGGCTGGATCATTTATTTAGTCTACACTGACTTAGCATAGACCTAGAACAAGGGATAGAAGTGACTTTAAGACACATTTCTGTGTGATCACTGAGCAACTCCAGAGGAACAGGAGGGAAGTCCACAGCAAACCCCTGGTGTGCCCCACTGCAGGGTCTTCCTTCCCGCTGCGCTCCCTGCCGCTCTGCATGGCGTGGCTTTACAGAGATCCACAAACTGCAAAGCACGTTGGAACGAGGTCACCTTTGCTGCTCTGCAAAGGTGAATGCTGATGATTTTGAGGATTTTTTTGAGAAATAATCTCTGTCAGATGGTCAACACCATGTAGATGGTTAACACCATGTAGATGGTTAACAACTGAGACCTGTGATGGAAGTAACTATCACCATCTATATTAATGGAAACAAAAACCCAGCAACCCAGACCCAGGGGTACTTGAGTAAGCTAGATCTGTCTGATTGCTTCAGCCAATTAGTTCCTGAGGTAAAGAGCCTGTCTGTCATTAGGCAGAACCAGTCAGGGACGTCATTAGGAGTTCACCTTGGAGAAGTCATGGAGGAGGCAGAGGACAACTGGAAAATGACAGTGCTTGTGCTGAACGCAGGGGAGGGACGAAAGGGCAGTCAAGAATGGTGGAACAAATAAACAAGTGATTTGTAAGGCTGTGGAGGACACGAAGGAGATGAACGGCACTGTGCATGAATCTGTCACGTAAAAATAATGTCACAACAATATCATTTAATTTTGCAACAAGGCAGCAGACCTTGTGGTGAAGGGAGAAGGGTAAATGTCATACTTCACCTAGTAAGTCTCTGACGCTGTTTCCCATGGTATTTTTATATAAACTGTGGCTACACAATGCAGATTAAGCTACCATAGGTGGATGCAAGAAAGACAGGGTGACTTCAGATGGGGAGGAGTTATTGATTGTTTACTGTCAAAAGGGAAGGATGCACAAAGCAAAGGTATTCCCTGGGGATTTGTCCTGAGCCAGCTCTGTTCAATGCCACATTATAGTGACCTGGAAGGTAGGATATAGAGTATTCTCAGTACATTTGCAAATGATCCCCAGCCAGAAGGGACTGCAAATGTGTGGGAGGACAGGATCAGAATTGCAAATGGTCCCAACAAGCTGGGGAAATAACACAAACAATAGGGTGCATTTCAATTACAGCATGCAAAAATACTCCACTGCAGAAATATGGGAGGGAGGAAAATTGATTAGTTGGAAGTTCTTTAGAAAAGGATCTAGCAATTATAGTAAATTACACTGAGTGGGAATCAAGAATGCCACAATTTTGATAGACACAAACATGCATGCATAAATAAATAAGGGGATAGTCTGTAAGCTGTGCAGAGTAACAAAGAGTTTGCTGGGACAGTTCAGCCAGTGTGGGGCCCTGACCCTCAGGAGAGGCCTGGACCACTTGATAAGAGGCTGAAGGAGAGCAGTGGAAAAGGTCAAAGTCCAGGAAATGGGCCTACATGGAGGGAACTCTGAATGAGTATTTCTGTTTAGCCTAACGTTCTGGTGCAAAGACACAAGGAATCAAATGCTCTCTTTGTCCACAGCTGAGAGAATAGGAACCAGTAGGAACCCAGCATCCCTGGCCCCACACAAAGAGAGAGGCAGCGGAGTTGGTCAATACAGACACTGTGAAGGGGGTCTTAGAAGAAAACCAAAATGAAATAAAACAAAACCACTCAGATAATCTGAAACCATTTAGCAGGTGCCCACACTACTTCAGACTTCAAATAATCAATCCTATGATGAAAAAGGCGCAGCCAAGATCAGCATACAATGATCAGGGAGTGTTAATCTCAGAGTAGTTGAGTTCAAGGTGTGCCCGTCAATCAAGGGGAAAAAGTAATGAAAAGCATATCCTTCTTCAGGGATAAAAAAAGCTGTGATTTGTATGTTCAGGCGATTGCAATATTATCAGAGAGGTCATCACATTGAATATTCATAGATTGCCCTAGGCAAGGGCTTAAAGCGGTCAGAGAAGTCTCTGACTGCCCAGCAGTATAATTTTATTTGTTCTTAATCAGATTTTAGGATCAGACAAGCTTGTGTAATTGCACTTAAAACGCTTCCTTGCTGGACGTCTATCCTATTCAACCTCACCTCTTATTGTCTAGACTTGTTCTTGGGGATTGCTTTTGTGTTAGCTGCACAGAGCCTACTCCAAAGCTTACAGAAGACAGCTTCTTATAACACAGGTACTGGCAAGGAGTCCTCCATCGTCATCCCAAACCCCCCAAACTCCTGCCAACCATCAGAAAGGTCAAGCACTTAGATGAAGCACATCAGCAGACGACTGCAGCCATCAGGACCCACCTCTAGATCCAGCGAAGTGCAACACCCTTGACCACAGCAGCGTGCTCAAATCCAGCACAGGCACTGCTGGGCTGGAGCTGCATTGAACCGTCCAGACCACTCTAACAAGTCAAACTCATTTCTAGCAAAAACTCCGCAAAGCCCCATTCACAACCACCTTGCTTTTTGCTGCTTATAGCCATAATGATAATATATCCCCTGAGAAACTCCCACACCTGATTGTGACAGTAATACACCGTACTGTAACATTAGTGAATTAGCAGTAGGAGAAAACTACTCATTTGGAAGAAGGCTTCTGGAGCAATAGAAAGCTTCAGGAAACCTGACTGATTTGTCTTTTGTCAGGTTCTGCAACTAGATTTGAATGAACACTGCAAGCGTTATCAACTGATTCTCTATAGGAACCAGCTGAGTGAACCTGAGCACACCTGTAATTGCATGTTAAAGTTATACGGACCTCAGTTTCCTGTCTTAACAATTTGGTTTATTTTTAGATTTTTGTCTCCACTGGAATCCAAAGCTCGAGACACAGCATCGAAATGTTAAACCCCAAAAAAGGTCAAAAATCAGAAGAAAAATATTGCAGCAGCTCTTATGAAGTGAAACATGCATTTTACAGAGCTCTGTTGAGAAGAGCGGAGAATCAGAACAAAATATGATCAGTTCTCTGTGCATTGTGCTCTGTCAGTGCTGGCTAGGAACAATTCTGCAACATGGACAACCTTTTTAAAATCTGAGAGTTTTTAGTATAATTTTCATCCCTCCCATGTCATCTTGGCAGTGATTAGAAAAGGCTTAAGAAATACTGTAAGACCTAAGGAAATTTTACAATTACTACAGTATTTACAAATACTACAATTACTACAATATTACTATATTCTTAGTAATATATGAGGAACAGAAGGAAACCTTAAAATGTGGTAAAATCTTTAAAAACTAAAATGAATAACTCACCCAACATGCTTGTTACAACTGCCAAGAGCCATCTGGAAGTCAAAGTTAACAAAAACTCTCACCCCAAGTTATTCGTATGCCAGTCACTGTCAAAACCTCTAAAGTATATCAGATCTCCCAGTCAGCTCTAATTAAGAGTATTTTGGAGTCAAACAGAATTTAATTCCTCCTAATCCTCGTAGCACAGAATCTGCATTTTCTCTCAGCTTTTCTTTATGTGTCAGACTTCACTGTTTCACCTACCAGCTTTGTGGTCCCCATTCTCATGCCCTTCTTTATTTTGTGGTACTCTTCTGGAGGCTGGAATTCACCAGAGACACTCAGAGCAGCACTCAGACTGTTTTCACTTCCATGGAGAGATACAACCAGCACTGAAAAAGCACAAACCAGGGCAGCCATGCAGATGGTTTCAGCAGCATCCCCATTAGCAAGTAATTTGGTTGAGCTGGAGTGGGGTCAGGAGACCAAAGCAGCAGGTGCTGAGACCCTTCACATCTCCAGCGTGTGTGGATTGTGGGTTTAATTTGGATTAGCTTTAGCTTGATCACCTACAACAAATCTTGCTTTTGCTCAGGGAACCAAAGCTTTCTGAAGAGAAAAAGCATTAGGTACATCCTAAAATAATCTTTTTGTCCACAGTGAAGTTCAAATCCCAGTGTCCCGTTGAGGGAGATGATCAGATGGCTCATCCCAAAGCATGCTGCTGCCCCTATCTAAACCATCGTGTTGAAGTCCTACCTTTCTCACTTCTCTGAACCAAATCTTTGGAAAGTTTCTTAAGGTAATTGGGTTCATTTTGGGAAGAACATTGCCTTAAAAACAGGGGTATCATACAAACCTCATGATCTCAGTTGTGAAGTGCCTTAATTATGCACCACTGCTCTGCATTACATAGGTCTAATTCACATCCGAAATGCATTCAGCTTCCAGCACAAACATTAGATCCAATTACCATACAATTTATAAAAAATGGTAACATTGGCAACTAGCAGAAGTCTACCTGAGCTATTTCAGCTGGCTTTGATTAAAGCAACAGTGCACATTTCCCTTCTCTATGCATTGCAAAATTCGTCCGCTTCCTCTTCGTTGAAAAATTGAGATCCAAAAAGGCAAAACTCCCAAAGTTTACATAGAAAAGCACCTTGCCTTTACAATCTCAAGATATGAAGAAGTAAATTTCCAGTTTCCAAGTTACCCCACCCAGATGCAGTTATTATGTGTTCAAACTCCCTGTGCACCAAGCAGAAAATTTGCCCCTAAGCATTTTTTAATTTTTTTTTCCTATCCTGCAAACTGCCAGAATACTAAACAGATTTTTAGGAAATTGCTCTCAGTGGTAAAAATTCACCATCTGATCTCCAAACCGAATTATAAGCCTGAAACACAGAGGCCAGATACAGCCCTCTAATTAAGGGTAGGCAGAGATTTTCTGGCAAAACATGTTTTGTCAGAAAATGTCGACTGACTTTCCCCTCACCTTCTCCTCAAAAGAGGATTTCTCTATTTCATTGAAATATTCTCTGAGAAGATCCCAGGTGCCAGCATGGACCAGGGAGGCTCCCTTCCCACCTGACTCCCAGCAGAAATTGGAGCAGAAGGTGCCCAGACACCAGGCTGGGAGGGCTGCTGTCCCAAAGCCCACCCAGCCTCCCCTTTTCCCTTGTGCTGTTGACTGAGTTTAGTGGTCCCAAGAGCCCACAGAGGCAGCCCCGTGGCTCTGCCACTCCCGGAGAAGCAGCAAGTTAGGAGTTTGTAAAGGAGGCTGCTCTAATGATAAGCCATTGAGACTGGCTACTTAACACATGGTGCACTGATGCGTGGCTCAGTCCCAGCATTCCCAGCGCTCCCAGTTTGAATTGCTAACTCAGTGACATTCCTGTAAGTCACGGTGAGCTTTGGCTAAATACACAGGGTAGCTTTAGACTATGGCAGGTTATTTAAGGATAGTAAATAACACAGATTTGTCATTTCTTCTGCAAAATGTGGGAAAGGCTATCTGCCAATCTCTCCCCTGCTCGCAGCGCTATCAATATCCCACTCTCTTGACTAGACTTTGGCCAATACATCACAAACTGATGCTCGTGGTTAAAATTCATTAAAAGAGATATGTCGGGGTTGCTTCTTCTGCGGGAATGAGATTTTCTTCTGCAAACTGAGCTGATAAAAATTCCCTTTGTAAATACCAAGGTTGCTTGAAATTTTTCCTTGTAATTTTCTTTTATGAATGCATTGGGAAATTTTTGTGGGGGATGTCCTTGGGGAGGGTTACAGAACTGGAAATGGCAGAAATGCGTGGGCTTTTTCTCCTGAAGAAGTTCACTTTTCATGGGAAAATTGAAAACATTTTGATTTTCTCCAGTTCTGAACTAAAAATATTTATTTTTGCAGCTGCTTAAGGTTTCTACAAGAAATCAAAATTTTTCTTCAAAAAAATAATTATTTTACCAGAGCAGGTCGGTGTCTCCCAAAGACATGAATAGCAGTCTGTTCCTCACAGCTGTGCCTCTCAGCCCTGCTCAGCACATTCTGCACATCAGAAAGAGAGAAAGATGTGAAGAACTATTGATCACTGCTGCTTAAATGCACTGAAATTCTGAATTTAACAAAAGCACAGGCCTGACACTGGAAACTTTTGTATGGTTCCAGGACAAGTGCATTATAAGCATGGCTTGTGGAGACTTGCTCATGGTGCCCCAAGTTTAGTTATTTTTCCCCAAAACAAACTCACCTTGGTCCTGCTGCAGGTTATAATCAGGGCCATCCAAACAGGCTGTCAATTACTGTTCAGCTTGGAAGATTTTTATCATATCCATAAAGAATTATATTGTGGCCACTGCACTTGCATGCTGAATCAAAGAGGAATGACAGTCAGAGCAAGCCTGAAATAATGCCTTGCTAGTAACCTAGCCATATTCCTTTAAGTCTCTCTAAGTCTCTGTGCTAATGGAAATCCCACAAGAGAAAATCCAAATGAATGAATCATAATTATAATTGTTGTTTATGTAATTGGTAAATGATGCAGAGATAAGTGAGCACTGCTTATTCTTAGACAAACATAGATTAAATATGGACACTGCACCAAAGATGTGCCCTCTAGTACTCCAAATTTAACACGGTTCAAAGATTAAAATCACAGCCTGCTCCTATGATTTGCAACTCTTGCTGCCATACCAACCCCTCCAACCTAAGCACACCCATATACAAAGGGTCCCAACCTGGAAGTGTGGATCGTGTATTTTTAAGAAAACATAAGAAGCACATTTTTCACATTCCAAGTAGAAAAGGAAAGGGCAAGATAATCCGTCAGCAAACTGACCCCTTATCGGGATCACAGGCAGTCCCATTACTGCTATGACAACTAGCTCAGCTGCCTGGAAAAGGCCAGCCAAAAATCCATCAGTAAAAACTCATTTATCATGGCTAAAGGAAAAACCAGCGCTGCCATCCGAGGCCAGCGTCCGCAGAGCTGGCCAGCCCCTCTCCGCAAAGGCCAGGCTCCAGAGCACGGATCCACGCCGCAGAGCGAGCCTTCGGGGCTCATCAAGGAGCAGCTCCTGACTGGAAACAGCCACGTTTTCTATGCAAAACAAAATCTATTAAAGCAGAAATAATTATCACAGAGCACAGTAATTTGCACAGCTCAGAGGTTAGTGTGCTGTTGCTGAGTCACTCTGAGCCTGCTACACAGTGAGGACCTGCAGTGAATTGATTTTAATATTTTACCAAATGAACTTCAGAAACCTACTAGACATTATTTGGTGGAGCAAGGAAGCTTAGCAAGCTGGTTTTTTGAGTACATCCCATCCTTTCATTCAACTCTGTACTCCAAAGAAGCATAACACATCTGTACCTTTCTTTAAAAACATCTATTTTAGGGAATTTAGTGCTGGTGGAGGCACTGGATTGACAGCTACAGAGATTCATTCTGCTGTTTACCCACTGAACAGGCACAGCACAGGCAGCACAAACTTTGCTGAACCTGCCCTACCAACGTGCCTGTGGCACTTACTAAAAAATTGAACACTCTCTAATACATTGTATGCATTGCAAAGGGAAGCAGGCTGGAGAACTCGGTGTCTCCACTGGCAGCAGCAGCCCACTGCATGGCAGAGCCAATCACACACACAGGGAATCGGGTGAGCCTTCAACGCCTCAGCATCTTCACGTGAGCTCCCGGGCAGTGGGAGAGATGCAGGTAGACTATTATTCAGTATTGCTGCTGTGAACGGTAGTGTTAACGTACCATGAAGCCTCAAGGAGGGGTTTGGAGCAGTTCTTTGTTTGCATCAGCCTGCGAGCGCCGCAGGCCCCTGTCCACAGAGGGGGCTGGGGCAATATTCCTGTCCTCAGGAGGAACAGTAACATTTCTTCCCCTTTGCCCAGCCACAGAGCTCCAAAGATGGAGAGAAGTAGTGGGATGTGGCCTCCCAGGGCTGGGAAAGTGGGTGTAGGACAGCATCCCTGCCCCTCACCCCTTTCAGAGACACACTGCTGCCCAGATCCTCGTTGCTCAGGCTGCTTCCAGAGAGCGCGTATCCCAGGGCTGGCCAGGACAGAAGGGTGCAGAAGCCACGCAAATTCCGAAGTCTTCATTTTCGGCAAGAACCCACATCTAGCCTCTTAAAACTGGTGCCATGCAGTTTGCCTGAGGGACCTCGTACACAGCAAATTCTCAGATTCATAGTTTCTTATTTCAGCAGAAGACTGGCAGTCATTACAGAAGCAAGACAGTGATGTAGGAGTCAGCAGACAAGAGCAGGAGATGGAAGTGTGCTGTTTAAATACCTTCGGTACCCTGTGTAAGCAGATAGAAGCTCAGCTTCCTCAAATTGCTTTACTAACCACATTAACCTCTGGGACTCCCCTTTGTTTCCTGGGGTGAGTGAGTAATAACTCAGGGATACAACAGTAATGGCAGAGCTTACTTTCCAGTGAGTATCGTATCAGATGACTGGTACAACATGCCCTACATCTGAAGCTGTGGTTTTCAGAAATGATGTATTATTAGCGCTGCATCTGAAATAACCCAGTAATTGCTTAATGTTTTATATTTACATGGGCTGTACATTATGTTTGCTCTGAGAGAGGGAAGGAGAACTAAGCAGGAAAGGAGTTTGCAATAAACCTACAGTAAGCAATAAAGAGCTATAAATGGTAATCTGTCAATAGCGTCAGCTTTGGTAAGGGCTTGGTTCAGGAAAAGAGGAGCATCCTCAGCTCCCAACAGATCTAAACCAGCCCAAACTGGATATAGTACCTAGCAGGATTGAACCCTTATTGAAGGATGAGCTATTAAATTTAAACATACATAAAAACTTATTTGAAAGATTATATTCATTATTAATAAGAGAAAAGATGATCTTTCAGATAAGGCACTGCTGTGCTGGGACTCTGCAGTGAGCTCCAGCTCTGACACAGATTCCTTGCTTCATCTGAGTGACTTGCTCAAGGTCCCCGTTCCTCATGACTTTACCCTCACACTGGGGTTAATTCCTCTCCTTCCCTCCCCATACTTTTTTGTCTTTCTATGAGCGTTTATAGTTCCCAAGTAAAAGCAGGCCATCTAGTTCAGCTGTAAAGTAAATAATGATTGGTAGTAATAATTTTTGATTATTTCTTCTTTCTTTCCATCTCGGTAATTGCTTCCTACAATACCATACATCACAGCAATATTCTGTCACAGTGAATTGGATTTACGCAGTGGGAGAAAGGGGCAAGGACCCATTTTATTTCATTTGTATAGTAAATGAATAATTCTGCAGAGTTCACCAGATTCCCTATGAAACTGAGACTAAACCAGCTATTTGCTAAGTTGTCATTTTGATCACAAAGATGTCTGGCCTCTTCTGAGTTTGCTGGCTACATTTAAACTTCTGTCACTGGGAAATGGAGAAGAGCAAAGTCACATACACCAACTTGCAGGTACTCATCTGTTTTTAAACCCAAAAACTTACGCAGATTTTAGTAGCAAAACTGTCTGACCTGAGAAATAAAACAACCAGAGCCAGACCCTAATAAGGAACTATGTGTACATGCCTGTGCAGTGTAGCATGAATACAAACTCAGAGTGGTAGTGGGTAAGCAAAGTTCGCAGTCTACTTTTTTTCCAGGTCTTCAGTCTTCAAGTTATGTCACATTGAATGCAAAATGAAACAGTTCTTAGCTGTATAGACTAAGGACACCTCTCGAGTCAGTACTAATAGCTGAAAGCTATTATGTTGGGATTTTTTAATGCATGTGCAACATGGGAAAAACTGACTGGAGAGTACTCTGCATGAACCAGCAGCTGTGGTGGAGGGTGGAAATGTAGGTAAGGCAAGGAGCACTATCCAACCTCCCACAACTACGTGCTGCCATATGGTGTATGGTACTGCACAGAGAAACTGGCAGGTATAAGGATATAGGAAAACTGGGAGCTGTAAAAACCGTGAGGATATTATACAAGGATTACCATGTTATACACATTGCAGTCTACTGTGGGCAAAAAGGGAAAAAAAAAAGAGAGAGAGAGAAAGAAAGAAAAAAACCCCTGGCAAAGCTAATTCCCTCAATTTACATACAGTTGTGTCTTGCAAGTAAAATACAAGATTTAACCATTCCCAGCTTCTTGTGATTCCAAGAGAAAAGCTGCTCAAGTGGTAGAAAGGTCGCACAGGGGTGAGCAGCAACCAGAGCAGAAGGAGAAGGCGTGATAAAAACAGGAGTTTGGGGTAGGAAGGAGCGAAAGGCACAGATCCAAGATTAAAAAACCCAGGAAGGTCTTGCATTAACATGACAATTGCCTCCTCAAGGGTCTGCTGCGGTACAAACCCTCTGGGCTCAGCCCCCATTGCCACTCGGGTGCTGGGACAAGAGGAGTCTGTAGATTACAGCTTCCCACTGCCCATGGGGCCAGCATAGGCAGCACCCAAAATACACAAGCAATGAGGATGGTGCCCAAGACTGATTCCTCAGCAATGGATTGCCTACGTGGGGATTATCTCAAGGTACAAACATCCATGCAAAATAAATTATAAAACAAAATCACTTTGCTCCTGGTCTTTGCAGGGAATCTCCCACTGACACGCTCTCCCCTCCTCTCTATGCCCCACATCCCTGGAGCTGGCTAGCAGGACGGGTGGCAGCAGTCTCACCACCCCGCTGCTGTCCAAGGCTCCCCATGGGGATGAGCCACCAGTGACACCAGCCCTCCAGGTCACGACCGCCCATCCTTCGTGCACTCGGGCAGTCTCTGGGATGAAATCTGGCATGAAATACATGGGACTTTGGTAAGTGCAACTTCCCTGACATCACAGATGGGAACAGGGCTAATAGCCCAACTGCGAAGCAGAGCTCTCCTTTCCCAGTGCCATCTCTTCTCTACAACCTTTTTAATAATTCGCTCATCTGATGAAATCTACAGAATAGCCAGGGGAAGTGACAGCACCCAGGGGAAGTGACAGCACCCAGGGGAAGTGACAGCACCCTCTTCTATGTGATCATGCAAAGGAATTTCACAGCAACATTGTTGTGCACTGCAGAAGGTAAGAAACCCTGTAGGAGCTGCTACCATACCTGGTTACTGAGAGAGCTTTATCAAAATTATGGGAAGAAAGAACTAATTAGCAGTGAGTAGTAGGAGCACATGAACTCTTTAAAAAGGGAAGACCTTACTTTTATGCCTATGGCTCCTCAGTAACAAGCAGAAGGGAAAAGAAATATAGAAAGTACGTGGGACTGATGAGAAATTATTTGAAAATTCATAGAGCAGGACTGGGCACTTAGTCACAACCACTGAACAAGGAGTGTGTTAGCTGCTCCATCCGAGGAGTCAGTGCACAGAGAGAAGCCTCTGGGGCTGCAGCATGCCTTTGCTGGGGCAGGGATCTTCTGCGGGTTACAGACAAGAAAAGGGATATTTCAAGGTGTAGCTCCCCAGAGAAAGGTGCCTACATCTCTCCTTACCAAGCTGACAGTAGCTCTGAATATCATCCAGTGTTCAGGGAATGAAAGAGATTGTACTTGCCTGACCAATCGACCAAAATCAATCTGAGCCCTAATAAAGCGTATCCTGTTATGGACTGACCCAACCCACAGCAGACACAAAGCAAAGACCTCACTGATGTCTGTGGGAAACAGCCAAGTCCCAGGTGGCATTTGCCAGAGGCAAATGGAGGAATATTTGCTCAAAACACCCATTAGTGAGACAATCGACAGGAGCCTGCACACACAACTGAAGAGGAAGCAAATTGAGGCCTTCATGGGGAGACAAATGGTGGTACTGAAAAGCTGCCTCCCCAGTGAGCTTCAGACACATTTGCAAAGCTTCCTGACCGTGGTTTGTCCACGGACAACTACAAAGACTGGAGAATCTGGCTTAACAAAGAGAACGATATTTTTCTGAAAAATAAATCAAGCCCACCCCAAACACAAAAGCTGTGCAACAAGATACTTAAATATAGCTTGGGGGAACTCTTTCAGTTGGTCAGCCCAACCCGTGGATTTGAGTAGCTTGAGAAGTCTGAATATATTTATTATTTTCACCATGGAAACACTCAACAAAACTGACCTTTTCAGTTTCAATAAAACTGGATTTTCCTGTAGGTCCCCTGTAAGCCGCTGCAATAATAAGTGGAAGTGCTAAAACCTGGAGTTTATTAAAAAACAAAAAAAGAGTAAAGTGGTGCCCCAGCCCTGCCGCTCCTGGGCTGGATACCACCACGTTGAGTCTGCTGGAAGATGCATGCTCTCCTTCAAACATTTCAGAAAACACAATTTCATCTGTCATGCTCCATCTAACCTGGAGCATCTGCTAACTTCCATGAAGTTAATCCTTGCTTGCTGGGTTCCACTCAAGCAGGATGTGGCCATTGCACCTCTTCTCACATGCTGCAGCTACTTTGATCTAAGGCATGCCATTTATGGGGTACTGCTGACTATTCTGGTGTATTTATCCTTCCCCATCAGGCTCTTCATTTACCTGTTTCTAAACAGCACTAATGGACGGTCTGCAGGCACCAAGGAAGGTGTGTCTTTTATCCTTCTCAGAGATGCTGCTTCTCTCTGGCTGGGCAGGGCAATGATAGGTAAGGGTGCAGGTGAGGGAATGGAGAGGATGGGGGAGATGAAGGGGAGGATGGGCAGACATTCATAGAATTATTTCAAACCCCCAAGTTTCTTATGTTTTTTTACCAAGGAATTTTGTCATGCCTGTCCTTCAGACTATGAGTCTCAAAAGCAAGAGCTGTAAAATATGGCTAAAAAAACATTGAAGATACTTGTTTAGACACATACCTTGTCAAGTATCTATCATTTGGCAGCAGCTGAACAAAAAAAAAATTATTTTTAACTTGTGTTTAACTTCCTTCAGTGGCTGGGCAGCCTGTCTTTGTTCAGGAAGATATCCTCAAGCATGATGAAATTCAGGCACTTACATCTAAGTCATTGCTCCTGGAACCAGGTGGTTTTGAAGTATCCTAATCTACATCTCACATGTCACATTTTTAGTAAAATACAGATGTGGGTAGGCAAAACATAAAGCATAGTAGCTTTTAATAACCCTCTCAGATCCCAGGCATACCACATTGTTAACAGCAGCTACAAGCATATTCCAGCATGTGGCTCTCCTCCCTGCACCGCATGCTGTATCAGCCCAAAAGGCTGCATGTTCTCTCGAGACTCAAAGTGAGTTGTTAACACACCAAGCGCACTGGATTCAGTTATTTCACAGCAGACAGACAACACCACCTGACCCAAACGGAGCCATGGCACGGGAGCCTGCAGGCAGGGCGAGGAGTCACGGTGTGGCCACGGGTGGCACGGGGAGCCCTGGGGACACAGCCCCGGCTGGCTCAAGGGGCACTGCACCACTGCTCTCCATGCCTCCCTGCTCCATCCGTAACATATGTGAGGCTGCATTAAATCAGGACTGCGTTTTGCTGTGCCTGGCTACGAATGCAGTATATCACAGGGACAAGACAGAACAATTACTGAGTATTAGCAATGATGTTTCCATGTGAAGCGTGCTCTGAAGCAGGCTTCCATGCACACTGCCTACTTGCTTAGAAGAAAGATGCAGAACCAGATTAAACCTTTTTTCTTGACAGCTTTACTGTCCCTTTGGATTTTCCGAAATAGAAGATTGTGCAAGTATCTGATCTCACACCACTTTCTTCACTTTTGCTTTTATGACAAAAGTTTTGGCTCTCCCTATTCCAGAAACAGAATAGATCCCTGGTGGCCTAGCCTCAGATGAATCTTATTCCGCATTTGTTGGCTGGGGCAGCAACAGTAGAACATGCTGCTCATTAGCAAGGCCACAGCTTTTGATGGTGCTACCCAGCACACCCTCACACAGAGACATGAAGGGAGAAATACCCACTCTTCTACTCTCAGGCACCACAGACTAGCCACTGATGAAGTGTTGCTTTGTCCAGATTCCTCTTGTCTCCTCCAGGTGCCTCCTGAAGCAACAGCCGCCTTCTTGCTGGGCAGCCCCACCTCCTGAACAGAACCTGGCTGGAGCAGAGAGCTGGTGGAGGCAAGAGCCCCAGCAGGCATTTGCACGTGAGAAACGGCTCCTTCAGCTCCTGCTCTACCTGAGACGTCTTAAGCTTGACCTCTACCTCAACACAATACTTTTTTCCTTGACTGCTTGAGTAAAAATAATTTTTGTCATTCTGAAAACTATCAAAAGTAAAAACCAACAGAACTAAAACCTATTTTCCTATTTCCTGCTGGCATTTCTGAAAGAGTTTTACAGCAAAACAGCTGAGGAAGTTAGCATGGGAATAGATTTCAATGGTACTATTGCCTGAACATCATTATCACATCACTTATTGAGGTTATAAAGTACATGTGCTGCAACAGCTCCTACAGCCACGTGTAGGCTTGTGGCCATTGGGCAGGACACTTCACAGCTCCATGGGATGAGACAGCCCATGCCCTGAGGAACTTACCATGCCATGGTGTAATGGCTCCCTTGGGACTGTTGGCACGTCTTCAGGGAGGTCTGGGTTCAGAGAGGCCAGAATATAAGCAATGTTCAGCAGAGTTTATTCAAAGTTCGCAAGAATGAGTAGCTCTGTGTTACTGGCTAAGAGCCTGATCTCTGCCAGCTGTACCTTCACTAGGGAAGCGATCAGGCTTTTCCATACAGGGAAAATTACAGACATAAGGATTTTAGTTGTTTCAGACCCACTAAGCATAAAGAGTGTTACTGAAGTCCCATAGTAAAGCCAGATTAAGAAAGGAAATAAAGGGAGCAAGCAAAAAGCTAACGCCGAAGCCAGGACAAGGATAAGACTATCCACGAGCTCTGAGTGAGAACATTTTATTTTAGATCTTTTATCTGTTGTTTTGTTCTATGTACTGGAGCTTTAGACCTTTGATCCTACCATTGCATTTGCTAAAGGCAGTATGGATGATTGCCCCTGACACATTTCCTCTACCAATGACATTGACACTTCTCAGCCGTAGGACCAGTGCAGCTGCAGAGCAGGATGCTGGATAGTAAGTGCATTAGGAGATTGCTTATCCTCTTGGAAAGTCCACCTGGGACAGCCACACGTCACTAAACCCTGCATCAGATGGAGAGACCAGGGCATTTTGCACAAATCAGGAATTTGGTTTCATTGTCACATTTCAGAGCTTGGGCAGGCACCAAAGGGCACGAGGCTGGTAGTTCACACTGACAAGAAACATAAGAAAACAACCCAGAGGTTTTTAAAATAAGCATGACACTGCAGTCAATGTCCATGGCAGAGGGAGGGAAGATCCTGGGGCATGTACATCCCAGTTCTGTGCCAGGCTGCACGCACTCACAGAAAGGTTTTTCAAAGACCACCAGCCTCTCTCCCCAGAAGAGACACTACCTCTGAACCAGCAATCTGGCAAGTGAGTCAGAGCTAATTTTAAGGCAAATGCTTGTGGAATTGGGGTGGGCAAGAGGGGAAACCTCTTCACAGTTTATTCTGCAAAAATGAAAAGTTGGATGCAGTTCTTCATTTCGGTCCTGCTCATTAAAAATGGAATCTTCAGAAGTAGGTTTCTCCAGGACCACACACAGTACTGGTGCCACCCTGCTGTCCCCATGGTATACAGAAGTGTATTTGGCCCCTGACCTCCTTAGGAGGACCTTCCCCAGACAACATTATACAAAACTGTGCTCAAAGGAACTGTGCAAAGTCAAAGATTGCCTAGGGGAAATTAAGCAAGCCCCTTTCTGCACATCATTCTAGCCCAAATTTTAAGGAAATAACCTTGTGCACTTTAGACAGTTTGTTTCACACTGATAGTTCTTCAAATGACTTTAAATTACACATGCTCAAAAAAGGATGGCAGTAAATAGGATGCTGTAACTAAACATCGCTCTTTAACGGGTAGCAGAGATGCCCACCATACCATCCAATGTCATAAAATCTAAACAGATTTTCCTAATATTTCTCCTTCACTTTGACTGAAGAAAAAGAGGGCTCCTATTTGCAGCCTGTCATGGAGAGCTCTGAACACTGCTAGGTTTTTCCTTTGGGTTCCTTATATTTACCTAATTTTCTAAACATACTGCTCGAGAATCATCCATGGGCACTTCTAAGTTTTTATATATTTCCTCCAGTTCTTCTCAGTCCCAGTATTCCCACAGGAATTAAAGCATCTGAACACAGAATCCTCACCCTTGTTGATCTGTTTTGTTTTCAGAGAGACACAGATCTTCGCGTGGACAAAGATGACAATTCCCGTTCTTCTCAATCCTCTGTGTATTGATGTAGGATGAGCTCTGCTCATCCGTTACCTGCTCCTGGGTAAGCTTACCATGCATGGCAATCCGGATTCAAAGAGGGAAGGTGAGGGTTTATGCAGCAACACTCATTGTTAGCATAGACAGGGCAGCCTGGTTCACCCGCGCTATGAGCAGCCCTAGGTGAGGAAGTCTGAGACCTCAATAAATCAAGTTACAGCCACTAACACCAGCTGGCGAAGAGGCCCACCATCAGTTCTATGCTGTATTACATGTTAGTTTAATAACATCTTGCCCATGCAAGGGCTGTGGGGAGAGTCTTCCCAAAACCCATCGCTGCCGGGAGAACTGATAGCGGTGTTTTGACATCTCAGAGCCAGCAACCATCGGGAGACTGAGCAGCCCATTCTTCTGCAGGCATGTGCCTTGAACACAGAGGTTTCAAAAGTGCCCCCAAATAAACACTAATAGCTGCTGGGTTTAACTATGTGCTGGCCCCATGGCCACTGCTGTCCCATGCTAGACACATGGGGCTGTCTTCTGCTGACTTCTCTGCTTTAGCTTACTCCTTCATTAAGCATGCTGAGGAAAACACGTTTTCTTTTATAAATTAGGCTATTACTTCAGATTCCCTTTTCTCTTCAGTTAATGAAAAGCAAGTTTCTACAGCATGTCAAATAAATAGCCCATAAGTGCAATATAGTCAAGTTGTTTTAATGTATTTCTTGGAAAATGGGGAGTTCCCATGGCAGGTCCAGCCTCACTTTTGTACCTGTCACAACCCTTGGCAAAAGGACAACCAGCATCTTGGCACCCCAGCAGAAAAAAAAAGCAGCACTGCCTCCCTATCATTACCAGCTGCATCTAGTTTTGAAAGCATTCTCTTTTCCCCCTTCAATTTCCTTTTAGCTTTCCTTCTCACTCCTGCCCTTGCTCAGCCCATGAGGCAGTACTCTAGCACCACGTCTTGTTCTGGTTCCCAGAGAGCGGCATTTTTTGGAAGGGTGAGATTTCCTGGCATCCTCAAGCCACTTCATGTCTTCCCTTCTTTTTTCTAACATACAGCTTATTCCTTTGTTCTTGCTCACCACGCTCAACCCCTTTACTATTTTTTCCCATTTTTCTACTAATCCTTTTTTATCTTCTCCCTCTTGAACTCTTTGCTTCTGTTTTTTCTCCGTGCCCCATCCCACCGAAGCTTTCCAGCTAGATGTATTACCTGCTGTGGTGAGGGGAAGCAGTGCATCTGAATTCAAGTTGTACTGTACAACAGCGATACTATATATACCTACAGAAACAGCAATACATAATCTTAGTGTTCTCCCCGCCCTGTGCTGAATTCCCAAATCCAGAAGCCTCCCATCATCAAAACAATTTTAAATAAAGCTAAGGAGAGAATTAAATGGGAAATAAATTGGGCATTTAACTCAGCTCCTCTCACTTCAATAGCTGTACCACACACCTTTCATCAGGCTCTGGCTCTGCAGAGGTGTCTCTATTCGCCTGCGTGTTCCCCATTCTTCCAAAGATGATACGGACACCCTGTATTGCCAGATAAGCAGTGTATGTCACTCTTCCTTGCCTAAGATTAAAATGAATATGTTAATTTATTTTCTATTACAGGCTGCAGCACAAATGAGAGAGGGAGAAGGAGAATGTTCTGCTCTCGGCTTTCTGCTCAGAACCACGCATCGCCCCACGGACAGACTCTGCCTTCCTGCACTCACTTGGCCAACCCGTCCCTTGCTTTCATGGTAAACCCTTAGATACTTCTGCATAAAGTGGTGTCAGGAAATAACTGCTACTGCTACATGATTTTTTGTATTTATACATGAAGCAAGTGAATCCTAACCTACTTTCTACCCAGATCCTTTTAGGACCGACCCTCCCCAGCTGGAGGGTGGGGGGAAGCAGAGCACATCATTGACATGCATCCCCATCATTATCAATACAATATCATCTGTGAAATGAAAATGCTTTAATTGTCAGAAAAATTGGAGTGATGTCAAGAGATCAGTTTTTTCAGCCCTAAAGATGATCAGAATAAAAATGCAGAATGTAGTTGTTCAGAGGGTAGAGAAGAACTAGCTATAAGAAGGTAATACTACAAGTTTATACAGTCTGTGTATTTTCTTTCCATTTTATAGAGAATCATTTCTAAACTGGCTGTCACCCATGCATGAATTATTACATCAGGCTTGGGAGGTTGCAGATAGCAACCAAACACACAGATACCACACCCATACATGCTGACACATAACTCTTTCTTGTACTGCTAAAGGGATGCAGAGGAAGTAACAAAGAAAGGTGTCTTTCACATTTAAGTTAAAAGTCTTCTTCCCAATTAAAAACTACAGACTATTTATATGTGTGTTTATGTATATGCATACACAGAGATACATGTACACCTGTACACACACTGCAAGAGGGGAGGAGGGAAAATGAAATAGGAAAAAACATCAAGATCTTCCTGCTGCCACCAAAATGCAGTAGTCCCGTTCACAGGAAAGGTTCAATCCCTGTATAGAAGCAGATCTCCCAAGATGCAGTCTAACATGTATCTCTTGCTTTCTATTTAGATGTACTCTCAGACTACTAAATTACAGATTTAAAATATGCAGAATCGGTGTGGGAAACTGTGGGGAAAAGCAGAAATAGGTTCCTCCTGAAGACTCAATTGAATTACTCTGAAAAGATTAATTAAAATTGAATTCTCTTTTGACACAAAATCTCCTGTTTGCTAGTTCTTGGTGTGTCTATTACCTAGTTTTCATTAGGAGATAATATACTCTATAATGAAATAAACATTCAGGACCCTGCGGGATCAAACAAAAAGTTTACTGTATTCTGACAGCAGCACAGCGAGGTTACAACGCAAGCTGGCATGCTTAGCAAAAAAACGTTGACGTATTATCACTGCCTTCCTTTCTGTCAGTGATCTCTAGCATTGCTTTTTAAGGTACAGAAGGGCAAATAACCTAGTGTTTTGTTGATTAGGAAACAGCTTGATTTGCAAAGTGACAACCTGGAGTCAGGTCTTCATTTGATCTCTCCAAAAATCTGTGGAGAGGGGAAGGAGGGGAGCTCCTTCAACCCTAAGAACAGCTTCATAACTGGAGTAGGAATTATTAAAAAAGGCTGTTGGCATCTCCAGCAACCAGCTGTGGTTTTGTCATCAGTATTGGGGAAAACACCCAGGGGATCACCTGTATTAGGGACTGGTGTGAATTAATTGGATAGAAGGGTGAGAGCATTTACATTGCAATTGGTGCTTCAGGCCTGCCACACTATAAAACACTGTTTCGTGCTTTACCATATCATACTTGGTGCCTAATGAGACATTTGATATACTAAGAAAACATCCAAAATGAACATGAGGGCAGAGTCTGGCCCTAGATGATATAAAGAATTTCAATGAAATGTTAAATTACCAGTAGCATAGAGCTGCTGACCACTTTCACTGTACAAGGAAAATAAGTTTGAGAGAGCCAGAGAAACATTATTTGTGTCTCTTGTTTCTACATATTCTCCTTTCTTGGCACTTACAAAGAGAAAATGAAATCCCCAGTGCCATAAGCCTTTGCCCCAGAAGCTGGCACGCACATCAAAAGGATACGTGTCTGTATGTTGGCTCTTTGGGGCACTGTAACATGGCCCACGGAACAGGTACTCACCACATCCTCTATCTGTGCTTCTAGCTATGCAGCCAGCAGCCTCATAATGGAAAGTTAAAATGTAAACACAAGCTGCTATTTTAGTGCAATCATACAAATGCAACAGCTTGTGTTCTCTCTTTCTTTATTTCCAGAATGGACAGAATACTTGAATCAAGCTACAGATATTCCTTGTTCTTTTTCCTCCTTTTTTTTCTCCTCCCTAAGTGCCCAGTCAATTAAATCTTGCTCACAGAAGTAATTCTTACTCGTCTTATTCCTACTATGACAGTTGACAGCATTCAGCCTAAAAGATGCCAAAATCTTTTCCCCTGGTAGTAAAAATACAAACAGAAATCAAACCCAAGCAGACTAATAAAGGATTATAAGAGTTGACAATGCTTTGTGAATTTAAAAGGTTACATTGCTTGGTTCAAAATAAAACTGAAATCCTGATTCCGTCCCGAGCTTTTGCCTCCCCTTTTCACAACGTTGAAAGGCATTTTTTCCCTTTGTCATAAGGATAGTTGTTCATAAAGGAGTTCACTGATACCACCTTGCTCATGTAGTCCAGATGGCCCAAAGTGAAGAAAATCCAAAGGCATTCCAGGAAGTGACCTTGGAGATGCTTTTGTGATTCACAATTCGGGGAAGACTGGAAGCATCACTGTTTTAGCTTTAAAGAAAACCAGTGCACCTAGGCAGCAGCTGATTTCTAAAGTACAACGGCAGACTTTTCCCAGTTGACAAGACATCTGCTGCAGTATTCCATAGTCCCCAGTTTACAAAGGACATAAGAGCTAGTTTTCATCATGTGTCAATAGGCAGGATTTTTGCCTTCTTACCCTTCAGATTCCGTTACCTCTAATGAGACAAGATGATAAAGCCTGTTCAGAAATTAAAACTGAAAGGGAAAAATCAAGGAAAAATCTACAGGTCAAAAATAGTTTACTTATCTCTTTTCTAAATCAATCTGCTAGCTTTCCTTAGAGAAGTTGGCCAAACTACAAATCACAGGTCTGTGCTGTCCTTACTCTGTGTGTTAAGATATATAGTACCCTTACCCAAGCCACACCCAGCTGTGTGAAATAAAAATTAAATCAACACGGTTTTGCGACACAAAAGCCACCCTCTCGCTTTTGCTGAGTACTATCTGAAATAAAGATGGATCATAACGTGAGTCATTTATCTCTCCTCTCTGATGCATTCACACACACGCCTACCACTGCAGGGGGATTGAGAGAAGTGACCTGAATCTCAAGCACCCTTGGGTTTGCAAACAAAACCCAACCAATGAGGTTATGCAAAGACAGACCTAAAGCTCCAGCTTCCCCTTTACCCCGTTTTTCTCCTCTAAGTATTTCAGCCAGTGAAAGTAAAGGAGAAACACAGAACAGTATCATATAATGAAACCGTATAACGTACAGCAGTTCCAGAGCAAGACATTCCTATTTCATTGGAGGGATATTCCAGCAAGCAAGCAAACTAGGCAAAATCCCAGTTGACTGCAATACTTGTACTTATGTTAAATTGTTTTCTGAAAACAGCATGACATATGCCAAAGAATGGGAGAGAGAAGAACAAGAAATACTGGCTTCGTTCACAGATTCCCCACCCCCCATCTGAACCACAGGCAAAATCAATTCTTCACAATGTATGTTAAAAAACATTAAATAGAACTGGTAATTGCAACATGAGAGGGAAAAGACAGCAGCAGCAAAGGAAACAAGAGGTGGAAAGAAGATCTGGTTAAAGGCAGCTTTGTTTCCACAGTAGGTGTGTGGGATGGATGGCACAGAGGCACACTCCCCAAGGTAAGGGAGCAGAAGGCAAGAAAGGCTGAAGAGAGAGAAGGTCCTTGATAAGGGAGCAGGGGTCAGGCCTAACCCGAGGATAGGAAAACTGTTATTTGTTACACTTTGCAGTTGTTTTGCATTGGGTGGCACTCAGAAGTTCTTCAGGAGGCTTACATGCCTGCGCTGTGCTTCCTCTCTGCTGAGTCATGCCACCAACTTACAAAACAACATAAAATCAAGAAGAATGAATGCAAGTGTCAGATGATCTGCCCCTGTTCCTGGCAGCCTAAAAAGGAACTTGTTTATGTCACCTATGAAAGAGCTGTGACATATTTCTTCAGTGATGGAATGGTTCCTCTAGGATCACTTTTGCTAGCCAGCATTAAGCATATTTTTCTCCAATTCATCTTTCCAGAATGATTCATTCCACTCATCCACTTGGAGAAACATGCTCAGGGTCATTCCAACTACTGCACAGCAAAGTCCATCACTACACTGATCGATCAGGATCCCATTTCTTGCACAAACATGAATAATAAAGGCTACCTATAAGGTGCATACAAATTCTGTCCCTAAGTTTTACATCTTTGGAAATGACAGAGCAAATCCATCCAGAATAGACAAGTCATTCCCAAAGAGCTCCAAGTCCCAAATGCCACAACTGGATAGGATTTGAATACATCAAGTGGAGACACAAAGTTAGAACTGAGCATCGTTTCACTCACAACAAATTATGTCTTAGAGACCAACATTACCCAACAGAACCAAGACTTTCAGGCTCTTCCAGGAGAAACAAAACAGAAGTAAAATACTCCAAACCTCTGCACCCTTATATGTTGTTGCAGGGTGTATCTCAACATACATCTCTGTCCTGCTGCAAGAATCCTTTCCAGCACCTACCCAGTGTAATGAAGACAAAAGCTACAGATCTTGGTTACTCCATGTTATCGATGGAGTTTCCAAAGAGTAGTTTTGAGAGAAATTTTTGGATTCTGAGGCCAGTAGGTCTGGCTGTTCACACTTAGACTAAATCACATGCTTCTTGGCCTTCCCTGTCTAAATCATATTGTTCCTTCTGGGCCTTTTGACTATATTTCATGAAATAACTGATGTCCTCTGTATCTAGGGCACAATTTGCTGCTGCTAAAGGATGAACCATACGATCTAATACATCTCTTGCAACTCTGTCTTTTAAGGGTACTGTACTTTTTCCAGCTTTTTTTTATTTTGTTCCCAAAGAATGGTTTGTGTACCCAGCACTGTGTCCCATTGCTATTCTTCAATCTGATTGAGATACTGCCTCTCCACACAAACCTTGCCACTCCTGCCTTCCAGATACTACCCATGAAGCAGCATTACTCCAGGGGCAGAGTGCACAGAATTATTTCATGTTTTCCTTTCCTTCTCCCAGAAAATCCACATTTATTCTGCTTTCTTTTAGCCCTTGCATCGCCTACCATTGTGTTTTTCCCTTTTCCATGACCATAACAGACAGTGTCCTGTTCCTCAACCTCACAAGCTTACCCTCACTGGCTGTCTGCTGTCAGCAATTTTTAGAAAATTATCTTTAGAGGAAAGCCCGGTGTCTACACTCAGGCATGGCTACTCTAAAGCAGCATCAGTAAAAGAATATCAGAATATCCTGGGACTGGTCATAGAAGAAATTTAATTCTAGTCCAAGTGTCTACATAGCTCCAGGTAGTTGAACCACAGTTTTACCAGCCATCCCTACCGTATGCACCTGTTACAGCTGGGCATCAAAACAAAAGGAACTTGCAAATGAGCCTGCTTCCCCATGTCATTTATGCATGGGTCTCCATTCCAGGTGCATTAGCATCCCATTATGAGCTGCTCTTCAGGGGAAGGATCCAAAGGGAATGAAGGATTAGCGATCTGGGAGACAATCTGGCCTAGATGTGCTTTATAGTTTTCTATAAGGCTCTTAATTTGCTGTTTTGTTGCACTACTCTAGATGTGTAGCTCAGGGAGCTTTATTTGCAGGGTCTACCTTTGGGTCTCTGTAGTGTTTCGACAACATTATGGAGAAGAAGAGGAAGGTGGAAGGAAAAAATGAACACAGGTTTTTCAGCCTGAGAATTTACCCAGTATCAGGACATCTACAAGGTTGCAGATAAATATATGTACACACACATCACATACACACATCAGCTGCTTTTCCTGCTTCTATAGGAGGCTGATTTTGAAATTTCCCTTCCAAAGCTGGGATGGATGTTTCCAGTGTTGGGGTTTATTAAGTTCCTATGGCAGCTATTTCCAGCACTGCTTTGCCATATATTTCTTTGTGAGAGACTTTAAGAATGGCAGAGAGGCTTTGCAGCTAAGGATTTGAATTGCAACCTTTACACTAGAAGTGTAATAGGAACATTGGGGAATTAAATAAAATTATATTTTTCCTAGATGTCTGCTTAAAAAGGAAATTCAGGGTTTTATGGATGCCCCAGAGACAAGCTATTACATTACATTCCTTGCAGTTCTTATTTGAGTACTGTCTGTTTGAGCACCTCAAATAGCACAGAATCATTCATAAAGAATGGGCAAGAGAGACTGTGTCCCATCAATATTTCAAGCTTGGTTATCAAATCAAGAGAAATTCATGAGTTCTTCCTCGGCTCAACATTTGCAGGTTTGATACTATTGTTTGACAGTTTAGGGATTTTCCCTCTGCATTCTTATTGTCTTTAATATTTTATATAATCTTCCAGTTGATGCTATTGTAGTATTTATCAAATGTGG
>JANVCC010000037.1:13361467-13579931 GCA_025345505.1 Todiramphus chloris collaris | reverse complement strand
TTTTTTTTTTTTTTTTTTTTTTTTTTTTTTTTTTTTTTGCTGGGCTGCACTAACCAGTTTTCTCTTTTCTCTTTCAGCAGGGAGAAATTCACACTCATTTGCTATTTGTGGGGTGATGACATAGTGTGAAGAAGCAGTAATGATGACTGACTGATAGAAGACACCATATGTTCTCTTCATTTTTCACTGTGTTATTTTCTGAGAGATGAATAAAGACTCAATATAAGATGAAATTTCCTATAATATATATATATTTTATTGACTTTTTTTCCCAAGTAATTGATATAATGGGAAAAATTATATTTTTTCTTCTAGAGCATTCAGATAATATTGCTATAAATATCAGGCTCCAAATCACTGAGATAAATAATTTCCTATTATTCACTATTTTCCACCAGCAATATTTTAGACATGTGTCTAAGCACCAAAACCAACTTTACAATTAATTTCACTTTCTCCAAAGTGTCTTCCAGCCTAGCATAGCAAACATTCTGAAAACATAAATTGCATTTGCTTACGACTATACAAAGGTAAACAATTCCTTCCAATTTTAAAACAGATGAGAATATAGACAAGATTCTACCTGACATTTCGTAATGTGTGGTAACCAGCAATCCTATTAGAAGCTCAGTACTAGGATCACTAGATCACAACAGCAATACTAGATTATATGCTGGGATGTTTCTTTACACCCTGAGTGTATGAGTCTGTACAACTAATAATACAAAAGATTCCCTTCAGTAAATACTGCATTTGCTTTAACATGTTTTAATCTCAGAATAATAAGAAATCTCATTTTGTATAAATACCCAAATGAAAATCTATTATTGTTATATCTTTATTGTATATATACATTTGCCAAGTATATTATTTTCCTATATGAATATTTTTTTCCCATTCTGTCCTCTTATTTTGTTCTACCATCTCAAATCCAAGGCTTTTTGATTGTTGCTCTTCCTCCTAACTTTGCAATAGCCACTAACTAGCACCAGACTCCAGCCAGAGCCATACACATATCTGCTCATGTTATTAAGCAGTCAGCAGCAGAAACAAAGAAGTAAACAAAAGGGATTCACGTTGCCTTCTGTTCCACTGGAGACAGAGGGGGAAAAAAAATTAATCCTCCCAAACACAAAAATAAATGCCAGAAATCATTGTTTTGAGAGACCTTATTTTGCAAATTTCCAAGAATCTTTTTTAAGTAATGGAGACAAAATTGAAGGAAAACATAATTAGGAGTCCTGCAGGGAGTGGAGCAGAGAACTCGCTGTAACTGAACCCAGTGCCAGGTCATTCATTTAAAGCATTTTTCATAACACAACCTGAATAAAGAACACAGAGCCACATCTGCTCTACCCTACTCACAAAAGGGACCACCGCAGATGTAGCAGGAAAGTTTCCTTACGCCACGTGAAGAGGAGTTGGCCCTTGGAGGACAGTACTCTCCCTGGTCACCTGCCATAGCAACAGACATCGAGGAATGTTTTACATTTATAGTATGTAACTCAACACACTTTCCCCAGCTAGACTTATTTATTTTTGCCGTTAAAGCCCCCTGCATCAAGGAATATGACAGGAGGTGCTTGAGTAAAGCAGTAATTGCAGTTTTCACATAAGGAACATGTGTTATTCTTCCTCTGAACTCCAAGTGGCATGAATGCATCTCCCCCTGGGAAGCTGTATCACTTGCACTTCTTTTTCCTATGACAATAGAATTACATAAAGTCTGATCTCAAAATTCTCAATCAAATATTCCACTCATCAGCAAAGCACCTGCTTAAAGACTGCAGGATTGGGTTCCTAATCAATACTTTAATAAATAACGTCTACTTAGTTGGAACAATTGATTGCTAGGGAGCGGAACAAATGTATTTCTGTTAATCTAGTCAAAGGATAAATGTCATAGTTTATTTACATGAGAACCTAGAACTATTCAGAGGGTTGTAGATCGGATCCATCTTGACACACATTTAACACCATATGCACGGAACGTCTTAGTAAGGATGGATGGTGGTACATCAATGTAACATGGCTGGCTTTTGTTTGTCAGCAAGCCCTGCTGCTGCTCCCTCCAGGCTGCTAAAGCTCAGCTCCACTACTCCCTGCCAGATGGGACATCTCCTGGGACCCACTGCTCCCAAAGGTGAGGAGTGGGTGCAGACCACAGAGTACCTCCTTGATGCATGGGCTCCAGAGGCACTATTTCATCTAACACTGGTATTTCTCGATTCCATCCAGTGGCCACTTCATTATACCTAGCAATAGCCAGGCATGCCGCAGAGGCTATTCTTGGGGCTTATAGCCGTGCCCTGCTTTTGCTTTTATTAGTCCATTTATTCTGCTGCACAGTTGTGCAGGAAAAGCCTCTCGCCATTTTAGGGTGGAAAATAGCCAGCAGAGAGTGCAAGAGGCACCTTCTGTGCCATCCACTCCACAGTTCACATCCCAGGCTCAGGACAAGGCACCTTGTCCCCCACTATGCCCTGGCCACAGCACATCTGCTCCAATTTACTGATCGAAAGCACCATCACTTCGATTCTCTTCCAATTAATTTTACTGTTTCTCTCCTTGGGATCTGTGTTCACAACCACTTTCTTTTGGGATTAAGCGTGGGCCACCGATCTTCCCAACTAGTCTCAAAATACATATATATTTTCAATCACGTTGTTAAATTGCAGCCCAGAGGAGGAGATGCCCAGCAGGATGCCTGGACCCACGCTGAGGATATGAGCAGAGCCTCCTGCCCCGCTCCTCCCAAAAGGCAGCGGCAGCAGGGAGGCAGAGGCTCCCCTCGCGCCCTGCCTGGGACCTTTCCTCCCTCCCCCGCAACTTCCCGTGCGGGGGCTGCAATATTTCGGTCAGCGACGCCCAGGCACAAGCTCAGGTTGCGGCTTCCCAGCAGGAGCTGTGCGCGCACCCGTGCGTACACACACACAGAGACACAGAGACACACACACGCTTCTTTCGGCAGCCCCCAGCTCCGCACGGCGGTAATTTGCCCTTCAGACAATGCATAATTCAGCAGCCGGGGGGGCGGCCGGCGCCGCGAGAACGTGTCAAACTTGAGCGGCGAACGGCACCCTTGGAAAGGCGGCGGCGGCAGAGGCGGCAGAGGCGGCAGAGGCAGCGGCACCGCCCGCGCTCTGCCCGTGCAGCGGCGAGGGATGATGCGCCGAGGGCGCAGCAGGGCCGGGCCGCGCTCCCCGCCGGAGGCCGCCGCACCTGCTCCCGGAGGTGCGCAGCGGGGCGCGGCGGGAGCGGGGCCGGGGCCGCGGCCGGTCCGGGTCGCGGCGGAGGGGGGCGGGAGGCGGGGAGGGGGGCGGCGGCCTCCCGTCTCCGGGCGGGCCGTCCCGCTCCGCTCCCTCCTCCCCGCCGAGGACCTTCGGCGCGGAGCCGCGGCTGCGGCGCGCAGAGCGGCGGCGGCGGCGGGCGGAGCGGCGCGGAGGATGCTCTGAGCGCGGCGAGGCGCGGCCGCGGCGCAGGTCAGTGCCGAGTTCCCCCCTCCGCGGGCCGGGCTGCGCCACCCGGCACCCCCCGCGTCCCCCGGCGCTCCCCAACTTTTCCTCGCACCACTTCGGGAAAGTGCCCAAACTTGCGTCGGGGCCGCGCTGGGACCCCTCGTCCCGTGTCCCCCGGCTGCCCGGCGGCGCGACCCCGTCACCTCAGAGCTGCTCTCCCGGCCCGCGGCGGTGGATGAGCAGGCGGTGCCGTCCTTACCAGTGCCGGTAACGGGTGGCGGAGGAGCAGGTGCCGCGCTCGGGGGCAGGTGCCGCGCTCGGGGGCAGGTGCGGTGCTCGGGGCCAGGCGCGGTGCGGGTTGCCCGCGGCTGCGGTGGCTCCCCCGCCCCGCTCCGCTCCGTTCCGTTCCCCTCGCAGCCGGGCGGGGCCGGCCCAGCGCCACTCGGGCTGCGCGGGGCGCCGGCACCGGGACCCGAACTTCATGAGAGGGATGGAGCCGGAGCCGGAGCCTCAGCCGGGCTCTGCCCGCGGGTACGGGGCTGCCTTGCGTTTCCGTAAGGAAAATAACGGGATCCAAAGCAAACTAATTGGCAAACGCCGGCATCTCCCCAGACTGGAAATCCAGTTCACCCGGAGTTCAGCCTGTGCGGAAGCAGGAGCGGGTATTAAGGCACTTTCTCATTTCTGGAGTTGATCTGTAGGGAAACGGGTTTGCTTTAGGTGCCGTTTTCCCGGAGGTGTGTGTCTCGGCAAGTCCCGCATTTCCTGCCCGGTTATACTGGAACTCCGACCTTGCAATGCCACCTTACAGTTCACTGAACTCTTAAGAATGTACGTATTCAAAACACGGCAAACACAGAGCAAAGAATGATTTGTACAGGTGTGTTAGAAGCAGTGTGCCAGCGATGGGTGACCAGGCAGCCCAGGCACTGCGCTGACATCTGGGATTCCCTGGTGTTGGCTGTGGAAGTGGCCAGGAACAACGCGACACCCAGTCGTAGCTGCCTGGTTATGTTTTTGAGGGGTGAGGAAAGCCCCTTAGTATAATTGTATTATAATGTTGCTTTCTGTCTGTGGCTGAGTTGTGGTGTGTGCAGATCAACATGCTTAAAACCCACAGATGCTTTTTTTTTTTTTTTATGTTAGATGTTTATCCTGAAATGCTTGTATTTTATTGCATGATTTAAAAGTTGCAGCTCTTTAGAGAATAGGCTGCATATACAGTACCAGCAAGGGAGGATGAATGGTAAACCTGTACAGTCTCAGAAGTGAAAATCAGAAATGCAGTCACTAAATCCATTTTGTTTATTAACGATGCTCACCATTTGATGAGAAAGCTATCCCCAGTTTATCCCCAAAAGATTTCACTTTGTCAGATGCCTGGTGTCTCATCAATTCCTTTCATGTCCCTGGGATTTTCTCTTTTCCAGGAGCAGGCCACAGCAGCTCTCTGTGTTGGGGATAACCATTAAGCTCTTCTTTTGAATTCATGAGCTTCAAATTAAACTTTTGCTGACACCTGCTACCTAGCCTGGTTGAGCAAAATGATAGTGTCACCCGGGCTACGGGAGCTCTGCCATGGAGGGAAGCAAATCGCTAACAAAAGCAGGTGTAAAGGCTAGGTGACACAGTGATTTGGGGGAGCTCTAGGAAACTGTGGCTACTGGAAATCTAATCAGAGTCTGCTTCTAATGGAGCAAACTTTCCAACAGCAATCACAGGCAGGAATTTAATCCATAGAGTAAACGTCAACAGAGATTAATAATCATCATCATCAATTAGCTGATGGAATCAAACAGAACAAAATGTGAGTAAACAAAAACTCAGCTCTCCCTCCCCTCAAATCTAGTCCCACCTTTATTTATCCAGTGTCAAGAATCTCTCCTGAGCACTGGTTTCAAATGCCAAAAAATTTAGCAGGTGTCATAACATAAGGTCAAGACTTAATTATTTATATGGAGACATCAATCATCATGTGGGGATGATTTATTTATAAATCACCAGAGCTGTAAAACGAGACAGTGAATTCTGATTTTCTCCTGCTCGTTCCTGAAGGGGACCAGGAAGGTCTGACTTGCGGCCGAGTGACCTCTGGAGCCTGCGGAAGTTTCTGCCTGGCCTCGCGCGGAGGAGGCTTTTGCTACGCCTTTCAGATCGTGTAACCAAAACGCCACCAGGGAAATCTCATGCATATTTGCTACATCTCAGTAATGAACATTTACTGATTATGGATTATCTGGAGAATTTAGCTTTTTAAACATTATTCAGATTTTTATGTTTATGTAAGCTAATAAGACTAAGGAGATTCAGTAACTGTTCTTTGCCTTATGGTATTTGAAAAGTATGTCCGTTGGGCTTAGCTCAGCATCTTCCAGAATCACTTTTAAAATACTAAAATAAAATTTTTCTGCCTGAAAAAAAACCACCCTATCTGTACTCAGTATAATGCTCTTTGCTCACAATTAATGCCAAAAATCAATTTGCTAACGTGCTTTTTATGTTTCTGCTGATCACGAACAGGATGGCACAGTAAAAGCTTTTATTGCCATCTGATTAGCCCACAGTGCTGGTAAGTAAATAGCTTGGGCTAGTACAGCTGCAAGGCTCCTGTGCTGAATGCAGCAGATACAGAGCAGAGCACGGGTGCTGAGCACCAGCCATAATCCTGCTCTCAAAGTCATTCAAACAAATTTTCTCAACTCTGTGAGCAAAATCAGGTTCAGGCCCGTAGATTTTCCAATAGCTGGACAAAATAACTGACACATGCATGGGACATCCCTGAACCTCCTCCTTCAGCTTTCTGATCAAGGGTTAATTAAAGCCAGGGATTCTCAGAGATTTGTCCATTTATTTATCTGTTAATAGAAATGGTGCTGCTGATCTTCTTCACATGCCTGCATTTCAGAAAGGGAGGTGAGTGAAACTAGTAAAAAAAAGTCAGAGTAGAGGAAGAGAGATGGAAAGGAAAGTTGTGGTGAAAACAAGCAGAGCAAGGAGGGAAGGTGTCTTTTGCTCTGCTATCATTATCTCATAAAACTCTGTGTAGTACAGCCTCATAAGCTTTGCCATTAAAAAGGACTGTTCGAACCATGAGGAGTATCCAGAACAGCTCGTGACCCCTCTGAACACCATGGCAGGACTCCATTTTGGCACGAGCGAGTCAATAAGCTCTCCTGCACATCCATTATACTATTCCCACTGATCTTAAAAGAAGACCATTTATCACCGTATTTCACTGACAGAAATACTAAAATAATATTTCACTGGGTTTGTACGAGGGTGTAAATTATGGGTAAAAGGATGGATGAGCTGGCAATGTCTTCAAAGAACGATTAAGACATTAAGAGTGTGGGAAAATATTTTTAGACATTAACCAATCAGGGAGAAAATCAGAATTTAGGACCTGATTTGGTTATGAGACATTCCTCGAGCACACTCTGGATCTTGCCCAGAGCATGTGAAAAATGAAAGATTAATAGTATTTCTTGTAGGCAAGACCAGTCAGCTGCTTGTGTATTTTTATGGTATACTGGGTACATTTATAGCATTTAGTAATGCCAGAAATGCAACGTTCAATATACAGAGTAACAGATGAATGTATCATGAAACAAGGCACTGGCAAAGCAGGTGGGAAATCGTTTCTAAAATATTGCAGCAGCCAGGCTGGGAGAAATGTAGTAAGATGGTAAACATAATAGACCTAAGGGGCTTTAACCAAAGCCAGGTTTAAAGCCTCAGGCTGAGTCTCACCGATGCAAGACTGAGCCCTACCTACACATTATGTAAAGCGGGAAAGCCAGGCTCGCTGCATGCAAACCCGACAAAGATGGCTTCAACACCACTCTGCCCCTGTGCATCAAAAGGCAAGTGGCAATGAAATCACAGTTGAGTGCAAAGAGGAGAAAGGAGGGGAATGAAATTGTATTGGCTCAACTGCAAGAAACAAATTGCAGATTTCCCTAATCAGACAGATGATGCCTAACTAGGGCACAACGTGAACCACGAAGGAAGGTGGCAGATTTCACAAATTAGTCATGGCAAAAATGGTGAATTTCACAGCTTGAAGTGGATTCATGTTATAGGATGAAACAGCACATAGTGATTAAGAGCTCTAACTGATAGAATAAGCATGTGGGCCTTAGTCATCACACAAGCAGCCGACATTTCTCCCTGGCTTCAGCTGAGCCACGGGAGCAACACCTCCAGCCTCCTCCTGTTTCTGATGCTGAGTGGGAGCTGGAGGGGACAATCACAAACAAACAGGGTCCCACAGACATTTCCAGGAGTTTTCTGTCTCTGGGAGGCAGAACCAAAGCAGTCCAATGGGAGTTGGAGCCCCCTGATCTGCAGGGAGACATTCTGCAGACAGTGTCCACTCCCAATGCCACCACTGAAACCTGGAGCCACGGCTTCAGTGGTGGAGCACATGCTATGAGGAGAGCAAGCTGGGGGATGGCGAGGCCCTGACTTTGCAGCATGACTCCACCAGTGAAGAACAGAGCGGGAGGACAGCTGACAGGTTTGGAACAAAGGGGACACTATTTCAGCACACTCCCTGCCATGCTGGGGACAACCTTCCAGGTCTGGCAATGGCAGTTTTGGAGCCATTGGGTGCTGGCATGTGCCACCTCATGGTAACCATGCCACAGCGTGCATCCCTAATAGTAAGCAACCATTAGACAGCCCATTCAATGGCTTTCTTCCAAAAGCCACCCATTTTCCATTCTTTCAGGGGATAAAAACCAACGTCACAAGCCTCTCTCATAGGTGCTGTTACATGACTTTTGCTGGCAAAACATTTCAGTAGCTGTTACAGCACATTTTCAAGGAAAGCTCTGTGGTTAGGCACTGAAACCCTACCCTACCATTTGTATCCCTGCTTAGACAAAGATAAAAATTCTGGAGAAAAATGTCACCATTGTATCTTAATTCTTTTGTTTCAATCATGGTTACTGAAAATCCATAGAGCAAAATGCAAGCAAAGTGAGCTAATACCAATAAGGATGAGTTTCCTCTAGCAGCAAAAGCCACCTTATAACTCTTCCCCTCTGCATCAGAGCGTTGGCCAGCCTCTGCCAGTCCCCAGCAGTGCACCCCAAAGCAGAGTGGCTTTGCAGGCTGCCAGGAGGGTTAACAAACCCCGGCACTGGCAGGCAGAGCTGAAACTGCAGTGGAGTCACGAACCCTTCAGAGAGCAGAGCGTGCCAGCTTTCCTGTTTATTGAGGGTGTTCCAGCATCGTTGGGTCCGCTGAGCGCAGCTGTATTAATATCATGCAGGGAGAGGGGAAGCTGCTGAGGCTGCCAGGACTGAAGCCATAGAGGAATGTAATGGGGCAGTGCCAGTTCCTTCAAATCCCACCTGGAAGTTATTAGCCATGCGCTGGAGGCAGCGGAGCACCTGCATCCCAGAATATCGAACGCGCATCGTCTGCGCAGAGCTCGGCTGAATCTCGGGCGCTGCGCAGTCACAGCTCCTCCCGACCCAGAGTGAGCAGGAGAGGGTTTTAAACTGTACATCAGATAGACACCCTAAGATGAACTGATCACTCTTGAGTGAGAACGGGAAAACAAAGTTTGACAAGAATTAACATTTCTAAAGCATTTCTGAAGGAATGCCCTTGGACTCCTGGTAGGGAACTAGAAAGAACTTGACAAAAGGCGGGGCGGGGGGACAAGCCCCGTTCTCCCAAATTGATTCCAAAGCTTGGCAGATTTAAGAAATCTTTCAGTAACATTTTGCGTATCGATGCTAATTTAATGCATTGGAGCTTAGCACTGTGCCAATTCACTGTCAAACTGATATTAGCTAGGCACTTCTTGAACATGTTTATAGCTCAAGGTCCATTAGATATGCAGACCTGACAATGATTGCACTTCCCTTATAATATTTAAGCTGAAATGTGTATCACAGCATCCATAAATGGTCTTTCAGTCTTCATCAGAAAGAAGCCTCACTCACTCAGAGGTGCAAGTGCTTGCTGCAAGAGAAGGGACGGGAGGTTGTGCCTGGTGATGAAGACAACAGGAGCCAGCAAGGGGGGCTGTCTGTCTTCAGTGCTGCCAAAGAGCAGCACAACCATGACAAAATCTCCAACTTCCATTCATACAGTAACCAACCCCTTGCAAGTCAGTTAATGTAAGTAAATGGCACTTGTTGAGAGAGCAGTAATTACTCATGTTGGGAAAGGTGGCAGGATCAGTTACATAAACTTTCTGAGTGGTTTTTGAACTCAGGTGCCTGCAACCTGCCATCTACTTATAGCCAGGAGCTAAATAAAGTTGCTTTATTATTTAACAGTTGCTAATTTGAACCAAAACTGCTGGAGATCCTAGTTTTAAAATCTGGGTCCCTTTCATATCTACACAGAAACTGAGAAATTTTGGTTTCTCATTCTATTCAGTGTGACCCTCAAATGCAAAAATTATCCCCTTCTGACTTGGGAGAATCAAAGCAGTAGTTAGCTGGTGTCACATATATTTAGATGTCACATATATTTAGATGACTAACTTTAGGCACCTATGTTTGAACGTTTGATTTAATATGCCTTCATTTTTATATCTTGAATACTACTTAGCTCAAAGAAGACAAATTGATTTTTCTGTTGCTTTTAAGTTCCTTAATAGAAGATGTTACATAAGTAATTAGTTAATATACTTTAACAGTTTGGGGTTTTTTTGCATGAGTTGCTTGAGCTGCTTAAAGCATATAAATCAGTATGAGCTCAATTAGTAAAATAAATTCAGAAATCTAAATGATGCATCAGAAGTTAGATTAGTGCATAAGAAGGAATAAAAACCACATTGCTCTTTCATTTGGGAAATCCCCACCAAGGACTGTTGTTTTGTAAACCTCTGGTCATCTCATTTCTTAGGGATCACAAAAGCCATTTGTGAAAAAAAATTTATGAAATGAAGGAAGAAATTGTAAAAGTAGCATCCCATTCAATAAAAAGTAAGAATCTGCAGGCACATCCATGGGAGGATGCCATGAATCTCTTCTTTGTGTCGCAGTTCAGAAGAGCAGTTATTTTCTTCATTTTAGCAGATGCCAAAGGCTCAGAGAAAGGAGTACTTACAGAGTGCAGCCCTTCTTTTCTTGAGGCAGAAATGTATTTGCCTGGTTTCTCAAGTAAGAGAAGAGATAATCCTGCCCTAATCTGCAGTGACTGAAACCTGTTCATCTGGAGGTTATCACAGCATTGGGATATAAGACTGAGCATGACCAAGTATTATTTCATCCTTGTATCTTCCCCTCCAGAACTGAGTCCACCTAACACAGATTTCCACATTCACTAATTCCAGGGAAAGTTCATTCTCTGACACCTCTACAACGTTTACAAATATTTAGCTTCTTTTCTCCATCTTTCCCCAAAAATATACTTTAATACATTCACATCCAAAACCACAACTCTCCAACTACAAAAGCTAATTTATTGCTCTTCTGGCTTTTCTTCACAACAGCTATTCAAATCAGCCCCACCACAGTTACTGTTTCTTAGTAATAGTACTGTCCCCAGTCACAACGCCCCATGACCATGTTTTAAAGAATCAGTTATAGCTTACTAGCAAAAGGGTTCCCATCTACTTATTAGCTATGGCTGCACAATCCATCTGAGGAATCTGCTGTTCAATAAATTACTACTCTGATGTGCCTGTACGCAGCCCTCCCCAAACTCTCTAGCATCTCCTCACTGCTTTCCATCACCTAACTTAGTGCCAAGATGGAAGGATGGCAGCTGTCTCAGCACTTAATGCCAGTATTCTTCCTTTGCAGACAAGGGGGAGGGGATTTGCTTTCAAGCTGCCCCTTTTCCCACAGAGACCGACAATAATATTATCTCACATCTTTAAGTACAGGTCTCAGAGTTAATAGTGCGACAGCAAGATGCAGAGGCAGAGGTTTTTATTTTTGTGATACAGAAAATTTACATGGATTATATCTTTTTTCATTTTTTTTTCAACATTTAAAATCTAAAGTAACTTTTCCATCCTTAATTAATCCTTTTCTCAGAAAAGCTATATTGTTTTAATGCTTTGGAATAGCACTGCCCATATTGTTCTGTGCATGCTGCAGCTTCTGGAGGACTCGGCATATCCCCACAGCATTAGATACTGTATAGAATACGTGGGAGCCACTGCCCAAGGACCCTATAGCTCATGTAAAGTTCTTCTAATTCTGCACCTTATGCAGGAGTTCTACAGCACTGATGGCAAGTCTGTAATAGTATCCACAGGTAATAAATCATCACATTTACCTACATTTAACTGCATTGCTATTAACCTCTGCTGCACATTTTTTCTTCAGAATGCTAGAATCAGCTGTTGTTCAACCTTTGGTTTACATCAGGAGAAATCTAAGCTTAGGTTAATATCAGGAATTTATTTGAGGTCTTTGTTACAATATCAGCATGTCACTAGCACAGAAATTCATCTGGTTTTCATAAATATTTGATAGGGGTCTATCATCACCCTGATCATCATTTTGAACTTATTGGAAGAGGATCCCCCTCCGGTTGAAACCCGTTTCTGAGTTGTCATGGAAAATCAGTTGGTGATATTTCAATCTTATAACAAATTCCATTCAAATGCTGTCTGAAAGGGAGTTAAGGTTTCATCCTGCTGCTGAGAGAATGATATGCTAAATGCAGCTTCCCATGGGCTTGGCTGCAATCCAGCACTTTGTAATTTATAGTCCTTCTTCCCAATTTCTGGCTGTGACCTTGGGACCTAAGTCTGAAGTTCCCCGAGCTGCCTGCACTCTTTGTAAATACGCTGTCCCGGAGTCCCCGACACCTTCCCACCCAGCGCAGCGCAGCAGCAGTGAATCAGGGGCAGCAGATCTCCAGCACCCCAGCACGCGGGCAGGTGGGGAGTCCAGAGCCAAGGGGAGTGCTCATTTTCACCCTTTTGATAATAGGAGCAAATCACAGAACATTGTTCTTAAATGACAGAAATTATTAGCTAACTTCAAAGCATGAAATGCATTTACAGAAGAGGTTTAAATTATATTAGCCAAAGGCATTTTCTGTAGAGACAGCCACAAAACAGCTCTAATTGGAGATCTCCAAACAGCTGTTGTGCCCTATGTATTTATATTGGAAAAATAACTTGAAAGATCATGTTAACATGAGATTAAAAAAAAAAAAAAGTTTTAACATTATTACTGATTTTATTGATAGCATACTGGGGGTGCCTAAGGTGCTTTACTGAGAAATGTGCATGTCTGTGGCCAGAGGAGCTGACAACCCAGATTGTAACATCAGACATTTTTAACAGAAAAATTGCGTAATTGAGAGAAGTTATTGCCCCTTGAAGATTACATTCATTATAGATTCTAACAGAGATATGTCTTCAGAATGACTGTAGTTCCCTTCAGTTTAATAGCTATTCAGAAATACGATCATTTGAGCTTATCTGTGTAACTGGTGGATTGTCTTAACAAAGTTATTGAAGGAAAGCAACTTTGAGGGAGGTACAGCAGACCCATGCAGCTCTTTTATTCCTTTATTCTTTCCAGATTTTACAAGGGCATACTTTCTGTAAATACTTGGTTGCATGTATCTATCTGTACTCCTTAGGGTGGGGAATACTTTTAATATAAAAAAGGATGAGTTTTAAAATCATTGTTTTGAAAGTCTTTTGGATTTGTTATTTCACCAGTAATTGTCAGGGATACTCAGCAGAGCAGATGATACAGATTTAACTTCAATACAAAATAAAGGCAAACTTTTTCATTGTTTTTGTTCTTCCGAGTATTGAATCTGATGGTTTTAGTGATTGGTGTTTACTATAAACAAACTTCATCTGCACCCCTAACTTTACATAGATCCCTTTTGAAATGCTTCTTCTGATTATCTGTTGTGAAGACATCAGAGTATTATTACTTGAAGTAGTTCTTTGTAAATGAGAAACCAAAAAAACTCGTGAAGCGCTCCCTGCAAGATGCTTGTCACTAAGATACCACTGGCGAAGCATTCGTCAGCTCTGCATCAGTCTAAAAAGTGGTGACCCTCAACCGCAGAACTTCAGCATAGATTCGTTAGGATTTTCTGCTTCACTAATAAGGTAACTAAAATTAAACTATTAAAATAGTACAAAATTGTTTCAGATACGATATTGCTGCTCCGGTGCTTCTTCTAGCCTAGCATTAAAGACGCATCAGGCTCACATCGAGCATCTCCCGTGTGCTTTTGCACAGTGTGCTACTGCTGGTTTCCTCCCCAGTCCTGCAAGCCCTGGTGGCAGCTGCTGAGCAGTCGTGCAGTGATGCTCTGTGGGAATGGCATTGGAAAGAAAGCACCGAGAGAAGGTGTCATGCAAAAAGATGTCTCTTCTCTGTCGAGTTCAGAGCAATGCCCACAAGTGAGCCTTGTGACAAAGCCCTTAGATGGTAGCAGTGCAGGGTGTGCACATACCTTTGCTGTGGTTCCCTGAAAGGGCGATGGGAAGTATTTATGGCAGGTTTCTATGGAAGAGATTTCTGTGCTGTACACCGAATATTTACTCTGGCAGTAGCTCTGTAATTCTGTAAACCACCCTGGGTACTGGTTGCTGTGTACCCAGGAGTTTGACTAGATGCCAACCAACAGCAAGCTCTGCGATAATCGTGTATCATTTTGCAGCAGGAGCCCCATGCCCGTGGGTAGCAACAGCCTTCCTGCTTCCTCCCATGCTTCTCTGAGCAACCAAACCCCACCTCTAGGGTATCTTCCTAACTGTGGACTTGCTGACACTTATTATTAGCACACCTTATGAAGTGTGCTAGGCATGTGTTAGAAACACGTCTCACTTGTTAGAGAAATAGTATCAGCCTGTCTCAGACCTGGCTGACCCTTTCCCTTGCATTTCTAGGGCATAGATAAACAGCGGGGAGAGCTTGCACAGTGGGGACCCACCACCAGAGTGCATAGGTTCCTACCCACTTGTTTCCTCCAGGAAAAGCCTTCTCTTCTAAAAGCCCTGCTCGGCCCTTGAAATCTCTTCATTCTTTCAATGGAGGCCAATCATAGTTGGCTTTTGAGGTGCTTTGAGCAGAGGCAGCAGTTTCTTCCAGTTTTTTCAGTGCCGCAGACAGTTTTTTGTATGATTATTGGTATTATTCATGCAAACCTCCAGCTCCTCATCCTTAACTAATTGGAGTATTTTCTTCTGTCATATCAGCAGCCCTCTTGGCTGAACTTGCCTTACTAACGACTGCTGCTCCTTCCTGCATTTCTCCTGACACCCCTGTCAGTGGGGCTTTCTAGAAAGCCAAATGTGGTAAGAGGGGAATTCACCCACGCTTGGATGGGAAGGGGGAGCATGATTGGTAAAGGAAATATGTAAGAGTGCAACAGAGGAAGCAGCTGGGCTAGTTCAAAGAAATAGCTTTGCCTTGAAGTTCCATGTAGTGCTATATGACATTACCTGGGGCATAGTCTGCGAGGTCAAGAAGTACTCTTTCAATCTGATCTGGCTCTTGTGCGTCTGATTAAAACCCCTCTCTTTATCCCAGCGCTATGCCATCTCACTGGTTGCATAAACCTGGCAGTTATGCTACACTGGGCACTTTCCCTGTTCAGCTATTAAACTGCCCTGTCACTTTCTTTTGTCAGGGCTTCTTTTTCCCCTCTAATATTGCACCTAAACTTTTTCTTTCTTAGCTTCAGGCCATTGCTCCCTGGCCTACAATTTTCTGAGACTGTGAATAATTCCCTCCCTTCATTTCTATTGTTACCTTGAAGGTATTTATAGACTGTGATCATGTTCCCCCTGAGCCATCTCTTTCACTGGACTCTGTGAATTCAGCTTTCTCAGCCTTTTCACGTGTTACGTTCTCTAATCCACGTATCATTGCCCTCCTTTGTTTTCATCTTCTTTTGAAGGTTCATTACTAGAAATACACAGAATCATGCTTTCATGTGGCCATTATTCATATTGATTTACATGCACTTCCCCCACTTAGCTGTATTTTCTTACTCAGCAGGGCTATTTTTGATTATATTGGTTTACTTTATGAAATTATCTCTCTCTTCTCCAAATTTAATTTTGCAAATGAAAATATACCAAATAACTCTCAATTTTGCTTCCAAGGTATCAACAGAAGACAGTAAGGCTAAAGAAGGCAACTGACCGTAAAGACTCCTAAAGTCAGTTATTGTTTGCTGGGAAGACATTGCCTGAGTTAGGTGCAGCCTTGTGCACAGGAGGAAGAACTGTTCTCAGGATTATGCCTGTGACCTGTGTAAGGACCTCTTTGCTTGCCATTATAGAAAGGAAAATCGGCTACCTGTCTCCAGCCATTCAGTTTCTCCATTTAGCATGGTTTCCTCCACTTTGTCACCAAAATACGAATTTCTGTCCTATGGAAAATTTTAATTTTGGCTTAATATTAAACTCAGTTTCAAAACTTGTCATGAAATACAAAATTCTTGTCAAGGAAATTCAGTTTTTTGAAAAGTAGAAATGCACCATCTAGGTGGTTTTTATCTAATTGGGCTATTATGATTTGGCTGTACTGACATCTCCCTGTGTAACCTCTCAGCTCATCAGCACAGGAGCTGCAGGTCCCAGTCCCCCCTCCCCTGATCTGTCCCCAGCGTACCCCACAGCTCATCTGGGTGCTGCTCCAGCATGCAGCACTGCCTTTTTTCAACTTGCTGCTTTTTCTAAACAAATCACAAATCTACAAGTGACAAATGTAAAAAGCAAAGAGCCTCAGGAAAAGGTTGTATCATGTCATGGAAAAGCAGACCATGCCTGAGAGTGAGACCTTTTATGAGGAAGAATTACAGCTCCCCCAGAGCAACAGGAAGGTTGAGATGAAGGGAGAAGTTTGTACCTGCATTTGTAAAATTAGGCCATATTAAGATTTCTAACAAAGTCAAAGTAGTGGAAGACAGAAAAGTCTTCCTACGTTGTAGCATGGTGGCTCTGTGGATGTGCCCAGGATTAGATTTCTGCACATCTCCCATTCTCTCTGATGCCTGTGTAGAACCTGACACTAATTATGTCCCTTGAAAGACAGAATAATCTATCAAACTAATCAGTAGTTCTCCAGCTTCTTCCTTTTACTTCCCCATCACTCTGTACCAGTCCTTTCATTTTATTTAGTTCTTTATTGTTTGAAACAACTGTCTCTTTTTGTCCTGGGCTTGTACTGGATTTGCAATTAGGGTCTCAGTTCTGAAAAATTATGAGAAGAAAACTAAACCTGTAATAGTAATATTTTGTTTAAAATAAGTAATTCTTAGTTCTACATTGGCTTATTAAAAAAACCCCTCCAATAATTAATAATAGCGATGCATGTGAGGACTGCTGTCATAAGGGACATGACAAACTTTTGAAATGATCTCCTGTCTTCATATTGTATAAATATTTATAGCAATACTGCCAGTTTTACTAGCACTTTACCTCACTCTGTTTCAGCAGAGCCATGACAGGCTTCATACAACAATTACAAAGTGGACAACTAACATCTGCAGGGCTCATTCCTGTGAGAGGAATTGAATTCGGAATAATTTTTCTGTTCAGTGATTGAACCAAAATTGGGGGGAGTGGGGAGCGATGGTAGAATTGCTTCAGGTATGTCCAAAAGACAACTGAGTATTTCATTTTTATCACTGAAACAAAAATCTTTTAAAATAATTTCCAGAAATCTTTTTTTGCTTACAAGTATAAAAATACAGCATTTGGGTTTGTTTGTTTTTTAAATTTTAGAGTCATTTTTAAGATGTTTAGTCAGTTGCTACCCTAATTTAAAAACACAGACATACAGTTCATTTTACAAACATTTTGTAAATGAAAGGGCCCAGTAAGTTTCAGCAAAAATTACACACAGTTATACTCTCCTGCCTTCCAGAGGATCCGTGTTTTAAATAGACACCAAAATGCACTCTGGAAATAGGCGGCTGCTTCTGTCTTTTAGTTAATTATTAAATTCAAAATGTTTGAAATATGCATTGTAAAATTACTTTATTTTAATTTTCCCAGCAGAGACATTGACAGCTCCTGGATGATACTGCACTGAACTGTCCTTTTTAATGACATTTTCTTTTTAATAATCATTGATCCACGCAAATTTGTCAGTTCCTAAATGGAAGCTCATCACTCACATTGCTTGTGAGAGCTCTGTCAAGGGCTGAGCATGGTGCAGAGGATCTCCAGCTATGCAACTTAGCCATGTAATCACATGATAGGTTGGATATGATGTGGATTCTAATTTTTTGTGGCTGTTCTAAATACAACAGTGTACCAAAATACCATGTCTTTTGTCCTTGTGTGTCAACAGTGTTCAGAAAAGAAAGGTAAAATCATGTGATGAAACAGAAGCAAAATAAATTCAGAAAGCAGTATTTCCTGTCTGTCCTCAAGAAGATCTTATCTCCATCTCAACCCTGTTTGGGCCAATATATCACCTTTCTCTTATGGTCCATGGTGAAACACAGATCTATTCACTGCCTTGGCTTTCCACGACCTCCTGTCACTGGCCATTGCTCTCAGCACAGTCAGCCCTGTATCCCCTCCCAGGCACCACACTGATGGCAAAAGATATGAAACAAAATCAGGCAAAGACAGCACAACGTGCATCCGCTAAAGGCAAGAAATGAGGGATCTGGCCTGTCCAGAGGCTCTCTGAGGCAAAAGGAGGATAAAGCATACAAGAGGAAGATGTAAATTTGAGAGCAAGAGCTGAGACGTGAATGCAGAAGTGAGAAGGAGGCAGATGAGCTGAACGGAGCTCTGCCATCTGTGGCCCAAGGGATTTGTGAAATGGAGAGCAGGAGGCTGCCCAGACACAAAAGACTCATTGCAAGGAGACCAAGGAGGACAGGGGACAGTTTGCAGCACTTCTTGGTGGCAGGGACAGGGTATTTGATGAGTCTCCCACAACCTGGACAGTCAAAGCATGGCAAAGATTTTCCCTCTCAGTGCCCTAGGTCTTGTCCTAGAGTCACCTTGAATTTTATGAAAGTAAACACCTGCTGGAAATTAAATTGTAACCTGTGGTATAAAAGCACACATGAAACCCTGAAAAAAACATTGCTGACATTACAAAATCATGTCTTAAGAGAGTCTGGTGCTAAGGAGCAACTGTAGCTTCCAGCTGGTGTACAGACCTTTGTGGGGCATAAACCCTCGTTACAAGGTTAGGAAGAAAAGAGATTATCACTGTAGTGACTTCTTTCCTGAGTCCTCTAGGGAAAAGAGATGAGAAAGAAAAGGACTCCCAGTCCTTTCCCAGAGAATCCCCTGGATTAGGGAGGGGAGTCCTTTAGGATCCTTCTAGAGACCTCTACTGCATTTATTGCTTTTGCAGCGATTCACAACAATCTTCACAGATTACCACCCCCTTAGGACAGTACTGTTCACAGACACTTAAGACTCTCTTTTCTCCTGTTCCTTCCCTCAGCATCTCTCCTGAGGTGGTATCCTGGGCAGGAAGAAGGTTTACAGCTCTTCCCCACTTTTCATCTTGTAACCTGTACCCTGATCTCATTCCCTGCTGCTACACAAACAATAAACCAGGCACTCAACCATGGTTTATCTTAGTAATATTCCATTTCTCTGACAGACTTTAGGTCAGGTGGTAATTTTGGGTGAGGTATCGTCTGCAAAGACGAGAAATGCAAGAAACAATCCTTCTCCCAGCAAAGGATAAACTAGATGACCCCAGTGATTTTCTCTGTCACTACTATCTATGTTTCTATTATGGAATAAACTCCTGGACAAGGTGAAGGATTTAATGCTTTGACTGGAGTGATGGATGCTACCAAAAAGCTCAACTTAGTTCATCTCCTCACTGCCTTAAAAAGGACATTATGTGTCCAGCAAAACAGCAGTATTTCTCTTCGGTGCAGAGATGATCTGTAGAGCACAGCATATACCCTTGAAGGGTATTGCAGATTGCCAAGATCATTGGCTTGGATGGCTCAGGTGTTGAATATCTGTATGAACTTAAGAAGCAAATTTTGGCTTTCGTTCCTTATTTTCAGTCTTTCTGAGACATATTTCAGACTGGAACAAATTCTTAGGATTTGTGTACTATTAATACACCTCTAGAAACACTAAAGTAGGAGAAGAGAGTTCAGGGAAATGCACGAGTTGCAACATTTCCCTTCCCTGGAAGCCTGAGGGCTACCTCTAGCCTGAAGCACATTCATAGGCTGTCCATTACTGATCTCAGGACAGGAAGAAAGTTTAACTGATGCCAGCAAAACAATTCCTCCACCAAGCAGTCTGTTACTAAGATCTTGAATGGTAAAGGTCTTACAAGTCAGCCTGTTGTTCTGCTTTTCAAACAGTACCATCGTCCAGCTCTTACCAACAGCAAGCTACCAGCCCTCACCTTGTATATTTGCTTTTCTAGGCAACTGAAGAGAAAAGCCTTTCTGAGTGGGTTTAGCAAAGGGAACCAAAAATAATAATGTTTATAGTTTATAAACCTGAAGGTGACTCATGGATGTGTATAGTGCCCAGGCTGAGAAATACTGCTAAAGGGAACAAGACATCTCAATCCTATAGCATCCTTCTTTTTTCCCAAGTAAAATTCCATAGTACCAGAGGGCAAATAGGTTTTTTTTCCTGAAGTAGATTCTATTAAGTAACCCTCAATTCTATTAAAAAAAATAAAATTTGAATATTACTTCCCTGCTTCTTTCCCCTTTTTCTTTCCTTTTTTTTTATTTCTTTACCTGATAAAGAAATGCTTCACTTAAAACTCCATTGTAGTCAGTGAGTGTCTCTAGCTGACACTGGATAACATTGTCATTATGATTTAGGGCTTCACTGATCGTGCTTTATTATTTTTGTATTTTGCAGAAGGTTTTAACTCTCATTTTTTGTGTTCCTTGAATTGTTTAAAGTGGAGGGGCTCTCAGTCTCCATTGCCACACTAAAAGGAAATAGAGAGGTTGCTGTTATTACCATGCAAGCTAGACAGTCTGAACAGTGTCTTTTAGCCAGATGTAAATCCACAATTATAAATCACCACAGGAAGGAGAATGGCAATCACTGCATTTTGATTTATTGCCACAATACTTTTCATATAACTATACTGACCAGAATAAAGAATTTAGGTGTATTTTCTATGTCTTTATGCAGTAAACATATCTCTTCAAAGCATCATTTGTGCTAGAAGTCAAAAGAGTATCTCTGAATAAGAACTACCCATAGAAGAAAGAAGAGATAGTGCCAGGCTTGTGCACAGCAGACAGATTACAAAAAATTAAAATCAAAATAAAATCTGCTGTGTGGCATAACTACGTAGGGCTGTATAATTTCTACAGATTCGGATGTACAACATGTGTAGTTGTGTTTATGTAATGCATAAATAATTCCCCCCACTTCAAAGAGAAGGGCTGTCCTGGGAGCTACAGGGCGATCAGAGTTTTAGTTCCTGCTTTTCCATAGACTTCTGTGGTATTTTCTGCAAGTCATTTCATTTCATTGTGCCCAGGTTTCTTCATCTGTAAAATAAAGCCTTCAAATACAATTGGATCAGCTTCATACAGCAAATTATATCTGATGCTGAATCATGTCTTTTATCTCTCTGTCTGCTTATTTTTATTGTGAGCTCCTCAGGGCAAAGACTATCACTTGAAGTCTCATATATAATAAAAGTGTCTTTAGCACCACAGATCCCTTTCTCAGGGACTGGAATCTTACTGTAATAAAAATAAACAAATGTGATCAGCCACTGGAATTAAAATAAAGTATCCAAACCAAAGAAAATCTCTACTTATGTCCCTCTCTCATGTATATATTGTCCCCCAAAACAGATATACTCTTGAGGTGCATCCCTGGATAGATATAAAACACTGCCTTTGGCCAATTGGCAGTGTTAAGAAAAGGTTGCTTGCCACAGCAGAGCCACTTAGGAATAACACAAGGAAGACTGTGGGCTAGGAAACAGGGTTCTCGATCGCTCAGTGACACTAACAAGAGGCTGTAAAAGAACATTAATATTCCTGAACCCCTCTTCTCAGTTGTAGGAATAGGTTGACAAGTCAAAATGTACCTGAGCAGGAGAAAAATCTAACAAGGGATTTTTCTGGTGATACAGACACATGATGGGTTATTTGGAAAAGAGAGCTGAGAATACAAAGAGGGCTGACTGTTCAGAGGCAGGGCTACCAGCCAGGTGTTGTGGCATGCCCACATAGCATGGAAAGACTCAATACGAGTGCTTTCTTAGCAGACAGAAGCTAAAATCTTCTTCTCACTGAAAAGTGTCATCTCCTGATACAGATAAAGAATAGAGATATGACAGGGATTTGGTCTGCTTAGCAGTTTCAGACCATGTTTACCATACTACACCTGGTCAAAAAAAGAAAAAATAACAAAGACAGAAATATTTTCTTTTTAATGGCTAGATTTTATATCTCTCAGCATTAATTACAAATAAATGCAGAGCAGATAATAGGCTCAAGAAGCTGTAGAATCTCTTGAAACTGAGGGGGGAGGTACTGGGTCAGAGGTCAGTCCCTTCAGTTTAAGCATGAGTTTTTTGCTCAGACTAAACTTAGTGTCTCCTGCCAGAGTTCAGCTGCAATTCCTGAGCCCAGGGTTTTGCCCTAATGATAGGTTTGTGATATATTGCTCATTATTTTTCATACATATTAAACTCATTTTGTTCACAAAAGAGGTCTCTGGGTTCAGCAAACACCTCATGATGCGCATTCCCCTTAATGGCATTAACACCTTTTGTGGCAGGCATTCTGCAGTTTTTCTTGCTGTGCCTGCATTTTAAAGAACATGATTTTCTTCCAGAGAAACATTTCAGTTCTTGCAACCAGCGCTCATTTTCGTAAATTAAAGAAAGAATTGTGCCAAATTGTTCTCTTCTTTTTCCCTCTTCCAGGTTTATTTGCAATGTAGCTTATGCTCCTGTCTGTATATCTACTGTGTGCTTTACAGGAAAATGAAATCATTACACACAACACAAATTACTAGACCTCTTTCATAATCACACACTCTTAATTGGCATGTAAGCACTAAGATCACTGTAATACATGCAGTAAAATGTCTCTGGCTCATTTTTTTCTCCCAGGTTTAAAGGTCAATGAGAATATTTTTCTTTAATTTGACAGGCACACAAGAAATAATGCAAGACTCATTTATGGTCAGGTAATGCACAAAGAAATCTATAAATCAAGCTAAGGGGAATATTAGATCATGCTCATATCTGAACCCATCTGGCTTAGTTCACAAAAGAATCAATATGAGGCAGAGAGCTCAGTATTACTCATGATTTATGCTCTTGCATCTAAGGTGGAGAAACATTTGCAATTTTTAAGTTGCTTCGTCTGAAACAAAAAGGATATGAAAAAGAAACTACAGTTGGCTATTACAACATATGCATTAGGTAAGTAATCTGATGATAGATTGTAGCTGCTGGAGTAAGAGATGCTTCTAGTGGCTCATTCCACTTAATGACTCAGCATATTGTTTTAGTATTTTGATCTTCCTCCCCCCAAGGTATATCAATACAGAGCTGCTAAGAAAAAAAATAAGCCAGATTTCCATGTGTTTGATTTTTGCAGAGGAATTGCAATTGGTAGTTCTTAGGTGCAGTACAGTTAGAAAATATAGCATATAGTAACATATGTAACATATACCTTTGCTTCACTGTCTTCTATCAATACTACTTTCACCAATAAACCCCATACTTAAAAACATATTGTAGCCAAATCTTAATCCTACCCCCTACCATATTACACATGTAAGCTTTTGATCCTTTTGTGAACATCTAGGATTTACATGAAAGCTTTCTACCTATACAGTACATCTCTCAACTAAATAAAATCTCCAGTTGGCCTTAAGTTCAGCTTCCCCAAGAGGCAGGATGAAGTGTCAGGCTGTGTTGCAGTATGCAGCATGAATGCACAAGGGTGGGAGGCAGAGGAGGAGCAAGAGATTTCACAAAGCAATTAAGAGTATGAAAACCAGATACTGCAGTGGTGGGTGCCATAAAAGTATCAGGGGAGCTAGGGCAAGTAAAACATCCAGTTCAGCTACAGTGATTTGTTTTACATACAGTGCTAATATCCTTCATACAAATACGGAATGCAGCTTAATTTAAATCTAGAAAGGCATTTAGACTGAAGGGAGAGCCTGACATATTTTTCTCCCAGCTAATGTGTACAAGTAGAATCAATAATTTTCCCAGTATATGCTGATAAATTATTACATCAGACATTATTGATCCAGTCAAAGAAGAAGGAGGTCAAAATAATGGAAATCAGATGGTTGTGATTAGAAATGCTTGGGATATTCATTTGGAAATGGCTGATAACTAAAATGGTCTATGGGCTTTACACTTGCTGATTTAATAAATAGAATAAGCCTTGCAGATCAAAACCAAGTCTACTTGTTTAGGTATTTCTAGAAATTGTGCTACTGAAAGCCAGTCTATACATCTTCTGTATATGTCTGAATTATATTATATTTTAGTTCAGCACACTGAAAGCGTTCATTCTGAACATCTGTTCCTTTCAGCCACAATTTTCTACTGTATTTTGCTGCTGAGAACCCTTAGACTTCATTCTGGTAGTATGCTGAGTACTCTTTGAAGTATTTATTTAAAAGGTTTTCATATGTTTGTGTCATTATTAATAATGAATACCTTCACTAATTTACACATGCTTTACAAACACTGGGCAGGATCCAAGAGCCTCCCATGCGAGGAGGGATGAGTTGGGGCTATGCTATTGATTCTGTCTTGGGTACATCCTTTTAGCAGAGAATAATACATTAGTGTTGCACCTTCCAACCCAAAAGATTCCAAAGTGTTTTCCAAACCAAAAAAGGTAGCATGCCTGCTAGCAGAGATCACATCATCCATCCCAGGAAGGCACACCCTTTGAGGCATCATATGGATGAGAGCAGGAAGTAGAGACCAACTGACATATCACTCACTACACACAACAGAGAGGAGAAAAAAAGAGGTTGAGTATGATTTACCTCAATGGGATACAGTCAGGATACAAAATCCACAGCTTTCTCTCCCCTTGTCTTCATACCACTGGAGTCTCTTCTGTTCTGGGAGTCCTACTTGTCTTTGTTTCTTCCCTCACTATATGTACTATTCAGTCTCAGTTTCCCTTTTGCAATCTCAACCTTCTACTACTGTGTTTTTGCTGTTAACATGGTCTCCAGCTGCCTCTTCTCTGTAACACTTCTGCATCATACATCCTCTGGCCAGCAGCCCCCTGCTTGCCCTTCCCATCTCTGGGATGAGCTAGCCCTCTTGCAGTGCCCCTTCCTGCTCTCTGTGCTGTGTCTGTCTCTACCTTACAGCCTTGGCAAGTAAGAGGAACTAGCAGCAGAGAGACTGCAACAAAGACAAGGAATCAGCTTCAACCTACTCCTTGCAAGGACTTTAAATGTTCTTGGTAAGAGTGATACTGACCATCTGGGGCTTGTGAGGACAGGGTGGGCTAGAATCTGTTTCACCTGTTTTTCTCAATGGTGGCATTTTTCCTGGAATCTGTAGGAGCAGGCTGGAGCACTGCTTCGAGGAAGGGTAATTTAACTGAGCATATAACGCAAGTATTATTACCATAGCCTGAATTACAAAAGAGAAGCACAGCTCCACTGCATCTCTGGGAAGGGGTGGGGATTGGTCACGTCTCAGCAGTTTCAAAAGTCCTTCTAAAATATGGTAACCCAGGAAATGTGTGTGTGGAGATAGGGCTCATTGAAAGTCAAAAATTCTTATCTCATTTTCTTTCCACGCTTGGGATTTTTCCAAAGTTTCTCCTGAGCATGAGAAACCAAATATGCTTTCCTTAAGGTCTTTAGAAATTCCTTGGTCTGGTTCTGGTGTAATGAATACTGACTGTTGAGTTGACAGTAGTTACAAAGCCTGGGCCACATGGGACAGCAGTATAGTGTGAAAAATGAAAACATTCATATGTACTTCTCATTTGCTGTGAGCAGAACGTGATCCTGAAAATGAATTCTATATTTCTTCCCAATCATCCTTCACCATAGCCAATGCCTAAAAAACGGCGTGTTTTCCCTTGCCAGCTGCACATCTAGCAGTCACAACAGCTGCACAGGAGTTACGGTGCAAGGTTGACAAAAGTCATCTTCCAGACAGGCAGAAAATTACACAAGCTCCATGGCACATGACTGGATCTATCATAGCTGCTCTGCATTATTTATAGGCACAATAAGTTATATGGGCTAACTCAGTATAGGAGCACCATAACTTCCACACCAGGTTACAGTTATGAATCTCCTTTGGACAGTACAACGCAACTGTTTCTTCTGGATAAGACCTATTCTATTTGTTACCGGCTCCGTAACAAGACACCTGGCCCATCATTATCCCACACCAACTTTGTATGTTCTTTTGCATGACCGGATTGTTTCATCCTAAAACTCACCGATATGAGCAGCATCAGCATGAGAAGTTCCCTGTTCCTGTATGTGCTGCAAGGTGAAGCGGACTGTTCACTTATAGCAGTGGGATATGGGCAGAGCTTTCAGGACAGTCCTTTCTAAACAGCCCAGACATCACTGGTGTGAGGTCAGGCTGTGAAGTTTAAAAAGACAGTGGGTGCTCAGAGAGCCATTGACTAAATATTTCCTTCACTTTCCAGGCAGTAAATTCAGCTTTGGACATTTACATACAATAGTAGTTTAGGAGCAGATTAAGAAGTACTTCATGCCTGGGATTACACTCAAATTCCGGGAAGTAATTTCAGATCTCTGAGGAGCAGTCACAGCCTAAAGCAGAAATGCAGTTGTCCGGTGCATGGTGAGGTGCAAAGCACTGAGCACTTAGAAGGCAACAGAGAGTAATTGGTGTCCCTCAATAGAAATGAGATATGATTTCCCTGGCAGGGAGTCTAGTATTTGTACTATATTCAGGTGATAGTGTTTATGTATCTCTGTTAAAATGACATATTATTCCCAATGCTGGTATCTTTCTGGACACAGAGGTTAAACTAGTATTTCTTGTTCATACTTTTTTTTTCTTTCCTGCAAAGCTTCACTTCTTTAATGCTTCTTATTTAGAAACTTTGTGTTATGTAAATAAAAACTGTGACCTTTGCCTTCCCAGGGGCTGGAGCTAAGTTAATGCAGAACAGTGCCAAGAGAGCAGGAGCAAACAGGGTTAGAGCACATTTTAAAATACTATTTTCTTGCTGGTAATTTATTCTTCCTATCTCTAGCATTCCTCTGCAGAGATATTTATAAAAATATGTGTTCCATGCACTGTATATCACAGGTTTATTTAGGACTGTTGTTGAAGATTTACCCTGCTCAAAAGAGCAGTCGTAGCAGTTAATTCCATTTGCAAGCTTCAACAAAGTGTTCCAGGGAAAGTGCCGTTATCACTGTGGAGAATTTTAATGATGGCAGAGTTTTCAGACAACTTATTTGGCAAACTAGGCTGCAGCAACAGACACCTCAGGAAGTTCTTTTGCCAGTGGTGGTTTTCTGATTGTTGCTGCTGCCTGTTAAACACACTTTACATCTACCTCACAGCCCTCTCCAGAAACTTCAGAACTGTATTTATCCTGCAATGCTAAACTTGCTCCTCATAAAACACCTATCAGGAACTCATCTGAAAAGTTGCTGAGTGCCTCAGAGACCTGACAGAACTTGGTCACTGCTTGTTCTAAAACTTCTCATTGTGTACGTAAAAGTTTTGGCTTTGCCGTTACAGTAAGGAAAATTAATAACTTTACTCATAACAGGATGCAAGGGAGAAGCTGGGTTAAGGGACTTCCTACTTTCTGGGAGATGCCTCATTAATTCACATCTTGCTTATCCCAGGATTCCCTTCTGGCTTTTCTGTGCTACATGTAAGGACCTGTTCACTTGCCCACCTCTTGGTCACCGGCTGCCTGTGCAGCAGTCTGTACCACTGCTGAAAGAGAAGGACTAACTGTACGTGCCCTTCCCTTCACAGCTGTTCACTGGTGTCTGGAAAAGACAATCTGAGCTAGTCCTTGTCATATTGTTGCTTTTTAGCAAATACATCAGGTTTTGGTGTTGCCAGTCTGACATCCCTTCGTTAGTACTAGAAAAAATCGTCAGTGTAATCCTGTATATATTGCACTGGAAACCTTGCAAGACACCACACTACTCCCTAGTGATTTTTTTTTTCTTTCTTTCATTGCTTTTGTACTGTCAGCCAGAACAAAAGGAGTTTCAGTTAATTATCTTTGTATTTGCTGAAACCACTAACCTACATTCTGGCTTGTGTGAAACAGTTGCTTAACTCAAGTTCCTGGCAGATTTATACACCTTCTTGTTGTAAGGTTTAAAAAAATCTATTCCCATTTTCAGATTTTTACATTGTTTCCTCCTATAAAAAAAATTAACATTTTATCTTTTTCATTATTCTCCAGCAACTAAGGAAAAGGAGGAGGATTCAGTAGCTGGAATATTAACTTGAACTGGGGAAGGTCCAAACTCAAGACTCTTCTTGTCCACAGATTTTCCAGTTCTCTAGGAATGTTCTTCAGGTTTCCCTGCCTCAGCTTCTCATTTGTAAAATGTGAGCAACAACGTTGGTTTTGCAACTAGAGATTGTGAGAATCTTAGCTATTGCAGTGACAGGGACAATGCAGGTGACTAAACAGATAAACTGTACTGCAAGAACAGAACATGGAGTGGTTTAATCTGATTTAGTGCTTTGAAAATATATTTATCTCTATGAATATGGCTCCTTTCAGTTTCATTCTTTTTTGATGGACTGTTTCTCAGCTGAATCAGTTTCCTCAGTTCACTTCACTACCCAGCTCAAAGACATTATGCCAATGTAATACAGCAGGCAGGATGGGATGGCTAGAAGTATTAACTGCCTGAGCTGTACCGCCACCAAACAGCAAATCATGGCTCTGGAGTTTCATGAATCTGTTTCTTTTGCACAGTAGCACATGACATAGCTACAAGTCAATTAAAGTTTCCACCGAGTTTGCATAGAACTGTGACCTCGCATGCAATATCCAAACAGATCACATGCAAAGTCACAGCCACTCACTGACAGATAGAAACTGAATGTCACCCTCTATGCACCCACTATGTTGTCTTCACCCTTGATGGTAATTAAATGTGATTTTTCTCCTTCTGGGCAAAAATTAAACATCTGCAAGATGTGGAGATTTTATCATGGGTGTGGAGAGAGAGAGTTCAGATGTCTCTCTTCTTGCAGATAATTGCTTAGTTTAATGAGGAAGTTTTGCAGAATTTTTAACCATTGCTTCTGTGCCTTGTTTAATTATTTGCATATGGCACCATCAAGTTAGAAAGATCGTGCATATACAGCACATCTTCTCATTCCCGTATTAGACATTAATGAAAGGAATCACGAGGATAAGTTTCTCACTAATGATGATGGAAAATTAGTTTCAGCCCCCAGAGGTATCTTGAAAGATACACCAATGATATATAAAGGTCCAAGGAGAGAAATTCAGCACAAAATATTGCCTAGGCCCTTTTGGGATGTTTCTCCAAGACATCCTGTTCCCATTTAGTTACATAGTTATGGGGGCAGGTGGCAAAGAGTAAATACAGAAGGATCTAAGAGACTGCAATACTCACAGCAAGTAAGTGAGGCTGATAAACACAGTGCAGATTAGACAAGGAATGCCAGCATGGTATATGCAGTAAAGGTTACATGCCTGGAGACCTACAGCTAAAGACAGATTCATGGCTTTTTTTAAAGTCTCAAGCTAGTGAAAAGTTGAGTGTCTAGAGAGGAGCAATGCTTTATGCATTTTGAAGGGCATCACATTTTGAAGGGCAGCAAATCCACAGTCAGGAGCACACAGTAGGAGGAAAACAGTTTCTAATTCCTTTTCTTTCTCATTTTGCAAGATTCAGTCTCTAGTTACTCTCAGGCATCTCAGCCAAACAGGAGGCCAGTTCAGAGAGTATCACACTCGACTTACATTCTGTGCTACTGTATGCTTCAACAGCTCATTTGCAATCTTGTGATTTGAGTTCTATAGTATTTTTCAGCGTAAAGGAAAAAGATAGTATTGATCATTAGAACTTAACTGTTTCAGTGGTAAGCAGCTGGTCAAGTGTATAATACAAGACACATTTAACAGTAAGGGATCTGTTTGGCCAACTTCACACTTCCCGGCAGCTAACTGGGAAGAGCTAAGGGAGTGAGGGTCAGGTGATGCTGCTGACCATGGCTCAACCATTTCACCACCTCAGACAAGTCTTTCGTTTGGGGGCTTGTTTATTTTCCTGATTGATAGGCTCTGTGGTTTTTTTTTCTAAGAGTACCTGAATTCCTCTACAGATAAATACATGTATGGCGATAAGGCTGCTTTTTTAAGATACTTTTCAGAACAGTTTAGAAATAGCCCATGTACACTCAGCTTGAAAATTCCTCTGCCACATAGCTGCTGCTCTCTGCCTACAGTTGCTGCTTGTCTGTGTTGTCTCCCAGGTTCCCTGGGTCTTTGTCTTTGATACTAAAACACTTGAACAGGAAGTTGCTCATTACACATAGGCAGAACAGGATAAAAATGGTGAGGTAAGAAGGACAAAAAGATAAATGGAAGCAGCAAAGAAACTACCACTAATGGTTCAAGCCAAAATAGCTTTCCTTTAAGTTTCAGTAGGTCTCTAAAACACAAATACATCACAACCATTAGTCATCAGATGTACGGTTTACTTACGTTAGTCTTGATGCTCTCAATTAATTCTGTTTTATTATTCTCTAATAGTATTTTGCATGCAATTAGGATATTGTGGTTAAAGTATACTTATGTGGGAAAGAAGCTCTTTGGTGCTTTTCTTCACATAGTGTTTGCTGGAAGTGTGTTTAAACCAGAGCTAATGTTTGAAGAGGTATCAGATCCTCCCTGTGTTGCAATGCAACATTTAATAATACAGTCATGATGCTACTGGAAAGGGATGCAAAATTCATCTGTAAAAACAAATAATAAAAAATATGAACTTTATTAAAAAACAAACAAACAAAAAAAGAAATAAATAATGGAGTGGGTTGGCAGGAAGCTGTGAAATTCCAGAATGAAGCCTAAAAGGGTGCACTTAACCCCTCAGTTATACCTGTGTGGTTTTGGGATCTAACACTGCGGTCCAGCCACTCAGGCACACAGAGCAAGTTAGTATACGGGCAAAGCTGCAATATTAACCATGGTGGATGTACATAAACTCCAGTCATTGCTAGCCCTGAAAGGGCTGCAGAACTGAAACATTGCTAACTGGAACCACAGGAGTTCCTCTAATGGCTTCTTCGGTTTGTTAGCTTAGACTTTTCCAGCAACATGCGACACCCAGAGTGGCACAGGTAAGTTTCAGTTCTAACCACAGTGTTTTGCTAGTGATCAGCCCACACACTGGTAATTGCAACTGGGATACAGATAACGTGTAGCCTGATTTGACTTTAAAAAAATATGTATTTTCCTCAAATCCTACACTGTTTCTCCTGCTGGAGTCACACAACCATGAGCTGTCATCTGATGAGGCATCACAGTATACAGTAGTTACTAAAAGGTATATTTCAGGCTCTGAATGTTTCCATCTTGCTAGGATGAGTAAGGGCATCGGTCTGGAAAGAAAGGTGCTAAGGTGGCAGAAATTGCTTTCTCTGGAGTGAGAATTCTGCTACTAGTTTAGGGTGTCAGGAAACATGCCCTGGGAGACACCAAGAATGCTAAAATCTCTTACCCAAAACCAGATAATGAAAGGAATTCCTTGAGAAATGAGAAAGATTAAAGCTAGGATGTATTGTTCACTAGCAGTACATCCTTCTAGTAACAGAGCCCCAACACCTGACCTGCTCTCTCCAGTTTAAATAGACATGCAGTGGGGAAACTGAGCCCCAGGGCTCATTTTCAGGGCTGGTTTTGTTCAACATCTTTATCAGTGATCCAGATTAGGGGATTGAGTGCTTCCTCAGCAAGTTTGCAGGCAGCACCAGATTGGGTGGGAGTGTTGATCTGCTTGAGTGTAAGAAGGCTCTGGACAGATTGAGTTGATGGGCTGAGGCCAACTGTATGAGCTTTAACAAGGCCAAGTGCTGGGTCCTGCATTTCAGGCACAGCAACCCCGGGCAACGCTACAGTCTTGGGGAAGAGTGTCTTGAAAGCTGCCTGATGACAAAGGACCTGGGGGTGCTGGTTGATACCCAGCTGAACATGAGCCAGCAGTGTGCCCAGGTGGCCAAGAAGACCAACAGCATCTTGGCCTGTATCAGAAATGGTGTGGCCAGCAGGAGAAGGGCAGTGATCGTGCCCCTGTACTCAGCACTGGTGAGGCCACATCTCCAGTTCTGGGCTCATCACCGCAAGAAGGACACTGAATTGCTGGAGCGAGTTCAGAGAAGGGCAGCCAAGCTGGTGAAGGGTCTGGAGAACAAGTTCTGTGAGGAGAGGCTGAGGGAATTGGGATTGTTTGGAGAAGAGGAGGCTGAGGGGAGATTTCAACCCTCTCTACAACTGCCTGAAGCGAGGTTGTAGTGAGGGGGGTGTGTCCTCTTGGCTCAAGTAAATAAGGACAGGACTAGAGGAAACGGCCCGTGGTTGCACCAGGGGAGGTTTAGATCAGATACTAGGAAGGATTTCTTTACTGAAAGAGGAGTCAGGTGCTGGAACAGGTTGCCCACGGAGGTGGTGAAGTCACCATCCCTGGAGGTGTTCACAAAACAGGTAGGTGAGGCACTTCAGGACATGCCCTAGTGGGATGGTGATGAGGTAGTTTTTTTGTGGTTTGGTTTGCTGGGTTTTGTTTTGTTTGTTTGGGTTTGTTGCCAGGGTTTTTTTTGTTGATGGTTGGATGCAGTGATCGTAGAGGCCTTTTCCAGCTGTGACAATTCTGTGATTCTGTGAATCCCCAGCAGCCAGTACATTGTGCCTGTTTGCAGGCAATGCAGATTTAGCTCTGTCAGCTACAGCTGTTGAGATTGGAAGGCACAAAATCTATTGTGTATCTGAAATTAATTTAGCATGAGTATGTAGTGACTGGGCAGGATCTGGATCAACCTAAGGAAAAATTAAGAGGAAGAATATCCTTCCTTCTTAAAAACCAGACTTCTCTCTGCTGAGAAGTATTAGAGCTTTCATTTACTACATCACACTGATACAGCTGCAGGTTTTTTTCCTGGAGGCTGTCATCCTTAAGAGTATTTTGTATCTCTATACTATATACCATGCAACATGTATGTATTAAAAAATTATAGTACTATATGCAGTATTAGTTTTGGCAATATAGGACACAACTTTCTTAAGAAAGCACCTCTTATGTCACAAAATTATGACCAAAGAATACATTTCCTGAAAGGTATTGTTCTGTTAAAAATCCATTTTGGCAAAGAAAATTGACTTGCTCTAATGAAAACCAAAAGCTATTACAATGTGAAATAACAAGAGAGGTGACTGTACTTTTATGGGCATCTGAGCATAAAACGGTGAAACGAGATTACCTGTGGGATGAAGGAACACAAGGGCACTTGCTGTTTACCTACCTACTACTCTACCCCCAGAAGGGAGAAATCACACTAGAGAGAGCAACTGTGTCAGGTGAAGAAAAATCATCCATCGTTTCAGTTTTCTGTTTTACTGATTTCAAGTGTTCAAAATTCTTGAATGACATTCTCCAAAATAATGAGGTTTAAAAATAGTAAATGTCATAAATGCTTTCTGGATTTTATTTCATAATTGAAGTAATTACAACACTACTCAAGGTTAAGTGCCTTAATATTATTAATCATTCATTATGTATGATTGAATTAAGGTCCAGCAGCAATCAAACCAGTCCTGCAGATGCTTGCTAGCTCGCTACTACCCCTTTTTGAATAGAAGTAGCAAAACTTGGCCGTCTCCAGGGACTCTAGCAAAACATTAGCTTTTGTAACATCATTGGAAAGTCACCAAGTTTGGGTTATTTTCAGTCTATGTGGGAGTAAGTTCCAGAAAAAGAGCTGGTTGGGGAATTCTCCCACAGAAGGATTTTCAGTAAGAAAATGCCCTTTTCACAGAACTGAAGTTTTCTATGTGGAAGAAGAAATTTTGGAAAAATACATTTTCCCTTGGGAGAATCAAAATGAAGGCTGTGCCCAGCTGCTACCTGCTGCTATGCACTCCTCAATCCTACTTTCATCAAAAAGAGAGTTTTAACAGCTGCTTTCCAGGCAGGATGCTGGAGGGTAACAGTCCCCAGCTCTCTGTTGTCCTGGCATGCGGATCGCTGCAGAGGGAGAGGAAGAGGATGAAGTGGGGAGAATTAGAGCCCTCTGCATGCCTAGAAAACCCTTGGCAGCTCACAAGTTTCTTCCCAGCTGTCCAAGCAGTTAGCAGCCAAGCACAATGAAAACGCCATTTAAGGACCAAAGAAATTAAATTTTTCAGAAAATCCATTTCTACAAAAATCTCACTTTGACATTTTCTCTTGACTCAATACACCTCTTTTTCCCAGGGGAAAGGTTTTATATTTTCCAGACAATTCTGTCCAGATATTGCAGGGCTCTTGGGAGGCCTGCTTGCCACCCGCTCTGGTGTGTTGTAATGAGGGCACTCTGCTGCAGTGACCTCGCTGGCCACGGCCACTGCTGCTTTGCGTGGGGAAGGGCTGTCCCTGAGATGAGGCCTCAAGGGAGATGCTGGGGTGTCTGAGTAAGCAATTAGCAAAGAGGCCTTGAAATTATAGCTGAGATCAGAAGGAAAGCTCAAAACCCTCTACCAACTGAGCTATGAAATGTTTGTTCCAGCCACAGCATAGAAATGGTTTTAATGGCACTTAAATAAATTGGCTTCTTACAGCATTCTAGGACATGAATATATTTGTCTCTTTGCTTAGTCGCAGGAAATTGCAGTGATGGATTGACATCATTTTATAATTGCATGCGATACACAACCAAAACAGGGCTCAGGCAGTGAGCTGCATTCTAACTAAATTCTCACTATTTGTTAATAACAAAAGTTCAGCTAGCGTGATGTAAGAACTGCACATATAGGATGAAATATTAATTTACTATGCTTCAGTTGAGAATTTTAAGGTAGTCCTATTTTCCTTGAATGCATGGGTTTATCATTATCAGCCTGAACACAACGAGCACTCTTCAAGGTTTTTTGCTGAAAAGAAATTGAGCGTGCAAATACTCTTTCATCATAATCACACTGGCTGTGCAGGGTAATTCATAAAAGAGCCAGAAATATATTGAAATTCAATATTGTTTTAGTCCAAATCAATATTAATAATTGTTTGCATTTTTAAAGTGCAATTTACAATTGAAAAATGTACAGAGATCAACTCATAGTTCCTAACACATCAAATTTTCCTATTAAACTTAAAGGCACAGTAATTTTGCTTAAAAATTTTTCTTACAAAGCAGAAGGCGGCATTGATCTGTGAAACCAGCTATCTATTATTTATATGCACAACATCAGAATGGGTTTTAATTATAAATGAGCTAAAAGGTCAGTAACTATTTTATTTTTAAGGTCTCGATTTTAAATTTGGATAGCTTAATACAAATATTTATGTCCTGTGGGCTTAGTAATTTTTTTCAGTGCTGGGACAACTCACAGTGGAAAGTGCACAGCGGGATTAGGCAAGGTTAATTCTCAGGAACTGGAGCAAAGGAGAGCCTCTGAGCTGCAAACGTAACTGTTCCCCTCTGCTTCACCGGAGAATACGGTATCTGTGAAATGCTTCTTGAAAGGGTATGAAGTGAAACCGTGAAGCTCTAGTGGATAATGCAGGAAATGCGAATAATCAGAATTAAGCTTCAGCACCAGAGTCGGGGCTAAGGACGTATATTCCGTTTGTAAATAGACAGATACGTGGTTTTGTAGGAATATTTTGTGAAATAAAAGGATGCAAGAAGCTGCCAAGCGCCAGCCCGGGTCTAAGGGTGTTCTCTGGACATGTGGACACTGATATAAAAACTGAATTTGATGGAACCGGGATTTTAAATTTTGTATGCATCTTCCTGTCTTGTACGGAGCTGTTGCCATCCACGTGCTGATGGCAAGCCACAGGCCTGCTTGGCTCTGCGTACACGTCAGGAGCCCTGGCTCACACACACCTGGTTTCTTTATTGTGGAAATAATTAGAGAGGGATAAAAGCAGAAAATACTATAAAAATGATCATTTCTTTATAAAACCCTAGGAGGCTGTGGAATCTCAGTGCCTGGCTGTTTCTGTGGGCAGGTTAGCAAAACATCATTCAGCACTGGTTTAAATACAGCTGATGTAGTTTATCCAAGGGATAACTTGCACGGCAGGCAAACCAGAGAAGCTCAGCCTCACTGGCACCATTTTACATGATCTGTTTGTAACCATTAGCTGCTGCCACCTAAGTTTAATGAAAGTTTAAGGAAACCCTAGATCTGAAAGTGCAGATATTTAACTTTTTCCTACCAAACTGTGCGTGTAGGTTAAAAAACTTGTCCAGTGTTAGGAGCTCTGGCACCGGAGCTGGAGGACTGCCCCTCATTTAGTTTCTCTAGGCAACACCAGTGAAGCTATGGAGTACAAACTGGTATGACTGAGCAAGAAAACCATTTAGCAATGTGCTATCATCAGAAAATTAAAAGTCCAAAAGGGATACGATAGTGATATTGCCAATAAAATCCAAAGCCAAGCAGTTAGACTAATTTGAACCGTATCTGCAAAACACTGTGCAGAAAGGAGAAAAATTAGATGTCCCTTAATTGCTGTGAGAGCCACAGTGCTCAGCAGGTTGCAGGTGTGGAACAAGACCTACAGCATATGGCAGTACCTCTGGTCCTTGCCTCTAGCCTTGACTTTTCTCCACTCACCTTTTGCATTACAACGGTATCTGATTTTTTAACATAGGTTCTTTAAGCTTTGTGGAATTAAGAGTGTATCAGTAGGTGATGCTACCCTAGTAATATTACTAGTAGGAAATGCCCACCCCAGTTACACATTTTACTCCACATGAGTTTTGCATTTAAAAGACAAATACTCGATCAAGCCTTTGAAAAACAAGTGTATAAAAATAGTAGTTTAATTTCATCTATCGCTACTGAATTAATAATTAGTCTTTATCTGTGGTGTGAGAAAACCAGCATCAGCTATTGCTTTCATAAGAAATATCCCAAATAGCTTCATGCAAATCACATAACTCCTCCCTGTGCAACAGCGCATCTATATGTATAAAAAAACCCCACATAGTCAATGCAATTACTTCTTTCCTTCAGACAAGTGTTGCAAGGGGAGACACTGAATATTGTGAGGCACAGATAATTACATTGATGTGCACCATAAAACCAAACAAATAGAAAACCAAAATAAACTTTACTGTTTATTATTAGTGCCAGTACAAATACTGATACTTCTGTGTATGCAGAATGCATTTAATATTTTTCTTACCAAGTCTTATTCAGGCAAGTCATCTTTGCACCTATTAAATGTCAGCCTTTCTTTATTGCTCCAGACACATAACACTGTATCTACAATCAAAACCCAATTCTTTTGGTACCTTTTACAGCAACATTAAATGTGAGTGACTTTGGCAAACTATCAATAATTTCTCTGGGCTTCAGTCAGGCTCCTGGAATGCCAATGCCTCAATTTCAGCAGTGAATGCAAATGCCCGTGTTTGCGCTAACACCCCCCTGAGCCCTCAGCCAGAACTCAACTGGTGCCACCCCCCCGCAGGAGAGAGGGCACAGGCATAGGGACAATATGGTAACACCAGCCCCAAAAGCCATCCCTTGGCATTTGAATAACCCTGCATGGTGCAGGGATTAAACACATAAAAAAAAAGTTTAAATCCCTGTTTTATATTATCTTCTCTGGTCAGTTATCTGAGCCTAATTCACCAGTTCCAGCATGCTGGTAAGTGTCTCAACAGTACAGCCAGAGCACTGGTACTGAGGAGAGCAATACCAGGTTCCCCAGGAGGATTCCTCTGTGTCACAATTACTTTGACAATTGTTCCATCTCCTGGAGCAGACATCATTATGTCTGTCCACATTACTGCAAAAAGAGGGAGGAAAGAAGTTTTGAGGCTATGCCTACCTTCCCCTCACTGAATGCAGAAGCTGAGAAGGGATGGAGTTACAAAGTGAGTCTGATGTCAAATGCATCGAGTCAATAGAGTATATCCATTCCTATAGAGTATCAATGTAACAACAGGAACTTTCCCGGTGACATTTAATGATCTCCGATATTTACAGCACACAAGTATGCCTAGCAGCTAGTTGCCTTATCTGTTCTTATTACAAATCTGACAGAAGGTGCTTAAAACTAATTGAATAACAGCAAACCAAACAGTAATATTCTCCACCAAACCAGCATTACGGAATTGATTTTAAAGAGAGTTCATGCCTATTCAGGATTCTCATTACAGCTCAATATTGAAAATCTCCTTCTCTTTAAAAGGCTGAGTAGTTGCTCTGAAATCCACGTTTCCTCTGACTGCTCTGAAGTTTGGAGTGTCTGAAATTCTGGTGCATAGTAGCACAGAGATATCGAAGAACAAGGAGTGCATCACACATAGGTGTCCCAGTTTCTTACACAGTGACCATCATACCGGGGTCTCTGCTCCTCTATGTATATGGGGACTGTGATCCTTTGCCTGACAACCTTGCACGTCCTTTCTCACCCAGTCTTACTGTTACTGCAACTGCTACCAAACGTACCAAAATGCTACCATCTCTGAACACAGACTGTGTCTCTGTTGCTCTGTTGGCAGCTATCTGCTCCTGTCTTTCAGAGTTCAATGCTGCTGAAGCTGCAGGTGGTATTGCACCCCCTTCCCAAAGCTGACCTTGCCAAAACATAAAACTTCTGGAAGCGAAGGAGTGTAAGGGTAGGGCAAATGGTCAGCACCCTATGTAAGCAATGGTCCAGTATAATACTGATAAACGTACCCTCATGTTGCCTTTGAACAGGCAACATCTACCCCAGATGTTTGGCTTGCTTCCCCTGAAATCTGACCGTGGTCTCAGCTCGGCCTCTCTGCAGCTCCACCAGCTTGCACATGTACCTTCCCTGACTCACCAATACTCAGAACCATTTCACTCCTCTTTAAGTGACAGCAAAGCCACCAGACATTTCTCTTCCCTAATACACACCAAGGAGATCTCTCAGCTTGCAGTAGATCTTCTGTTTGGTCCCACATGGCATGTGAGCTGGAGGGGCTCAGTACCTGCTTCAGACCTGCCAGCCCATCCAGACAGTCACATGTCGCAGCTATGCCTCTGCACACCCAGCCAACTAATCCTTCAGCACTCAAGTGCACCTTCCCATTATACACTACAGTAACATGGCCACAGAATTACAAATAAAATTAAAGAAAAGAAAGAAAAAAAAAAACCTATTTCCTTTTGTTTAGGAACTGCACTTCAAAATAAAATGCAAATAATTGTTTTAGTTTGCTTTGCAGTATATCCCAGGGAAAAATTCTAACATGGAAAGAAAATGTGAAAGGCATTTTAGAAAAGAAAAAAATAATAGTTTTCTAACTAGATCTACTTCTAGAATATCTCCTTTCAATTAGCTGCTATGCAACTGCCCAGATCAAAAACAAGAAGAAAAAACTTAGCTCTGACATACAGGCATAGTCTACGTGAAAAAGTACCTTGACTAAACAGATGGTGACCTTTCATTAGGGAGAAAGCATTTGTGAAATTTCAGTAAGAAACAAATTAGTCATCATGGCTAGAAGGATTAAGAGCCAGTATTAGGTGAAAACAGTCAGATGTACACCATTATAAAATTTGCTCAAGTCACTAAAGGACCCCTCTCCACTGCCACAGCAAGATGTTCCATTTCAAGGTTATGTGGGCTATTTTCTTATTCTGGAAGTAACCATAGTAGCATCACAATGAACTTGACACAGTGTGAGCCAGGAGTTTGTTTGCTTTTGGCTTTTGCAGAAATTTTGCTGTGTTTTTTTTTCCTCAAGTGTAGAATAAAACCATCCTCACTTGTGACAAAGTTTTTTAATTCCTAGCTTACAGGGACCACTTCACAATTTTCCATTTTTTATTACTTGCTTACGTCTCCCAGGCAAAGAATCTCCAGATACTCTTCTTTTTTGGGAAAAGGAAATAACATTGAGGAATCATGAATCTCCACACTATATTACATGAGCTGTGTAACATATGGCACCAGGTTAAACCATAATGTTGGAGGACAGGTCCCCAAACATATAGATGCATAAAGCCACTCAAAATTGTTGTTATGAAAAACTACTTAAAATCTCATGATTTCAGAAGGTTTAGCATATGACTAAAACTTACACGCAATGGCTAGGAACATATGAAGTTTATATGTAAGAATATATATGTGTGTGTGTATATATATAAAAGCAGCTCATAAGATCTTTAAGTTCTGTCATCTTTTCTTCTTACCACATCTAAAACCACACAGAATTAATTTATAAAAGCAAACTCCAATGTACATTTGCTTCATAGCGACATAAAAAGAGAAAAATATGTCTGGGGTAATTACTTGTTGGGTACCTCTGGAAGTCCAGCTTGCCCTAGGTACATCCTATCTTCTGAAAGAAGGCATTTTATTCAGAATAGCCAGGGCACATAGAGAAGAGAGAAATGAAGCACCTTCAGGACAAATGAAGAAAAGTATTTCAACATATATGTTCACCAACCAGTCATGCAATGGTGCAGTCATCTAAAAAACCTTTTGAAAATGTGATAGTTACTTTTAATAGAAGAGAGATTGAGGCAAGTGGAGAGAGAGTAAAGGATTTCAAACCAGGCTCCAACTAGAACCAAGTGAGCACCTAAAAACTAGGAACTTTTCTGCTCTATTTTACAAGAGAGTTTATAGCTTTCAGCACAATTTCCTATATGAAATATTGTAGGTGGGAGAATATAAATCCTGCCTACGTGTGAGATCTGCTGTGCAAATTGCGCGCCTTCTGCTCTGGTGTGGAAGAACGCTGGACGAGTTCATTATTGACACTCACACTGTCACTGTACAGCTCCTCTGAGATGTTAATTTGAAACAAAGCAAAGAAACCTTTTTTGCATTTCAAATGCAAACTGCTTTAGGGATTATATTTTATCTTAGGAATAGTATTCTAACCCCTCAAGGATCCTGGAGAGGTGTGTGTATTAAGTTGCTAAGGACCTGCTGCAGTACCGAGGAGATTAGTAACACATGACTCCTGCTACAGTTTGCACCCAGAAAGATAGGAAAGAAATCTTCTTGGCTTTGAAAGGATTATTTTGGTTGTTTACTGAGTGCTGCCCCTTTTGGTCTTAAGTTGTAGATGAAAGGTGGAAACAGAAGTGCCCGCTTTGTGTGGCAACTTGTGATGGAAACGAGAGGAGCAACTTTGCCGGAGTTTTGGAATAGAAAAAAGGGGTCATACAGTCTCACTCTGACTTCAAAATATACATATAATAATACTATAACTTTTTGCACTTACACCAAAGTTCAGATTTTGGCATGTTACATGGGTTAATATACCTTCTAGTGGTGTGCAGCTCCAAAGGACAAAACTGGTATACATAGCAGAGGAGAACTGGAGCCACTGATAACCTAACAAAACAGGTTTCCACCAGAATAAGAGAAAGCTTCTAAACCCCATTTTCCCCACTGGAGAACAGAGCTGTTCAAAGGCAGTAAGTTCTGCCTAATTCCCTACAGCACGGATGGTGCGTGCTGGGTGGCACATCACATAGGTGTTGTCAGCGTGTTCATTCAGGATTACTGGGACACAGAAGAGAGTAATTAAACTGCAGGGAAGAAGAGGTGCCAGCTCATCAGGCAGGTCAGTATTTCCAATTCACCCAGCTGCCAATTCCTGCCTCTGCAAGTGGTTCTTAGGAAAACTGAGAGCTCAAGGCAGTGCTGCATAAAAAGACACAAGGCAGGTATGCTTCCTCTTCTTGAATTCAAACTGCTAAACTGGTCTGTGCATGTGGCAGTGCTGATGGGCAACTCAGGACATACCCATTGGAGCTACCTGAGGACGAGGGTTAACCAACATCCTTTGGACATAAGCTGGTATTACAGAGAGGTGGGAAAGCTGAGCCACCTCTCTCCACTCAAGTATTTAACTTCTGATTTCCAAGGATTTGTCAGAGTCAGAACAACCTTTAACTTCACTGGTGATTGCATTAAAGTAGGTTTAATTCCTTTCCAGATATGAAAGAAAAATATGAATCCACATCTTTTCAGGCAACAATTGAGTTGAGATTTCAGAGACAGGGCATTTTGAACAGATTCAGCTCAAAATTTCTTATTTCACTCTTCTTCAAAATACTTAGATTTTGCTATTGCACAAAGAAGAACATAATTATGTATGAACTTGAAGTAAGCCAGATAAAATATTTTGATTTGAAATATCAGCTGGAAACAAAATTGTCCTTTCCAAATCTCAGGAAAAAATCAAAGGTTTTGTTCTATTGCTACATGAGCAAGAATTTAGTAACAGAAAATACAGCACCCAAAGATGAGCATTTGGTGAATGGAAGCAGTTACAGGATTAATAGCTTCCTACTTCTTTCTGTGCTAAAGAAGCTAGAGGATTTGGAGCATAATACTTGGGATTCATTTGCACTTCCTATTTCCAAGGAGAAGTGCTGACAGCTACAGAATAATATGACTTTTAATATCTCCATCTCTAGCACAGTGCCTGCATTTGTAAAACTGCTATAAAAAGTTAGTTTTACGGGTGGATATGCAAAATGTTTATAAATCCTTTTTTGTTCTGTGAATGTCATGACAAGCCTGATCTGGAAGCCAGGGGTAAAGCAAAGAGTGGACACTTGAGTGATGGGAAAACTTTGTGTGCTGTGTTTGAAGGCTTTTGTCTCTGTAAGGGCTTTGAAGCAAGGAAATGCATGCTTGGCTCAGCTTCAGAGATGAGAAGCGGCCCTTGTTCACACAGCTCATGGAAACACAGCTAATGGGTCTAGAAGTGATCATTGCAGTGATAACAGCAAATCCTTTCCTAAAATTCTAGTAGTAATAGTACTCCCTTTTTTTTTTTTCTCTCTATTCAGCTAATTGCCCACTGTCACTAACCCCACCTCTAATTATTTTACATGATCTAAGTAAAATTATCTTAGTAACACATAAAGTGGTCCATTATGGCACCCTTTCAGAACACATGAAATAAAACTCAGTAGAAGACAAAAACCCATCACAGGCCCCAGCTGCCACCAGCTCACAGTTAAACTTCCCCAGATTAGCTACAGAACTGTTGAAATTTAATGTGTCATTTTTATTTCTATCAGGTAAAGCTTGACTTATAAAAATATTTCTGCGTTTATAAACATCTCTCTTTGAACTGGCAATACTACCAGTCAATGCATGCTGTTAACTGGGGACAGCAGATCAAAGATAAAAGACACCAGGGAGGCTGTGCCTGTTGAGTGCCACATTTTTCCCTACCCAGATGGACAGAGCTGCACAGACCTGCACTTTCACAGGGAGCTCCAGAGCACCATGGAGGCACCCCAGTTTGCTTCCCAAGAATGGTGTAACCACAGCACTGGGAGCCCATCCCAAGCTAATCTCTCCTGCTTAGCACTGGTTATTCAGCAGTACACAAAGCGCCTGCTGGAAACACATCAATCCCTGCTTTCAAACAGCAGAGATACCTGCCCACTGCTGCCCTCCTTTGAAAGAACAGTGGGTTTGACTCCACTCTGAACCGGCAGCCTGCTATCAACTAAAGGAATAGCAGTTAAAGCTTGCATAGCATGAGAAATAAAGTCTACTGTGTAAACTAGTTTATGTGGGAACTAGGCATTTATGTTCACATTTACAGTCATTCGTAGGTGATCTGTAATTGTCCAATTTAGCAATCAGTATACGTTTGCAAAGAACTTGGGTGTTTTGTTCACTTGCTGATGCATATGGTAATGTAAACCTGATGCTAGCATTCGTTTGCATTCCTTGATTCACCAGGAACTGCATCGTCATCTTGCAGTGATGCCCCAGGAAGGGAGAGTATAATGGGAAGGAGCCTTACAGAAGCAACTTGGTTCTTCCCTTCTCCTGGTTCTACATAGGAGAAGAGCCTCTTCTGTTCTCATCTTGGCACGGTTCCTTTTATCTTCAGGCTAGTTTATCTGGGCTGGTCACCAACTAGCTGGGGGAGTAAAAGCACACAGATGCCCAAGTGCACAGAGGGTCAGGTAGCATGGGTTTTACAGGATCTCCGTGAACAGACAACAAAGAGAAATGAGAGGCTGTAGCTATCTTGTGCCTCTTGTCCCCCCTGACCAAGTGGAGGGACAATAACCAAGCTCTGAGAAATAAATCGTTGGTAGAGCTGTGAAAGCCGCATACCCTGACATCCTGTTTTCCTAAGAGAGCCTGCCTCACATATGCTACCCACATGAAAAGAAGGTGACCTCGACTAAAGATTGACAGACCTTTTCCTGGGGGCAAGTTATCTTGCTGCTTTGCTCTGCAAGTTGTTTGGGGGTTTTTTTAACGTTTCTTTGAAGCATCAATGTGGCTGCTATTAGGGAAAGATACAGTTCTAGATGGACCAAAGGCAATCCCCCGAGTTTCTACCTAAGAGTTATGTTGTGCCCTTAGATTATTATCTTATCAATGCCATTCTTCACACAGACTTGTTAGACACAAGACAGAGAACATCATGTCTGCAAAATCAAGGAATGAACAAGCAGCCACATGCTGTCAGGCACAGCCCTGAATGCAGCCTGTCTGACCCATCTCAGATGAGGAATCAAACAACAGAGACGTTGGTAGAAAACTGTCTTTCTTGAACCGATCCATTATCATAACATCAAATTGCTCCCAGTAAAACTGCTCGGCCGTTAGGCTTCCAGCCAGTGATGCAGAACAGCAGACCTGCAATGCACTAATTTCAGTGCCAGTCTTCACAAAAATTTTAAATAAATCTTTCCCATCATATTGGTTTGCAGTGCCTTTCACTACTGCTTGGGAGCAGGGGGAAGTAGTCCTGCTCCTCCTTTGGAAATAAAAGATTTGGTGCTTGAAAAGTTTGCTATAATAATCAAATATTTTCCACAAACACATTTGGATGGTTTTTACCTAAAAACATACACCTTTTTCCTTAAAAGGCTTGCTTTAATAATGCAACATCTATTCACCTACCCAATGCTAATACTTCCTCACCTCACTATTCATAGGAGTACTACAGTGATTAATGAATGTCTTTGAAGTGGAAAGTGCTATCTGAGTACTAAATTATTATCCACATATATACATACTCCTGCTGCTTTCAAGGGCAGGGCATTCACATACCATGGTAATGGGAAATCTTAGAAAAACATATATTGATACCTAGGAGTTTTATCCACCACAGAAATGTATGAAGGGAGAATATATTAAAACTTAGATGTTTCAATTCATTATTGCATGTTCTAGTGAACAGCTCTCCATCTGTTTAATAAGTTCAAGGCAGCTGAAAATGGAGTTTAGATTGGAAGCTGCTTGCACCGTTATCTTTTTGCGCTCTCGGTAATACTAATAAGAATTATAAAAACACGTTATTGCCCATTGTGAGGAACACAGTTAAAGTACATGACTGCAAATCCAAAGCGTAAGGTGAAGTCTATGGATTCGTCCAAGTTCTGCCTCCCACATGCTGGGGCTCTGCAAGGATCAATCCAAAGCTCCCACACACAGCATCCCTCTTCCTCATGCCTCAGGAACCACTGCCTGAAGAAACTGTTAGCTGATGCTCCACTAAGGGTTTTTTGTAGGTTTTTTATCTCATCCATCTTTAAAATGATGTGATTTGAGTGTAAATGATATTTTCAAATGTTTCCTTAATGAGGATACTTCATTCACATTTATCAGTCAGCGCTAACTGTTTTCAGAGTTCCTATGCTCCTGTAACGCAATGATCAGCCTGGGAGGGCTCAGGAAGCACATGCTCAGCATGTATAAAACAGCCATTCCCATTCAGCAGCTTTGCTCTCCTAGGACACGTTAATTAAAGTCAACTGATTGAAAAAATAATTACAAGAGAATGGAGAGAGGAAAAGTCTAGACCCATAATTTATAGATCTCTGAAGCTGGTGTTTTGTTGAGAGGTAATAATTTTGTTGGAAGGAAAGATTATTTTTCTTTCTCCTTGGTCTACCTCTATAGTCACCAGTAACAAAGACATTCAATGGCAACAGGCAATAAGCAACAGTCTTTCTTCAGAGTTACACAAGTACATGTGGCTTTTCTTCTTTCAATATTCTTCAGTATTCTTTCAAGGACGTTGTAGAGAGGCTGGTGCTGGTCTCTTCTCTCAGGTAATTAGGGACAGAACCAGAGGGAATGGCCTAAAGCTGAAACAAGGTGGGTTTAGACTGGACACTAGGAAAAAATGCTTCACTGAAAGAGTGGCGAGATGTTGGAATGGGCTGCCCAGGGAGGGGGTTGAGTCCCCATCCCTGGATGTGTTTAACATCTCTTGGATGTGGTGTTGGGGGATGTGGTCTAGGGGTGAACTTGTAGAGTAGGGCTAATGGTTGGACACGATGATCCCAAGGGTCTTTTCCAACCTGAGTGATTCTGTGATTCTGTAATACATGCTTTCATCTCACTTTCATTACTGTTGCATCTTGAGGTTTTCCCAAAGCCATTGGAATGTCTAACCTAAAAGGTTAGGCACAGTTGTCCTATAGGATGCGAAATAATGTAAACATAGTTAAAAACTGCTACTGTAGCATTTCTTGCACTAATTAAAAACTGACTAGGGATCCTCCTTCTTGATGCTGCCTCTACTTCAAACAAAAACATTTCAACAAATCAAACCCAGGGAAAAAGGTTTAGCATTTTAAGCCAGTAATAATTGGTTTAGAAACCCATATTTGCTGAAGGCTATAATTCATTCAAAAAATGACTTTGAAACTTAGCATTAAGCAAACAAAAAATCCTTGCTATTTAGGAGTGGTGATTTTAAGCTGCTCTCTCTCACATTATAATCACGGGTTTCTTGCCAGCTCTCCATCCCACCAGCTGCTGAGGCACTCCCAGCAGAGAAGGGCAGTGCCACCAACACTAGCCAAGGGGCTGGGAGACCCTTCAACTCTTCCGTGTCACAGCCTTTCTGTATAATCTTGGGCAAGACTCTTGCCTCATGCCTGTCCACAAAACTGGGGCAGTGGTGTTCTCCTCCCCAGGGGGCAAGCAGAGAGTGTAAATGGGTTACAAAATAGGAAATGCTTATAATAGGTAATCAAACACAACTCTCAGAAAGCTCCGACTACATGTTTTTACAAAATGATGGTGTGATTTTGGAGCTGTAGCACAGGTGGAGTTGGTTCAAAGTACCCGTTTATCCAAACTACTACGTAGCACAAATTCTGTGGTGAACTGGAGAGAAGAGGGTTCATGGTCCCTAATTGTTTGCTTATTACAGCTCTGTTTGGAACTGCAACACAGTTGCTTTGAAGGCTAATCCTCCTTCCCTAATCTGACTCTCACAGGACTTCAGAGCTAGTATTTGGCCCTTATATAATAAATGTATGTGCAAAAAGTCTGTCTCTACTGTATACACATGCACACAACAGGCACAGATGGACCTGCACAAGGACTCATAAGGATTTGGCTTTGCAAGTGCTGAAAAACTTAGTAACGCTTTGGTTTAGTTTTAGGGGTGAGAAAGGTTTAAGGTGAAAAAAATAACAGTTAATGTCTGCCATAATTTCAACAGAAAATAAAGCTGAATTTGCCTACATATAGAGACAACCGAGCACTCCACATTCATTTAAAATACAAGCATCCACCAGTGTTCCTGGCCTGGAGCTCGGGCTACTTTCCACACTGAATAGACAGAGTTGCCATTAAATAACCTGATCAGAGTCACAGAAATTACTTCATTGGCATGGTAGGACTAGCATTCTTCTTTGGTGCATTTTAGAAATTTGGAATACCAGTACACTGCAGAGAATTAAAAACCTCTGTGGAAACCATGAAAAACAAACAAGTTGCCTCTGACTCCAAATATTCCAGGTACATTGAGAACAAATCTTTGAAGACTTTTCCTGGCATAGCAACTACTTTGAATCATTATCTTTCCACAACCCATCCTCCCTTCAAACTAATGTAACACAGTCTTTCCATACTTAAAACCTCCTTTGTAAGCAAATATCACCTTCAAAAACCTTCCTTTAGACCAGGACACATTTACAACTAGAAATATGAGAAAAGCCAAGTGATTGCCAAACCTCTGTGACCTGTTCTGATCTCTCCCGCCCGAGTCCTTGTGTTCAATAATTTGCTGATAAGAAACCCTGTTACACTTTTTGGAACCACTGTCTGAGCTGTAACGCACCTTCCTTCATGTTCCTGAAAACCACAGGACCAGCGCAGCTCTGTTGCAAAAGCATTTATTTTAATTAATATAGCCATGTGGCACTGCTCTTGCTTTTCCTCTCTGGTTCCCATTATTTAATTTTTTCTCTTCTTAGTATTTCACAAGAACAGGCATTGGTTCCAGCAGGACTATTTGTGGGCTTAAAATATTTGCCAAAGGGCTGTGCTCAGCAAGGGGTTTAGAATGACACAGACCCACAACGTGCCCATCTGGGACTAGGGCTGCTGCCGATTCACTGGCACTGCACATAGCAGAAAGTGTCAGAGCAAGCAGTGACAATTCAAAGAACTGAGCCCAGAAGCTCGCTGGGAGTTCCCAGGGGAGGAGAGGCAGCCATCCCTGTTGCTCCTGCAGAGACAGCTTGCTTACTGCCCACGCTCTCTTTTCTCATGTTTTCTGCAAGCCAGTAAAAGGAGGTCCAAGCAGTGGACCAGTATTTCCCTTGGAAATCAATATGCCTGCAGAGCTTTTGCAGCAGGCAGCACGGTGACCTGTGGTGCACCATTTTACTTTGACTGTTTTTTTAATCAAGTATGAACCAGCTGACAGCTGTTCATCCTTCTCCTCATGTTTGACATACAAGATTCAAGCTCTTGTGGTCAGCTCCCTCCCATTATCTCACTTTATGGTTTCATATCGTCTAACCAGTGAAAAATAAGAAGTGACACATGCTTCACTTGAAGGAAGCAAACTATTAAGAGGGGTTTCTGTGCAAATTGCAGTCATGGCATGACCATTTTTCCCAAGCTGCACTGTTAAATAATATTCTACACTGTCGTTTCAATATGTTATATACCATGACGTATAACTAAAGACAGACTGATGGGGCAGACATTGACCGGGTGACTACAATTAACTGTGACAAATACTAGAGAAAGCAGTTATTTAGTCTCAACAAGGACTTAAATCTACTTATCAGCATTGAAAAAAATAAATGCTTTATATGTTAAGTTTTAGGGCTTTGATTTTTTTACCTCTTGTAGATGTATTACGCCAGACTTCCAGATGAGAGGGCAAGACTATGAGTGAAGAATTTCCTGGAGATTGCATGCAGTTCTTTTCCTGGGTCAGAACTGGATTGATCTGAAAACAATAATTATGAGGCTGACATGTATGTTCTCCTTCATCTTGCTGTTTGGAGCAGCTGGGCTCGTCGTCTTCATTCACCTGCAAGATCCAGAAGAAATAGTTCAGCAGACACCAGGTTAGCACTCCTATTTGACTCACTTATTCTTTCATGTTCAACATTTTGTACTTACACCCTTAACATGTTTTACATATTTCACAGAGATTGCCTCAACAAAGGTATGTAATTTTTTTTAGTGAGGGCTATTTTAAGATTAACTAACATTTTTAAAAACCATTAAAAAAAACCCAAAAAACATAGGAGCTTGCTTAAAAGAAAGTTCCAAGAAGCCATGAATTCATTCTGCAGGGATCTTTTCTAAGGTGCACAAGGTCCAGCTGGATGGAGTTAAATTTCTGCTGAAGTTGAGAGCAACTTCTCCTACCAGCCATTCCACAAGAAATACGAAAACAAAAAATGTCACCAAAACTTGAGTTCCTGCAAATACACACCCCTGAATCTACTGTTGCCTATAGAGTGTATTCAATGTGTCCTGGAGATGCAACGTAAGCAATGTATAAATAAGTCACACAAGAAACATAAAATACTTTGGGATGCATTCCTTTGATTTGCTTAATTCCCATTAAACTTCTCATAACTTTCATTCATGCACTCGCCATCTTCCTGTGCATGCCAGTAGCTTCAAACTGTGAAGAGTCACAAAGACCAGTGTGAGAACAAGAAAACCGTGGGTTCCTTTTAAAGGAGGAGCACACAAGAAATAGGAAAAAACATGAGATCTTTTAATTTACTTACAGTCAATTTCTCTTTGACTAAGGCTGTAAATGGGTGGTTTAAAGCCTAGACAGATGCTAGTGCGGTTATTCTAGCTCATAATAACGCCCCTGTGTGCTGAGGTTTGGTCACTATGTTTGCTCCTATATGCACTGAAACTTTCCTGGGACTAAATACATGTTTTATAAAAAGTCTATTCAATTGACATCTTCATTGTACAATGAACACAATGGTGTGTAAGGTAGAACGAACATTTTAAAATAAGCTGAATCCTGACAGAGAACTCTTAAATAATTACATTAGGCACTATTTTCTGTGTCGAGGTTTATTAAGTGCTTATTTCTGTGTCATTAAACAATCTGTACTTGAATATGTTTATTATTTAGTCCAAGTGCACATCACTTTTGAAAGCAGCCACTCAGCTGAAACTACAGAAATAATGAATCATCAGTGCTGGGCAAAGCAGAGAATTAACCAGTCCCTTCAGTGCTTTGGCAATTTATTTTTGAATTATTTAGAGGTAAAAGAACTTACAGAGTAAAACTGGCAGTACTAGCCACATTACACTGAAATTGGGCAGTAGATTGGGGGCGAGGAGAAAGACATATGGACAGCAAATGCCGTCAGTAGTCTAAGGCATCCATGACTGTGTAACTTTATATTTAAAAGTTCATTCTCTGCTCCTGAAAGAGAACAAATTTCTACTGGTGTCTCAAAACCAGTGAATTTCATCTCAATTTTTTCATTATTGGTCCCTCTTGACTGGTCGTACCTCTGTTCTCTCCGCCACAAACCTCTTGAAAGCCAACTGCTGATTCTAGTACTCTGTAAAGTGATTTTTGAGTGACACAGCTGTAGAAGGCAATGCCCAAGCACATTTCCAAAAGTGAGTTTGAACAGAGTTCCTACTTCCAGCAGCAAAACTCAGTCCCTAACATACTCAGCTACGGTGGGTAGAGTTTTGTGTAGCTAAAACATGAGCAACCCCACAATGCTGTTACTGCCAAAGGTGTGTAATCAATTGCTCGATGCTCACATTCAATTGCTATTTATGTTAACGGGAACCAGACTGTACCCTCAAGTAAAAGGTGCTGAATATAATTATTCTTCTTTCTGTTTGGCTGATTTTCACATGTGTTAAGTGCTTTCAACTCCCTGTGGACTCAGAAACTCCTCATATCCACTGCTTCTGAAAATGATACCAGTTATCACTAAAACATATTAGGCAGCTTAAAGGACACAGGAAAAAACATCCACTCGTTCCATTAAAAAGTGAGGTAAGCAGGTCTCTAGACAATCTTCTGTGAAATTCTGTCAATCACAAATGACATTTTGAGTGTGCTGAGAAGGAGCCTTCCCCTCCCCTGTTGAGAGTCTGTTAAAAGGGTCTGTTTGTAATGGAGATCTGATGTTGCTATAATTTGCTTGTCTGATTGCTCCCTCAATAGAACTGAACAAATGCATGTGTCATTAAGCTACTTAGGACAACAGAATCTGCATGGCAAAGTTTTATGGGATTATCCTTTCCTTTTGTATTTCCTATGTAGTTACTGTGTAGCAAAACGTATTTGCCAGATGCTGGAACCTGCAGGAAGGCTGGACAAAAAGTCAGTAATGTTTCTTTTCCACTGAAAAGCAGCATAGGAGAATTTTGCGTTGTCCAAAAGGACATTTTTCATTGTTAGTATGTGCAGTCATCTTTAATTTAAGATAGTACAACTTACGAAACAAGATTAATAAAAATACTTTGGTACTTTAGTTTTATCTGTCTGTTCCGGAAATTGTTCTTGATTGTTTTAGTCCTAGGAAGCACGATTGTGAGACCTTGATGTACTACTTAAACCAGTATAAAATCCACAGTCATAAAACTTTAAGTAATGCTTACATTACTTTCACTGAGCAAAGTACTCCTGACAGTAGCTGTTTGTGTTGATTTGTTACTATTCATTTATTCTTTCCCTGTGCTTCACATTGCTACCTAATTGTGATGCTGTACTGAGAAAGCAATATCAAAGTAATTTTCCACAACATTAGTTACAATTTTCTTCTGATCTTTCGAGTGAAACAATCCCATCCTGTTGGCTTCTGTGAGCATATAAACCTTGATTACATTTATCTGTTGGAAACCAATGCTTACAAAGTATATATGCCTGGGACAGTGGCTGTAGAGCCTTTTTTGCTGATTGACAAACATGCTGTCTGTGTACTTTTATTTATATAATGTATATCACTCTGAGCAGATATATTTAAGACAGACAGCCATTTAGCGTGGGCAAAATAGATTTCCCAAGCCAATATATTACATTCAGTAGATACTCCTGTGGTCATTAAAGAGACAATAACTTCACCTATGGCAGTCGCTTTCTCAGCATCCACGAAGAGTGCTATTACTGTGGAGAATGCTGGATAAAGTAGGAGTGTGGTTGAGAAGTGGTAGGAATGACAGTCACACATAGTAAAGAAATGCAATGCTCTTCTAATAATTCTCCCTTTATAATTATATAAATCTTGGCTTCTGCAGTGATCATGCCATTATTCTTAAACAGACACAGTATGGGATTTGTTATAGGTAAGTCAAACTCATTTGCACATGAGACACATAAAACTGTAATACATATGTCCCCATCCTAATGCTAGTGACTCTTGAATGTCTAAATCTTCTGTCTGCGCCAGGATATTAAACATGCAAAAACTTTAGAGTAACTAAATGTGCAGTCACTCCACTGCTGTGTTTGTTCTGGAATGACAAATGCAGCTGGGAAAGGGCTTGTCCAGCCCTGTGGTTAGCAGGAGGCTTCTTCAGCGTAACGTCACAGGGTTTACAGTGGAGGAGGTGATGGAGCTAACGAGAACCTTTACAGCCTCGGTCGGGGTCACCACAGTTTGAGATCACCAGCAGCATGCAGAACTTGGATTTGTGAGAGCCACGTTAGGGTGGTATAAGAGAGAGCAACTTGGACAAACATCAGCAAGTGCAAGAAGAGACTAGAGGATAAAACCCATCCTAACAGCTCAGCTCTCAGGTGGATTTCAAATGCCTAAAAACTTCTGAGGTGCAGGCCAGCCCATCCATGGGCTGGAGACAGGACTGTGATCGTCAATAGCAGGTGGTCAAGTGAGGTCATGAATACCAGTACCACTGCTTCTGAGTTGCACCAGGGACACAGTATTTATAACCACACTACAGTATCTGTAGCTGTCCTTAAGACCATGTGCTCTATAGACTTTAAGTGACAAGAGAAGGGATATTCCAAAATGGTACCTGCTTTTCTAATAGGAGGTTTGACAAATAAAAACTGTAGGAAGTATTACTATTTCTCTACACATATATTCATGTAGCAAATTTCTCTCTGAGTAGGTCCACTGAGAAAAAATTGTTGGTTTTTTTGCTGGTTACTGAATTCACAAACCAGTGAGAGTTTTCAGTTAGAACTTTTAAGATTAATACATAAGGACACACAGTCCTCTGGAAGCTGGTAAAAGGTGGAAAATACATCTCAAAGGATGTATGCTGTGAAAGCTCCTAAAAGGTGAAAACAGGGAGCAGAATGGAAATGGCTTTGCACTCCGCCTGTATCACAATTTGAAAGTCAAGTATGAATATAACTGAGCCTGAAACTCATCTGACTGAGCTTCTGCGGTGATTGCTGTCCTTACCTCATCTACCAGTTTCTAACATAGTACTGTCATCTTCTTTATTTTCTGCTTTACTAAGGGTGTGATGGGGAGGAGAGGGAGGGAGGGATGACAGTCTGAAGGGCTGGCATGCAAATGCTCTTGCAAACCTGATAGCACAAGGGAGCCACAGTGCAGAAATCTTACTGTATATTGCAGTAGCCTTAGAGCAAATACCAGTATCATAGCTACACTGAAATTTTGTTAGTTACTCATTCAGAGCACATATGCCTTGTTACTCACAAATTACAGTTCCCCATGTTCACTGTACATTTCCATAATACTATCCTAGTGCACAATGTACCACTTGTTTGTCATACTGGAAACTTCTTATAAATACAATTGCAAATGAACTAGCCTTAAATATCATTTCAGAAGTAATTTTCGTACAATTTGCAACTTCTCTTTATAAACTGGAAGCTGTTTAATCTGCTTCTTAACTAACATGATCAGTAGAAATCATGAACAAAATCTGGTGACTGCAGCGGAGGCAAGTGGGCAGGCTGATACCCTTTTCAAGCAGAAGAGGCACACTAGTACATGTGTAATGGTAGCTTCCACCAACCCAAGAGTGGATGAATCTTCTGCAGTCACACCCTGTGAGTCTTCTTTAGCTGAACTTTTTCCAGCAAAGAATTTCACAGTTACTGAGATGAAAAAAAACCCAAAAAGATCTATTTCCTTGTCTGCTGAGGCAAGGCACTTATAAGGGAAATGTTGTCTTATGAGTAAGATATTCCCTTTTCTGGTGCTTGAAATGGTTGTGGTTTAGAGCAACTGTTAAGGTGAATCTAGTTGGTTAAGGTGAATCTGCTGTCCAGATGGTTGCAGAGGAAATGCTACACCACACTGTCAGTGCAAACCAGTTTGAAAATATTCACTCTTGTGCTGAAAGCAGTCACATATAAGCTGTTTTATCACAATATATAAAAACCACCTCCTACAACAATTTCACCCTGATGACTATGCTATATCCCTGACAGTCATGATCCATCCCCCCCCCCCCCCCCCAGTTTCTGTTAACATGCTTTAGCTTAAAGCCCATTAAAGCAAATATAGCTCTTCAGCTATAGCACCGTAGGCCAGCGTTCATCGAACCGGTATTTTGTGTCAACTATCACCAAGTGCTTCACAGGAGTCAGAGCACTTTGGTATTAAGACTGTGGAATTGGGATCCAAAGCTGCTGCAGTTTGTTCCTGCCCTAATGCTCATAGATAGTGCTGCACTGTGTTAAATCGGGTGATTCAACTGCTAAAGGTTTCCAGTTCCTCTTATAAAGGGGGTTCTCTGCAGGGGACTCAAGGTACCTAAGGACTGCAAGATCCTACAACAAAACTGCAAGACCAAACCATATTAACTGTGACGTTATCACAAACCCAGTGCATTACTAGCAGCAGCTATAATCCCGCTGCAGGGGTATACACACACATCGCATGATTCAACCACATCCACTGCCCATTTATTTGATAGTATGAAGTCCATGTCACCCAATCCCAAATGTACTTATCAGCATAAAGCCAGAGTGATGGAATGATAAATCACTCACATAGTGCAGCCTTCCACTTCCACAGATTTCCCTGCCCTGTTTTTCTGTGAGGGTTTTGTCTCTGATACTGACTGTTTTGTTGGTTTGGTTTTGTTTTGGTTTTTTTTTTAAGTATGATATAATATTTCTTTTAAAGCCTACTTTTAAAAACTGTCAGAGATTGACACTTCTTTGTTGTGTCTGGCAAAATAAAAAGTGACCTGCCATCTCAGAGCTGCATTCGTTTGTGGTGCTTGGCAACACAGCACAGGCAAAACTCAACCACACTGATATGACAGAAGACTCTCAGAGTGGCAGCTTTATGAAAGTATATTCCTAGGGAACAAGCTTGGGTGCTTCTCAGATTCCCCTGGAAAACTGCAGAGGCATTACAGAAGTGTGCAAAAGCTGATCAGCAGACTTGCACTTCACCTCAAAACATTTATTCTAAATATAAGGTTACACTGAATTTTTCATAGAAAGCGTGGCATTAGTAGAAAACTTCTTTCTATATATCAGTTAGCATTCGGTTTGCCTCATTCTTAAAACTCAATACCACATTGAGAAGTCTAGGTAAGTTTAAAATATTTGCTGGGTTTCCTAAAGTTTATGCCATTTAAAAGATGCTTTATAATATATGTCTCCATTTCTGAAGGTTATTAATGTTCCTCTAAAAGCTTAACCAAAACTTTCTCTCTCCAGCAGTATAATCCTTTTTCATTTAGTAAACATTAAGTTTCCTTTCATGATTCTAGTAGAGCTTGAAATTAAAGGTGGCTTTCTTCTCTCTTATGGCTTCCTTTAAGTATAAGCATCAAAACTGCCAGTTGACTACCGCTTTAGCACCAGTCAAGAGCACATAAAAAGCCAAGTAATTGATCTTGTATAGTCCCTACAAAATAGCAACTTCTTACGGACATCATTATCGTTTTCCCCAAATAAATCACCTATTTATTTTTAATAGTAATAGTGACTTTTAATAGTGACTGGTTTCGTATCTGTCACCACTTGATATACACAAGGTGATTAACGTTTTAATCATATTGTGTACATGCCCCATCCTACAAGATGCTGGCTCATAGCATCAGTGCAGAAAAGCACTTCAGAATCAAGTAAGTTAAGGCCCAATTTTTAGCTCTGCTTCAATGGCTGAAGTGCTCTGCTGCCTGAGGGTCAGAATATTCTGCATCTTGTAAAATTAAGTCTCACCTTTGTCCCTTTTTGGTCTCAGCCACTTCAGGAGGCTCATGTGGTAATGAGGGGGAAAAATGTTCCAGCCAGGCCCTTTCTCCATTGGCACTTCTGCACATCAGGGCAATTCAGACGTGCTCCTTCCCTCTTTATTCAGAATCACTATCCACTGGCTGTTCATACCTACAGAAATGGAGTCTTTTGGGGCTTCTTTCGCTGCTATTTAGTTGGAAACCACACATTTTCTTATTAAACTCCTTGAGGTATCCAGTGTCTTACTCTATAGTGCATTAGCTGAGACATCACTGTTTACAGAGTTCAGGTATTTCTAAATGATGAATGCAAAATATGCCGTACACCCAGTATGTATGTTCATAGACAAGGGGACTTACACAGGCTGGGAGAAAATCAGGGGACACCAAGTCCCTTTATGGAGCAGGGGGAACTGAACAGCCTCAGGTGGGGAAAAAAAAGCAGGCTGTGAATGAAATTCTTTATCCTTCAAGAAGGCCAGCAGGAGAAGGGCAGTGATCGTGCCCCTCTACTCAGCACTGGTGAGGCCACCTCCAGTACTGGAGTTCAGTTCTGGGCCCATCACCGCAAGAACGACATTGAGTTGCTGGAGCAAGTTCAGAGAAGGGCAGCCAAACTAGTGAAGGGTCTGGAGATCAAGTCCTATGAGGAGAGGCTGAGGGAATTGGGATTGTTTAATTGGAATGAGGCTTAGAGGAGACTTCATCACTCTCTACAGTTGCCTGAAAGGAGGTTGTAGTGAGGGGGGTGTGTCTTCTTCACTCAAGTAAATGACAGGACTAGAGGAAACGGCCTGTGGTTGCACTAGGGGAGGTTTAGATTAGATACTAGGAAGGATTTCTTTACTGAAAGAGTAGTCAGGTGCTGGAATGGGCTGCCCATGGAGGTGATGAAGTCACCATCCCTGGAGGTGTTCAAAGAACACGTAGATGAGGCACTTCAGGACATGCCCTAGTGGGATGGAAAGGTGTTGACAGTTGGACACAGTGATCTTAGAGGTCTTTTCCAACTGTGACACTTCTGTGATTCCGTGAAGCCACCTGTGCTCCAGTGCCCTGTTCCTTCTCTATTCTAATTTATTTACCTTTCTCCTCCATTTGGCCTAATGACTGGCAGTGCAGAGCTTTCTGTAATGATGGCACAGATAGTGTTTGGGACAAACAAAGGTATATTTGGCTTTGGAATTATTTTAGGCTAGAATTCATAGGAGTCTTTAGATGGTCTGCACCCAGTGCAGTGTGAGTGGCAGAGGGGACACACAAATACTTATTCTTGTGGCCAGGAGGGCAGAAAGCACAGAAGCCTACACAGAAGAATCTGGTCATTTGAGAGAGGTGGGAGGGGAGACTCCTTTTCTCGAGCTATAGGTAGTGCACAACAACCAAGATCCTACACACCACTTTCCAGCTGGTTGCATTTATTTTTTTGTCTTGACTTGTTTGATTTGACGTTATTTGTTAATAAGGTTCAGCACAGCTTAATGCCCAGGAGTCAAACCACAGGAGAAATTACAGACAGCAATCACTGCTGCTCTGTGTGAACTGAATGTATCTTTAATTGGGTCCTCCTAATTGTGCATGAGGCTGCTAGGAAAAACATGATGATGCTTATCTCATACAAGAAAACAAATTCCTCTCGTTATTCCATTGTAAACAAATGAAAAAGCATGTATTCAAATAGTCGCAAAAGTAAATGTATGTATCTGCAGGTACATACCATTAATTTTATGCCATAGCAAAGCCATCCTCTGCTCATCAAGACTTTAATGTAGTTCATTGTAATTGTTTAAAACTCATCTTAAAGACTTTGGTCAGAACTTAAGCAGGGCTGGGATAACACTCACAGACTCACAACAAACATTGGCACCTTGGCTGCCAAATTCACTTAGATACTGCGAACAGCCAAGATTAATAGCAGGAACCAATCAACTTATTTTTTTATAAGCTATTAAATTGAAACCTGCCCCTCCATTCATTTAGCTCAAGAGATGTTATTACCTTGTAAACAGGAGGCATACTTAAGTCACTACCTAATTAAAATTCCAATTATTCTGCATTTATGAGCTGCTCATTCTCATGCTATTGAAGGGAATTAAGTTACTCAAGAATGTACACAGTCAGGTATTGTTTAACAGCTAGATATTGATGGTGTGCTCAGTGCTGCATGTTAAACCAGCCATGTCACTGCCTGTTCCAGCAGCATATTTCACCAATAGCTGCAGAATGCTCCTTGGGATGATTTATATTTTGTAGGAGAAAAACAAAATGAACGGACCTTAGCAAACGATTATGACAACAGCATTAGGAAAGAAAAGCATGTAAATGGGAGGGGAAAAAAAAAAAAAAAAAAAAAAAAAGATGCATGCAGCACACGAAGAAGAATGGCAGAAAAGGAGGTCTGAGAGACAAAAGTTGAGAGAACTTCCTTTTCTGTTCTTCGCATTAGAAATTATGTAATGAAAGGAGCTTTGGAGTTTTGGGGTTTTTTTGTAGAAAAACATCTAGAGAGACTAATTCTCCTACATACTTGAAACATTTTTAAAAGGAAAAAAAAATACTATTAAAACAAAAATGTGTGTTTAAATTCAAATGTACCACAAAACTTACTGCAGTTTATAATTCATGTTATAGACAATGGGCCCCAGAACTGATATGATTGAAGTTTCCAGGGGTGCTGAAATAGAGACAAGGGAAGTAGTAAGAAAAATGAATATTTACTACAGTAGACTTACAGTGGTTAAACATAGAAAGAACACCTTACATTTTTAAAAGCACTAAATAATCCTAATGAACAATAATGATCTAATTATATGATTACTTCCACATACAAATCTTTGAGACATAACATTCTTAACATCTACACATTTGCACACCATATTTTCCCTCTTGCTTGTTTCCAGAGATCAAATTATATATTCAGTATATTCTGATTGTTCTCTGCCTTTTCCTCCAAAGGCCCTGGCTTCACTTCTTAATTGAGACCCAGCGGAGGGAAGTTCACCACAACATAATTTAATGAACTATGGAAGAGTAACCTCTTACTGCGTGAAGTATCAAGCTTCATGACAGACAAAGAGTGTCTCCTAGGTGATGTTTCAGCAGACAATAATTAACTAAGACATCTCCTAAAATAATACTGTCCACACACAAATGCAGCCCTTTCCCCCTAAAAATTGGACAACACATAAAGCAAGTTAATAAGCCAAACACACGGCTCGTAAAAAGGGTTCAGTGACACAATTTCTTTCCTCCATGAAATCACAGATTAGAAATCGAAGAACTACAGTACAGACAACTGAATTTTACTCTTTTTCTCCTTCAGCTTCAAAAGCTGAATTGTACTTGATTTACCCTTCACATTTGTCTTGGGTGTGCCATCACCACAATCCCTTCCAAGTGGAAGAAGAGTCTCCTTTTTCGCTTTGAGTTATTTTGAGCAGATCATCAGCAGTACTCTTGCTGCACACAGCTGTGATCTAGGCACCTCCTGCCCCCTTTATTTAAGGGTTTGTGGAGAAACTTCTGCAGCATTGGCCTCACTGTATTTTTTGGTTCTTTACGTATATACTCGGGTATGGGGAAAAAACTGCCACTTTTGAACACCTCACATGACACAGACTGGGGAGCAGCACTGAGCCACCTGCAGCCTCCCTCTCAGGGACATGGCAGACAGCACAGTGCCATCCTTCTTCACCTCCCTCAGCCAAGCATGCTGCTTCCAGCCCTTTCCCTACCTTGAGGAGCAAAGGCATCCTTCTCTCCCTTGATCTTTGCCTATTTATGTTGCAATTTAACATTAATTAGATTTCAAATTCCTCAAATTAGGGAGTGCGAGTCAAACACTGTCTCCTAGTGAGTTCAGAGGGTGCATGCATTTATAGGCATTTTTACAGCATTCAGCCAACTTGATCACAGCCCTCCATGCCACCACAAACAGATAAGCACTTGATTATGATGAAAGACCTTTCAAAAAGAACTGCTGAGACAGCGTTTCAAGAATACTGAATATTTTCATATTCCTTAATTAAATGTTTCTGAATTTCTGTCCTTTTAGCAACCAACCATTGATGCTGTAAAAACATTCAATTGAAGGGCAAGTTGTTACTATTCCAAGAGAAACCCTATTTGCTAGGGGAAAGCTCTAATTAGCAAGACAAACCATCTCCTTGTAGTAATTTACAGGGAACAGAAGCAAGTACAGCAACACTGGTCTTGATAATGGCAAAATAGTTGCCATCTCCTGTCTCAGTGGAGAAGGTGCCCAGAGGTAAAGGCTTACCTTGGAAAACAGCAGTTCTGTTTCCTGGCTTTGATGTTGTTCCTTGAACAAAGCACTCACTACACCTGTTGCACGTAGACTGCATTTTCTTAGTCCAGTTGCATGAATCTGTCTGTGTCTTTCATCTAGCAAGCTGAAATACTCTTTGTCAGGAATTTCACAGAACAGATTTCCTGAATGCATAGCTGTGTTTGGGTTGCCAGGCCCCTGGAAGCCTGTCCAGCCAAAGCCAGACCTAGTGGTTCGGAGCCACCAAGGGCTGGTAGCCAGGTCAGCTAGAAAATGTGCGTGCAAAATATACGGGAACATTTCCACACTACGTTCTTCAAGCTTTGCTATCTCTCCATGCCGTTTTAATTTATGGAGCTAAAAGGTCCCTCTCCCTTACCAGCAGGCCTAGGTAGTGCCTGATGAGTTCAGTGAAGAGAGCTGATCCATTTAGCTGGTTCCTTTTCTCTGCAACAGGTTTAATAATTGCACAATCCTTGGAGCGAGATCAGGTCCTAAGATGATAGGGTTTTATCTCTTAGTGTAAAAGTGGTAATAAAAGCAGCCTGGAAGCCTCCGCATCCTCACGGTGGGCTGCTGTGGTGTCAGTGCCAAATATAACTTGACGAGACAGCGGATACCAGCAGGATGCTCAAAGGCAGTGAAGGTGATACAAAGCGTTTCTTCAAGTCAAGTATATCTTGTAGGTTATTTATACTAAAGGGAAAAAACACTTTTCTATCTTTATTCTTTGCACTTTCTGGACTTAACACACTGCAGTTTGTTTTTTAAAAGTGAATGCTCAAAAGCTATTGAAACATTTTGCAGTTGGCACGTTACCCAGCAAGGCTGTATCGTGACTGCCCCGTGTAAGTGCCAAACAGCTCATGTTTTGGCTGACCCTGATAAATCAGACTTTAAAACAAATGCTACTCAAGCTTATCTACAGGTAGTACTGCTTATATTCAATAACCTGGGACAGTGCCATCTGATAATGCTCTCTCTAGTGCAGGGGAAGCTCTCTCACCGTTACTACTGGACAGCCAACAAACACTCCCTACTTTTCAAATAGATAATTTGAAAAGTGTGGTTTCAACCAAAAGCGATGTTTCTAAATGAATTTATTTGAAATGTAAATTGTGCAACATTTTATTTCTTGTGCAATAAAAATGGTAAAGGTTAAAACACATCCCAGGCGAGAATGAAACATTTTGAATTGAACAAAACTATCCATACTGAAAGGTAACCAACATTGCAGCAGGAGTAAAAGAAGAAAAGAAAAATCATCTAGATTTATTTTTTTCCCCAACTTTTTTCCAGGTTAGCTACTAATTTAAAATGTTGACATAGTCTAAGTGGAATTTCAATAAAAATCTAATATTTATGAAGTAAACCATCACTCTCTTCTACACATGGCATGAAATAGAACTTTCTTGCCTGCTCTGTTGAGCTCTCATCTCTGCTTTCCATGATGCACGAGCAATGAACAGGTCTTTTGGAGACCTACCTGGTATGAAGTGAGAGATGTAAAAAATTGACTTGTTTTTTGTTAAAGAATCTTATTAAGGTAAATGTATTATTCCTTCCTCAAGCATTCTAGTCCTAAACAAAACAATTACTGCCAAGGAGTATTTGCTTGTTTGTTTTTTCATAAAATATATACCAAAAAAACCCATCTCCAAGACGAACGACCATCAGCTATGTTGCAGGATAACCTGCCAACCACTGCACTTCTGAGGAAACACCTTTTAAAAGGCCTGTTTTTAAAAGCCAAAGGCAAATTCCTGCTTATATGCATATACAAACACTAATGACCTCCAGCAAACAACTTCAAAATGTTTATCCAGAGCTTTATAGAGAAGGTAATAGATTTTTAAGCGCCACACAAATTTATTGAACTGAAAAGAGTATTAACATGATATGCTAATGAAATCTGCATTTAATAAGATATATGTCCTTTCAGATTCTCTGTACCTTTCTATCAACACAGTATATTGCAAAAATGAACCATTGAGATTGCAATTTAATCTGATATAAAATCAAATGATCCGTGTTAACAAGACAATTAAATAACTGTCAGAAACTAAGGAAAAAATTATCAAAGTTCACCAGATATAAACTGCTTTTGAATAATATGAAAGCATGATTACACAGTATGCAAACTGAAAGTTTTTACTGTGATTAGAATAATATGGGTAGTAAATTAGATATTGAATTTATTATGAAAAAAGTCTATCTCAGGTATTTCAAAAAAGAAATCAAAACTGCAAATTACATACTGTTTATCTTGGCCTATTTAAAATAACTGGAGAATGCATTACAAGAAAATTAGCATTTCAAAAAGTTATTTGAAGGCAGTAAAATTAAAAATTATGCCAGCTGCTTTTCTTTTGGACATGGCAAACAAAATGATGCACCCTACATGGTACATAGAGGTTTGGTAGATTCTGCTTTCCACAATAAAACATTACCATTCAGCGAGTACAAACCATGGGAATTAAACCTTATGCTTAAAATTCTAACAGCTTACAGCTAGGAGTATCGTATACCTACAGTCTGGAGATGCAATAGGGGGATTTCTCCCCAGCAAAATTTCATTCTAGAGGCAATGCATAAACAGTGTTGTACTGCTCTCCCAGAGGCACATTTGTCAACTTTACTTTCGCACAAAGAACCCAGATGTTGGATGCTCAGAAACACTGTGGAGCTGATCTGCCAGCACAGCTCTGGCATCCCCGTTTCTGCCTCTCCAGAGTTGCTTTAGTGCAGTAGCTGTCACTGTGGTCTGTGGACCCCTGGAAGTCCATGGGTTGCTTTTAAGATAACTAAAGGGTCCAAAAAAATCGTAAGAAAAGTAAGGTTACACCTACAAAACCTCAACGTAAAGAGGTCCATATGTCCACAGAATAGTTTTAGAGGCTCACAGACTTAATGAAGGCTGAAACTACTGTTTAAATGATGTAATTACCAGCAATGCATGTGAAGCTCTGCATTTTGTTTGAGCTACAGAATATAACGATCTTTCCAAAAGGAGATTGAAGTAAAACAGTACTTCCTAGGCATGTAATACTAGGAGTGATCCACACCAGATACAAATAACCACACAGATCAAAAATTGCATTATCTCACTGGGCCAGCACAGGAGCAGGGTCAGCAGTAAATGTGTCTGCACTTAATGGCCCTTTTTTCAGTCTCACTCAGCTCCAAGGGGAAAAAAAAAAACCACAAACCAAAAAAACCAGCACCACGTTTCTTCAGAAGCCGCACAATATTTGTTTTGTCTTTATTTGGGGAGCTTTTGAGGATGACTCGTCAGGTAGCCTTTCTCTTCCCCTCCGTGTGGGTACCCATACTGCTTATCCATCACGCCAGGAGCGAGCAGTGCTGTGTACAATTCCATGGGGGCCGGACACAGAAAAGGCAACACATCAGAAACACACCAGCTGTTCACGGCAACCACATTTAACCCTCCCTGCACACGTAAATCTTTCAGATCTCTTCTTTGAACATTTATTCTTATATCTGAAACAACATAAATGGAAAAACATATCTGTGGAAATAACCAAAGCTTCAGAATGAACAGTTTGGTTTAAAATTCAACTTTCCCCAAAAAAGATGCAGAAGTAATACACGCAGCCTTTCCTACAGCTGATGGCAACCTCTGCCTTTAAGCTGCAGTTTGTTTCAGCCACTGTTCCCCCACCCAGACAACAGCACAAGCCCTTATGGAGGCAAGTGTGACTGGACAGGGCCAGTGTCTAGCAATCCTGCAGGCAAGTCAGAGCCTTCCCACTTCAACCCCCACAGCATCAGTGGTCAGTCTCAGCAGGCTCCAACATCACCTCTGCTTTCAGCCTTGTGGTTCGCTGGGCACATGGATTTTTCTAGGATTGCTTTATCCACTTCCACACATAAACAGTTAATTTGCTCAACAATTATATTAGCTCCTAATGCAGGTGAAGATTTATGTACATAACTGCTTTAAAAACAGCTTTAGAAAACCTGGCTCAAAGACCACTGAAGTCACTAGGAACTTTTCCATTGACTTGCTTTGGATTGTGACTCAAGTACTTATCAGTTCCTTCAGCCTCTGTGCTTCAATAGAGTTGAACTCAGCTTACTAAAGATGATACTCTGCTTTTTTTCCTGGTACTGGTTAAAATTCATATTCACAGTGCACCACTTTGAATCAGAGGTTTTCCCCAGATGCTTCTGATGCTTATCCTCCTTTGTTAAAGAGAATGCTACTTCATATAACAGAGCTGGTAGCCTCTATTCAAAACCTACCACACTGCAAAGAATGATGTTGTCAGACAGACTGATCTTTCTCCAATAGCTTTTGCAGCACTTTTGTTATAAAGATGTTAAAGATAACATGGAAGAGAAAAGGAACAGATTTAGAGTCCTGGGGTAACAAAATACAAAGCATGACAAAGAATCATAACACTGATACTTGTAATTGAAAGAGCTACTGAGAAAGTGTACCCTGGGCTTTGGAAGAATAAGGGAAAACAGAGTAACGTAGGCTGCTAAAAAAGTAATAGATTTTTGTGGGAGAGAAACAAAAAAAAGGATACCAATAATTTTGAAGGATTATTAATTGTTTTGTTACATTGATGTAGTTGAGATTTAATTGTGGTAACTGGAAAGAGCATCAGCACAAGACAGCAGACCTTCAGGAGTCTGAGCCCCCAGCTCACAGTTAATTCAGGGAACTATTAAGTAAAATGAAAGACTGAGTGGCTCACCTGCCATGGGAACAGAGATTCGCAGCAGTTATTCTAGCTCTGAGAAACAGAGACGACAATGAACAGATTTTAAAATGCACTGATACTTCACTGAGAGCCCTTAGTAACGTTACACTAACATTTTGGTTCATCCTTTAAGGCCAGATTCTTGCATGGTCAAGGATTGTGTGTAAACTTTTAGGTGGCATTTTCCAAAGCGACAACAACAACAGAAGATCTCAATCTCCCACCATTAACTTTAACTGGTAACTCTATGAGTAGCACATTCATGCTAGTGCTAAATACTTTGCAAAACTTCAAATCTGGAGTAGAAAGACACGCAAAGAAAAGCTAGTTAAATATACAGAGCATGAGGTACGAGATTTGTTACGCAAACTGTCCAAAGACAGCTTATGCAAGAAGGATTCTTCTAACACGTATCATCATTCTTCATGGAAATTGTTCAATGCTCCAACTAAATAGAAAGTACAGGTTGCCCTTATCTTATTTTGGCTAGAATTTATATTTCTTGAAGTTAGCCACTTTCCTATTAGAACAAAAGACAAAACCCAACCAAACAAGAAGCCCCAAACAGTACCTTGTGTTAAATAAAAGCTGGATTTCCTGCCACACTCTTCAGCACGCACCATGCTGCAATATCCAGAGAAGGGTTCTTGGAGCACAGTGCTGGGCTGTTTAATAGCTGAATGCATTACAGCATGCAAGCAGCTCTCTTGCATTCACTCCTGCAACGTTCCTCTCTCTTTACTACACCTAATTACAGAAGCACAGGATGGTAGGGGTTGGAAGGGACCTCAAAAGATCATCTAGTCCAACCCCCCTGCCAGGGCAGGATCATCTAGATTAGGTCACACAGGAACTCATCCAGGTAGGTTTTGAATGTCTCCAGGGATGCAGACTCCACAACCTTCCTGGGCAGCCTGTTCCAGCGCTCTGTCACCCTCCCTGTGAAAATGTTCCTCCTTATCTTTACATGAAACCTTCTACGTTCCAGTTTGCCGCCGTTGCTCCTTGTCTTATGAACAGGATCAAAATTAAAAGGATCAAACCACAGAGTGAATAATGTACCTGGTGGGCTCTCTCCAAGTGTCTTTTTCTTGCTTTCTACCTTTGTAAACAAGCTAAAAATGCAGCAGAGGGGAAAATTGATAGTGACGCTTCAGACCTTGCTAGCTTTCCTACGTTACCACAAGTTGTAAAAAGCCACTCTGAACGGCACAGAGAAGTATTTACAGCAATTAAAAGGGCTGGAGTAATAATTTTGAAGTAGCAGATGTCTAACTTGTCGTTTTTAAGTGAAGTCTTCTAACACAATTCCTGTATTTTCTGGACTTTTTTGCACAAAGTATTGTAGCCTGCAGAGACCTTATAATTAAACACCTATCATAGTGAATAGCATGTTCCTGTACTAGGATTTGCCTGCTAATTGTCACTGAAAGGACAGCAGCCTCTCTTAACAGGAGCATAGGAATTGCCATGGTGGCTCAGGTCATCATCCCATCTATCCATTAAAACATCCCATCTTTAACAATGTACAGTATGATAACATCTAGAGGAAAATTAAAAGCAGACTGCTCTGGAATAAACCACTATCGGGTAACGTTTCTTCACTATCTCATTAGTAAAAGATAGGTTATGCCCTTACCCAGAAGCACTTTGTATTCCTTACAAAGCTCCTTTTACTTTGGCCTTGTCATAAATTTCTTTTTCTATGACTCCCGAACAATCTCATAATTCAGAACACATGCAACAGGATGCCTCTCCTTGTTTCTTCATGTGAAATTGTTTGCAGCATCACAGTCATGCCAGAGCAGCTCATGGTGGTTGCATGGTTAAGGACTTCAGGGAAGACAAGGACCAGAAATTGATGGGTTCAAACACAACAGAAATGTGTGATATAGTGGTGCAAAAACGGAGATGTGTAGAGAAGACTCTTTCCTACAGCCTGTTGCTGAAATCATCACACTTTGGGATCAGTTCAAGAAATCCTGTAATTCACAAGACAACAGCAATGGTACAGGAACTTCAACCCAGCAGTAACTCTTACTGACTTGAGTAGAAGCTCAAATCTTTGGGCAGGGCTGTCAAGAAGGATGCTACAGCAGCTTCCTGAGCTGCTTCCCAATAGCAAGGGATCCAACGGGAACAAAGAACCACTGTTGCTGCATCAGCAGTGTCCTGCCCTGTCACCCTGTAAGTATAATGTGCAAGGAAAAAGGATATTGAGGAGGGAAAGGCATGCAGGTGGGTGATGTGAGAAGTGCAGCTCTCAGTATGGGTCTCATCAAGGCTCTAAATAACATCTGCCCCTAGGCTGGGTCACAGATCAGGCAGTTTCTGACTTCTCTTGTAAGCTGAAATCTTTTAATGATTTGGCATTCTTGTTTCTTTATACTCACAAAACCGAGTGATCACTCAGACAACTTCACTCTTACTTCTGCATTATTGTTTCTACTGCAAGAAGAAGACAAAAGCAAACTCCAAAAGCAGTGCACTGCAATATCAGGTAATTATATCGCAATACACTCAAGCTCTTTCAAATGATTAGTTAGTCAAACATCTGCTGCAAATTAATACTGGGCCAAACTTGTCTCTTGGGTAATTCAATGGACTTCAATACCATTAGGCAAGGGATGATCTGTTCCAACACATTTACTGCCTCTGGATAATTTGCTCTGGTTTAGAGCATTTTCCTTGCATTGCTCTAGCTTGAAATCCTCTTGTAGTGCAGTTGCTATTTACTAGCTTGCCCTGATGCATCCGTTTTTTCTGGCTTAACTCAAGAAAATTCAAAATGCACACACTGCCAAGGAAATGAATTTATTCAATAAGCCCTGCAATGTCGACTCGTACTAATTTGGTAATGCTGGAATAAACAAAGTCAGAAATTATGTTTTGCTTTCTAGCCATCGATAAAACCTTATAAATCTGTAAGGACTCATAAATCTCACTGTACAAAACCAGATATTAAGGCGACTCTTAACTTGGAAAATTCAAATTACATTTTAACCAAACAACATATGAGGCTAATATGTATTGACTGCATTAACAATTCATAAATGCACAGAGAAGACATAAACAGTCTTTACAATGTTGCTATGTCTTTGAGGCATTGATTAAATTCTGTAGATGCCGGTCCGTTACTCTAGCAGCTATTCACTACCTCCCATGTTTGTCCATCAGTGTCTTTTGTCATTGCTCTGACTATCCTGCTCCTGCTCAGGTTGGCAGCTATTTCAAAAAATGAACTGTCACCATGGGATAATCAATTAATCAAGCATGAATTGCTTGACCAAGCCTTCTAATGAATGTTAACATGTAAACACTTGTCAGACATTTTGCAGACCAGAGGGTTTCTGTGGTTCCATTTATGTCTGGGAAGCTGATTGGCAGCGCAGACCTCTCTCGTTGTGTTAATGATCCACACTGCTTACAAGAATTTCTTTAAAATAGATTAGCTACAACCCTAACGATTTTATTGATTTTACAAGCTTTTCCCCTGCTATGGAAATTGAGGTGAATCTTTGCAGGAAGCAGTTGGTACCCTACAGGAGTGAGGTGAGTAGCCCTCCTCTCACACCCTGGTGTGAAAGGTTAATGCATTTTCATGAGCCATTACCTCCTCTCACACACCAGAGCAATTTATATCCAAACCCCTATTACAATACTGCTTAGCAACACCCCAAAAGTTCTATTGGTGTTTCAGTGATAAGCCTCATTCTTAGGGATTACATTTGTTAAATCAATATTAAAACTATGCAACAATTCTCTGTGAAGATATACATTTTAATTATTTTGTATAAAGACAGTGGCTGAAATCACTACAGCTGTTACTAGCAGAAGAGTGGAGGGTAATTACTTCAGTAAGCATTATTAATATATACTAATCTGTATGGGATCCTGAGGCACACTAAAATATCCATCCCTAACTTATTCTTGAAGCTTTAAATAAATAATTTTGTTGTCTAAATTGGTGAACAGAATGGGTTAAAAGCTTTTTTTAGACAAAGACATTTTATTGCTAAGGTAACTGGATCTCAATAACCATACACTAGATTTTGTCCCTTATAAGTTTTTTCTTTTTCCTTTTTTTTTATTCCCCACTGAAACCTCTAATACAACACACAAAAGAAAGACAAAAGCAATAAGTTATTTTTCTACATACAAACACAATAGTTTCACATACAAATATTCTTTCTAAATACTTTCTAAACACTTCTCCTGAACAATCCCCACTGAACAAAACTACACTTTTTTAAAGCCAGAACACTTATTTAGAGAAGGATCACAGATATATGAGCCCAACTTTAGCCAGGTTGGCTGTAAATTCAGAGCCTGTAGTCATGTATTCATAAAGATGAGCTTCACAGTGCCAGTTCCTAAGCAGAACTGTCGTCTGGTTAACATGGGGAGCTGTGTTGGGGACTGTCTGGATGACAGGGCCAAGCAGCAGTAAGACTGATCAGACAGAAAAGATTTTTACAATATGTCTTTTTAAAATTCAAAATCACCATTTATGGACAGGAACTATTTTATTTGTTTTAATAGTGCCTGTACTCTGAGCACATTCCTCAAAATGCATACAGCTAATTTAAACATGCGAATGTCATTCTGCACTATGATGCCACGTGTTAAGTGTGTGCACGTCTGCAGGAAAGGGCACCCATTGGGAACAGGAAAAGGCAGGATGGATTCCCTTCTGGTACTGGCACACAGCAGTGAAGCATATTGGAATGTGCGCGACCCACAGCACGCACATTAATTTGGAAGATCTGACATTTATGAACTTGGATTAAACTGCTTCTTCTGATAACAGACTCATGTTTCTGGACGACTTTACCAGGATGTCTTGGATGGAACCCCAGGAGACTGTTTCATGAGGCTCCAGAAGGGTAGTAGCATGCCTAGCATGGTTGCCTCAGATTTTTCTGACTCTGAGTAAACAACACACAGTAATCTTTCTAGGAAAATGCCATTTTAATTATAATAATTCTTATTTAGCAAATTCCATTTATGAAAATGGCATACAGTACTGTGTAATCAGATGCATAGGGCTTCTCCAAGTACTAAGTAACATTGCATGGGGATAAAAGCAAGGTCTCTTATAGATACATTCATAGATGTTTACAAGCTAATCTAGTAACTTTGAAGAATTCTAACTATAGAAGAAGCCATAGTGGCAAGTGTACATGTCCATGTAATAAATCAGATAATTGATAAATCAGAGGGGAAACGTATATGTAGTCTGCTACAATTTAAAAAAATTAAAAAGTAAAAAAAAAAAATCTTAGTTTCTACCTTGCAATCCTACAAGTGCTTGTTAGTGATTAAAATTTTTGAATGTACTTCTGTGAAAATAATGTATTTAGCAAGAAGAGAACTGAGGTCAAGACTAGCATTCAGTTTGAGAATTTAATCCCAATAAAATCCATGTTTCTGCCTCTCTGCCAGAGATTGTTGTTCCCACATTTTGGTTCACTGAAAAGAAATTCATGAATTTTCATTTTCAATGCAAAGTCAGACAGTTCTTTACAGAACTGCTACAAAAGAAAAATAACTTTTTTCCTTGGTTATAGTAAGTTCAGCTCAGTTCCTCCAACTGCTTCACCCTCCTAGACAGATCATTGTTTCACCAAGGTTAGTCTCTTGAACCAGCCCAGTTCCTGGATAGAAAAGTCATGCAACAAAACTAAGGCAATGGTAGTCTGGACTCAGCCCAGCCATGCCTGGAGGTTAAACTTGCCTTAATTTAAGCCACCAATAAAGGTGCTTTGAGCCACAATTTCCTTTGAGCAGCGATTACTTATTTAGCATGGAAATGTCTGACACGATCAAACAAAACTGAATGGATAAAGGGTAGCATCTTAAAATGCCACAGTCTCTACTACTTATTATCTGGCAACTTACTTTCCAGAGGTTTAGAGATAAAATACTGCACTAGGTATATGGATTATTCTGTTCTGAAATGAAGCTGAATGTTCTTTTGTGCCTCCCAAATCACACAGTGTTATTAATCTCATATAAAAAGCATCAGAGAATTAGAATGGCATCTGAGACAATATGTATCATACTATATATGCTTTTAAAAGCATACATTCAGCACTGAAAATATACTTTCGTGTGTTTTAATGCAAGTTACCCTATATATTTCCTTCTTTGCTATATTAGTTCAAAAGAATATTTATTTACAAATACATTATTTCATTCATTGTAAACACCTGAAATCAATTTCCAGAAAGAGATTAAACTTTAAAACCTTAACTTTTATCAACTTTCAGGTTTCCAAAGCTTGAAGGTAGATCAGCCAATGTATAGCTATTTTGTTTAAATAAAAATTGATTTTTTAGTATTATTGCCACTTCTCATGATTTTCTGGAACCACACGAGTGATAGGGCAGAGCAGCATGTTTCATTCATTCCTTAAATTACAGTTTGTAATGTAAGTGCTTCTTCCGAATAGCCATGAAATTAAAATGTATGTGAAGTAGTAGTTATTTTCTCAAGAAAGAGAAGTGCCTTCGGAGGAGAAGCAAGCAAGAAAATACCACCCAGGCTGCATAAAATGCTCTCTACCTGTGCCCTCTTGAGTGTGTTCTTCAGAATAAAACAAGAAAGGAGGCGTTCAAGTATAACAAGACTGTATCAGTTAACACAGCTATCGAGTTTAGTTTCCTTAACGTCATGGAGCCTGATTCTCCTTTATGCTTTTCCACTATAATTTATACCCTAGGAAAGTCCATGTAAATTGCTAGAAAGTATAGAGGGGTGTTAATGTAATCAAAAGTAAGGCTCACATAATGTTGGGGGTTTTTTGGGTTTGTTTTTTTTTTCAATAGAACAGCCTGGAATCTTCAGACATTACTTACAGGTATGATTTAAGGAACTGACATTTTTACTACTTTGATTTAACAAAGTCGATAGAATCCTTTACATAAATGTAAAGGGCTGGAAAGCCATTCCCTAAATTCATGAAGCCTGGGATCTCCCAACATAGGATTCTCAATCCTTTCAAAGTCCATGATAGCACTTCTGGGTTGACAATAATTATTGCATAATATCATTCAGATTTTGTTCCCAAACCCATTTAAGCTTGCAATGTCTGTATAGCTGAAGAAGAAAAAAAAAAAGGAAAAAAAAAAGGGAAAAAACCCCACAAAAACCCAAAAAACGAAACCAAAACAAACAAAAAACCATCACAATACCAAAAAACCAAAACCACCAACGAAACAAAAGAATGCAACCAAACAGAAAGCCAAATTGTAGCAAATATATTAGATCTGTGACTTCAGTGGAACGGCGTTGCTGCCCAATAGCACAGGATTAAGTGCACTGTCTCTGTCATGCTTTCACCAGGCATCACCTCACATGATTTCCCACCCCACTGAGGGTTTACTCATTTCCAAGCGGCCCGTAGCCTGAACAGATGTATTCAGCAAACCCAGTTGAGCACTAGGTTTTAATAAAAGATGGCCAGATTAAATGTGCATGAAAGCTATGTTGCACTGATACCTGAAAGCACCATCTATTTTCAGCAGCACTCACTTCCATTTACAGAAGAGCAATGAAGTTTCTGACACTTGCTGTGTTGCCGTCGTAACATTTTTTTCTTAACCTTTTGCCAAAAGCACCTGGGGCTGGGAGCTCCCCACTACCTAGCCCTGACAAGTGTGCTGCATATACTCTAGATGAGCAATTCCAACACCCTTAAAGCATCAACCCACCAGGAGCTGCCTGGGAGGTTATTGCCTGTCAGCCTCATGCATTTTGTTATCCAACAAAGACTTGACTTTGGGGAATCCGTGAGGTGCATTTCATATGGCTTCAAATCCATTTCCATACCTTCTAAAGTGCTTTATCCACAGCATAGCTATGATTATCTAACATCATATTGCAGGGATCTTTTTGGAAAGGCTTTGCCTGAAGCACTGATTTTGCAAACACAGTCGTATATGCTAAATCTTAGTCATGTGCTGTGGAAATCAGTCATTCACAATGTGAATATTTGCTTTATACTTAATACACTATGGAATGATAGAATAAGGACAGAAAGGCATCTCTGTGTAAGCAGACTAAGGATTGTGAGAAACTGAAGCAAAGAAACAATACCTACACTTCTCCCTTGCTCTCTCACTGCAAATATTTTCTCTCCTTTTTTTTTTTTTGTGTGTGATATTGGTGTATATTCCAGCTGCTACTCTTCTAGAGCTCTTTTTAATTCACAGTTTTCATTTTCAAATGCTGGCTGAAGATACAAAGAACCTATAACACCAACATTATGAAGGCAATTGAAACTCATAGTATCAATTTACAAGATTTTTTTTTTTTTTAAATACTTTTGTATTTATTTGGTTAATCTTAACATAGTAAAGGGATTTTTTTTTTTTTGTATAGTCATCTGTAGTATTTTTCTGTTAATAGAAATGATGTTTAATGAAAAATGAGAACTACTCACATAATCACCTGATTGCAGGCTCAAGGGATTTGGGGGGAAAAATCATGCTTTTAAACAAATTTTTTAAACCATATTTAAAATATGACATCTAGGAAGAATTTTTGAATTGCTATTATTAAAACCACCTTCCTCAGAGGCCACCTTGAGCTCTATCATGGAGCACAGCTTGCTCAGGCCTATGAGCACAGAGGAAGGTGTTGGGTGCTTCACAGCGCAGTGAGCTGACAGAGGAGGATGTCAGAATGAGTGGTCCCAGCAGGGGAACAGGCTGCGCAGGTGCATGAAGGATGCACAGACTGGACCAGTTATTGCAGATTTGAGATCCCCCTGCTGCTGCCTAAAAAACTTGGTTTATCAAGGAGCAAGGATTGGACTTAGAGGGAAAGGGGGAGCCCAGCCTGTAAGGAAAGCCAACTACGATGCTGCCAGTACCAACTGCAGTGAAATACTGTTCCTCCAGCTACAGCCCAGTGGCTCACAATGACTTAGGCAGTCAGCAATATCCTCAGACTCCAGCAGCATGCCAGACTTTAATGTCAACTTTCTACTACTGCTCTTTGAGATAAATACAGCATGCTCCTTAATCCTACCAGTGGTTTAGCTGTGCTTTTTCACTACCTACAGCTTACAGGATCAAGCCCAGAGCTGTTAAACAATCCAAGAGAAAAATGTTTCAGGATTTTCCTATCTTCAAGCTTTGCAAAAAAGCTATTGGTGAAAAAGACAGTGAATAATCATATTTGTTCTGCTAATAAATGCCCAAATAAAATAAAACATTATCTGACGCAGACCAATTCAAAATGTTTATGCTGCTACCAAATAGCACCTAAATATAGCTGGAAGGAAGGTTGGAATATAGGTTGGAAGGAAGCATGGAATTCAACTCAAGTTCATAGCTGGAGGTACTGGCTGCATAAAGTATGGATCTGGTTAATCCACAGAACCAGCAAAATTACCCAGTCTGAAACCCCTCGGCAGCACGGGAGTGCCAATTCAAGTCTGAAGTTGTACTGCTGATGCCCATCTCTAACGGGGATTATTTACCTTTCACTGGGAGGACATGCCCTAGGAAGCAATGAATTTAACTCAATTTTCGTTAGGAAGCACAAGATCCCTGCCTAGCTGGTGAGGCACACAGCACTGCAAGTACCACTTTCCTCGTGAAAGTTCATCCCCACCCTCAGTCAGCCACACACCCTGTTACCCAGCTGCCTTTCTCATATAGTCATTCCTGTAAGAACATATTTTGTGCTGCTGTTTATTGAGGCAGGCATTCTTGTTTGAACATACATCCGAAGGTTTAGTTTAAAATTTGCCTGACATTACAGATAATAGAATCAGATCTCCAGTTACTGTAAATCTGCAAAGAAGTCTTTGCCAGAAGCTAAGGAGCTAGTTACCTGCTTGATTTCTTTGGCTAATTAAGTCTTCTGCACAAAATACTGTTTTGCAGACACCACTGCACACGTGCTGAAAGAGCAATAAACTAGTAGAGCTGTTCGTGTTAAGATTTTGTACTGCTTATATTTTGTTAAAGAAAGCGTAGATCTATTTAGAAGAGGAATCACTGCTATCATACAGGAAATTACCTCAAAGATAGCTTATTTGTCAACTAAATATATACCTGTATCTCTCTCTCTCTTCCCACATATAGATATAAAAGGATTAAAATAATCCTCTTTGTGGGTTTTATTTGCTCTTGCTTTAAGTTAACACTTCTGTGCCCGTCTAAAAGGAACACCTGGCCCAGTTCTTGAACTGGTACCATGAGCCTCAAGGGTACCGTAGCATTTTCAGTGCAGAAGTGCAGTCCTTGCTACCCAGACCTCCAGATCAATGAGCTATTCCAAATGCAACACAGATTATAATATTGACTGCTTTCTTTTGCTTGTTTTGTTTCAGCAGTTAAATCCTTTCACAAATGCAATTTGAAGTACTAGACAAGCTCAGCTGCTTCCTGGTGTGTGTGCTCAAGGCCAAAGGGAAAACTTCCTCATATGTTTATCACAGGACAGCAATGTCACTGTCTTAAAACTTTGGATAGAAGATGTAAGCACCAGTAACGTAGAAGGTCTATCAGTAGCATTAGGAGACCTTCTAAAATGATAAAATTAACTAAGGACTCTAATTTATGTCGTAAATGTCACAAGTGGTAGAAAAGAAAGGCATTTGCTCTATTTACAAACAGCACAAGCCAGCATGCTGCCCACCTTCAGATGGGCCAAGGGAGACACAGTAAATTCTTACAGCTTCAGTGTTTACTTTGTGGCTGCTTTGAAAACAACAGTGGCTAACTGTGTTGATGGAAGTCTTGCCTGAGGTCCCCGAACAGTCATTAAACTCTTAGCCTTCTGTTCAATATAAAATGGCATGCTCATTCTGCATTTCTTTCACTGAGCTACTATGAAGGAGCCATGATTCGATTGAAATGACTGGCTCAAACCCCAAAATGATTGCATTGCACTTCCCTATAGCAGGCTGTCAGTTCACATTCAGAAAGCCATACAGGATGCAGTTGTCTGGTCACCAAAAATAGCTTCAGTGCATATTTAAGCCATTTCAATGTGGCGATATGAGAATTCATTCTCTCTTCTCCTTCTGGAAACTTATCATTTGTATGGCAGTGCTGTTCAGCGTGCACAGAATTGTCACATCCCACAACATATTAATATTTTAGTTTGTTATCTCTTAAGTTATTTTTAGCAGCCAGCTGTCCTCGTGTGAAGCTCAGAACTGCAGCAAGATGCTTAGGCATGTTCTGTACACGGTCAAGGACGTCTCGTCATACATCTGCTCAGCAGGCTGCAGCCCTGTCTATTATTAAAGTAAACTCTGAATTGCTACTGTAACACATGTAATCATCAGACGCAGGATGTCTTTTCCCACCTGCTCTCTATTTATTACTCTCATATCCTACAAGTTTTAACAGTAACTTGTATTTCAGCTGATAAACACCTAGAACTGGGACTCATTATAACTCTCTAGATATTTTGTGATTTTCGTGGCTTTGAGCTACCTGACCATACTCTGAGCTTTTCAGTGTGCATTTCTATTTTCAGCGTTAGTTTAAGGACAGAGAAATTTATAACAATCAAGCATAATTAATTATCACTATTCTGATTTACAGGAAATAATCACATTAATAAGCCAAGTGGGTAAGAGATTCTATTGCGTTGTCCTACTTTTTGAAAATGCACAGCATTTCTATAGGAACTGAAATATTAGAATACCAGCTTGGAAATGGATTTATGTCAAATTTACATGCTCGAAAGATCAGTGGTCCTCAGCTGAAATCTTTGCTGGTTTTTCGTAACATAGTAAAGGGCTCAACAAGATCTATAATGTGTTAGCTGCATACGCTGTCCTGCCAAGATAGTAACGATCTCATTTTTCTACTCCTTGAGAGCAGAACTTCTGCATTTTGGCAAATTTAACACAATGCATATAGGTATTAATGAATAAATTAATTTTACTATTTCCCCCCTTCCTGTTCAATACAGGGAGTGAGAACATGATTCTTTGAAACCATCAGCAAGCGTTACAGCTTTGGAATTTACTAGGCACTCGAAGGTGCCTTCCAGGCTCTCAGCCTTCCAGGCTTCACCTTCAGGAACCAGTCTTTCTGAGATTATGGCTTCATTCATTTAGCTGCGTTGCCCCCCCTCCCCCCCCACTGCATTACACTCATGCCATTCTCTGGGAAAAAAAAAAAAAAAATCCAAATTTCTGAGAATACAGAAGGCAAATTCTCATGTTCACCTTCAAAACAGAAGCAAAAGAACAGTGGAGAGCTGTTTCATGATTTTGCTAACATGCACTTGCTGCCCAGTCCTACTGTTCTGCGCTTGCCATCGCTGAGGAGACCTTCCAGATACCAAGCGTAAGCAAACCCCTCCTGTTCCACAACAGCAACTCGTCCAGAACACCCACTCCTTAGTTGTTCCCTGCACTGACACAGCCAGACTGTGTCCCAGCCCACAAACAGGGCTGCAGGGACACGATGTCACCTCCACACCTCCTGCCATTTCATCCCTACTCGTACAGCCTCTGCTATCAAAACATCTGATCATGATAAACCAGCCAAAAGCAACATGGCTGGAATTTTGGTCCTTAGGCAGAGGTCAGGGCCAGCTGACAGCTCCCCCAGTGAAAGCTGGCTGCTGGAGTGGCAGAACAGGAAACACTTGCACCAGTTACTCTCTGCTTCATATAGAACACTAAACTAGAGACCACAGCACGGGTTTCGATTGATGGTGGTTAAACAGCACTAAAGGACAAGGGATGAGAGAAGAAGATTCAGAAAACAAATAATTTCTAATTCAAGTATTTCACAAAACAGCTTTATTTTACTGTAAGAATACCAAACTGGTGGATCCTAGAGATGTTCTATGTTGTAGAGATTGTTATATATAGTAGAGGTTAAGTAAATAATTTACAGAAATGCTAATGAAGTATTACTTATTCAGCTTTTGTGCTGTTTCCAGCCAATTTCAGCAGTTTTTTCGTTTCTTCAGTCCCTGTTTATAGATAGCTCATGTTCACCATCTCATGTAGTATATGGCGTCTAAAGATTTAAAATTAGAAACTGAAAAAATAGATTAATGTCTTTTCTCTGTAGTCATTATGTGATACAGCCAGTACTACAAAATAGGTATAAAAGGAATTTTAAAATCTTATTTTGTTCTATGCAAATCAAATAATATGAAAACTCTTCCTGAGGAAGGAAAGAGCCACAGATCTGTACTATTTCCTAATAATAATTCTATAATCACTTTATAATTCTATAATAGTTTACTAAAATTCAGAGTCTCAGTATCAAATTATCTATTCAGAATATAAGAAGCATATGACAAAGTATTTATGCCATTGACTTGGCACAGTAATTTTCAGGGAGAACATAAAAAATATAATTAATTGATTCATAATTTATTAATTAAAAAGTAAGGAGTAGGAAGGGGTGGCTTCATTTAAAACACCTAGGCTTCATTGTAACCAGATGTTAAAATCTCAGCAGTAGTGCTTTTAAGAGGAAATGGGATAAAAATCACATAATTAATTAACTTATAATTTATTCATGTAAAAGGAGTTGGGAGAGACAGTCTTGTTTAAAACATCTAGACTCCATTACTACCAAACATTACAATCTCAGGAAGACAATGTTAAGTCCTTCATTCTACGCACCACGTAACAGAGGTCTGCGCACAGGCTCTTTGCACAGAACAACTTACACTGTGTTTGAACGACAAACAAGACAGAAAGATAGTGCTCCCTGCAGGACAAGTCCAGCCAGATTGTCCCCTCCCTCTGCTGAAATTCCCAAGTTGTGAAAAACTTGTTAGAGATACTGGGGGTCAGTTACGGTCTCAGCATATGAACTGTCCCAGGATCCTTTGGGCTGAAAAAACTGGGGTGAGTGCTAGACTGAAAAGCATAGCATTTGGTAATTAAAGTTGATAATGGTTGACTGCAGGTCTGAATCTAGCAAAGCACTTCCATGCCTGCTAAGCGTGAAGTAATTATTTTTGCTTACATGCTAGAAAAAAGTGAAGTAAATGCTACTTACAGTACCAGCAGCTCTGGAAAACTAAGCTGAGAATTACTTTGAAAGGATAGATTTCAAAAAGAAACCAAAAGTTTTGTTTCCCTCCCTTTCTGCATCCCTCATATTTCCACCTCATTGTTAGGTCTTATATGGCAGATAATAAGATAATACAACACTACATCCGAACACATCCATTCACTGCTTTAAGTTGCTGCATGTCCTAAACAGTCAAATATAAAAAAAAGGTTTCAGGTGCTCAGCAGCACTTTTCAAGATAAGGCTTGTAATGAGAAGCAACTACTTGTAGAATGTGCTTGCTCGGGAACGAATGATAAAAGATGAGGACTCTTGCTTATCCTCATCTACAGTAAAAATACTCTAATTGCAAAAATCAGGTTCCGTTGTTGTGAACAGGCTAAGAAATCGTCAGAGCCCTGTCTGAGAGCAATTTGTCATTTCTTTTCTTCTGACAGCAGTGAAAGTAGCTGAGTACTGCATTAGACACCTACAGTAATTCCACCAGTGTGAGCCCTTCTGTATGAGTATGGGGTTGAGAGCAGCTACACAAAGCACAGAAAAGATGCTATTAAAAAGGGCAGTATTTAACATTGCTTCAGTGGCTCATGAGCAATGGATTCACAAGTGATGAGCATCATTTCAAATGAGTGTCATCTGTGCCTCCCTGCAAGCATATGCACATGCCATGGATTGTCCGGAAAGTGGTTAATACATATTTAATAGACTTGTTTTGTAAACATGTGCTTATGGAAACAGCATTTGCTAACAAGGGCAGTCCTGTCCATGGCTTGTAGTAGTAATACTCAACAAGTAAAGTGTCTCTGTGCTTTCCTGTGCTAGACAGAGGGATCTCATCGCTGCACTGCAAAGCCCTTGCTCACATTCACACTGGTAGAAAAAAGTACACTAAGGGTTGTTTTCATATCTGACAGCAAAGGCAAATGTCAATGTTAACACATGTCCCATGCAGCAAAATCCAAAACAGCCAAGAACATCTCTGAGAATTATCTCCAAAGAGCTTTTCTAAACTTCAATGTCACAGCTTTACAGAGTATCTATAATTAATGAAATAATTAAATAAGATTTATAGAGAGGCAGATTTAGATTTTATAGAGAGGCAATCCAAGGCACTGATGTCAGATAAATGGGTAATTAATTTAAAATGATTCACCATCATTCAGTCATCATCACTCACCATAGTCATCAGCACAGTGCAATCACTGCAGAGCAAGCCAGCCATCTCAGCACACCCCTTGCCTGACCACAGTGAGAGGCCCGCAGCCTCTGGGGACAGCAGCTTCCAAAGGCTCGGAAAAAGAGGCACCCAGGAACAGTGGCTGGGCTAACTGGAAGGAGCTGCTCTAGTTCCAGTCGTGCACTGCAATTAGTTTGCGTTTTGTCTTCCATGTAGCCTGAGCCAGACTCCACAGCCCTAGCTAAACACTCACTGAAATCTGGCATCCTTCTAGTGTAAGTGGTGAGGCATACGTATCTGTGAGAGAGTACAGTTTTATATGAAGTTTGACTACTTTCTCATGGAGACTCATTCCACAGTCTTTTATTTCCCATTGACTTTAACAATTCACAGCAACAACACTTCCCGGCAACGTATGATAAACTTGCAGAGTTTTGCAGCGGGAGCTAAATGAAATGGCATCACCAAAGCATGTTAGTGCAGTGCGATCAGTATCACTGCTGTTAGACAAATGGATATTAAAGTTCCTCTCATCTAAATAACTGAGAAAAACACTCTTCTACTGCATACATCACATTGGTACCAAGGGGTCAACATGCAGACTGATGTTGTATTAGGAAATACATCTCAAAACTGCCAAGTTCAAAGCACAATACTAGGAGATCCTCACTGTTTAGAAAGCACAACTACCTGATAATAAAATCTCCTAAAACAGTATGTTTCTTTCAAAACTATCAAGCAGAAAACCAGAAGGAAATAAACTATTAAATATTCACATATTCACTGATTAAAAGGAAAAGAAGCTGCCTGACAAAAGGATCCAGATTACCTGAGAAATGGCGCATTCAGGAGAATAATGCAAACCTCTCCCCTGCTGTGTGCTGTTTGCAGTCACAGGGGAATTAGGCCCCTTTGCTTAATTTCCCCAGATGGCTGTGCAGATGCAAAGAAGGTCAGAGACACTGCTTTAAGGGGTGCTACACGGGAAACACAGGGTAGTTTGCTAAACTAAATCCCTCCGCTGTTTTGCACAGCAACCCAATCCTTCCCTTTGGTTTTTTTATTAGAGCATAACTCAGGTACAGTGAGCCAAGAAAGGGTTAAAAAGAAAATCTGGTCTTCATACTTTTTTGATTTTGTGAGCATGAATCTCTTTCATGGAACAGCTGTCAAGTCAGCCAACGAAACAGGTCTGCTTAGGTCTCCTGATAATACCAACTGCTGTTGTTCATGTATCCTCAGTGACAGCAGCAAGATGAAAATCGAAATGAATCGCTCTACAAATGAGACACTTTTCTGCTTTGACTTTCCAAATGTGACAGTGTTGTTTGTTTTCTCAGTCAGCAACATTTAGTGATGTTTGAAGGCTCCGGTGTCAGAAAGTTGCTCAGGGGGCAGTTTCAAATTGGGGGGAAAAAAAATAGAAAGGAAGGTGATATCTGCATAACAATTCCTTGCACAATTATGTTTAAATTTCTGTCCATTAGTACTACTTCCACTGAATTGAACTGCAAAACATTCCTAACAGTACAAACTACTGCAGACTTACAGCAGCAATTGTTACCATTTCATATCTGTCTACAAAGTATTTATTCAATATCCTTTCCATGCTACACGTGAAAAATGTTGTTTCTCATCATAAGAGCTACTACTGATCAGCCTCAGCTCCCACTGATGGGCTGCAGTAGCACCTCCCATCTGTCTGCTTAGGAGAAAGGTGGTTTTCATCCGACCAGAAATCACAGAGCAAAAAGATTTTTACAAGTGTTCTTTCTTCAATATGAGTTTGAAATATGAATATTTACCCTTCTATCCAAAGGGCTGAAAATACCCTCCAAATGTAAATGAATGAAGCTTCTGCAGCATATATGAAATAAATATTTCTCGCCAGCTTGCACAGGAAGAACCTAAGGCAGAGGGTACCTGCTGGAACTCAATTACTGTCGTTTACAGAAATACGTAGCTAGAAACAAAAATTAAAGTTGTAAAAGACAGAATTTTGTTGGGTTTTTTTTTTTTACAATTGCATTAAAACTCATGAGGCATATTAAAACACTGATATATATTCTTACACACCCAAATGAAACCTTCCTTTCAAAATACATCCTCACTGCATAATTTTCCTCTTTATCTAGCACCAGTAGAACAACACCTAACAAAAGAAGCACAATCCAATGTTCAGATTTCCTTGCATTTTTGAGAGTGTGAAAACTTTAATATTTACTCTTTAAAAAAAAAAGAAAAGGAGAAGGCTTTTAAAAAAATGCATTACGTATTTAGGTTCATTTGGCTTCACAGGAACACAGACTTTACAGATTTACCCACACGATGTTTACAAACATGCCTGTTAGAATAAACCAGCTCAGGGCAGCACCTCACAAACCAAAAGAGATGTGTCCCTCACATCCGTATAGATTTGGAGTATACTGAAGGACTGTGTGCATCTGCCCCGCTTACGTAGTGATAGCCCAAATCTCTAGAATCTTTTGGAAGCTTTACTCTAAACCTACTGAGCCAAAATCTCTTCTCTGTCTATGAATGCACGTCTGAAGCCCAGCCTTGCCAAATAATCAACTTGAAAACTTGCCGTTCCGTCAAACAGGCTTTATCTGAGGGGCTAGCTATTTAAAATCCCTGGGTTTGCAGTGCCAGCTGTGAGACATCCACGGAGTCCAATTATGATTTAATTATTAATAACAATACAATGTACTAACAGCACTTTCAATCTGAGAGTCTCAAAGTGCTTCACAAATATGAATTAAGCCTTCAACCATGCTATGAGTGTCCCCACGTTACCAATAAAGGAAGCGATACTCAGTCATTTGGTCACTTTATACAGAAGATCTGTGGGAAAGCAAAAGTAGCACGAAGCACCCCATAATCCCAGTTTTATACTGCTAGCACAAAACCATCTTTTTCTTCTTTTAGTTTTTCTTACTTTTTTTTAAACTATTCTCCTTTGTGAACCAGTTATTTATGATAAACAGATTAATTTTGCATGAGAAGAATTTTTGGCACCTGGACTTCTCTGAAACTGAGGAGTAAGTGAAGATGAGCACCGTGTCACTGCAGTTACACAGCACTGCCTCATAACAGTGTATGCTTTAGCTTAGAACATATTCTTTAAAATTTTCCATGCAGAGAATGTCTAGTTGAGCTCATTATTTAATTTTTTTTTAATTACTTCAAAATAAATTGTTCATCAGATTAGTTGGGGGCAGAGGAAGAGGCAGTTTTGCCAAGTGAACATTTTGGGTTTTTAGTTTGTTTTTAGACAGCTGAAATCAGGTGTATATTCTGCTGAACAAGTGGCATTGTTGCTAGCACTGGGGTAGCACCAAAGACAATTTCTTTGCATTTCTGAGAATCAGTCCAAGCTTAGGATACTGAAAAACTCCAATCAGACAACTATCAGTATAATGAGTTACATGAAATCCTTATCGAATGAGTGGTGACGCTGCCGACAGCATGCTTTCTCTTCTTGACTTCAGCCCTAACGCTCGTGCATCGCAGACCCCCCTCAGTCCATCTGTGGAGGATGCCAAAGCAGAAGCACTAAGTGTTTTCTTTAGGCACTCTAGATTTGTGTATAAAGAAGCCAGAGGTAGAGCAATTAACAGGACTGCTCTCCCAAAACTGTGAGATGTGGAACAAAGTAACGAAGAGCCCTGAAGCGTACGCAAATGCTTTCAGTGCTGATCAATCATTTCGCATCCCGTCGGGAAGCAAACGGAGCTGGTGCCACCTGGCACGGTGCCAGCACTCCCAACTGTCACCAAAAGAATTGGCTCACCTGTAGATTCCCTGGCCCAGGCGCTGCAGGGAGAGCTGGAAGAACAACACAGGGGCTGCCCGCTGGCCAGCCTGCCAAGGGAGGCTTGAGCAGTGCCAGTGCTCCCTCCCTTAGTGAGAGGCTGGAGTGCTGGGCTCACCACAGGCATGGTCACTCTCCTAGCAAAGTCAACAAGTTGCTCTACTGGCAGCATATGAAATTTAAATAACAAGTTGCTTGATAGGTAATGCAATGGAGTTTAATTCTGTGACGGTTGGCATCACCGTGATAAAAACAAAGAAAAGGAGGAGCTTCCTTGGTAGAAACAGGATGGCAATCTCCTCCAGGGCAAGCCCTGCCACAGGGACCCACACGTCAAAGGATCATGTAAGCTACTAAAGACTTCAAACTACTGGTATCAGGCCACAGCTTCCCCTCTTCAGCTAATTGCCATGTTCCTTCCTCTCCTTTGTAGACCTCACATGGCAATAGCCTCTTTATTTCGAGCCTCCAGTCCCCCTAGTCTATCTAGTTCCTTTCCATCTAACCTCCTAACCTAAAAAGCAACCCCAGACTTGGAACATCTCTGCACTCCCCCCACCATCTACAGCAGCAGGACCAGCAATAGCAAATTACTCTATTGTGCCCCAAAACTGGCAGTCCAGGCTGCTTGCTGATGCATTTGCTGGTCTACAGAGATTATTCCCATGCTGGCCCTCCATGTGCCAGTCTGGAGCTGAGTTGAAAAAGCAAGCATGCTTAGTGTGGGCATGCCAAAGAGATCATCCCCAGGACATCAGGTTTGCCAGCCTGCCCTATTCTAAGGTATTGGTGCTTTTTCATAGCATTTAAAATGTATAAGAAGTTGCTGCTGCAGAAATGAGTTGGGTTTGGGGCTGCAAAAAAAAATAATATTTTTTTTCCACATCTGTCAGGTTAATTTAAATAAGGTTGGTTAGTCAGAGCAGTTCAGTGGTTTGGAAAGTCAAAATAAGTCCTTAAGAGATGAGTGAGGCCTTAGGGAAATTGATAAACGTACTTACCAGTGGGCTATGCAATTTACTGTAATATATCATATACATGACTGTGAAAGCCACTTGTGTCTCTGCAGTTTGCACGTGCACACACACATTCACAAATCAAACTATAAAGAAAAAGCAAAGGGTCTTTTGTTGCCTAATGTATTAGGGTGAATGGATTAATCAGGAGGTTGATAAATGATACACCTGCTTAATTTGCTCAGTTGCCAGGGCAGAGATTTTGTGCAGTGTGTTGCAGCGTCTCTGGACAAAGGATGAACAGCAGACCCAGAGCCATGGAAATGGTGTGCCTGGTCCTGTCCACTAGTAGCTAATAGGCATGCACTGGTAGCAGCCAGCATGAATTTCATGCTGTGTGGTCCTTTGGTGATTGCAGGATGCCTCCTTGCTTCAAGGTAGACTCTAAATTAGTCCTGCCTTAACAGTTTTCACATCATTTTATTGTCTTGAACTAGGTATATGTTTGAAGAGTCTGTATCATAAATATAATCTTTTATGTTGTATTTAGATATTCTATTTGACCTATGGATCAAGCATTAACATTTTCCCAGCATTTTACAGCATGCTTCAGAAGCCCAGGAAACCTAGGAGTTTCTCCTTTTCTCTCTACCTAAGCATTTCTTTTCCAACCCAAGTGCTAGTTTGACTGGCTTTTCTGCATGTAAAACCATATAGAATCAAGTATTTCCAGGATTATAAAAAGCAGGTACATCTCAGGGTTCAAGCATCAGCTATTGATCTTTGCTCTTACGCTTTGTTGTGGTATTACTGCAGCCCCTAAATAACACACAACTGAATTGCTCTGCTGTAAATACACCATTTGTACAGAGTCTCTGTGACAAAGATAGGAGAACCCAAAGCACTGGGTAATGCAGCTTCTCCTAATACTACATAGCATAGATCAAGCCACCAGAGTGTGATCTCTTTTATACCAGTATAAACAGATCTAAACAGTTGTAACACAGATTGGAATCTGATCCACTGAGTACACACAGCTATCCGTGTTCATTTTCTCTGCACTAAGGGTAATGCGAGAGCCTTTGAAACACCGTGCACTGCTAGGCAAATTCTCACCTTAGACACCAGCCTGGCTAGAAGACAACTTCTAATGGGCCTTTTTTCAGACTATCAGTGTCTCTGACAAGGGCGAAAATTGCTTACAAAAAATTAAATTTGAAAGACTTGAGGAACACGACAGTAAATTTTGTATGTTACAAAAAGTCAACCCACATAGAGAAGAGGTGAGTCCAGAAGTAAAATGTGCAAGAAGGTGAGGCTGGACAGCATATGGCAACAGCCACATTCTCTTAAACCAGCAGTAACTCCACTGTATCCTGTGCAATCCCTACCTGTGAGCTTTGTGCAAGAACCTCGCTTCAGAGGAACGAATCTCTTACTACTTTTGTTAAAAATATGTGAAAGAACTTACTAAATTCAGATAACTTCTTGCAGACATTTCAGGCCTGCAGTATATTTTAGGTATGCTTTCATTTTAAAAAATGCAGGCATTAATTGTATAGACAGTATATATAGTGCGAAAAGGTTTCTGATGGTGTAAGAAGCAGTGATTTTAGTATATAGAAAATTAGGAGACATTACTTACTGTTATTCTCCTGATTTGGTTTTGGCTTTGTCTTCAACATTTACCATGTAAACTGAGCAGCAGGAAGAAGTTATAAATAAGCTACTGCCTCTGAAGCGCACTAGAATACATCATGCTCACAGTCCCTCTCTGCCTTCAGAAAGGAGATTTTTCTGAGAGGCTTTGTTTCTCTTGCTTGCTGCTTCACTATTCTGTTGTTGCTGCAAAGTAGTTCTTCTGGAAGTTGTTCTTCTGATAGAAAGCTGACTTTTTTCAGTACACTGCATGGAACATTTTTCTCACAATAAATTTAAGAAAAGGTAACCTCATTATGCAACCGTTCTTGTGAGCATTAGGAAAGCTATTAAAATTTGATGCGATCATTTATCACAAGCATAGTTATTACAATTACTAATACAACAGATGTGATGATAGTTTATGAGTCGGTGCTACAAGAGAGGATGAGATGTTGGCAACTGTTGTTTGTCACACTTGGCTTAGAATAAAGTCATGTTAAATAATATTTTAAATGCATCATTTTGTTTTCTCCGCTGTGCTCCCAGATGGATGTTTGTTTTCTAATAGCTCACTGTTTAAGTTCCATAAATTGTTGTAACTTCTAATGTCAAAATGGGTAGATTATCATACAATGCCAAATACTACTGTTCCACTTGTCAAACACAGTTTAATACAAAGAATTGGTAATGCCTTTTTCAGAGCGTAAGGCACATTGTACACATTAGCCAGCTTTACAAGGAAAGGTTCTTTCTGGCTTGATACTAGAAAATACTTGTTCTGAAAAGGTTTTATTTATTTTTAACAAAAAAACCCACCCAGTCCTACCATATAGTTTTGTTGCAAATATGCAATGTCAGTCAGGCATGCTCTGTTAGCCATGAACATTTGGCTGTGCTGCATCATCGATACAAACCTTTGTGTTCTGTGCTTACATTTTGGACAGCTTCTTTTAGACATACATATTTGCTAATATCAAAATGCTAAATAAATCAATAATATGTCAGACTTCATGTGAACAGTAACAGAAGATGGGGCTTCTTGGCATTAACCAGGTCACATGATTGACAGTCAATAATTTCCTACCCAGTGATCTATAGATAAGTTCATTTTTTCTTTCATCTAAATACCAGAGTATATGCAGATACCATCAAAAATCCCTCTTCTACACTGTCATTTATGGCAATCTTGTACTCAACTGATCTGATAACCACTATCAAACATATAAAAACCTATCAAAAATATGCCGCTAAATAAGAGCGCTTCATAAATTACTAGAACTAGTTTATAAGGCCCTGAATTGTTACCTTTCATGAGCTATAGGAACAGAAACATCATCTCTGACAGATATAGGGAAATCTGTAAAATTTAGCTTTTTTAATCCTTGATGGTACCCATAAGATCGCTTTCCTATCCTACATGTTCTACCTGGTTTTCAAAAACTGTTGCAATGTGCAAAACGTAGAGGTTCTTGAATGATGTCCTTAAAACCATGATGAGAATGAGTCCAAATACCAGGCAGATAGAAAATCAAGTTTAAGGTTGTCTGAAAATACCCCAGTCTCTGAGTTGCTAGGATAAAATGGAACAGATACCTCTCAGTATGGGGCTGTCTCTGAGAGCAGCTGAATCCAATGCAATCTCACTTTTTAATCCAAAGAGAGGAGAAACAGACAATTTATCAGAAGTATATAACCGTATTTTCATCCTGCTGCTCTTCGCTCATAGAGAAAACCCACGAGTTGTTCAGAGGAACAACAGGTAGGATTACGCTCATGATTTCCAGAGCCAGGAAGAAAGCTGCCCTGTGTACTCTACACCTGCACCACCTTCTGATGCCCCTTACACCAGAGCTCCCATCGCTCAGGTCCTTCCCCAAGGCTCCCTGCAGTGCCAGCCCTCCCAGCCAGGTCCCACTGGCGCTCACACTGACGGTTACCTTCACATACTCCAGAGCTTACAAGCTCTGCACAGAAATATAAGCACGGTAAATGTTAATATGCTTAAAGCCATAATGATTTCATGAAGCAAATGAAGAGGTCTCTCTAGGCCTCCTCATAGTTTTCAGTGAAGTTAAATCAGTTCTAAGCTTTTATACTGTAAATCGATGTTAAGGTTTTAGCTATTTTGTTTTCCTAATCTCTGTGACCACAGGAGTTCAGACCAGAGTAGGTCAACGGCTGCTTTCAATTCTGACAGACAAACACTGGAAACACCCCTTTATGTTTTGTTCCACCTCAAATTCCAGCTATTGAAGAAAGGGTCAGGAAGATTCTGTCTTGACAAGTGTGGCATCCGCTTTGGATACCGATGACCTAAAATCCCGTCCTTGCACAAAGTTAAAGAGGTTCAGCCTGAATTTTGCACATCCCTGTCAGCCACGTGCTTTCTGACTCAACAGATATTTAGTTCTTTCTGCAAAAGGGAAAATGTTGCAATAGAGTTTGAGAGCAGGAGCCTGCACTCAATGGACCTTGCAGGGCAAGTTAGGCTTGAATATTCACGCCATTAAAAACCAGACAGGAGTAAATTTCAGGAAGAGAGCTTCTGACTGACTCATTTCTTATCAAGGTGTCATCCATTACCACAGCCATTAAAATATGCTTTGTCAGTTATCTGGGGCAGAGTATACAGTACACTTCCCCAGAAAAAGCCACAAACACTGTACACAAATAAAATTGCCCTCCTTCCCAGATCTGCCTATCCTGCAGCTGGTTGTTCCTTCATCCCTGCATCCTCAAGCTCAAGACCACTTTGGCTGCTGCCCACACCTACCCAGCTGCAGCATCTACCCCCTGTGCTTCTCTTTCCCCCTTGCCACCAGGTTCCACATTCCCTATAGAGTGGCACTGCCATCACCCCAGGAGACAGTCAGGGTCACGGGCAGCAGGGGCATGTGTGTGGAGGGTATTTGCCCTCACTGAGCACCCTTCCCTCAGTCTCAGGTAACTGCTGAGCCAAATCCCTTTTTCATCTGCCTGTGGTATGGCTAAAAGCATCCCGCTGCTTTGAAACGCAGGGGTTTGGAGACAGGACGAAGGGCGTGCTCCAGTTTTATGGAGATGTCAGTAAAAGCCTTTTCAAAAGTTGCTTCTGTGGCAAGAAGAAAGGGAAGGCGAGTTTTGTTAACAAAACCCCTTGAGACATATTTTATTTGCCACGCAATGTACACAAAACCCGATTAATTTAAAGTTGCATTCATAGATTTTAAACAGTTTTAAATTATTAATTTCCATTTTAAAAATATATCCAAGCACAGTTGCTTCAGTAATAAATTTTTAAGATGGTGGGAATTTTACATCACACTGTTCTCCAGTGACTCTTCTTTGCATCTTGGGTTGTTCATTAAGCCAGTAATTGTGGAATAGGAAGGACTGGACAATACTGAGCAAAACATTTCTGGATCTGGACTTGCTGGGCACAAACACTGGAAGTGACTGAAGCGGAACCTGGGAATTGGAGGCCCCGTATGCTGTTGAGCTGGCACACACTTCAAGAGAGAGGGCCAGTGTTGTACCACAGGGATGTGCTCTACCCCAGGGATGCCTATAGCATGTTTACTGCTACAGGCAGCTGCTCCAATCCCTGTCTATGTAGAGAGCAATATTGGCAAGAGCAGAGAATGCAAATTCTTCCTCTTCTGCTCTGTTGCTCTGACCCTTGAGTGACCCTTCCAACCCCAGGCCCTGAGTGTGTTCTCCTCCCTGCTGGTCTAAGAAACCGTTTATACTACACTGATGCTGGAAAGAAACTTTCCTGCTTGAGCTTATAGGCACCTCATATATAAAAATTTCCTACCATTTCTGTGGACAAGTCAAGACACCCTTTCACAGGACAGCATCTCTTGCCATTCTAAAATTGTCCAAAGCAAGTGTTACCATAGACCAGTAAGCTACAAATCTGCACAGAATCCTTAATATAACGATGCATAGACTGCTCTACTTTTCAATCTGCAAACCCAGTGTTTACAAACAGATGATATATAGAAAAGTCTTCGGAGGCTGAGATTTAAATCAGCAAGTTCTTGCTATTTGTTTTCAAAGACTGGGGACAATAAAAAGCTTCTAACCTGCCTCTCCCCAACTCAACGGAGTGAGCAGAATGTACAATGAAGCACTATCTGCATTGGTACTTGACATGGAGTACAGCTACCAAAGATGAAGCTTTTGAGCTTTTGACAATTAGAGTTCTACCCTGCCATCCTTATTCAGTGAAGCTGATGGGAGTTTTGTCTGAAATTGGTTCTGTGAAGCCAGCAATATGAGACTGCCATGAATATTTTAAACTAAAGGAGTTGGAATACTCTAATGATCTTATGTAAATCTAGTCTAAGAATTTCATTGGAAATTTTTTGAATGGATCATTAAGCAGGGGAGGAGAGGAAAGGTTGGAAAGCAGCCTGAAAAGAGGAACATTTTCAAAAGCCAAAATACTCCCTGCATTCTTCAGAGCCATCCAATTAGTCTAGCTTGGGGAAGTCAAAGAAGAACAAAGTGACAGAGCATCAAGTATGAGAATGACTATAGACAGACCCTCCAGTTTCTCAGAAGGCAGCAGAAAATCAGTAATATGCAATTAGCATGCCAAATTTGAACTTTAAATGCATAAAAAAAATATATCTAACATTTAGCATTTTTCTCCTTATCATTAGTGCTAAAAACCACACTCCTGCAAAAAAGTCAAGATTAAGTAACAGTAAAAAGAGCAGTGATGATACCACTGTTGAGAGTGTGAGTACCTCATGGTTCCCTTCAGGCCATAGCACTTGGCTCCCCTGAAGCATTCACCAGTGCAGAGGCTGGTGCAGGATACCTGTTTGATTACCTCTTCAACCAATTCTAATTTCTTAAGGAGTTGCCTTAAAAAAACAAACCAACCCTGTCCTTTGCAGCTGAAGGACATTTCATAACCTATCTCCTTACTCTTTATGTGAATGCATACTATTATTTGTAATGTGGGAAGAGCATAGTTATGAATATTTTTTGGTGAAGAAGTGATTAGGATAAAGCTATACATGCACAGTAGGCAAACAGTTTTACAGTGTGCATCTGGCACAGCTCACTCATTAAATTTCAACAGTTTTCTGCTAACTTCTCTCCTGAAGATTTATTCCAGAGCAGCATTATGTCAGCATCACCTACGCTGCATTAGCAATTACTTACTAGTATTTGGAGTGTTGCAAAAAGCAAATATCCAACACATGCCTGGGTAGACTCTTCTCTGATATAAGGTATTATTTAGCTATACTCAGAACCATAAATTTGGTCTAGCCCTCTTCCTCTCCAGCACAGGTGCTATAGTAGGTTTTCTCTCTGCCTCATGATTCTCAAGCTAAGGACTAGTGGCACCTTATGCCCGATTTTGATTTTTCAGGGACACAAAAGGAATTTGGTAACTGGGATACTTTTAGGACATCTTCCCACATTTGGATACAAGAGAATATTTTTATTTAATTTCTGCTTAAAAGGTTCTCTTTCTATCTGGTCCTCATCGCCATAGCACAATGACCAAGTTCCTTACAACCTCTAAGATGCACCTTTACATCCATGAGGTAAAAAAGGAGCCAATATCCTCATTTGTAGCAGAGAACTGAGGATCTGCAAGGTTAACTGTCCTCACCAAGCCCACGACGACAGCAAGCAGTGTGCACACTGCATGTCCAGTCCACGTTTGGCTGGTCAAACAACAGTCACATAACCATTGTGAAAGAGACTGCAGAACAGTAGCCGTACATAGATTTAGGAGTCCCACCCTCTGTTTCTAGGGAATCAGCAAATTTTTCAATGAAACATTCATCTGGAATACTTGGATCATTTGAATGGATCAGCTATTACACATGCTGAATTAGCTCAATACCTGAATTAGCTTCAAAGTGGTACATGTCTTTGAAGAAACGATGCTAGTATAAATTCCAAATTACATTTTACAAGGAAAAAAAAAAGTTTTTGTAGTTTTACCTAGAGGTAGTGCTGATGCCAGCAGTTCTGGGAAAAGACAAGTTTGGGTTTATGTGATACGCAAATCTTCACATATTACACAGGTTGCTTTATCAGAAAATGATGACCCATTGAAATTATTCATGCAATATACAGATAAGATCTGGGACCAGTCCAGTGATTTAGTAAGACAAGGACAATGCCAAGTACAAATGGAAGTAAAATTTGGAAAAATCTACAGCAGTTGACCCTCCTGCAAATCCAGATTATTAAAACAGAAATCCATCAAGATAGATATCATCCCTGGTAGCATACTTAAAGACTTCACAAAAAACTCAGAATACATGGAAGATGGCATTTATGTGTGCTAGAGAGAATATTCAAAAATGTGGTCATGATAGACAAAAGTATTAAGACTGTTTTTTAGTGAGAATTAAGGGTTCTAGACCACTAAGTGAAACTCAGAAGGGTGAGCAAACAAAGTCATTTCGTGATATGCTCTGAAGAATAATAAAATGGATAAGAGAAAGTTTATGTAAACCACCAGTTACAGATCAGATACTTGGGAACATCATACTCTGTTTCTGGTTGAGGAACCCAAATTCCTCTCCAGTTCTTTTCCTGATAGCACGTGTCTGCTTGGGCCTCTAACAGAATACTCTCATAAATGAGGCTCATAAAGCAAACCAATGCTTCCCAGACATACATCAAGAGGTAAATGTCTAACAGAAGAAGGCAGCTGAATACAAAATGACTTAGTGTAAAGACATCTAATATGTTATCTACATAAATACAATGGTTGAAAATAGCCCACTGGTTAGGAAGTTCATAGTTCCACATGCCATTAAGCATCAGAAGCTTTTCTTTCATTCTTGTTAGGAATTGGGGAGTAGAAAATAATTCTCTGTACTATTGATAAGGATGGAAACTGTTGGCTACATTTCTACATTACAATAACCTCTGTTTCACAATCCTTTAAATAGGTCAACATGTGTATTGGATATTTATAAACTGGTTCATTAGCTGATTGCTTCTTCCTTCCCTCCCACATCAGGTTACACAAAGAATGAACATGAGCAGAAAATCTCATCTAGGGACAAGGTATTATTGATCATAATTATGACATTATAATGTTGACTCCTTACATTTACTACTGTACTAAATATTAATAAGAGATAACTCTTAGTTATTGGCATTATTACAGAAAGAAATCAGATGATATATTTGCGTAAATTCCAGCTTTCCATCCTGCAAATATCAGCCCATGTTAAATATTTGAATTTTCACTGCATTAAAGGTTCTAAAGTTCAACGGTAATTAGTGCAATCAGGTGCCAAATGATTCAATTCCCAGAAGAGCAGTATTATAGAATGAACTGTGGCAAAAATCCAGGGACTGAATCTATAGTATAATTAGTATGAAACTCACATTTTTAGCATAAAGTAATAATTACATAATTTGTTCTACGGACTTCACAAAGCACTATCTATAAAATAATTTTTAAAGCACCTTAATTTGACAAAAATAAGAGTTAAATTATCTTATAATGCTGATGTTAATGTTTGAATGAGAATGCAAATTACCTTGGGAAAAAGCCTAGCTAGTTGAGTAGATGTTACTGCAGCACAATTCAGAAATCAAAATTACGTAACTGTAAGTGCTGTCTAATTTTCCTTAATATTTACTCTAACTCTCATTTTCCTCCCACCAGACTCATTTCTGTTTCATATGTTTGATAATGAACAGGCTATCAGCAAGAGGTAGTACTTCAGAATCAAGAGCATACCTATCTATTAACCCGAAGAAAATAACTAAACTGTATGCAATAATTAGCAGCCATAAATTCAAAATCTAATTTTAGATTCTTCATTCTGGAAAGCCTGACAAATAACTATGATCTCACTTACACGAACAGCACCGAGGGATCATTGAGACAACGTAGTTAAGACCTTGCATATTGGGTATGGTCTCTTTCTAGACATTATTTGATTCCAAAGGTAAATTCAAAGATCCCTAATATTTATAATTCTTATATAAGAAGTATAATCTCCAAAGAAAATATTTTCCTCAAAGCAATGCGATTTCCTTGAGTGTGCAATAGGTGCTTCTATCAGAGTCTCCCAGTAGTGCTCCATTCAGAGTGACCTTAGGTAACAGCAGTTGTTTAAAGAGCAGTTTTGTGAGCACCAGGATTAATGAAACCCTGGTTTGCTATAGATTTGTGCTCAGGATGAAGCTTTTCTAAGCATTGGGGTACTTAAGCCTTCCTGCCTTGCAAATTCTTGCACACTAGCTGGCATGAGAGCTCACTCTGCCACCTTCCCTTAGGAGGGCCATTTCCAGGGCTTTTTGACTCTGTTGCCCATTTCCACAAAGCTGGTAAGTGTGTCATTATTGCTGAGAACTCTGCTGCTCCTTTCACTTGATACTGGCTACTGCTTTGAACAGTTATTAGAGACAAGAAAGCAAACAGACACTCAGTACACTTGTCAAATTTTCTCCACATAAAACTGAGTTTTCAAAACAAACAAATGTGTGGACACACATGCAGTGAGACCAGCAGGGAAAGATTGCATAGGGTACTCTGGTTTGGCGAGTATAAATACCGTGTAGCTGCTTTCTGTCAGCGTTATGACTGGAAACACATAACTAACTGTACCCTTATGCCCTACACCCATCTTTATTCAGTGTCCTTCAACCTTGTTAGGGCTGTCCACCATGGGAATCGGCACATCACCTTTGAATCCTACTCACTCCAGTGCATGTTAGAGTTCAGCCATTCCTCCCAAGTAGCCCCGAAGGGGGGATATCATTAGAACTTCTGATAAATGACACACTGATAAAGAATGTCTTCATCATTTTACATTGCTGGGACCTATTGGTCTAATCTCAGGAGCAGCTTACATCATATTACATCAAGTTAAAATAATGATCTAGTCTAAATGAAACTGCAACATGCACATACTCTGTATACTGCTTACGTGTTTTCCCCAGCTAAGAAAATTGATGGGGTGTGCACTGGGTAAGGCTGATTAGTACTTAAAATGAACTAACCTGAACATATTAGTTCTGTCAAGATCTGCATTTTTTATGTGCAAGTATCACAAAACATTCATAAAATATGGTACCCAAACTTCAGCTTGTTTGTTTGATAATTTAATATCTTGTAGGATTTATTTTTCTTTTCTTCGTCTCCTGAGAAAGGTTCACCATTTCTAATGAAGGATGCTGTGCATTTAATCAAATGTCAGGTTTGAACATCTCAGCTCAAATCCTTTGGAGGAATGCATTTGACAATTCAGGGCATGTCAAATTGAATAGAGCTGTAACAGTCTAGTAGAGGGAGAGAGCTCCCAAAGACATCCTCCTGGCTTCAAGGTTATCTCTTAGATTGCAGATTAGATGTTCATTTACCTTGGTTTACGTCAGGGGGTGCTGTCCAAGACTTGGAGCAGGACTTCTGTTCCCTCAAAGCGTAGACTGTGCTATAGTTAAGGTTGAAATCTTGAACAAAACTAGGTAACTTGGGGAGAAAGGTATGAACTAGCCAGCATTTCCTCCTCACGTTTAGATAGCTTCCTACCACTACAACACTTAGCTGAGTCTCACAATAAAAATCTCTTGTCCTCCTCACAGAGAAGGTTTATGTAAATCTTAATTACCACATCACAGTTTCAATATTTACTGACATGCTGTAAATCCATTGTGTACAAAGCAGACTAGGATCCAATAATAGAGGCATTGTTTAATTATATGTTTATTAGAGAAGTAAAACCAATAATCCCCAGTAAAATCTTTGAAAATTATCCAATCATGAGAGTAATCATTCTCCTTTCAGCACAGCATAAAAGCACAGCAAACAGACACTGCTGTATCACAAAACTGTATCAGGCACAGTTAGACAGCCCCCAGCCCCAGTTCATACTGCCTGCCTCACACAATCAACAGAGTTAAAAATATGCATTAGAAAAGCAACTGAATAATTAAAGTTTTGCTGGCTATGGCAATTATTTCAATGAGCCTCTCTCACAGGGAATGGATTCTAGAAGCTCATTCTATACACATCGCTCTGATCTCAAGACAGCAACAGTTAGGGGAGTCTTTCCTTTGTATCAGCTGTCCATGGATGAGGTCAATCCTGACATGCACCCTGTGTGGTGTTCATCAGGTTTCTGGCAAGGTTTTGTTCATATCTACAGAATACATCCCTGTTCAGACAGATAACATAAGGGCATTTTGCTTTTTTGCAGGTTTACTCCCCACACATCCTTTGGGTTACAGTGTCCCATAGTGCATGAAAGAATGCAAGCCAGTCATGTATAAGAGAAAATGTATATTTATCACAGGCTTTCCCTATAAATTATTTCAAATGGGGAGGAGAACACTTAATACAGCGTGCATTTATTTTTCCATGTGGAGACAAAGCATCAATGTCTCTTTAGCTGCTTGTGAGTTAAGAAGCTGTTCTTCAGCTTGTGGGATGTGGCTGTTGCTAAGACAACTGCAGTGCAGCCACTTACAATGTCCGTGATCAGGAACCACAAGCTGTAATTTACCCACAGGTTCCTCATCTATTAGAGCAGAGAAACAGCAAGATGGTTGCTGCACCATGTCCCACATGATGCCACATGGTTTGAGTGGCTGTCACTATCTGCTCTGGGAATAAACTGATGCTGCATTTGAAAAAAAACCCAAATACTGCAGTAAATGCTTTGTCAAAGTGTAACCTCTAAGCCTGCGAAGGGAAATGAAGCCTTACCACCTTGCAATTGCCTTGAATAAAATACAACTTTCCACATTATGTACTTCTGAAGGACTTACTAAACTTTAGTGCATGTCTGTAAGGAGATCTAAATATAAGAGCCCTTCAGGGCCTGGTGAAACAAGAAAGAAACAGCACAGTCTGGGGCTTTACATTTGGTCACTTCACTGCATGGCAAGGAAGGGAGTAGCAATTAGGATTCTCATGCACAGCAAACAGTACCTCATGTAGTGTGTTTTACCACTTGGGAGGATGAACTAACATTCAAAGCTTCTTTGCTCTGCAGATTGCCTGCAGTGTGCTGTTCACTTTCTGAGAACTCCTTCAGCATCAGTCACCAACGTTACATTGCCCAGACTGGGCGTGAGGATCACTCATACAGTAAATCTTTGCCTACTGCTAGTAGGTTTCTACAATGCATAGAGTTCATGTGGCCAGTGCAGTCTTACGTTCCTGTGCTGGCTAGAATATATTTTGGGAGCATTTCTAAAGCCTGTGTGTTACAATACTATGTCCATGCAAAAGTAAATAGTAAGTCACTATTACTTTACGTTCATTAGGTTAGAGGATGAGGAGAGATAGGGTTGGGCTGAGCAAGCATCTACTTTCACAAAGGCATGACTGCAAGAAATGCTGAGCCTGAGGCTGGCAAGACAGGCAATGCGAGAGGCTAACCAGACAAGAGGAAGGGAAGAGCACATGAACACACACACATTACTGTCCATTGGAGGAGCTATTAGGGCAGCAGCACCTGCCATCTGAATTCAGTAGAGTACTTTGATAGATCTGAATTTCAGTTTTAAAAGCTTCACAGCACTTGCAGTGCACAATGGTGCCATATCATCATTGCAATGACACTGGGACATGCAGAAAAAGCTGCTGCTTGTCTTGTTTTGTATATCCAGTCTTAACAGACATGCACCTTGTGTTCAGTAGCGTGTCAGCACTGAGCAGCCATGTCTGCATTACTACTGATAACGAGCATCAGTGAGGAAAGAATTGAAAGACAACTATAGAAGATAACTATGAAATGCATGTCAAATAATCATTTTCTTGTAAGCCTGTACTTCCATTTATCTCAGAGTCCCACACACTATCAAGATATTTGTAAGTACAGGCTCCTACTCAGATTTTCATGTGGACAACAACTAAGCCAGTCATGTTATTTGAACAATGGTTCACATTTTACGGTATATAGGTTTTTAAGATTCTTCTACCTCCTTGTTTTATCATGTATTTATTCCATGCATAACTATTTTAGTTTACTGCAGTAAAATCCATTCTCTGTAAGGCACATTCTCTAATGAACAAATGAAATATGTTACTTTGTTCGGAATGTGTTATGAACAGCTTAGTATCAATTTTTAAGATGTGTGACTAGCTTCGTAATGGCTTCTTATTTCAGTTATTTCTAGCTGCAACTAAGCCAGAAAATGCTTTAAAATCATTCTTATTAAAACATTTTGAGAGGTTTTTAGCAATGCTTAGATGTGCCTTCAGTATAACATTTTAAATAACACACCTAAAAATAGAACTGTTTCTAGAGATCATACAGAAAGCATGCCATAAGGGAAATATGCTTCTGATAAAAGAGAGTTCCTATACTTATTCTTAGCTTCATAAAGCCATTTTGAGAATTCCAGCTTAGAAACAGCAAAGTTATGGACCTTAATCCTTACTTACGTCACTTTAAAATCAAACTGATCTTCAAGCTATTCATGTCTGAATGCTCTAGTTAAATCCATGGACATTGCTAAAGGTTCAGCACTTTCAGATAATTCCCGTCTTGAAGGGACCCAATTTCAGATTTACCTTTTGAGTATTATTTTCCATACTTGGAGTCACAGTGGGATCCAGGGTATCTAGCAACTAGCCTGACTCCTTCTGTAGCATGTCATATGTCCTAGGCTTCAACATACACTTTGATCTATCTTTTCACTCCCTGATTTCAGCTGCGTGATGGAATTCCCCCAACCCCACTGAACTCTGTGGGATTGCTGGGCATGAAAGACAGACCAGATCAGCAGATGAGGTACATATGTACGTCCCACTGACAGTCTTCCTCCCCATGCTCTTTCCTGCATTACTTGCCTTCTTCCCCAAGAAACATCCAGTAGTTTAAACAGGTATATGTTAGAGTAATGCATTACTTAAAACTGAATTAATCCTACTTTGGTGCCATTTGTTTCAAATGTACTTCAGTTAAAAACAGCTCTTAAAAGGATTCAAATACAAGGGTTGTTTCGTACTGTTCTCTTTTCTTTTCAAATAGCTGCAGTATACAGTCATTTATTTACCCACTCTTACGTTTCTCTATCATCACTGTAGATGAGCAACTTCTACAGAAAACAGACAGGCAAGTCTGTTGGGCTCCACTGATTACCTGGTTCTTATTTTTCATAGCATGACAGAAGCCAGTTCAAGAGAGAGAAAAAACTCTCGTTTTTGTTAGAGGAGAGTGGGTGTTTGACGCTGTTCAAACTGTTCTGGTCTACCTGAGTAGAAATACCTGTTAGTAAATGAGGACAGAGGCATATCCCCAGGATCTCTGTCCCTTACATTCCCTGCAACAGCATTGTGATGTCCGAGTATACCAAACATTGTCCAGAAGACTTTGAAACATAACCTCTAAAATAGAATTTGCAACTGTTCAAGCGCATGGTCAATCTCCCCTTGAAATACAATGGAAGACTGAAGACCATATCAAGCACAAATAGTATGTCCTTCATTTTCCTCATAACAGTGCTTACAAGTAAACAATAGTCAGCTTAAGGTCTGTCATCATTCAAAATAAATAAATAAATATTTGCAGCCAGTATAAAAGGAACTAGGAATGTCTTATGTGTTCCTTAAATGTATGAGCTGTTGTTAGAAATAGTGACAGCTGCTTCTTCTACCTGGCTGGACAGCTGCTGCTGATAAATTTTGGCATGGATGGTATTAATGATAGTCTATTTCTGTAGAAAGACAAAAGCTGAGTCCTGTCTGCACCTGTCTTTTGAGATTACAGTATAGATTGCTGTCTTTTTCCTGAAGGGAGAACAAAGAAAGATACCCCTAAATTCACTTAGATGTGTGTATTCAGCTTTCTACACATCACTTTATTTTAATTTTAAGCACAGTATGCCTTTTCTAGTTATCAACAACTTGACTTCCTTTCTAATGTATTGCGTTTAAAAACCAAATCATTGAAGAGTATGATACGTAATTCAGTTTGACAAAACATTATGCATTTTATTAAATCCTTACAAGCACCTTGTCTTGTTCGTAAAAAAGTAGTAAGCATTATGTTCGTCCATCCTGACCTCACTTCTTCTACTTGGTCAGAAATGAAAGAGTTAATTCCAGTACAGAAGATCAAGGTCCACTAATTTAATTCCTTTTATTGACTGGTTCTTTGGTTTGAATCAGTTTAAGATAGGGAGTGCTTTGTTTCACCAGCTGAATCACAGTTTCTTTTAGGAAAGGCAAACACTGTCAATCTCATACATATGAAAGGGGTCATGAAAATTCCTATCTACTTGAATCCCTATATGGTGATATTTATCTCTGTTGGGCCAACAGCAAGAGCACTCAATACAAAAGTAAAAGGACCTTACAAAGGTAAAGGCTGGACCGGGAGTGGTTAGAAATAAAACAAGATGAAGCAGAGTAGACAACCCCACAAAGTGCCAGAATTTCTTTTTATAGTTCTACAGATTACAATTGTGTATAGGCAAATTTGTATTTGAAGGTTGTATTTATAAGTATTTATAAGTCAATAATTCAAGAGGGGAGAGGTAGCAGTGATTAACTCAGAAGACCAGAGAAAAGCAGAGACTGAAAGAGCTGTTGGGCTGCATTTTTGACATTTTTCAGTGGGGGAAAAAGAAAGCAGATTTCATAAAAATAAATGTATTTTTAAACTTATCCAAAACAACAAACGATTTTCACTTCTCTGCAGAGTGGAGCTTGATGGTACAAAAAGCAGTATTATTATTAGATGAGGTTGAGGGTTTCTGCTCCCTCACACATCTGTTGCTTCCCATTACCCTCACCTGGCAGGCTTCATTCCTTCCTCATGGCACCTCAGTGTGGAGCCTCCCTCACAAAGCAGGTCCCTAACAACAGCAAGAGAAGAAGGGAAAGAGAAATAAAAGATTTTAGAGAAAAGAGAAATTGAGCATACATATTACCCAAGAGAATAGTTTTGTGGTGCTTTTTTTTTTGTGGGTTGGGGTTTTTTTTTAATAATATTGGACAAAATAATGTTCACTTATCAGAGCAATGGGATACAGAAACTAGCAAAAGCAGATCAAAAGACCAGGTTAGAGAAAAGTTGCTAAAAGTGAGTTCAGGCAACTAATGGCCACCAAGGAAAATTAATCTCCCAAGAATGAAGCTCAAAATTCCAAAGCTATGCAAATTGCCAAAATAAGGCATCTATATTTCAGTCTCCCGTGAAAACACAAAACTATTTAGTGAGAGGATTCTTTAAATGTAGCTGTTATAGTACATTAATTATTCATGACATTTAAAAACAAGACAACATTGGGGTTTCCTTCATTGGTAACACTGGTGCACCTTGGTGGAAGAAAAGGAAGAATAAATTACTATGAAGATCTTTTTCCAACTAAGCGTCTATGGTAAAACATTATCACTAATAAAATCCAGATCAAAGAGCTTGCTCTGAATCTGAAATGTCCCAAATAAAAACAGATTAGTTAAATTGGAAATCCCTGAATGCAGTTAAGGGTCTTCAGAATTCAGTAAAGTGCTTCATTAATGGAGGAAATACCAAAATTGGCCTAAATACCTTTTCAATAACTGTCACCAGTGAACGTTTAAAAGGAACAAATTTTTAAAACATATCAATTAAAAAACAAATATAAAGTATTCCTACAGAGCAATTGTAGGATTCTTTATGTCTGACATGTCTTCACTAATGAGGAACAATAATGGAGCTAATTTTTATGAAAGTTCTTGCCATCTAATATTATAAAATTGGCCTGGCTTTCAGGGGGCTCCTAAGCAATTTATTGAAGCCGAAATAAAAGATTCATGTACTGAATTAAAAGTAGTATAAAATTTTGGAACATAAGTACAGAGACCATTTCTGGCTCCTGTTATTATTTACTACAGAAAAATATGTATCTTGTGCTATTCATTTTTATATTACCAAGTTATACCGGAAAGAATATTGATTCCCACGAAATAAATGAAACTGTAGCAAAAATAGCAAAAATTGAAGTAGACTATTTTTTGTGTTTGTAAGAAGGACATATAGAGTCTGGTGCTTGAGGAACACTTACAAGTCTATGCTTATAATATTCAAAAAAGGTTACTTGTACCAATTTAAGGAAACCACAAAATACTAAGTATTTGTTCACACAAAGGACAGTAATTTTAAGTTACTGTTAGTGGGAGGTGTCCCTGCCCATGGAAGAGGAGTTGGAATTAGATGATCATTAAGGTCCCATCCAACACAAACCATTCTATGATTCTATTTTATTTTTTTCAACGTATTTATCAGTAGTATGGGAACATGCTAGTATGCTGAAATAAAAGCAGCATTACTTAGTTTAATGATGAAATACTGATAAACAAATGAAATGCAAGTAGATTAGACATTCTGAGTGCGGACTGCACTGATTTAGACATATAAAGAAGAGGTCACATGGGATGAGGACCATTTCTGAAATGGTTATTCTCTCCTGTTTCTGAAATTGACCTATAATTGATGAAAAGATGTAGTTTTTTTGGTGAGGTGTCCTTTTGTTACCTCAGCAACGTTGTTAAGGCTTTTAACAGTAGCACATTGCCGTTTCTTTCAAGGAAAATAACATTAGAAAATAAGAGCTGCTGACATATTACATGTGAGCATTGTCCATTAGCATACAGAAAAGGAAAAGCCAGCAGTAAGGCTGCAATTTTATTTGTTACAGGTTCAACAGATCTCTCTGTTACTCACAAGGATTCAGCGAGAGGTTTTGGTATCAGTGAATTTCTCTCCTCTCCTGCCCCCAAAAAAGTAGCTGATGCCAACAGGCTTGCCACGTTTCATCCATCTCCAAAACTGTCTACCATGATGTGGCCCACACAGACTTTACATTTCATCTAGCCAAGTTTTGGAACACTGTAAGAACTACAGACAGGACAGTCTTGTACAAAACTGGGTTTTGCTATTAAAGGTTTATGCAGCTGTAAGAGCATAAACCCACCATAAGGTACATGTTGCATTTTTAACTGTTTTAAAACCAGCTATTTTATCTCAGGTGTGTATTGTCATGTTATCCTGCTCTCATCCAGCATGCATTTTGGTGATTTTTGCAATGAATTCTATGCCCCTTGTCACCTCTACACTACTCTTTTTCATTCTCCCCCCAAAAAAGTGTGCAGTTTAATTTATTCAAGGTAGGGGGGAAAAAAAAAACACCAACCAAAAAACCCCAAACCTGAATGGAATTCTATGAAATATTAAATTTATTGTGGTTTGGGTTTTTTTAATAATTTTTTTAAGAGATATTAAGCCTTACTAACATTGACATTGACACTTTAACTTAAGACCTATAAGCAAAATGGTTACTTTGCTAACAGCAGATATGGGCCATTTTAAACAAAAGTTGATACGGTCAGCAAGCACATCCAACTGAAACAAAAACAGTCTCTGAAAGCACTAGTTATGGAAAGAGAGCAATTTCAAACAGCAGGAGCCAAAAGAACGAGTGCTGTGCATGTACCTGTAAAAAGAGGGGAATCTATAGTACGTTCATTTAGTAAAACCCAGTACCCTGCTGCTCCTGGAGGGAAAAATTGAGACACTGAAGTAGAGACCTGGCATGCAAGTCACTTTCAGAACTGAAAACAGTGGTTTTCAAAGAAAATTATTAAAAAAGCAAAACTAGCTTTTAGCATTAAATAGGTTGGTGTTAAAGGTCTTACACTCCACTGCAAAGCATCCAAACAGCAACACTGGCAGTATCCCAACTACAGCACCATATCTACAAACATCTGAGGGTACCAGTTTTGTAAAGACCTTTGAGAGGAGAGCTATAAAAACAGACAGTGATTAAGCCGTTTCTAATGACTTGATAAGCAATAAAAATGGTTCAGGAGAGGCAGTGAGAACTGATTAAATAAAAAGGTGTCAGATGCAGCACTGAGGGTACGAGATAATAAGGAATTTAAGCATTCACCTAAGCATTTTAGCTCTCTCCCCACACACAGTTCTCTATCAGAAGAAAGTCTGCAGTGTGACTCCCCCTCAATTTAGCCTACAGATCAACCTTGGAGCAAAGCGGATCACTGTGCTCTAAAAAGAAATGGAAATTACTTTCTCCCCTATACTGGAAGTGATAAAGTTTAGCTATTATATGAATCATTTGACTGATTCCAAATCTCCTAGCCAGACATTTTTTTCTGATAGGATATCAATAAATGCTTCTATTTAAGGAATGATCTCAAAAGTGTAATCAAAATTATGGTTTGTTTGTTGCTTCGTTGTTTTTTCACATGTAAACAACCAGCACTCTGATAGAGAGAAATATTTAGTCTATCAAACACTATGCTTTGTTAAAGTAGGAGAAACCAAACAGTGGGAGTTCTGGGAAGGTAAACTGAATAGCATGAGCTATTCATTCAGCTATTGGGAGGGAAGGGATTTCTTAATTTCTTTGATATCACAGAAAATGCAAGGAACTACACTCGGCCATTGCCACCCCTGCTTTGCTCCAGTTTTACTACAAGCCAACCCTCAGCTGAAACCAATATGGTAAAATAAGCATAAACCCAAGAGCAACAGACCATACAGCCATTGGGTTCACCTGAAAACAAAACTCCATTTGTATGATCTATTTACCAAGTCAAATGTGATTTGATAGTCCCCAAGCATATGTGGTTTTCCAAACTAACACTTTCAGCGTGTCTCATGAGTAAGGAGAGCAGAGTCCCCAGGGCTGTAGGCTGGTGGCCTTTTGTCATGGCTGTTGTACAGACACAAAGCACCTGAGAACTTACAAACTAAACCAACAAGGCAGACACATGGCATGTCCAAGGAGCTGAATTTGCCCTCATTTTATATAGGTGAGCTAGGCCACAGGAAAATGAAATACCTTCTTGTTCTTCAATCGAGGAGTGAGCTCAGAGCTGTGAAAAGAAATCAAATCTATTGAATCCTTCCACTTGAGATTTGACCTGCAGAAGTTTCTTTTCAAATCCATCAGATACTGCAGGTGTTTTCCCCTACATGAGTTCATTTTTTTTTTTACACTAGCTATATACTTGACACCCCCAAAAAATTCAGCTGCAACTGCAAAGCATATCAAAGAAAATCAAAGTTTTTGCGGGTTTTAATGCCAGCTTTTGTACACCTGCAACATTTGGTGCCAAGTTGAAGACTGGATAGAAATCATTAGCCAGTGTTATGTCATTTTATTGGTTATGTTTCATGTTTTACTTTCATTTTAACACACTCTCTGGCATTGTATTCCCCATTTAAGATAAATGTATTTTTTCCCCTTTCCTCTACAGTTCATTACAAAGAGCATTCAACAATTTATTATTGTATTACTGGCACTGATTTTACCAATTCAGATTGCTTTTATGAAAGGCTTCCTTTTGATTTCAAGCAGAAAGCAAATTAGGATAGGTATTAGATTACAGTAAGCTCAAAAGCTTTCCTGAAAGGTCATGAAAGGTGAGAGGCTGATAAAACTGGCAACTGATATTCTATATTTATCTGTGTGAAAGATGCAGCTGAGAAAAAAAAATTCAACATCTTTCTATGTCATAAACCATACCTCACCTGCCACTCAAAGCAGCCACTCCAGAGGCGAGGGAAGGTGAGCAGCTCAAGTCTCTTCTGCTCTATCAAAACTGCATCCCAGTTTTGGGATGGCAATGGCTATGCTTTGTTAGCACAACTTACTAGCACTGAGAAGCTGAAGTTAAAATCAGAATATTAAATTTAGCCTTCCATATTCTAGCATTCTTTTAAATTGGTGCCCATTCAGAAATGTTTTAAGAAACAATGAAAAAACAGCTGGGGCATACATCTTTCAGAAATATTTGCATATTGAAAAGTTGCTTAGTTTTTATGCAAGTGAAAACTACAGAAACACAACGTCACAATACAGATGAGGCAACCCCATCTCTCTTACATAAGCAAACCTGCGTATTGCTAAGAGATCCTTTCAGACTACAGCAGGTACCCTTAGCAGATGGCGAGTCGCTGACAGCTTTAGATGTTCTAAATTAAATGAAATCAAGATACCACTTGCTACAAGTGAGTGGGTGGTAAATCACATTCACCCTTTGTATTGTTGGCAGACAACATTGATTTTGGTAATAAGAAAACTGAGAATTTTGCAGAAGATGAAAATGTGTTTTAAATTCAGAACAAAAGGTCAATTTTCCACTCATAATTAACTCTTCTATTCTCCTATCAAGCCACATTTGAAATTAATAAATAGCCTTTTAGAAGGTAGAAAAAACCTGGGGGTTTCCACAGTGAAGGTCAGGAAATAAACTGTTAAAAGGTTGTGTGGAACTGATGCTTTCTGTTACTTGGAACTACACCATAGATTGTCATCTCTGATTCCAAACCTTGAGGCATGCCAATCTGTGTGTAAAATGTACATAATATCCATGTTCAATTACCATATTAAGCATCATCGAACTCATTTGTAGACATCTATTTCATTATTCTTATATTAGTTATAGATATTTGTACATTAATCCTTCAGATTTTAGCCTGCATTATAGGCCTTCATAGGTAGAATATGAACCCAGTGCCCAAGTAAGCAGTTACAAGGTTTCAGTAAATCCAAAATAAAAGAAATAAATAAAAAATTAATCACTATTTCATTTTTCCTATGTGTTCATATCCATGGGGAACAACAACAACAACCCAAACACGCAGCTATCTTCATTAAAGTCTTTGGCCTGATTTAGGGCATTGAACAGTCATCAAAGGAAACCGTTGCATGATCAATAGCATTAGGAGCTCAGCAGACTACTCACTGCTATTCAGAATTCTCTTAATTGGGTTTTCCTCAAGGAAAGAAATTCTGTTTCATGAGGCTAACTGACAATAGCTGCTGCTTGAGCATGACAGCATTATCAAATATTCTGCTTAATAAGGACATTTGGTCAGTATTGAGAAGTAAAGTGGTGTTTTACCAGGAGTTGATTAGGCATGAAACTTTCATCTCATCTTCTGTCAAATACACTACCCTAAAAAGAGTAAGGAATACAAAACAAAAAATGAAATGCACTGAATATTTTCTTAATTTTCTTTAATTGATGTTGTATTTTTCCTTCTTAGGCTTAACTGTCCCTGAATTCTTCCTATCACATGCAAACATGCAACATTCAAAGCTCTGCAGAATAAATCACTTTTCCCTTTAAGGGGAAAATGGGGTCCACTGAGCTGTCCCAATAAAGAGAATTCTTACATGATAATTTTATGCTTTCTAATTAAGATTCAATTATGGCTCTAGGAGGCTGGCCTGGACTCAGGGTGAATAGCAAAGAATTTGAACCACCAAGGCTGGAGACATTCAGCCTTCTAGGTCATAATAAGCCTTAACATCTCCCCGGCGCGTACTTGCCAGCAGCAGTTAGGCTGCAGGTAGGGCAGATGTAGTACAGATGTACCGCGCGCTCTCCTGAGACAATCCTAAGCCGCCTGCCAAACTTATTCAGCATCACCCTCACTCATTATGAAGACTGGACCCAGCTCCAGCAACACTGTCACAACCAGTCCTTTCTGACAGGTTGAACCCTACGCACCTGGAGTAAAAGGAGAGTCTCAGACCTTTGAGAGAGGTGTAATAACCTCTCACACAGATCAAACATTCAGGGGACACAAAAGCTCACGCTTTCCCAGTGATATTATTCTAGCAACTAACTATTTTGTGGTGAGACACCACAAACAAATGCAACATACTCAGGAAAAAGAGAAAGACCAACTATTCTCTTTGCTGTCACTTTAGTATAACGGTCTCAACAATTTGTACATTGCTGAAGGACTGCCCAAAAGAATGCATCTACTTTGTGTTAAGAATAGTAACAGGTATTTATTATATGTCTATATTGAAGACAAGGGCAGGCACTGAAGTAAACCTTCCAAGGACTTCACTGGTTTGGAAATATGTCCCAGGGCACCAGATAACTGAAGCTGACAATGACCTTGGCAGCAACAGAAGGCTAATGTTTTCACAAGGATGAGCTAACTGTTCCTGAACAAACTCTCCAATGCATTAAGGCACAAATAGGCACTGATTTGAAATCAGCCACATATGTCTTCAGCTGCAAACTATTTTCCCCAAGTGCACAGATTTATGGGGCCCAATACAGAATGTCGCTGACCACTTACATTTAAGTTCTCCTGGTTCTTCCAGCAGCACTGAGTATTATTGCTAGAGGACATATTTACACATATATTGAGTGTACACAAATATACACGCATACATGCATTTGCCACGTTAGGTGTTACTGAGACACCCACATTCATAGGCCTGTAGACCTTTCCAGAACCAGTGAATCCATTTATTCACTGATGCAATCATAAATGAGAGCCCTCAGAGATGAAAACATGTATTTCCCATCTCTCCACATGCCTCTGCAACTGCCACAAGAGTCATCATTACTGAATGTCTCACCAGCCTCCTGTCCCACAAAACTCATTACCTCCCTCAGAACAATCATTTCAGCAAAGAGCAGAAAATACTACAGGACTAGAAAAAGAAAAATGAGATCTAGTAGGATTACAATGACTGGATGGGTTTGTTAAAATGGGAAGAAAATCAGGTTTCCTGTTAGGAAAGAGAGGGTGAAGAGGCACAACCTTAATTTTAGCCCCTTCTAAAAGGCTGTAATGGGTTTGGAGGAAAATGCTTTCCTTAAATTTTCTACTGCTTCACTTGAAATTCCATCAGGTAGTCTGGAAGTATGCTAGAGAGACCTGACACATTAATTTTTCTTTTATGTTATAAATAAATAATATGAAAGAGACACAAATGCAAACTGAAATGTCTCTGTTTACAGTGCATGTATAAGAATTCGTGGGCAAAAATGGAGAAGCTGTCAAAGCATGGCAACACAGCTGCACTTCTCTTGCTGTGACACCTTTCTTCATTTTTCAAGCGTGATAGCAGGGAAGCAAAAGCAGCACAGGGAGAGAAAACACACTAGTTTTTACAGCTACAGCTCCAGTAAAAATTAAGTACAATAAAAATTTAAGCATCTAGGAACAGTAAATCTCTTTTGTCCCCACATTGGTATAACAGTAAAATGACTACAAACTTAGTTTACATCATCATGTAACTACAAACCTTGTATCTACTGCAACGGATTCAAAGGGTAGCTTGCCTTCTAACACACTCACTGCCCAGGAAGCTTTTTGTTAGTGCTGACTCAAAGCCTCTACTTGGAGGAAAAAAAAAACCAACCCAATAAATTAATGATGCCATGTAATTTCACTACTAAAAGATGGTTCATGACTCTAGACTTTTCCTTCGTTCTTTGTTTTTCTGTGAGTCCAAAGGAACTCATTCACACCTTCTATTATGACTCATCTTTCTTACCTGAATACAGGGAAAGCCTAGTTTCCTACTGAAACTCTTGCCAAAGGAAAAAAAAAAAAACCAAAACAAAAAATCAAAAAAAAGGACCCCAAAAACAAAACAAAACAAATCAAAACAACAAACCCAACCAAAAAAAACCACCAAAACACCCCAAAAAAACCCAACCAAAAAAGTCCACAACTTTAAGTTCTGCTGGTGACTTCCATCTTTGGAAGTACTATGGCAAGCACATAAATATCCAAAGACAAAGAAGTGATATGACTCCTGTCTGTAAATAAACAGTATAGAATTCCCCCTCCAATCTCCATGCCTGTGCTGAAACATTTGTGCTCTAGATACTAAGTTTTTCTTTAAAGATTTTAAACCTGCTGGAACAGCCCCTTCCTTGGCCCCTATGGGACTGCCACAGGCAAAACATCCAAGGATTCTGTGCAAGAAGTTGCAGCTGAAGGATAGGATGTAATCTGGTGTGGGCAGTCAGTAACTGCAGGTTTTGCTTGCCTTTGCTGTGGGAGAATTTACATGATACACAATAACTGACTGTGCACTGGCTTCTCAAAAACATCTTCTTGACTTTCAAGTCCATGGTACTTGTGGTCTTAAACTACTAAAGTGCTTTTGGAAATCCAACCCAAGTCTGTAAATCAGATTTGTTCTGTCCAGTTTGCCCAAGAGGCAGCGCTTTCAAGTTTTCCTCCAAGTCCCAGAATCAGAATGCACCACAACTAGGCTCTTTATTCTTAAATACTCCTGGGTCACATACAGGAAATGAAAACTGCCTGAACCAAAAAACCTGCAATATACAGAACTTCTGAAACTTATGCTTCGGGTATGACATACGACTACTGTAAATATTCTTACTACAAACAGAAACAGTTATTTAAGAAACAGAGAAACAATTAAATTGATAAGTTTCAGTTCAAATCATTAACCTTCCCTTGCTAGATGAAAAACCATCACTAACTGGGAGAGAAGTATTCCCACCCTTGCAATGAATTGGAATTTCAGTTATAATCTCCTTCTGTTGCTTGAGGAAATAATTTTATTCAGAAAATAATTTGTTGTTGGACCACAAAGGGTCTGTTTTGTTTGAAAATTTACCCTGTATTTCCATGTAATTTTTAAAAATCCAATCTGGCCTTTTTGCTCTTCCAATGAGCTACCTGTGCCAAACTCCAGCAAAAGCAGAGCCACTCGGGGAAACCGCTCTGTTCACACACAGCTGCCTTGGTGGAGGTGGCGATGCCTGCGCTGCAGAGCAGAGGGGATGCACAGCAAGGGCTGCCCCAGTGCTGCGGGAGCACAGCGATGCTCCCTCCTCTCCCTCACCAGTGGCATACCACCCCAGCAAGCACTGGCCACTTCTCTCCCAGCATCCAGCAAGGCTTTGCCGATACAAGACGTGATTCACATGGTATAAAATGTTCATTCAGCTTTGTGGTATCCCCCTTTTTACTTCAGAAGAATTCTCTCACAAGAGCAGCGTGCGTGCAGCTGGGTGCATTACCCCAGGACCCTGGTTGCACATCGCCCTGTAGGCAAAGAACTGAATATTTTTATCTTCTATTACACTTGTTTCACCCAATACGCCTGCACTTAAACCATCATATTTTTTCTTAATCTGGGACAAAATGCTTAGCTTTTTCTAAAATGGCAATATCACCAGAGGGGGTGATTCAGCTTTTAGAGCTCTGTCATTCATTAGCACCTCTCTTTACTTCGCTTTGCAACTAATATTTATAGGTTTGTGGCTATTTTTTCCTACTGGAAACATTTTTTCTGAGTTCAGGTTGCCTCTGGCCTCAAGACTTAACTTTCTCACATGTTTTAACATTTACTTTCCCTAGAGAATCTCACACAGCATATAACAACCACTGTGACAAGGGCAGCATGATGTAGGCAACCTTCACATAGGCAGTCCCCACCTGCTGAAAAAGCCCTGTTGGTCTCCAGACATTTGAAGCAAAACTTGTCTTACTTATCTCGGAGATCAGGACTCTACCCAAGCTGTGCCAGAAGCACATCAAATTTCAACCTGTGTGTTAAAATAATGCAACATTTTCCATAAATTTCCAAGGAAGACAAAAATACAGTCAGAATTCACTCAAAGCTTTGAACTTTCGTAGTGTCAAGGGTAACCGGAGAAGCAAAGCAAAGAACTGCAATTGTTACCAGCTTTTGTCTGGAGTAGTGGGCAGGAAATGTAATTGGCAGGATAAGGGAATTTCAAAAAAGTTCAGAGATTGCCAAGAAAGACAACTAAATAACTTCCAAATAAATGCCTACTGCAGCACTGTCTTACCCTCTGTTCCCAGAGACCTTCATGAGAGTGTCATCCTCTTGCACATAACTCTTAGCAAGGCATGACCGGTTAAATCATGTGCAGCTATTTGAAAATATAGTGGCAAAATCCATTACAAGAATTAGGCTTCAAAATGCCCTTTTAAAACTGAACCAAAAGCATAAGATTAAGTCCCACATCAGAATTCCTACCACTCCTATCAAACAAAGAAGGAATTGCATTCACTAACTGAATTACTGGTTTATAAATGTAAACTGATAACTGCCATTATATATGGCAGAAAATAAGCTTGCAAGCACATATGAGGCTTTCTTTGTATTTCCTTCCCCCCCTTTTTGTTGTAATGAAGAAGCTGTTACTGGCAGATGGAATTAAGCATGAGCTGCTTTGAATGCTTTTAGTCTGTCACTTGGCTTTACACTCAAGAGCTGCTAAGGAAAGTTACTCTTCTAATAACTCTGCAATGTTCCCCCCCCCCGAGTGCTTCACTCTCTTACCAAAAACTGTGGGCACTTTCCAAACTGGCACTTTACCAGCTGAACAAAGTCTGCCTATTGCATGCAAACTTTAAGGAGGCATAAACTTTTGTTTTCTTCAACTACAATTTGTGAACACCTAAAATCAAGTCTAAAAAAATTTATTAATGTGTTAGGTAATACCTGTGCTAAGGCAGGCAACACTTCTGCAGTATTGCATCTCATCTTATCAGGAAGGTTAACTGATTACTGTTAGCTGCATCACACAGGAAATTGCTGGAAGAGGTAAGAATAGATCCTGGGAGTTAAGACTCTGGCAACCAGCAAACTGTCCCCTCCTTTTATGTTATCTGCATTCAATTCTCATTCTATCATTTAACTTGGTGGAAACTAAGTCACAATGTGCGTGGAGGTATCCAAATATTAAGAAGGGCATGAGACCTTCTTGTGGTAGACATAGGACCCTGTACGACAGCTTCTACATACAACCTGAGTCTGCAGAGTCAAAGTCTCTGCTACTGTATCCAGCTCACTTCCAGATAAACTCACGAGCCTGGCAAGATCCTGGAGCCACACAGGTATAAGGCTGACACTGCAGCTTTCAGTGGCTGTGACTGGTACAGAACTTCTTCCTCTTTGTTATGAGACTGTTGCATTAAATCATGTGTTACAATCTATACCTGAAATGAATCATCAGTGTAATTGCATACTGTTTCACTAGATGGACAGACTGCTATATATGTCACGTCATATCATATATGCCTGTGGATGTCATCAAAATATCATGGCTCACGTGATGGCATTGCCTCCTACACTGAAAGCTTCTGGCTCTGATGGAAAATTGGGACAAAACTCATGTTCATCATAAATCCTTGTTAGTATTATGCTAGGGAAACATTCTCATTTACTGAAGTTTACCCAAGGATGGATACCATGTAGACAGCAACCAATAAAAGTGTTCACAGCTATGGCTGCAGAAATAAATATTCACAACAGGTACAGCAGCTGCTAAATGAGAAGCATCCTGTGCTGGCTGTAAACTGCTTGAATAAAGGGAGACCAGCAGGGTTAAGCCTGTTAGAGATACAGCCGTGAAACAACCACAACTGCATACAGACTAGTCCTAACCCATAACTTGGCTTTACATAACCCTGAAGGGCTCCCCTCCCTTGTATATCTGACAAGTTCTCTTTCCTAGCACATATGAGATAACTTAGCAATTATATTTAACCTTAAAAAAAAATATTAGAAAATATCATGTGCCAAGCCTGCAGCTAAGAGACACGATCACCTGAAAATTCCTCAATAGGAAATGGCATTTCTGGAGGTACCAAAGTGCAGTGTCCACATGCTTCAAGCATCACGGCACAGAATAGAAAAAGGCAGATAGTATGGTAACTGACTAAGACTGGAAAAGTTTTAGCCCTGTTATCCTATGTTTTTAGACAGAATGTGTTCAGCAAATACATTCAAACTGCATTCTGTCCTTTAAAATGGACAAACAATAGCAACAGAACAAAAACAAAACAATAAAAAAAGGAAACAAACAAACAAAACCCCTAGAAACAAACAAACAAAACCAAACCAAGCAAAACAAACAAACAAAAGTAGTTTCCCAAGGAGCACAACTAATGTAAGGTCTGGAGTCTCTGGTAGGGTACAAATGATAATTTCAGATTTTCCTGTGGCTAGTGGTGTTCATAGACTCTTGTTAGAGCACTTGTGGATCTACAACAGCTGAAAAAAATGACACTCCAAAACTGGTAGCAGCTGTGGATGTACAACCCAGAAATACAGCTCCTAAGCTTGGATTGCAACTGGAGCTCCCAAAATCCAAACTATCATGGAACTGCCCATTTTATCTCTTTAGGAATGGTCCATTTTCTTGGGGCTTTACCAAAGCAAACATCTTGGGAGGTGTCTCTGGGCAGATGCAATGCTACACTAGTCTTCAGAGGCTTTCGCTTTCTTAGATGACAAGCAAGCAATACTCGGTGCAAACAGAAGTTTCCTAGAGACAACCTTGCTAAACAACAGAATTCCTCTTTTCTCTCTATGTATCCCTTTAGCCACCATACACACAATGCTCTTAGTGCACCAGCTATCATGCTATGGGCAATCCCACTAGTTGGAGTGTTCAGCAAGTTCAGGGCACTGAATCCTTGCTCATGAAGCAGCCAAACTGAGCTCAGCAACTAAGCACATTTTTTTTAGTTTCTTTCACAGATTTGAGACTTCAGAATAATGTGATACCCCCAATTTTAGCAAAGAGCCATTATTTTTGTTGGAAAGCATATGCATATGTGGGTATAAAAGCCTTATTTGAGAAAGGCATCTATGATGTATTTTATCAGATTTTTTTTTTTGGTGTATATATCTGAACACATTAATAAAATCTGTCCAACAGACACTGTCAAATGGATCAGCTTTCAGGAAAATAAATAAAATCTGCCATTGTATTTAATTTCATTTTTACTTTGTCACACACCTTTCACCTTGTATATTCATCAACCTTTCAACAGCTGCAGGAATCTACAGGCTCTGCAAGTAGTTCAGCTGGTACCAGAGATGCAGTTTACTCTGTGGTGCTTTAACACTCTAACCTCAACTTGTACAAGTTTATGTGCATCCACAGCTACTTAAATATTGGTGTCATGGTGAACACGAAGCTGAAAGAATGATTTGATCCCACTGATAAAACTTCTTTGTCCTCTGAAGTTTCACATTAAAAATCCAGAAACCTTTGTGTTAATGATTCAGTTTTTAGGATATGTAATTGCCACAGAACAAGTCTGGAGAATTTTCAGACTCAGAGGCAGGTTGCACCTAAGCAGGTGAGGCCTGACATGCAGCATAAACCTGGACTGCTGGTTCCAAGAGCGGTTTTCTTTTGCTGGCCAGAAGCTGAATTGGTGACCAGTAATATAAATGCATGGTCTGTCACACCAGTTAATGAAATTTCACAACAACCCAGATGTCTTGAAATTCAGGGAAGACCTGTAAGGTTATCTGAGCTACCATTCTCAAAACACTGGGCTGCTCTTGGCAGCATTTTTTTTGAAAATCAAGTTTTAAAAGAGCAAAGTGCTGACTTTTTTCAGCTCTTCCCTTGCAGCAGGGACAAGAGTCTCTATCATCCCTGGCAAAGGGCAGTGAAACAGCCAAGGTCCTTCCCACTGCTTAGATTCAGAGAGCAGAAACAGCTCTGTCAGCTGCACTGGCACGAGGGACACCCCTGCAGTACAGTGACAGAGGACAGCACAGGCTGCCACCACAGGAACCCAATTAATATTTTTCACAGCATCAGTGAAATTTTAGCCAATGTAAATCCAAACATGCTGTATTAATTGCTATTCCATTAGGGTTTTTAATAACCTTTGAGTGGAAAATAAGGAAAGAGAAAAATATTCACATACTGGGAAATTAACTCCAGAAAATTGTATCTCCTAATTGCTAACCATGTGACCCTGTACTACCTATTTTCCGAGGTAATTTTTTTCAACCACATGCAAAACAAACAAGAATGCCACTCTTTTTAGAGAGTTCCCGGTGTACCATAGATACCCTAAGGTAACAGTATAAAAGTAATTGATTAATTGATTAGAATTGTCAGCTATTTGAAGCTGTCCTTAAAGAAAAAGAGAAATAATGACAGATGCAGGTGCATTTTAGACTATGGTGTTTGATTCCATGATTTTAACTTTAGCATCCTTCTAATCAAGCCTTTACTTTTTTCTTAAGGTGTGATAGGTGGCCACTTTGATGTGAGTGACACTCCTTTGTGCATTCACAGTATTGTTCTCTAATCCAAATAGAGAGGAAATTGTAGTTTAAAAATAAATGAACATTGTGCAGCATGGGGAGCTGATGTAAAAGTAGACTGAATAGGTTTTTATCTAATACTGAAGTCTGTGCTTCCTAAAGCTCCTAGCTCAAGGCAGAATAATTCAATAGCAAATTAACATAAAGTAGACACGTAACAGACTTTGAAAATGAGCATTATATGCCTTCCACCACCCAGACAAAAGAAAGATCGTGCTGTAATATGTGAGATTTCTCAGCTCTGATAGCCTGGTGAGAAAGAAAAAAAACCCCTCAAATACACACCCACCAAGTAGTATCATAGCTTAGCCCTAGAACACCTGAGCATGAAAGAAACAAATACCTTTGGCAGGGGGTGAGCTTCAGAAGTAAAAGGAACAGAATTGACTCAGAGTTGAAAACATGTGGAGCACTGTTTCAACAAGTAGGAAATGTACTGGTAATTCAGCTACATAAAGCCACAAAGAGGAGCATGGCACATGTACAGCCACCTGATCAAGGTATCCAGGCTCAGGGAAGCGTTTAATGGATGCCCCAGTTGAGAGAACACAAAGAGCTGTGGAGCTCAAAACACTTAAACAGCTAACTTAGGAGGGAAAAAAAGCAGAATTACCAGTCAAGGGGAGAATAGTATCTTCCACCTCTGTAGATGATCAACAGGAGTACTGCAGTATGGTGCGAATACAATTTCCACCACTACAAACAAACTGCAATCTGGTCTCCTTTCAAACCCCTTATGTATAGCTGCTCACAGAATCTAAGGACTCTTGCCAAGCCCTTGGTTTCTGATCTGAAAGAAAACTCCTGCTGTGGAATGTAGTCCTTTCCGCTGCTCCATCTTGCAACAGTTTTTATCCCCTCCACCACGACTGCCCCATTTGGAAGCCAGGCCAGTGTGCCTTGGCCAGGGTTTCTTTGGTGCCGTTCAACAGCAGCCAGCCAGGCACCTGCCCACCTCGCACCGCAGCCCGCTCGCACTTCCAGCCGTTCTCCAGCCCACCGGACCTCTTCCGCCTCCACCACTTTCAGAAGCTTTATGGCCATAGTAGAAAGTTACGCTTGATCCCTGAAAGTGCAGAAATAGCAAATTTGTGCTATGAATATTGTATGCGATTCTGCCATCTCCTGTGTTTGCAGCACCTCGCTCCACTTACACCCTCCACTAAGTTCAGTACTAGCCTGCTTCTTCCGCACACATCATTAATCGATACGTGCAGGCTTAAGCCAGGACCGATCTCTGAGGAACATCATTAGTAATTGCCATCTGATAATATCCCTTTTAATAGGATCTGGTGCAATCTTCTCTTCAGTTCCTCACACAAATTACAATCCTTGCATTGATTGTTCTGTGTCTCCAAAAAGGTGAAACTGCGTGTGTAGGTATCACACTATCAGCAAATAGCTGCTTATCTCTTATTCCAGTTTTATTTATAAACTGACTGGCAGACTTGTTAACTGCCCATAACCTTACAGGAGATACATTTAAAAACATTAATCGTACTCCTTATTTGTTTGTAAACTCTGCAAAACCATTTTGTTGTCTGTAATTTTGAACATGGCTGCTGTTGACGGCGCTTCCACCAACTTGGCCAACTTTATTTCTAATTTAAAGTTACTCTGGAATCTCTAATCCCACATTTGAAATTCCTATTACTGGGGGCTCTAATCACAACTGGCTTGGCAAGAAACATGTTTCCACAGCTCCACTCTGTCAGTGCCAACCCAGTCACACACTCCATCAGAAACAGCCACCTTCAGGTCAGGTGCTCCTTTACACACATGGATGTGCACAGTCCCAACAATTGTTAGCTACACTGCCCCCTGAACCAGCAGCTTTTTTTCTGACAACATTACAAACTAGGGATTTCTTGGGAGTTATAGGACAGGAATGGAAAAGTAAAAAAAAAAGTTAAACCATTATTTTCCTGTTCTTTTTTCTTTTTCACTTGGATAGAATCTCTTTACAGATTCATTTTTATAAGTAAAAGCTAAATCTAATATGCCATATGAATCAAGGCGTTTTAGCTTCATCCTTTCAAGCAGAAACACCACTGTATAACTACATTTGATGTGATTTAGCCACTTCTAAAAGTATCTCCTGTATGTATTTCATTTTTTCCCCTTTCTTCACACACCCAAAGCTTCCACTCGGGCTGTTCATTGATTCATTACCTCCCTCTCTCCAGTATCACAGCCTCAGATGAATATAGAAGAGATTATATCTTTCCCAAACTGCTCCACGCATTCCATTTTTAAAACTGTTGATTAATCTCAACTCTTATGCCAGAAATAATTGAAAATATCTCTCCTGAACAAGGTGACAAATATCAAACTTGTAACAAACTAATTCTTCTTTAATTTCATGCTTGCCGTTTCCATGAAGCTCGTTAAAGCTACCACACTGCACCTCAGCTTTTCTTGAATTTACTGATCACATCCCCTGTACTTCAGGTAAAGGTCATTTCATAGGTTTGTGTCAGTCTTTGTTTAAAGGATCTTTCAGTCACAGCTGCTCCGCTTTACTCTTAAAATCAAAATGCACAGCCTTGATATTGTTTCTTTGTCCTCTTTCTCTCCCCTTCTTTGGCATAATTTTCAAAGCATTTCAGTGCAGAACTTCATGCCAGAGCCACTTTTAGCATCTGTCGGGGTTCTGCAGAGGGCAGCAGTAGGGTCAAGTCTTTTAATCCTAACATTAATACCCTCACCATCAGACATCTAAAGTATAAAATAGTCATGTGTGTATATAACTCTGTTAAAGTGTTTATTGCCAATGTTATGTCTACCTCAAACACACCCTCTTCTCCAATGACACATGGGATCAATAGTTGGCTTAATCATCAGCTACTAGCTCTATCCCAGTCTACTGGTTTGATGATTTCTTTCTGCCAGGACATCTCACCCAGCAGGTACCTCTACAGTATACACTGAAAATTCTCCTTTAGCCTGTGTCACATTTAACAAATGCCTTAAAGCAGAATCTTGGGAATATCCTGTCCTTTAACAAACACATGGCTTGCATGACAAACACTATCCTGATTTTAAAAGGTTCACTACAAAGAACTTTTCTCTTTTACTCTTGGTGCTACGTGCTGATCTGTGCAAAGCAGTGGAGTAATTTTCATCCTGAAGAATGAGAATCAGTACTTTTATTTTAGTATGTCATTTTATTCAGCTGACATAGTTAACATAAAATGTTGTAACATAGTCAGGGTGGAAAACAGTGGCCTTCAAGTTTTAGTCCACACACATGAACATTACAATCCACATGCTTTTGCACCTATGTGAAGGACTTTTATTGGATTGCTGAAGGCTCGGGGAAGGAGGGAACCAAAATACACCCGAGTGCAACACAGGCATACTTTTTTTTCCAGTGAATGGTCAGCAAAGTACAAAAATAAGAATATATACTTGAACAGAATGTGGATGAATCCTTTGATTTCAAGCATCAAATGAGGTTTTTTTTAGTCAAGTGTAGTTTCACGTGACAGATCTACTGCATTATGTACTTGGAGTCTTCATTATACAGCATACTAGGTTTGTATTATTATAATCATGCTGCAGTGACTAACTCTGTCCATTAAAAACAAAAAAAAAAGAAATAGGAGAAGAAAGATGCTAGGGAATTTGTCTGCCTGTTTAAACACATTTGCTCCACCGAAAGAGCAGTATATTATATGGCAAACACACCTAAGCAATTCATTTGCTAAAAAGATTTATACTCAATGTCTAAATATATTACTACATAGGGAGCAGAGAAGAAAGTTCATCATTCATTAGGTAAAAAGAGGGAGGGAGAATTCATCTGATTAAAATATTAGCATATAAATATGATAGAAATCCTGAACCTCAATCCATTCCAAAACCAACAACAAGTTCTTAGTGGAAGAAGTCATCTGTGGCAGACATAATATAGCAGCAATCAAAATGGCATAGATTCAGTAGTAGGAAGGAAGATGAACTTTGAGAAAAAGGACATTTTTAACATAGGTGTTTTCCAAAAGTTTGTAATACACCACTGGAACGCATCATAATTTCCAGGGGCTATTAAATACATTGCCTGGGAAGGGAAGTGTACCAAAGTACAATTGAATTCCAAAAGCTTTGTAAACTACTGCTCTTCATCTCAGTCTTTGCAATTGACTGTGCAGGCTTTTCGCCTACTCTGGTGCACTGTAAACCTCAGTAAGGACTCTTTCAGCAAATGATTTCAGCTCGTGATTGCCGTGACACAGAGTGTGTCCAAGGGCAGTGATAGCAGCTCCGCAGAAAACACCACAGCCTCGTCATGTGCCACTGCAAGTCCAGTTCCTGCAGGGGATTTACTATGAAGCAAAGGGAAAAATATTTCAAATCCTCCTGATATTAGACAGAACTTTATAAAGGAAAATATCTTCTCTTACCCAAACCTATCTTCTACTTTATATCTAGTTGGTGACAATAGACTTAGCTGAAAACACATTATGCGATTGCTATATACAAATATCTGACAAGTATCTTGGCATTTTATTATCTCTATATTCCTTTGTTTCACAATGGGAAATTACTGTTGCTAAAGGAGGCTGGATGTAAGCCACAATATTTTCACAATGAGTTCAAAACCAAATTTAGTCCCAACCTTTGTCTTACTGCAATGACAAACACTTTCACAGATCTCTAAACCCTGCTTTCTAATAAGACTTCACGTGTCCTACCACCTCACATGCAGCAAGAAATTGTTTTAATTTGTTTACCCACAGTTCTGCAGCTTTCAGAATCACCCAACAAAAGCCACTATTGCTATAACTAAACCTCTCCATAAATCTACCCCTACAATTACTTTAATTTAGAGATAAAGAAATAACTACATTGCATTTTATGATTGCAGATCCAGAGATTAAAATGAACTCAGTGAATAAAGCTATGGTTCGCTACACACTGCAAGTCAGATTCCTCTCTGCTTAAGGTACTGCTAAGGATATTGGCTATCATAAACTGAAGATACAGTAACAGGAAAGGGGAAGTAATCAATCTTACAAAGTACAGAAGAAACCAGTAACAGAAACGTGTTGCCATAGCTGCCACTGGTTAAGGACACTGCCAATGTAATAAAGTGAATTACAGAAATTATGCTGATGCTTTTGCAAAGAAAACGGAAGTGCTAGGAGGACAATGGACAAGAAGAGGGTAAGAAATTCAGTATAACTACTCAGACAGCAATTCTAAAACTCAAAATTAAAACCAGGGAGCTGAAGTTTAAATGCAGCGCTCATTTCATTTTGTTATTCTTAGAATAAAGCTCTGTTCCCATAGTTCCTGGTCCCAATTCAGTGCTTATTCTAATCCTGCAGAGAGTCCTCAGATGAGCAAGGTCAGGGAAACCCCTACTGCACAGCTTTGCATGAGGCTGTGGAACAGAAAGGCCATGCAGGAATCCTCCACATGCACTGCAAAAACAAGGTTTGTTTTAAGGGAATATGGCACAAGAGGTTGGTCAGCAGAAACCCAAGTCATAATTTCCTGGATTCACTGGGGAGAAAAACAAACAAACAAAAAGTGAGAGTAATCCAATGACAGCTGTTCATCCAGACTATAAATTCATCAATAGGGTTTTGCCACTGATTGGGATTTAACTCTTATTTGGTCACAGCCTTATAAAAGACATAGTATTTTCTGTTTAATATTTTAATGTGGATAGGAAGCTTGAGAAAATAGAAAGAACAAAGCAGGATCTGCTTCAGAGTTTGAAGTGACAGAAAACTTAACTGCTGACTAGTAGACTATGGAGTATATACTTAGCACCTTGTCCATATCAGAGGTCTGTGCCTGGCACTAGACTCAACTTTATCCACATTCAGCTGTGTAATACTTAAAAACAGCTCTGGCGATTTAGATTATTACAGTATATCATAGTAAGTTTCCTTTCTGCATAAAGTTATATTTCATTTTCCTCTCCTTTATGTAATTGGTAACATTTTTCTTCAACAATTAAATTTTTATTTAAATTAATTTCTTCAGAAAATAAAAACTTGACAGCTTGTGCAAGCTAGAGGTTTTTATGTAAAATATTTGATAGAACTGGGACAAAGCCAGAAAACATTGCCTCTAACATTCAGGGCTTCAAGTCAAAGGTCTTCAAAAGCTTCTCTGTTTTGGTTTTTTTTTTTCATATTTGTTATTTATGAAAAATCTTTCAAAACTAAAGTCATGCAGACACTTCAAGGTTCTGAAAATTACACTTCCAATTAAGATTACAACTATGGACAAGTATTAAGATGAAGCTAAAGCCTGCATTTAGTTTGGGAAGGACAGCAGTTCTCATCAGCATTGTTCTAGAAAGCAGTACTCTTGAGTGACTTTGTTACCATACTGAATTTCCACCTTCTATGGTGGGATTCTACAACTATAACAGTCTGTTCCATTACACAATGTGATTCTCCTCAAGTGCATCATCATCCCCATAATTTACAAATTATGTCAGAGCACAAAGAATAGTTCAATCACTCGGGAGTTACAGCAAGCCATCATCACTAAAGATGATTACTATCCTAAATTCAACGCTCAGTGTTAATAAAAAGATTTTCAGCCAAAATGTGGGTCACAACAATTAAAAAAAACCACAAGCAAACATGTTTTGAAAAATTCATTTCAGCATTTGTTGGTATTTAACTATGCAGTAGGACAATTACAAGAATAAAGAAGGAACCTGCTATTGTTGAAAATGAAAATAATTTAAGAATTGCCAACTCGGAAGTTACAGATCATGTCAAACATCTACATACTCTGTGGTACACAGAGGCTACCATGGGCACGTGAATATTATGGAGAGCAGAAAAAAAGTCCAGTGATAGATAACAAGAATGTTTTCTCACTGACCCTGCACAGAAAACATACTTTTGGGGAACTTTCCTTGTTCCTCTACACACTACTCCTATATTTAGCTTATAGCATTTGCTGTCACTGAACACTCTATAAAGCAGAAAAGGAACAAACTTTAAAAAGACAAAAAAAGCCCCTAATAAGGTGTTACTATAAAGACCAGTTACAGAAGTGAAGATCATAATGCAGTCATTTTTATGTTTAGCTAAGGAAATCCTCTTGAGTTGCTATAAGGGGATCATATGCTCATACAGCCAACCAAATACGTACCACACTCAAAAGACTCTTGTTTTAGTCACTGACTGCTAGGATCAGGCATCCTTAAGATCTGGAGTCTGAAAAGAAATTAATCTTTTTGGCTTCTAGGCACTCCCTGTCAGAGCAAGCAGATCAAAACAGGGAGGTTCAAGGGAGTTAATAAGAATGCTAAAAGCTTTGGGAAAAAAATAGAGGAAAATTAAAAGACTCAGCTTTTTTTTCCCCCCTGTAGAAAAGAGAGGATCAGAAAAGGACATGAGACAAACGGTCTTAATGGGAAAGGGTCTTACTAAGAGGTAGTTTGATGAATTATTCTCTGTGTCTGCTGGGGAGAGGACCAGACATAATTGGCTTAATTTTTAGTGAAAAGGACTTAGATTAGGAAAAACTTTATACATCAAAAGGTAATTATGATGGAACAGGCAGCTAAGAGATGTTAAGGAAACCCTATAACTCCTCACAGGCACAGGTTAGGTAGACATCTGTCAGGCATCATGGAGGTAGATATACCTCATCCTCTCAAAAGCTGCTGTTCCTAAATTTGTAAGCCTAGAAGACTTTTTATCCATACCAGCTTGCCGCTATGCCTGCCACATGACTCTTTATAAAGCATTTGAAATTAAAACAGCATCAAAGAGGAATTAACTCATGGACCACCCTCCTGGGCCTTGCAGGCCCTTTTTTGCAATCTGCATGTATTAGGGTGAAAAAAAAAAAAATAGTAAGATCCTGCAGCTTTAAAAATAGTGACTGATTAATTATACTGAAGTCTCCAGCTTCCTTCTTTATCCATAGTCTGTGGAGTTGTGCCTGTAGAAAGGCTGCAGAAAGGCTTCAGGCTCACTAGTCTTCCTCTGCACATTTCCAGCAGAGGAAAGGTAACATGTAAGATAGGAACCTGTATTTGTTCAGATCATACAATGCCTCAGGTTCTTTGAGCATCCCACTAATATGCCACTAACAACCTTAAAACATTCTTCCACTCTGCTGACCCATTTCACTGAATTCCCTTCACAACAGGTGGGAGCAGTCGCCCCACTGGCAGCCAACACGACCCCGACTCCTCTCTGTCCTGCTTAGATGTGTTAAGGTATTTATCTCTGTCTGGAAAAAGAAATATGGAAAAAAAGGAATCTACAGGATTTCCTCATGCATTTAATGAGTAGATGAGCATTTAATGGTTCTAAATCAATTTAAACTGTTTGCTTCTTAAAGACCTTAACTCCTAATATTCCTCCTTAACTGAATATCATAGAAATAATAATGAAGTTATAACTCCCATCGCATCTACCAGGTCCCAATATCAGACTACATAGGGCCAGTGATGAGTCACAGCACAACAGGAATTTGTATTGTCTGCTTATAGCCAGTGGAATTTGAAAAATAGCTTCAGGGGCTGAATTAAGTATATATACGGTCCTAAACAACCTGGTGATGTACAAAAGGAGCCTTGCCAGGCACACCAGTCAATCCAAACCGATGGAAAATGAGAGGTTTCATTTCCTTGGCCTTCACAGATTTAAAAAGCAAAACAAAATAAAAACAAACCACAGAAATCCAAACAAAAAATAAAACACCACACACTAAAGTTCCCATCCAACTAATAACTCAAAACTCAAATGTACAAGCAAAAATGATATTCGAGGGTAGGTATTAAAAAAGCATTTAAATATCACCCCAGTGAGTAATGATATACACAGGACTGTAAAGTGATAATATGCAGTGATGGTAAAATAAAATAGTAATATTTTTTAATTCAGTTGCTATAATCCATATATAGTGGTAAAACTGTATTAAAAATTATTGTAGTTTATCATCCTTAGATAAAAAAAAGACTAAAATCTACTTTCCTGATTTTCCATCGTCTGAAGGAGGCTATGCTTATGACGCACAGATAAGAAAGCTCATTCAGAGCTATTTGTAAGAACGGGGATTTGCACTTGTGTCTTTGCCACACATTTACCCTGCCACATGTAATCTATCATCTGATTATTACTATCCACCTACAGAAGTTTACTGATTGCAAATGTATCTCATTACCAAGGACACTGGAACTGGAAGGCACTGTAAAAGCGTAAGACAGCACTATCATAAATAGTAACAACAACAGTAGGTTATTTGATAGCTCTTCTTCCCAACCCTGGCATCTCTTATGGATTGCTTTCATTAAGTAACTCAGAAACTTGAAATTATTTAGAAGTTTGTAACTGTCAAATTAGACTTTCTGACAGAGCAGCTTTGGTACATCAGCACTGCAGCACCTGGAGAATACGCCAGAGGAGGAAACGGAGAAACGCTCTCCAGATGCCTGTCAGTCACCTGCTGCACTGAAGATTAGCAGAACATCAAAACCTTTACTCTCCTCTTCTCCATGAGGAGCCTTGCAAATCAACTCTGGCCCCAGACAGTGTTCACATTCTCCTACCTTCTTTTCCTTGAACTGTCAAGTATGTGGGAAGCAGGAAAACTGCACAAATCACCCACACTGGAATCACTAGGAAAAGCATCATTTCTAACCTGTAAAAGAATCAATGTTTTGCCTGTGCTCAGCTAAAGGAACTACTTAGGAACAGCAATACAGGGAGTATGTTTTCACAAATCTGAGCATAAACACCATAAAATCAACTTGCTTTGCATTAGTACTATGGTTTTCTGTCTCTTCTCACTATGCCATGGGGTTTGGCCACCAGCATCTGAACAAAGGCTGAAGCTTTAGCCCAAATGCAATCTCTAAGCCCAGCTCTTCTAACAGTGGACAAGTAAGGTCCAGGCAAGACCTTCTGGAGATTTAACTGATCCAGGGAGCTGTCACAAACATGCTCTGTAGCACACCAGTCAGTTTGGTTTCTGAGCTCTACCACCACTATCAGGTTTATAAATGCTCTTCACTTAAAAGATAAAGCAGAAGAAACAGACATCTATTAGAAACCAAGTAGACAACACAAGCTAGGGCCAAACTCAATTCTAGGGGCCAGGGCTTCTTTTCCCTCACTATCATACTTCTCCCCCATCTTGGAGTAGTTAATGCTTTACAGCCTCCATCCCTCTTCCTTATGACTTCTCTTGATCTGACCCAACAGGCATCTCAGATCCCTAATTCCTTCCCTGATGCTCAGCTCTATTTCCTTGTAAAGCCAAGGTACAATCTTACATACTGAGGTGCTCCGTGTGTAAGCAAACTGGCCTTTAACACTGTCGGAGCTTGGAGATACCAATCCAGAACAGGGGTGAAAAAAAGAAGAGAACAAGAGAAAGCAAAGGTACTTCATATTCAAAATAGAGTGCAGACTGACAGAGATACACAGAAGTTACATCAGTATCAAACAGTATCCTTGAGTTGTGCATTTCCTAAAGCATTACAAGAATCCTCAAAAACACCTGAGCTATAAATAGGAAAAATTAACAAACCTACTGAGACCAGTTCTTGTAAAGCAAAGTTCTGATAAGACAAGTCTATTTTAAGTATTTTTAGCATTGCTATAACAAATAGCGCACACAGGTATATAACTGAAATGATGTCATCCTTGCTCACAAGTAGTATTCTTACACAGATAATCAGTTACAGTTGAACATGACACACAACAGGAATAAGAACCCAACACTCGAAGATGGCCTTCATGGGGGTTCTCTTTGAACTCAGCAACTCAAGAGAAACTCCGAAGGTTCTCCTCTAATTCAAGGAGATTCTAGAAAAAAAAACCCCAAGACGTAGCCTAGACACCCATTCCCACTGAAGGAAGGTGACAGTTCTTATTTAGTCGATTTTAATTAACTAACTGTGCTCCTTAGTTATTTTTGAGTTCAGCAGGAGTCAGGAGAAGCCAACATCTACTAAGCAGCAGTAAGTCAAATGCATGGAACAGCATTACTGCCAAGGGAGTTGTATTGGGAGCTATCTGCACACTTCTAAACCATTAATTAAACCTCCTTTTTGTCACTATTTCAAACATACAAGTGTCAATCTAGGGGAATACCTGTTGTTCTAGGGATGTTTCATTCCATTTGCTTCTAAGCATCTAGAAAGTGTAGGGGATAGGAAAACAAATCTGGCAGTGTTTTCCTTCTGTAGGCAACTGTCTTCACTTTGTGGACATCTACAGCTGTATTTTCCTCAATTAGAAATCTGTTGCTGGATTAATCTTTCTTAGCTTCATCTGAGTTGCTTCTCAGTAAAAACACTATTTCACATATGATCTTCCAAATCCAGAGGAGTAATTTATTTCTCATCTGTACCAGTGGTGTTATGCTGCTTGTGTCAAACCTTCAGGTTACGGTTCAGCATTTAACTCACTCCTAGAGAATTCTTTACTGTCATCTTCAGTGACAAGTGGGTACAGTTTTCATAATCACAAGCAAAAACTGCAGCTGAGAAAATAGATGTGTGACTTCAAACCTACAGAAGGAACATCTTGACATTTAAATCCAATTATCCTTTCTCCTCCCCGATGAAAATATGATATCAACTTGTAGGAAATTCTACTAGACAAATATATCATATTCTCCAGCTCCTGTGAACTTTTCGGCACCACTTTTGGTATTACACGTTGCATTCTTTATCAGTCATTTTTACAAATTAAAGGGTTACAAGTGTGCAAAAACTGATAGTTGATGCCAAGTCCTTAAAAATATTGTTTGGAAAGTTCTTCTAGAACGATGATCTGCTCCCCAGTTGAAATCATTAATTGCAAAACTGGAATGCACTCGAAGGTAAGAAAGTACTGCTCTTTGTAATAAATAAAACTGTCAATCATTCAGAGCACCCCTAATTACAGGCTGAATTTCATTTATCAGCCTGCTGTATGTGAAAAAGGATTAATTCAACTAATTCCAGAACTACAATAAGGCTCTATTTCTCATAGTACTAAGGGATAATTCACTCTAAATGAATTGGAAAGCGAGTAAGTAATTGTAGTTATTATTCTGATGTAAATATTAGTTCTCTTTTGACATTTCAAAAGATTTAGTAGAAGCACTTCAGTGATAAGACAGATCATTACCCTGGTGAGGAAGAAGAGATAGCATAGGGAAAGTAAAATGACAATAATTAGTTTATATACCAAAAATTACTACTATCTTTTTTTCTTTTTCCATATGGCTATGTACTTTAACATTTTCATTAGCTGTTGCTCCTGATTTATTTTATGAAGTATACTGCAGTAGAGTGAACACATTATATCCTGCTACTTTGGAAAGAACTCAGAGGTAATATGATTTCTCATACTGGAATTGGAATTAGTGGGACGTTTCTCTTGGAGACAGTTACGACGCTGCCAGTGCTATAAATTCCAGTCAACTGATTGCCATTTTGAATGACTAATTGTGATGAAAAAAAATTACACCAACAGACACAGTGAACAGCAAGAAATCACCTTTTAATTGGACAATCAGACTAGCTCAGACAAGAAACTGCAACACCTTCAGAATAAACAAAAGGTTTGCTTGTTAAGAATTGTGGGTAACATGAGATCACCAAAGTAATTTTCTAACCACACCATCTCCTGACATCTATCTAGAGATCAGGGCCACACATTCAAAATTAGCAACCCAAAATTTAGCTTCCAAGTCTGCATTTTCGTTTTTGGGATAGGTAGCCTGATTTCAGTGATTATTTGACCACTGAAGATTAGCTTTTAAAGAGTCTTGTAAAGCAAAACCTGAAAAAAATAACTGAAAGTCAAAGCCTCTGAAAATAATTTTTTTTCCAGGTTTTGCTTCTTTTATCCTTTTACTACTTCTCTGCAGTTTTGATTCTCAACCTCTGAACAGGAGATCACAAGAGAACTTCAAAGCAGTTTTAGCGATCCAGCATCTTAAACAGTGATTGAAATCAAGCATTTCACTCCCCAAGATGACCTAGGACCTGGCGGTTTTGAGTGAATTGTCAACACAAGTTCTGTGCTTTTCAGGTTATTGGCATGAAGCAGCAGTTTGGGCAGACTTTGCTAATTAGTGTTTATGTCCTGGTATTGGTTTTCTAGGCTAAAACAGACTGTTTACCTCACAGAACTTTTTAAGTTTCTTCCACAAGTGTACAACATCCACACCTGCCACAGAATGTAAAGCACTACAGACAGTATTTAATTTCTCAGTATGTTCTTTAAAGATTGGCTCGCTCTTCATTTCTTCCTTTCTTCCTTTTCTTTCTTTTCTTTCCCACCCCCCCATTATTTGAAGAAAATTTCAGCAGTTTGGACTAACACTTTATTTTGCACACCTTTGAAAGCAGAGCATAATAAAACAATTACAGTTGAATATTTGGTACTGACAGACTTCCTAGTCGACTGTGTATAATAGGAACAGGTAGATAAATGCAAAGTATCTTTGAATTATCATAAGGATACCCAAGAGTAAGTGAAAGCAGAAAACCATTTAAATCAGTTGATTCAGATCGTCAGCTAGCAGATAAAGACTGTGCAAAGGATCTTGCACAATCAATGGTAAATGAACTTCAGCAACAAAAACACTCTTCTTCATCAAAATGTAAATATAAATGCAATGTTTATCAATAGCTCAAAATAGTCAAGACATTATTTAGAATAAACAAGAACAACAATTAGTATACTGATGTAGATAATTTATTTCCAACTATACCTGAAAGATCATTAATATTAGGGATCGTTGTTTCCTCTGTACAGATTTGTTATGAAGAACTGCTTTTTCTAGTTACTAAAACATTCCACAATTAGGAAAAAAAGTCTGTTCGTATTTTGTTGTACATTAAGGTGGGCCATGAAGCAAAGTGATTCTTTAAAAACAAATGTGTCTGTAATTTGGGTTTGCCACTACCCTCCCTGCCTGATTTGACACCAATTAATTCTTTCAAACAGTCACTTAGGTACAGCCTTCATGAGACATTTTAAACACCTGTCTGGAAACAATTAAAATAATTCTATCATCACTACTTTAATTCTCCTAAAATATGGAAGTAGGCAAAGGGAGGAAAAAAAAATAGATTACAAAGAAAAAGTGATCATGCTATTGATAAAACTGTTGTAAGACAAATAGGCCATAACATTAAGGAGTGATCATTTACACTCCATGGAGAGTTCAATACCTTAAGTAAACCTTTCAAATGGTCATATAAAACTCCTCTTATTTGGCAAAGGATAAATATGTACCTGAAAGTACAAACCAAAGGATCAAATTAATTTCACAAATTTGTACCTACGATCCTGGATTTGATATAAATCAGGCATAATCCTTATTATGAATAATAATGTTAAAAAGCATAGCAATCATAAAGACAAATATACTAAACATGGCATGAAAAACATAAGCCAAAAAAATTTCCACTCATCATGCAGACATACAAAGATTAACATTAAGGGCAACACTTAAGATAAACCAGTCATCACTTAATCAAAATCTCAGGGAAAAACGATAAAGGATATTTTCAAAAGTAATTTAATTTCTAGGTGCCAAAACGTGGTTGATAAAACACAAATAAGGAGGTTCGGTATTTTGCCTGAATAGTATTTACTGTCAGATGGGATAGTAGAAAACATGGGGCAAACTCTTTGATCTGTTTGCCTTCCACCAATCATTTATTCTGCAGAGGGAAAACCTCTATTTCACAGCTTGCGTAACTTTCACAGCCTCGTGCCTCTTTCCAACACTTCAGCGTTCACATCAAGCAGCTCCATAAAGTCATAACACCCTGCTGCAGAAACCATGCAAAGTAAAAATCACAGCCTTTCACCAAACCCTGAGATCCGTTTCTAGGGAAATAATTCAATCCAGTAAGAACCAGTATATTTATTTATAGAGCATCTAAGAATTAAGACCCAAGTTTCTCAAACATCTGAGGAATATTGGATAACAAATGGAATTATGGCAATAAAATGGTAAAATAAGACTGGCGTGATTGCTCAGGATGTATATTGCAGAAGAGGGGGACAGGACGGTCAGGTTCCCTCCCTTGGTAAGCATAGTTATGAAATGGTGATTTTGGGTCAACTCCCAACCTTTACGCAAGTTTACGCAGTTTCCAACTATGCGGTTTGGAGAGAATCCCCTTCTTTAAAGACACTGAGATTTCTCAAACAGTGATGTGTAATAGGAGAGCATGTTAGCATCTTTCCAGAGCTTAACATATTGTTAGCATCAGGGCAAATAAATGGAAGAAAAACCACAAATAAGCACTTTTAGTAGTAACTGTAATAGCTTCCAGCAAATATCCAGAATGAAATAAAGCAGGTGTGATTCTTGCTGACCCAGAACGGCTCAGGCATTTATTCAACAGAAGCAGGTATAAATGCATTCTGATTATTTAAACAGAAGCTGTCACAAAATTAAAGTAATATTTGCATTCAATGCTGATTCAAATTTAATCAGTAGAAAAGCTCTCATTAACTTCAGTAGAATTAATATATGGTCCATTTGATTAAACTTTGTGTAGAGTTATAATCTTGATTATGTATAATATGGTAGTACTACTGATGCTTAAATTATTCATAAAGGCTTGAATTGTGAACTGTTCAAATCATGATATTAAACTTTTGCATAACAGGTAAGAATTTATATCTGTATTCACTCCTATTGCTTTGTCTGTTTTAAGTTATGACTGCTCCTCTAGCAGGAGTCTGCTGTGCCTCTGTGTGTATGTGCAGGTGGTACCCAGTTCATTAAAGTGCATCTTCTTGCCTACTAGTACATACACTAATCAATTACAAATACTGTATTAACAGAGCAGCACAGCACATTTCAGAGCCAGGGTTCCATTAATGACATAGTTAAGGTTAACCACATTGCTTAAAATTTTCATTGCATAAAGTATTCAGGAGAATTTCAGACTGCAGTCAAAAGTACACGTTTAACAAAGCCTGGCAGGCTTCTTTCTTTTGTAGTTACATTTTGTGATCTTTACTTTAGTGACACCTCATTACCCAAATAGGAGACACTGCCAACTTGAAATTTCATCAAGCTCATGCTTATCATGGTCTTTGATCTAATTGTTGTGTACGAGCACAGGAGAGGGGCAAGTTCTTTTGCATTCAGCTTTCAGTTTTTCCTCTTAGCCCTCTTTTTGTGCCATAGCTGACTGACACTCTCGCCTCTGCCTCCAGATTGGCCAATCACACCCTTCTCATTTAATATTACATCCTTCTCCTACCATCTTTAATAACATAGCAATATAAATTGTGTTCAGTCCACACCAAAAAGAAAGCAACCTTCTTCCTTCTGTCTTCAAAAAGGTGCAAGTCAAACAAACTACGAGGACAATGACTCATTTAGATACTGACTTCGAAGCACAATTTTGTATGTGCCTTTTAAAATCTGAATGCCAGGATCCTGCCAGGAACAGAAGGGCATCGTTCCCTGGGGTACAGGAAGGCCAATCTGCCTGTACAAAAATCATTTCATTATTCCTTAGCACGTATCTGAACTGGTCAAGTCAGGGTTTTAAATTAGTTTCTAGCTCAGCATGCACCGCTCGCTCAGAAGAAACCTGCTTTCAGGACACGTATAGGCCAAGGCATCTAATCACAGTTTAGCTATCTATGGAGTCACAGGCACTACAGAAAACATCGGTAGTACAAAACAGCCTGCCTAGTTGTGTGCTAAAATATATTGCTCTGTAAACTAAGAAAGCCCATACTGAGTTCATTGAACTCATGTTCGCTTTTTTCTTTTTCTAAGATTCCTAACATTGTCATGTTGCTTCATATTCAAAGGAAGCCTGATATTGTCTTAAGCAGGTGGAAAACACATACACACTGCATGTGAACCGTTTTGATATTCCACCCATAAATGGGGAATATTTTACTGTGCTTTTTTAAACTATGCTCCTATATATCCTAGACTATTTCTTCACCTTCCCAACTTTTTACCAGTCCAAATATTGAACTAATATTCTTTAATTACAATCCTGTTGCTGAACACTATATGAAATCATGATCACATTAAAATCCTACTGTATTGTCTACTCTGACATACAAAACCAATTTATTTGCTCAGAACTTTTAAGTATCACCATGCGTGCAAGCCACAAAAGACGCCTTGATGAATTGCTTTCTAGTTATTCTGAGGAAAAAAAGAAAAACCAACAAAAAACCCCACAAAACTTAAATGAAAACAGTGCATGACTTAATTGCTATGAAAAAAAAATCTTTTCAAGAACTGCCAGAAGGCAGCATGTAGAGTTTTTGTATACAATCAAGAATCAACTTCGAAACAAGAAATGAAGAGTAATTTAATCTTACAATTGCATTTCACAGACTCACGCTTAAAAGATCTGGAATTCTACTACTGATAAAAACTGAAAATTTACTAGAACAGAATTAAAATTCTAACGAGAGTGGAACCTCAAATTAGTCAAGTAATTGCAATCTCCAAGTGGTCTCTCCACATTTGAAGCCTTGGTGTGGTGTTGTGCCTGTACCTGGCTCACAGGCCCTCTGAAGCCCAGCAAGGTTAGCAGATAGTTCAAATGTCACATCTTTTCAGCTATATATAGACATCACGGAACCAAGCTGTAGCCTACATTTGCTGAGAAGCAATTCACAAGAAGCGATATCAAAAGGAAGTACAACACCCACCTATACACCTAATTATGCAAAGGCATGACAAATCTGGTAGGAAAACATCTAAATCTCCTAAACCGTGACACCTCCGCACGCACACAATATATGGCACACAATAACCAGATATTCAGTGACTGTTCGTACAAAATCAGACCCTACAAATCCCCTGTGATTTTGGGGAAGTGAAAAGCTAAACCCTACTCGTTGGAAACCAATGGGAGTTTTGTCACTGAGTGTAGTTTGCCCCATTACTACTAGTCAGGTATTTCCTCCTCCCAGCACAGCTGAGAGATACCTAGCCAGTTCTTTGAACACTAGACTCAAAAGATAAAGCTGTGCAGTTATTTTGCCAGTCTCAGAAGAAGGCGGCATATGTTTCGCAGTGTTGTTTCAGCACTTATAGAAAATTAATTCAACATTTTGACTGGTAATACACACACATGAAATCCAATAATCCAGATGGCAGAGAATCTTAATATACACGATCAAAATGGGTGGGGTTTTTTGGTGTGGTTGCTTTAACTTCACATGAAAAGAAAAAACAACCTTCTTTCGTGGGTTTAACATTTTAATTAAAAATACATGTATCTCTGTACTGACTGTGATATGCTATACGGCCATTTCTTTTCAGTAAATAATGCTTTAATTTCCTCTGAGACTGTTTAGAAATCTATGACGTTAAGGGAGGAGAATGTATCGCTTTGGTAATTATTCTGTTTAAACTGACACTAAACCACATAGCCTTAACCACAAGACGGATAAAGATTATTTCCTAGGTGAAAAAGGGTTACATTCATGGCAAAAAAGCCACATGCAGCATGACAGTTACACAATGCCTTCAATTCAGATCAATTCTGTGTGCATGCCTGCTGCTACAAATCAGGAATTATGCTACTGAGCACACAGCAGAATAACACTGATTAATGTTACATGTAACACTCAGGGATGATGTTTGCCCTACAGAGACTAATGTCATCACTGTTTTGATGAGGCCCGAGAGAAAAACTGTGTCCTGTGACTTATTTTGATTTTTAATGAGCCTTCTTAAAAATCACAATGAGAAACAAGGCTTTTGTACTTGTCCACAAAAATTGTTTTTCAAACTGTGCAAATGCACCCAGTAAAGATATTAATCTCCGTTTTATCTGATCATTTTTCATTAAAACAAATTCATTTAAAATTCAAAACCATAATTTAGCTATATAGGGCATTAGAAGATCACTGGTGATCTTTCTTCAGGACCTCTTTGTTTTATGATCTTTTCATAGCAAATCACAGGAGAACTTGTCTGTCCTCTCTAGGCTGACGTTAAAAATTACAGAAGGCATTGGAAGATGGTAAGCACCAAAACATTTACCTGTCCAGAACTGACCTCAATCCACATAAATGGCTGCAACAGTAATTAACCAAGTTTTAGTAACTTCGGATTTGGGGAATACAAGTTAAAAGCACTATAAGAGTGAGCTTATAGGATTTTTGTGTGTGAGTGGGAGTCTGTTTCAGGATAAAAACACAGTTATGACTTCACCTGCCTTTTTCCATGAACTTGCAGGAATTATACATGATTCTCTCACAGAAATCCTCCTGAATAACTATTTTAACATATTGGTATCTGCAGTTTCTTATGCTATTTCTAAAGCCGTTATTCTATATAATTCTAAATTAGTAGGAGAAGAAAGAGGATAATCCAAAATGAAAGACGCTTAACTGCATTAGGGAGACACTCACATTACAGAGTTCAGGCCTGTGGTGAGATGGTAAAGGGCTATTAGGAAATTCCAGGTAATCCATTAGGGAAGGGAGATTCTCACCCGAGGATGGCCATCTAAATACAGTTGGTTACAACTTTCAGGCACGACCACATGCACAGACAGGGCTGTTAGTTGCACGCTGTGCAGCACTGTTTGACTCTCTGTCAGCACTGCAGAGAAGACTAACAAGGCTCCTTTGTTAAAACTCTACCAACTTGCACAAAGCTGAAGTTATTTCTTTTTACTTCCATGGAGCCAAATCCCTCCTACATTAAGTCTCCCACAAGTACAGAACGATGGGCTTTTTAAGGAGAATTCTTATCCATACAGGGTCAGTTGCATGGTCCAGTTTCTTAATATTGTTACTGCTTTGAAGATTTCCCTCCTGAGGCTGTCAGTGGTGTTTAAGGAAACTGGCAGGTATGCTGCTCATTTCTCACCTCCAGCCACGCTGGCAATAGACAACACGGTTCATTATTACCCCAAAAAGCTTCTCTGAAACTGGCACAAACCAACACCCCTGTTCCTTATCAAGGGCTAGTGTCCGTAGCACTGCTGCCCCTTACAGTACGCCACTGACTTCTGTGGCTGATCAGGCCTATGCACAGCCACTGACTGAGCACCAGAAAAGGGAGTTCTATTATGTGAACAATTTTGGCAGTGAAGCTTCTTCAAGTGGTAGAGGGAATTATAACAAAATTAATTGGACAGAAGAGAATCTGGACTGAAATATGCATAGCACAGAGAGATGAAAGAGGACAGAACGACATAAAAATTAAGTCGTGAACAAAACAGGGGAGGCGCACTGATAAAAAGGTCAGGGACTGTGTGAAGAAGGGCATGAAGACCAGAGGGTAAAAAGCTGATTAGCTGCTAATATACCAGCAGATCTGAAATGATGAAGTAATTGTTTTAGGAAGCAAGATAGACTTAAAACAGACACCCAATAATGATACTGAGTACAGAAACCCTTTGCAAAAAGAATTTATTTTTTTTTTTTATTGGATAAAGCTCTCTTTAAAAGAACAGAACTAAAAGAGGAATGTGGCTGTGATGGGAAAGAATTCAGAAATTGCAAAAGGCATCTGAGCAAAGGGAAAGCCACAGGAAAAGATCCAAACGTGCAATGCATTTAACATCACCTGCCCAGCATCTGCAATGTCACAGTATTGATGTTTGGTGTCCTGGAGCTTTCCCTTTAAACTGAAGGGGAAATCAACTGAACCTCAAATAGGAAAACTTTGGCTCTGCAGAACATGGCTTTAGGCACCAATTACAGGCAAAATTCTTGTAGAAAAGAAACAGCAGACAGGTAATTTAAATCATGATCACACCAAAATAAGTAATGAAGCACTGCTTAAATGCTCTTAAATACTAGGATTCAACTTATATTTTTCTTTAGAATACTCTCTTGTATTCATCTGTTCCTACCTACACCCACCAACTCCCAAAGCCCAGACATGTCTTGCAGCTCTGCTTAAAAATACTATTGAATGTAATTCACAAAATCTCTTAATTCTTTTGGGAACCATTGAAAGTGCAACAAAGACTGTAATGTTTCCAAAGGAAGGTAAAGTGTTTTACTGTGGAACTGTGAAAGTTAGCATTAAGCAGTACAAAATAGGAATGTAATAGAAATATGATGACCTGCTAAACTGCAAGGGTGTCACAGAATCACAGAAAAATTCTGGTTGTAGGGCACCTCTAGAAGTCTCCTGTGCAACCTCCTGCTCAAAGCAGAGCAGGCTTCAAAGTTAAATCAGGTTGCCCTGGCCTATCACACCTTCCTGAGAGATTACCACAAAGACTATGAATACACAGATATTTCTAGGAGACAATTTTCTTCCGTTGTCTCTGTCAAATCACAAATAACCATCTCTGAGTTCTGCAAAGCAGCCTCACACATCAGAGATAAATTAGAGTTCACTGTGAGTGGGGCAAATCCAATCATTCCGAGTAGATAATGCTTCATATGGGTGAAGAAATAGCCCCGATCTGGTCAAAGGCACATGTCTCTTGGATGAAAACCAGTGTGGGTTGTAACAACAGTGAATGGAGGCTGCTACAGCACTGCCTGCTATGAATTCATTCAGAGCTACGCTATGCATTAGTTCAAGAGAACTGAAAATTGCATTCCAAGTAGATGATGCTTCATATGGATGAAGAAATAGCCCCGAGCTGGTCAAAGGCATGTGTCTCTTGGATGAAAACCAGTGTGGGTTGCAACAACAGTGAATGGAGGCTATTACAGCACTTCCTGCTATGAATTCATTCAGAGCTATGCATTAGTTCAAGAGAACTGAAAATTGCATTGTATTGACATTTCTGTTCAGAAGAAAGTGAAGTGCTTCTGACCCCAGTAGTTAAGTTTTGTATAAACCAGTTCTGTCACAGATAATGGATTCCTTCCAGTTGCATAACTCAATATTCTCATAACATGATTTTAGGGGAAGGAGAGAAAGACAAGGAAGCTTCAGTTCCAGTAGCACCAAAATCTCAGTGGTGTTATAAAGTTACATAAACCACAACTAAAACTGAGCTCAGTGTCTGAATGTCCTAGATCAACACTTCAGACCGGCACCAGATCCCCAGAAACACAGAAATAGCACAGACTGCTGTTAACATACCCGAAGGTGGGAAGTCTGGGGAAGGACAGAGAATGGTGGCTTTGGTAAACACCCCAGCTCCCCAGGTTAAATTGAGTCACTGTGCTACACTGAATAAACAAAACATTAAAACTTTTGCAAAACAATCGCTAGTTCCTTAGGAAAAAAATGTTAAAAATAAGTTTTATTGAACGCAGTAAAAGCTGTAAGAGAGCTCTTGTGCCTCCAGTTTTACCAAGACTTCCATTAAGTGATGCTGTCAGGCAATTATTTTACTTTTAAATACCAGGCTCCTGCTGTGCTTTGTCTAAAGGCCACTAATGCATATACTGGCAAATAGGCACTGGATCATTATCACTGCTGAGGAAGCCAAAGAGAACTACAGTCTCAGTCAAAACTGTATTAAACTTCTGTTTACTATTGTTTTCATAAGCAGAACTCAGAAATGGAAGTGCAGTGGCTTATACCTTATAGTCATACTATGTGGCAATTGAAAGTGTTGTTTTGTGACTAAGTTGGAAGAACCAGAGTTCAAGTGCTGCTAAGAGGAACGTGGACATTTTTCTGGATTTGCTTCACATGAAGCGATTGGGACTGTTTAATAGAGAAGCACAAATTACAAATCAGTCTCAAACTCACAATGACATTCTTACACAGACTGGTCCCTTTGCCACCAGGTCTAGCCTCAGTTCTCTGACCTGTGTCTCTATATCTTGAGCACAAGGAGTTAACACAGACTTTCTAGTACAACTGAGCTGCCCAATTGCCTTGTGCTAAGTAGTAATTCCTCACTTCCACCACCTGGGACCAGGTCAGTCTGGCTTCCACAGTAAATTCTGGGTTAGGAAAGCAGCTGGCAGCTGTGCTCAGATACACAGTAGTTGAATATGCAGGTTGTGACAGCCTCACAAGGGGTGGTTCTCATCACAAAGACCCTTATGAAAAAACTGTGGTGAAGGAAAAATGGAAAGGGAGCCTGAGGGAAGAGAACAGCTAAAGGAAGAAGGTTTAGAGACACATGTCCCTTGCAACCAAAGAGAGAAGAGTTGGTCAGTATGTCAGAGGCCCTGATAAGAAATCCACATAATTTCTGATGGCAGTTGTTCATCAGGAAGTACATATCCCAGTGTCTGCCATGCACAGCTCATCCTGCAGGTATGATCATCCATCTTGCAGCCTGATGGGGCAGACACCAAAGAACAGCCACTAAGGAAGATTCCTGTGTCAAAGGGGGGAGGACTAAACAAGGGTCTTTTCCTTCCAGGCTACCATGCTGTATTAGTTCTCTCAAATTTTAAACGGTTTTGATCAGATAAAGCAGCACAAGGAACTGTTGCTCACTCATCAGTGCCTCTAAAAGAGGACATCACAAATGAGTACAACTTAGGCTGTCAGAACTGTCACTTTCCTGTATGTTTTATTTAATTCAGATTTATTAATCCACATTAACAGTGAAAGGAAAACCTTTTGTTCTGGTGAGAAAAGAGAAAGGGATACTAGAAACCTTTCAAGTTCTTATGAAGGCAACTAAATGTAGGACAGTATTATCAAGACACTTATTTCACAATCCCTAAAAAGAATTAGGCTATTTCCAGTATGAAACACATTAAACTCTTTATTTAAAATTCAATGTGAAAGAAATATCTACCTAAGAAAATTTTATAAACAGAGACACTTAAAAGTATTTGAACATGAATCCATGGGTCTCTTTAGAGAAGGATTTGCATAATGGAGACATCCTTGTTCCTTGCAGAGAGTCGAGGGAAGCCTAGCTGTGAGCAGGATGCTCCCCCCAGGCTGTGCAGGGTCCTCTCCTGACCTTCAGCGTCTGCCACTTCCCCTTCTCGGCTCCTGTATTTCCATTTTACAGCTCTGCAAGAGGCTGACCAGCAGCAAAGCACAGAACAGCTTCCTGTATCTCACCTTTCCTTCAGAAACACCACAAATATGCACAAACCCTTTACAGCAGCAAATGTATGATGCTGGGTTCTTCAGCACCCGTGGTTTGCAGACCTGGGTGCACGTTGCTGTGTCCTGCTCCCACACTGTGTCAACACTGCACCGGTCTGACTCTGCAGGGTGCAATTTGTCCTTATCAAGCTTCACTGTCAAAGCATTATTCTTGATTTAGATTTAAGGCTTGGACTACTTTAACTTGAGCAAAATGACCCTGATAAGTTACACAGTATAACAGAAAAGCACAAATTGCTTTGTTAGGCTTACAAACACTAAATTTCACTCAAGTCTATCATGATCCCTAAGAGTCATTGAAATCTTCCCAAACACATCACCACCTTCAATCACACCCATGCAATGACACACTCAAGCTTTTTTATAACTCTCCTGTTGACTGACAGAGGCAGACTGACACTAAATTAATTCCTTGTGTTGTTGGAGCTACAGAATAAGCCGCTCATAGCAGCCAAATGTTGCAAGAACCTGACCCTCCTCATCTCCCTCTACAAACATGCATTTTAAATGTGCTGAACTGCAGCAGATATGCTGTTCCATATTGCAGTTGAAAATCTACTGGAAGAAAGGGTGTCTACTGTCCTGAACTTTCGGACTCCTTTCTGTTTACGTAAAGGAGATAAAAAACCTTGCTCTGAGAGAATCATGTGCTTCTGCACAGGCATCGCTGCCACGCAAAGCATCAAGAAGAGAGAATCAGTCCCATAAAACTGCCGCTCACACTGTCATTTGACGTGAAACTTGGCAAATGCCAAGTGCTCTTTTTGGAGTAAACCAAGACCTGTAACTCTTCAGAAGACACGGACAGTGGAAAGCTGGGAGCTGTTGAACCTTTAGCTTTGCTTTGCCCTTTTCCTGATCTCAGTGCAGTCTATGAACCTGTATTACTGAAAGTAAGCAAAGAGAAATATCATAAGGTTGTCCAAGTTTCCTTCAAAGACATGAATAAAATCCCAATGATGGATTAGTCTCCTGTCTTAGCCTCACACTTCGAAGTCAAAAGCATGACGTTCTTCTGAACCACAGTCTTATGAATGTCAAACCATTGTACTTTTTTTATCAGCCTTCATATCTTGAATGAAAGCTGAAGTTCTGAGTCATTTTTCCAGTAAAGTGCAGACTACAACATATTGCAAGTCTACATATATTAACCTTCTTGAAATGACACACAAATCAAAATAATTCAGTTAGAAGAACTGGGTTTACTTCTGTCTTCATCAGTCGCAAGATGCAGCTATGTTGTACGATGCAGCTACGTTGTACAAATTCTTTAATTTGTTTTGGGGGTTTTTTTGCGTGTAATCATGATCTATCATTCCCTATTTCAGTGGCATGTGGATATTACTATGGTTTTGTAATATTAATAACATCATCTTAATTAATATGCAAATCTATACCATCCGACAAGCTCCTGTTCTCCTCCATGAGCTCCTTTGTTGTTGCAGCCTCATGAATTTCATTATGAGCCGAGATTATTATCAAACAGTGGGAAGGGGGGTGGCGGGAAATAGAGAGAATGACGTGCAAATTATAATCTCTTGCTTTAATGAGTCCAGGTTGATATTCCCGTTTGTTCTTGCACCATGTGCTTCCAAAGAAAAGGCAGCAGAAGGAAGGAATTTCTTACAAAACTGCTTCTGCACAGTAACCTTTCCAGCGGATGCCACTGGATGGGTGGACTGGAGGGAGACATTCGCCAGGCCTGTGTCTCATTTACATGTCAGATAATAGCCATGATTCTATCCATATATTTTTGTGATTCATATCTTTACAGACAGCAAAAGAAAGCAAAACAAAGAATTCCTGCCATTCAAAAACTGGTGGCCATTTCCTCTCCAATTACACTGATATCAAACAGTCATTGGTCTTAATAAGCAATCACAATAATTATTTTTAAAGTGTAATTATTCTTTGAGGAGTCTGTGGCTGTAAGAGTAAGCTTTTTGCTACTCTGTCAAATTGTAATTATAGGAGTGCTTTTCTATATTCCATCCTGTCCGAAAACATCATGGCCCCCATCTCCTGGGCAGGGCACCTATTTCTGAATCTGTTTCTGCAGAGCAGCTGAGGTTCCATCCCCCTGGTTATTCTTGTGGCCCCATCATTCCCAGCTCCACCTTGGTGCCCTTCCTTGTCAGGCCCAACATCTGCGTACTTTTACACTACAGGGAATTTAGGGGAAAGCTACAACAGGAATAGCGGTACCAAGCTGGAAAAGGCAGTTGCACCTCCCAGAGTAGCTCCATTACCCTTCCTGGCTGTCTGCAGACACAGGCAGGAATTCCTGCCATGGCTCAGCCCCAGAACACCCCCTGGCACTCAGGAGCCAGCTCTGGCAGTGGGGCAGCTCCTCATGAAAGCACGGGAGACATGGCTGCATGGTAACTCTGCTGCTCTTATCACACCAGAAGGGCATCTAAAGTTTTCTTAGTAGTATAATTATTCACTCCTTTCAAGTCCTGCAGAACCCTGCAATTTCTGAAAGCAAATACAATTACATGGAAAATGAGACTCACTAAACTTGCTTTGAGATCCAATATTAAAAACAAATTTCTGTCCCTCCTGTAAAATTTTACCTGAATTGTTGCTTAGATGTTATTAATACCATAGTTCTCTCTTATTAAAACCTACAGTGCTCTCTACAAAGGACCACCCATAGAACATATTTTTGAGGTTCAGTCACTTGTAGAAAATCTGATCACCATTAAGTATGGGATTATCTTCTCCTTTCCTATTGGGTAGGATTACACATCAGTTAACTTGATCACATGAATTTAAGTAACACTAACTGCTGTTTATTAACCAATTTGTTAGAGGTCTCCCCTTCTCAAAGCACAGATTTGAGTACTAGAACAAGACATCTCCCAAAACTCCCTGAATTGTGTAATCATTCTAAGTTATTTATCACTCACAAAATTCACAGAAAAGATAAGTAAACTCAACAAGAATCCCCAATTTTTAAAGATATTATGTATTATTTATCAAAAAGAAGTGTGAATTAATAGATTGTGACCTACAGGGTAAGATTTCTTCAGCTTTTTTTACCATTTAAAATATATATTCAAATGCCAGTATAAAAAATACTTGTATTTTGAAATGCAAAACTAGCAATTCACAGTTACACATTAATTAAAGTACTTCCTGTTTTCCTAGTGGGCGCTGTCAAATATAAGAACTTTTGCCACACTGAAGTCACACCGACACACCTCAGAGTTGTACCCTTTGTTCTCCTCCTCATTAAGCAAAAAGTTGTCATTAAGAGAATCTATTTAAAGCAAGCAGGGAAATGTGTTTGGACTTTGATTATGGCAATTAAAAAACCCTTGCTGTTCAAAGATGGTGGGGTTTTATTATTTAAATAACATTTCACATTCTTCTGAGACATTTTACTAATAAGATTGTTAAATTAGGTGATAAAAGGTTACTTTTGTCTTTGCAGCTGAAATATGTAACTATTCTTTCTTATCTATCTGGAATTAGAAAAGCTTCAATATCATGTATTTTAAAGGACTCATTATCAAAACTCACCAGACTTCATAAAACAAACAAATGCTTCACTTCCTGTCCCTGGTTAATCCCAGATAGACAATTTCTTCTGCTTTTTGAAAAGGAAGATTTCTTTCAGTATTAACAGAGCAATATCTTTTTATTTGCAGATTGCACAGAGTGTGGTTGGGAAGCCATAACCACCTTCTTTTCAAAGCATGAAAAATGGGATGGTTGTGAGGGATATATTTTAAGAGGAAGGCTCAGACCAAATACAGTGGGTAAAGAAGAGCAGTGTTCTTATCTCTTTTCTTAAAGCCAGAACAAGACTAACATGCAACTGAAAGTGGCCAAGTAGGTCAGATCACAATGCAAAAGGAAGTACCATGACACAAAAATCTTAATTCTCTTTACCTCCTACAGACTTGAATGTTGGCAAATTATTCATAACACGCTCAAAAATTTCTCCTGGCAGTATACACAGAACGGAAAAATCCTATGATGAATTACATTTTCATATATTTGCAAAGTTTTGACAACTAATCCATCCTGCTGAAATTACATCATTTCAGATAGCTGAGTAGACTTGCAAGGTACTGTTGGTTTTTAGACTACCTGGTGGTGGTATTTCTATCACTGACCCTAAAATCTGTATTTCTCACTAAAATCTAAATGATGTTGGTCTGATGATGTCAGGAAGCTGCTTATTCACTCCTGGATAGATATGTAGGTGGGGTAATTTGTAACATAGTTTGGACAAGAAGCAAAAGCACAAAATCCACGCCCAACATACATGAAAGAAGACAAAGTAACAGCATGAAGAATAAAGAATGTGTACATCAATATATGTATGCTTTATTTTTCAAAATAAATGTGGAAACAATTACATAAAAGAAATTTACATGAGCTGTCTCATCACCGCTGAACTTCAGCTACTGAATTTGTCACACACTCTTTATGTAAATGAAAAAGGCTCTCTACAGCTAAATAATCACGTTTTAAAAACATATACTGGGTTTCCTTCACTGCCCTACAGCCATCATTGAAATGCTTACTCGTCTCCTGTCAGTGACAAGGAAATGACAGTTTCAAGAAGGAACACATCTGTGTTTGACACCAAGTCCACATGAATCTAGAGAACAGGCAGCAATATCCTTAACAGAAAATGCTTACAGATCAGAGCTTCTGCCCTGCATCCACGGGGCTCTTCCTGCACACCCTGAGAGCTGGTACCTGCTCTCCCACCTGGCAAGGGCCATGGAAAGGAAGGGCTGGCACCAGCATCCCCCAGGGAGGATTAACAATAACGAGCTCCAGGGGGAGGAGAGCTGCCATTTGGTGCTGCTGGCTGCTGGCATGACACACTGCCTTCTAATTACAGGAATTTAGTACCCTCAGTAATACCCAGCATATGCAACTACCAATTCCAATAGCATCACGCTAGTCAAGACTACTGCAATCTCTCTGACTAGGTGACAATTATGTCTTTATCCAGCAGGCTTAATTTAAAAAAAAAAAAAAGTCATTTTATTGATTATTCTCCCTCTGCCTTTTATCTTTCCAAGATGATCCATTGTCTTATTCCAAACTTAACCATCACAATCAAATCCACTGATAAGCCAGTCCAGCACTAACATTTCTTCCTGTGCTGTTTCAGCATTTAAGTCTGAAGATTCAGTCACGAAATCATATAAATCAAGAGATATAAATGTAAAATAAAGTCTCAAAACCCAACTACTAGCCTGCATTCTGTTTAATGGACTCTGAAGCTAACGTGACCTGCAACACATTACAATTTTCAACATTTCTACAAGATAAACTACAGGGACAAGGGCCTGAGTGTCACAAAAGCAAGAATTGGCAGTCTGACAAGAGACGCTTGAAAGTTTAAATCGATAGGATTTTCTGACACTTGTTCTGATGTCATGTTTTCAGCCTCCTAAGGCTCACCTGGTGATAGTTCTCTGAAAAAGAGAATAAGCTAAACTATTTTTCAATGTTAATGAACATTAACAAGGAACTGCAAAATAATTTATACCATTCTACCTTTTCAACTTCATGCATTTAAAAAGCATAAAATGTCTGGTATTGCACTTGAAAAACACAGTCCTTTTTAACGGGTTCTCTTCTGCAAGCTTGAGTTCAGTACGATTCTTACTCAGTTTGTCTTGCACTGATTACATGTTAATAGACATCAATGTTTACAGAGCCCTTATAAACAGGATAATTATAAATGACTTAATGTCAAAGAACTATGGAAAATTTCTTGAAAGGAATAACTTTAGTTAATAGTAAGACAGAGCAGAAATATTATTTTACATATATCAAAACTAAAGAGATTTAAATTTTTTTTTAAAAACAGTGTCTTCAAGAACTGTCTCAGCATACAAACCCCAAGACTGTACTCGCAACAAGCATGGCAATTGCACAGAAAGTCTTACCTGGTTTTGACTTATGGCCCAACATACTTATGCATCGATTGATTGGCACAACCCTAAATAACTCAAAACTCTTACAAAAGAAATAGTAGAAAACTAGAGTTGATGAGAAGTTAACAACTTAAATGGCTAGCTGAATCTGCACTTCATTTTTATACAGGGAATTTGCCTGGGTGGAATCCTATCCAACAGGGGGTTACATATCATCTCTGAACTCAAGTTCCTAACAATTTCGGTTGAAGACGTCAGTTGAAATCCATATCTAAATTGCTCTATCTAAAAATCCAACAAAAGTCAGAGCAGGTAAGCAGCAGGCAGCCTATAAACGATGACTGCATGATCTCATGCAATTACACTGTCTCGTGTAACATGAGCAAGGAAATGTACTAAGAGATAAATCTTATACAAAGCTATTTTGCACTGTGAATAGTAACTAGAAACACGCATATACACAAGGTTAAGAAAACCTTTTATTTGTTCTGAAATCTCTAGGATAGACTCTCAATTTATAGAGAAAACATATGGTTAGAGCTATGAAAAGTAATTCACAACCTAGCACTTAGTAATGATAAATATTACCATAAGTGATGTAATTCAGACTTTGGCGATTCAGCGTGCTAAGATTCAAACACCACAAGTCAGCAGTGACTGAATGGTAAATACTGACAGCTTGGGAGCCCCTTAACTGAGCTGAGGTGATAAGGCTGCATAATGAAACTGAGCAGTTAGCGCTGACAATATCATTTATTGTAATGTTAGACACTAAGCTATACATTATCTATTAATTCTTATAAAAATAAACTGTGAATGTGGTGCCTACAGCACAATGTATTTGCAACCAGCTGAAGCAGAAGATGGAACTTAAAATATTTTATCAATTATTCAGACATTTACCACCACTACTACACAGTCTGCCCATAAAAAAATTTCTAGCACATCTTAGCCCACCTATTTCAGTGTGAATTATTTAGTAAAGCACTGGAAAAATACTTAGTGAAAAGTGAAATGATTTGCAAAATTGCATTTCTTTTGCCAGAAAAATTTCAGACAAAAATCAGTAGGTGTCAAAATGTCCTTCTCAGTCTTAAACAGAATGTTTCATTTTCCCCCGATAAAAATAATGCTTCATTTCAAAAGCCTCTAATGATGAATTGAGTAACAAAAAATTTTAAAGGAAAGAAACACTTTGAATTTATATAAATATCTTGCTTATACCAAGACAATATTTACATAATTTTGTAAAAATGACAGACTTTCTAAGAAGGATGCCCTCTCTTCAGCTCTGATTATTTCAAACATACAAAAGCATCCATACTGGCACTTGAATATTGGTAAAGAACTTGGAATATTGGTAAAGAACTAAGGAAATACAGCATTTGTTTAAAGGTAAGATAAGGCAGACCACCAAACATAATTTAGTAAAACCAAATGTTATTACTCAAATTATTAAAAAGAATGCTATATAATCCCTGAGAAAAATCTTGTGTTAAATTGGATTAATTAAAACAAATAATTACTTTTACAAAAGGCATTTCATCCCATTTTTATATCCACTTTTCAATTAATTATGAGAACAGATTCAGTAAATGTATCAAATGAAAATAAATTAATACTGAAACCTGAATTTTTTTTTACTTTTTCATATTAATGAATGGATGCAATAAAAGTATAGATAGTCAGCGATACACAGCCTGTGATCAAAAACCCACAGTTAATTACAGTATTTTAATTCTCAAAGATATAAGCATCTTAGTCTCATCAGCTCTGCTTTCTGAGAATGTATTGAGTAATTTTGATAGCTACAGGATGGGTTACACTTCAAAACAGGAAACCAGCTTGGGATGTCTTTTTTGATTCCACCCCATTGTAACCTCCTGCTATACAGATAAGCATCCATGAAACTGGACTGACGCTGTATTTGCAAGCTGACTGTTCCTATTTTATAGAGTATTTCTGGAGAAGTTGTCGCTTTTTATACCGGGAGCGGAGAGATGCAGCAACACAAATTCAGCAAGAGAAAGCCACAGAAGCAACTTTATTAATTTACAACCCCGTTTTCTATACCCTAGCCTCATAGGGCGACTGTTCAGTGATCACCCATCTCCTAGGGCATTTGGCTAAAGTCCTACAACACCTATCTCAAAATATTTTTCCAATGTAACATAAACAGAACTTAGCAAAACACCATGTGTTGGTCCAGCTTATAAAAACCATCCTACTGTTTCTCATAACTTGTGTGAGCAAGGTAGGACTCAGCAAATATTGTGAGAACCTGAGCAAATCCCTCTGCTAGCAGCTTTTCAGCATCCACAAGATGTTACAGTGGAAGACAGTAAAAAATATAAGCCTTAAACAGAATAGCTGTTAGTTAATGTTTAGCACCATTGTCAAGCTTTAGAATTAACTTCTTTTTTAGTTTGCAAACAAGTAATGCAGTCAGCATTTTCCAGCCTTTCACTGTTTCCATTGTCTCCACATTTCCTCTTGGACAATAAGGTCTGTAGAGAATGGCTTCATATTTTGATTGCGTCTAGAAGTCCTAGTACTCCACAAATAAATCCAGTAGCTAACAATGCTTAAAGGAATTGCTTACATTAGAACAAGTATAACAAAATTTCCATGCAAAAGCTTAGCTCTTCAAAAGTCAGAAATAATCAAGTGCCTTAGAGCTGTATCCAACAGGTCTTTAAAACAGCCATCTAAAGAACTACTACCAAGAGCTTTGGGAATGAAAGGACTCAGTATCAAACTCCAGAAAAATTGCTGGAAAATCCCTACATCTGCTCAAGGATGAATATCAGCCTGTCTGAGAGAGGCTGGTTTTCAAGACTATTTTCAGTCAAACCAAGAAGAGTTTACTTTGGAAATTTACATAAAATGTGGCTTTGGATTTTTGACTAAACATCCACACACTTCTAATTAAAAATAAAAATCTTTAAGTGGTATTTAAACATATTTCAATAAACCAACTCTTAAAATATTTTTCAAGCATTTCTTCCTTTCAAAAGGGTACTCTGCTTAATAACACATCAGTGAAAAATAAAACAAATTGCATTTCAAATCCAAAATGCTACGTACTATAAAGAGAAAAATTGCTTCCTTAGACATGCTTATAATCAGCTGAACACCATTACCCAGAAGTTCTCCTTTAGACATTAATCATACTACCGTGCTGCCTTGCTTTCATGTTGCTTTGTTCCCTTTCCCCCTAATACTTGCAGAAAATACAATATAGACCCTCATGACTACATATCAATAAAGGAACTCTACGTTAAGGATAACTGGCTAATTGCAGTCATACACAGTCTTCAGGTACCTTCTCCTTCTGCTTAAGGTAGATGTAAATTATCTATTTTTAAACAACAATGGCCCATTTTATCAGGAGAATGTGAAATTCTGAGAAAAATGTAGTTATCAGAAATCACCTTGAGGTGCATTAAACACCAACAATTCAAAAATATTGCCACTTCATCACATGACAGAAAATGAAAGTGGTTTTAATTGTGCAATATTGATTCTTCCTCTAAATTTAAAAAAGTTTTAAATTACTTTAAGAAGTTACGTCCATTTATTTTCCTATGTTTCTTGGGAAGGCAGAATTTTTGAGTCATTGCTACTTCAGTTACAGCCACTATGATCATCTGCAAAGCTAATAAATAAACTATATGTGAAACAATGTACACTAGTTGTCCATTTTTCAAAGTGTGTTACTATTCCCCTGTCTTCAGTGGTAGCACTTCAGGAGCTTCCTCTTACTTCATGGCAACATTGGGGATTTCTTATGATACTCATGTGCTTCAGGAGAAATTATCTGGCAATTTATATTTCATAACTTTTATTCCTATTTGCAAAGCTGTATACATGTCCTCCGGATTACTGTCCTGCTGATGTATTTTGTTAAGTGAGAAACCTTTAGAATTTCATCACTACTGATTGCTACCCGCTTTCTGAAATGCACAGGGCATCCTGCTGCCTCACAGTCCTTCCTATTCTGCGTCAGGAAAACTAGGTTTTAACAGCTTTATTTGTCATCATCTCAATTTCATAGGCAATGGAGGGGGAGGGGGAAAAGGCAGGGAAAAAACAAAAAAAAAGTTGGTTGGTTTTTTGTTTATACGAAATAAAAATCTGCAATGCATGTTACTCTTGCTGGTTTTTATATCTATAATTCATTTCATCAGACTTCCTTTCTTGTATGCATAAAGCGATTCAAACAATAAAAATGGTCTGAGTAAATACAGAGTTGGTTTTCATTTTATGCCTGGAACAACTAGGCTTGCAGAGTGGAAATTTCAGTTATTACATTTAACATAGAGAACTATAGCCTTTCAAACTTATCAAGTTATATTACTCTCCAACAATGGGACTTTAGCTCTCACTCAGGGTAAATCATTATGCAGTGCTACTTCCATAACAGCTTTGATAAAAATCTGTTCTCTTTGTGGTCAGGTTGGAGACCACAGAAGGACACAATTGGCCATCCGAGCCTTTTGGCTACGCTGGTGCTAACAGTCAAAGCACTGCACAAGTCAGGGGCAGTTTTTAATACACCTTGCTCATGTCATTCCTATCCACAGTACAGTACCAAGAGGCAAAAGGAAACGTAACTAAGGGTAATGCGTGTATTTGTAGCTGACCAAGTAAAAGTGCAGTTTGTTGATGCACCAAAGAAAGCAGCACTGGATTGCTCTGCTAAGTGTGAAAAATATCTTTTCTCTTAAATCATGGCTACCACCAATCACAGCTTGTATATTGTGGGTCTTCCACCAGTGACTTCTCTTTCTAGACATTTCTATATGCTCAGATTGTCAAAATGAATCTTCTCTACTCAGAAATGACCCCAATTCCTTGGGCTCAGATACAGTTGCGGCCTGGATAGAAACAATAAAAATTATTACAATGAACCAGGTTTGGTTTGGCTCTATGATGGTCTGTAACTGGAATTCAGCTCTGGACTCAGTATAAGAGGTGCAGGTTAAACAGCTTAAAAAAAAATTTTAAAATTCCTATTTGTAGGAAGGAATGACTTGCACAACAACATCCTGCAGGGGATCTGGAGTAGAACTAATACTCAAAGCCGGTAAGTCCAGCTTGCTCCATCTGCCTGCAAAAGATGGTGCAGCCATGATTCTACTGTTTAAGACTCTGAAATTAAAAGGATTTTGACCCCACATGGAGTCATAGGTATTCAGTATCCATGCAAAGTAAGAACTACATAAGAAGGACTAGAGAAAATAGAACGAAAAATATGTATGCTTTTTACAGAGGTTGCTGAAATAGATTTTCCTTTTTTAGCCATGCTGTGGAGCTCAGTAGGAAAGCTGATTTATATTGTGAGTGCACAGCAGTTGCTCCCTGCTACAGCTACTCTTTAATTGGAATACACAGCACTTTTGCAACATTTATATCATCACGAACATTTAAGAAAAGTAGAAAGACCCTTTCCATTTGACACACTTATTTCTGTTGTGGTCCTGATCACTGAACCCAAGTGGAAATACGAGCCACTGAATGATTCCTTTGCCACCTGTTTCGCTCAGTAACTTGAGGCAGAAGTGGCTGCTTGCAAAGGAGAAGAAAAATGATCCAAGACTGGCTAACTCAGGGGACAGGCAATGGGATGTGGAGCCTTTCATCCACAGGTCACTGCTCTGAATCCAGCACAGGGCTGTAGCAACCAAAAAGTTATTACCCTCAAATGGAGGTTCAGTGGCCTAAAAGAAATCATTTAAATGGCATCAGCTTCATACAGGCACTCACAGCAGAAAAAGTATTGCTACAAGTAGTAGAGCTACGTAGTCAGAGATGTAAAAGCTTTGAGTGTTCTTCTACATTCCCAGAAACAGAACGGTGTCACTTAAAAAAAGCCTGTAATGATTCTTTTGACCAAGAAAATTTATCATAAACCCGGAGACTTGGTTTTGGTTGCTTTTGGGGTTGCTTTTTTTTTTTTTTTTCTTCCATTTTTAGCATTATTTTCGGTTTAGTTATCCTCTCTTGGTAATTTTCTTTGCCTTTCCTATGCTGTAGATCAGAAGATAAAAAAAAAAGTCTTCTAAAAATGACTTTTCCTAAAAAGCAATTTACATGAATACTACTAGGTGAAAAAATGGCAGCATCTTCAAGGGCCAGGGAAGGAGAAAATTATTCTGAGGAAAACTGCAACAATTTTGCAAGGAAACAAAATCTAAACGAAGTGTATCTAGATAAAGCTAAAATTCCCAGTCAGAAGCACAGGTTGTGGTGTCTGACTAGAGCCAAACCTCAGACATCTCACACTCCTTTTCCTCCCACAATTCTACAGCAGCTCAGTCTGCATCTGCCCCCTTGGTGTCTCCAGCCCTGGCAGCATATGCAGGCAAGAAATCTGGCTTATAAGAATGAAGAGTGACACATATCCAAACCAGAGCGTTCCACTGTCAATATACTTGTATTTGCCTCAAACATGTAACAACACATTTTTAACTGAAAACTTACAACTTTCCAGTGAACTGGGGTGTATGCATGTGTGTAATCTATAGAACTTCAAGAGATTTTGCCAAACACTACTACAGAGTAACTTAAATAGGACCACTAATTATTAGTTTTATGTCTACAGTATATTTGAAAGAGACTTTCTACATACCTGCCTGTACTCAACAGTCGGGAACTGTGATAACAGGGTGCCTCTTCAGGACATCTGTTACTTGCTGCAGTGTTCACATTGCCAGTCTCGGGCTTTGATGCTTTTGTTTTTCATAGAATAGTTTGGGTTGTGAAGGGACCTTTCAGGGTCAGCTAAGTCCAATCCCCCCTGCAGTGAGCAGAGACATCTGCAACTAGATCAGCTTACTCAGAGCCCCATCCAACTTGACCTGGAATGTTCCCAGGGATGCAGCTTCTACCACCTCTCTCAGCCAGTGCTTCACCGTACTCATCATAAAAAATTTCTTCTTTCTTATAAGCTCCCTTTAAGTATCGAAAGGCTGCAATTAGGTCTCTCAAGAGTGTGCTCTTTACCAGACTGAACCACCCCAGCTCCCTCAGCCTGTCCTCAAAACAGCAGTACTCCAGCCCTCTGTTTCATGACCCTCCTCTGAGCTGCCTCCAACAGCTCCATGTCTTTCTTATGCTGAGGACTCCAGAGCTGGACACAGTGCACCAGAGCAGAGTAGAGAGGTAGAATCAGCTCCCCTGTTTACTTAAACAATAACCATCTTTGCTTATTTATGTATGAACTGCTTCATGCATATACGTAATCCATTGAAATCTAAAGCATCACTTATCCATCATCCAAGCAGCAGAACACTATCTGTCCTTCTGCTTCCATTCAGAGCACCACATACCAGAAAAAATAGTTAGAAGCCTCACTGATATAATAACAGAAAAAAAGTGCTAAAAATAGGCACCTTCCCCCCCGACATCCACCGTTTTGAAGAAACCATCACAGAGAGGATTCCTCAGCTGCAGCTGTTGGGCTACCCTTGTCAACCCTTTCTATTTAAGGTTATTGCTTTCTGCAACTAGCACCAGGCCCAGTGAAGAGACCCTGCTGTAGCTTATGCATGAGACAGCAGCCTCGTCCAGCATCCCTGTACAGCATTACCATCCCCTTTGTAACTGTGAAGCAGTTAACCACATTCTGCCACCAAAGCATTCACAAAAGCTCAAGCCAAGACAGGATTCAGGCAGAAACATCTCTGTTATATTTTGTATTCCAGTTAATATTCCTGATTTTATCAATCACATTATGTAGGTGTAAATGTTGCAGCAGAGACCACACAGTTATTAAGAGTTTAATAGTTAGAGATTTTTGTGCTAAATAAATTTATGCAGCTTCATTGTGAAAATTCTGTGTTCAATAGGTCTCATCAAATCTTGTTGCCTGGCGTGCCTGGATTGGTTTAATATCATGTTCAGCTGTAGAATAAAACATGCAAGGGCAACAGTTCAAGAGTCTGGATCAGGTCTTTTCTACTCTGGAGGTACATGCAGTGTTTCTACAGTTAGAAAACTCATGTATACACATATGTATATACACACACACACGCTGGATTTCTTTACTGATAAAAAATGTTTCTGCGTATTTGTGGTAACAGCCCTGCAAAGTACCCTGAGTGTTATGCGACTTAAAACCTTATGAGTACCCAAATGATCTGTTTAAACAAAAGTTACTGCAAATACTTACAAGATGCAAAGAGATTGTTGAAAAGCTAGCAGTATATGACAAAAAAAATGCAGTATTCACTGTGAAACTTCACACACCAATGTATCACAAGACAGCACTCAAGATATGTTACCTAGTCAGAATTTAATTCAAAGGTATGGTAGATTGAGTCCATAACAGTCACTCTGGGAAGCTTCCATTTATGTGCATCTACAAAAGCAAATAATGCCTTTCCTATTTAAGAATCAGATAAAGATTACAAAAGAACCAACCTCTAGTGAAGTATATGAATGGAAAGCCTAAGGTTTCTTTCTAGAAGCTATAGAACTATTAAAACAAGCTGGGATTTTGTAAAGGTTAGGCTTCACAATTCTGACTTTTGATCATCTTGCGATAAATGGACCATTTATTTGAACTTTTCAGTTTCTTTTTGACATATTAGTCAAACAATGTAGTTTGACCTGTAATCGTTAGCTCAGTAGCCAGGCATATAGTCAGTCTTCTTCACATTTGGGTATGTCTGCAGAACAATAGCCAGTTAGTTCTATTATAGGAGCCAGTTTTAAGCACTGTAGATAAAAATCTGATCCCGGTGAAGTAAGCGTCACAGCTTCAGCAAAACAGATACACTGTACATTATGTAACTACATTCCTGTAGTGAGGAAGAAACAAAAAGTATCTCAACAAAGTATACAAGCAATTAAGTTAATTGCCATCTTATAATGTTTCAAGGGACTGCTGTCCTTTCTCAAACCCTTTTGGGGGTTTCCACAGCAATGATCCTTTTTCTGTACTCAGCTTTGTAGGATGACTGAAAACCTACAGGAAGTCTCTGACTTGGATACAGAGGAGAGACTAAGGACCATGACTGAAGTAGAAACTTTACTTTATTAAATTAACATCTTCAGATTTACCAACTATCCAACGTATGCCACAAGTTGTTCTTTTACTTTGCAGATGTGAGGGGCTACCACAGAGAACAGATGGGAAAAGACCAAACTCAGCAAAAAGATCTGAAAAAAGCCCCAGCAACCCGTCCCATCATACGCACGCCCTGTAAGTGCTAACAGTCAAGCTCAAAAGCATCTTGGTTTGATACCCCTTGCTCTACAAGACAAAAGCAATGGGTTAGAAGGTGGTCAGCAATCCAGTCTCAGGGAAGTAAAGCCTAAAATCCCTCTGCTAACTTGGAAGTCTCCTACAGACATCTGCTATGCTGTGCAAAAGAATAGCCCAACTTCAAGGAGAAGCCACAGAGCAGTAACTAAGAAGTTCCAACATTGCTAGTGTCACCCCAGGGTAGGATTCAAATCTGCGGAGCAAATCAGCTGAACCTAGGGCATGCTCCTCCGAGAAGTATATAGGCAGGGATGACAGGATAGTGATGAACAATGGCAGGGGTTTTTTTTCCAAGATGGAATTTAAATAATCTAGGAGACAAAGGAAATCTTCAGTAAGGCAAAACAGAGTTGAAGGGGAACAACTGCTTTGTCATGTTTCTAACATTAACTGCAAGGAAGCAGCACAGGAAAAGCAGGAAAAGGTGATCTGGAATAGTTATGGATGGCTGATCCCATGCACGTATTTCTGCTTCCTAGCTAAAAATTTTCCACAGTCACCATGGCCATAACATGCCCTGAAGCTCCTCAGGCCTTAGCCAAACTTCCCAGAGAATTTCCACTTCTGCCAGAGTCTTTATATCTGCATTCTTATGTCCCTATACTCCTCATTCTTGTGCCAGGAGACACATCTCAGGTTGTCCAGTTGCAAGGTCCCCCAGGCATCTACAGGCAGCTGACACTCATTGCAACTTCATCATCTATCAGGGAAACCATCTGAGCTTCTTGCTCAGGAAATAACTCTTCACTGGCACAGGCACAGCCCAGCCTCCTGCCACTGCAGGGCTTTCAGAAATCTGCACGGGGGCTGCAGTAATTCAGAATTCAATTGATAGTCTTGACAGGAAGAGAGGGGAGTGCAGTGATCCAGTCTCCAACATATATCTTGCATTTGTCTGTAACAATGGTACACCATGAGCTTTTGAAAAAGAGATGGCAAAGCCTGTCTCCTCTGAGAAATTAAGTTAAAGATAATGTTGAAGACTTTCTCTGACTCTCACCCTGCCAAGCTCAGTACCTCCTGATTTCTTTAAATCACAAGAACAAATCCAGTTACCTCATACACAACCTTTGCTATTTCTCTCCCATTCTATCCAGTCTGTAGTGCTTGTACTCAGAACCCTGTTGTTCTTGTTTCTCTGTGTGCATTATCCACTAAACATTATTATTCTGGATATTTGCAATACCTACTGAATTAAGTATTTTATATTAACATGACTATCCACTATGCTTAATATAATAAACACTCCTTAGACCAATATATGGTGGACAACTGGCACACTTTTGGTGCTTTGCAAGGTAACGATTTTGTAAGCATTGACTCTAGAGTATGTTGTCCATTAGCTCACATATATATGTTCTTCTATTAATTATACTAGCATAGCCAAGTGATACTATGATCATTATACTCCTTACTAATGCAGCTCATGCATGACGTTAGCCATGTTAGCCACAAAGTTATTTATAACATCCACATGTTTTAGAGGGTAAGAGAAATGCAACTGAAATTCCTTAATCTTTTGTTAAAACTGAACACTGAAAGGGACAGTATCAAGGGATGAGATAATCATCAAGGTTATAAGTAATTAACATTATATGAAGCTGCACCTTTTTGCTCTGAGTGATCCTGCAAATCAGGGGGATCAAACAAAGGTCAGGAAAGTAACACTTAGAAAGCTACATAAATACAGCAGTTAGGGAGGAAAAAAGGTCACCGCCCTATCTTTGATAGAGCCCCACACCTAAGTATCTAATCACAAGTTCAACAGCCGAGTGCCAGTCTCCTTTGATCTATAGCTTGCTGTCTGGACCTGAGCAAGCCATAACTTTACTTAAGCTCTTTTCTTGTCAATGGGTAAAATACTGTGAAAGCAAGAGAGCTGTGAGTATTGATCAGAAATAACTCGGGTGTTCTAGTATTTCCCCACTTTGTACCCACCAGGCACACACAGCAAGTGTCAAAACAATATATTTACATGCAAAAATTCTTCATACATTTCACCCTATGGGAAAACAAGTGTTTTCTGATGTATGGAAGCCTAATTTTATAGAGCAAAAGGCTTAAGGCAGTCCATGTATGCGGTCTCATCCTGGCACTCCATGACTGCACACAAGCATAACCCTGAAGTAGAGGGCTTCTCTATCCGACATGCGAGGGAATACCTGGCAGTGTGCTACAGGCAGTCTGCTACACTCAGCCAAATTCCTGAAACATTTAGGAACTTACTGTGCATAATCACTCTCATGGTATCACAATAATTTTAATTTTTCCCTCAGGTTGCCTCAGAGTACTTGTGAGATAAAAACATTTGAAACTGTAGTTGCCTCAGCACTGTTGATCAGATATTTGGACTGCAAACCAAAGTGTGAGCTGGGGGCACAATGTATGGCTACACAGCATATAAGAGTTTACCGGGTATTAAGGAGAGTTAGGATTGTATCAGTGGCCTTACTACCTCGTTCTCTGTGAAACTCTACTGGGTAAAGATGAGAAAGGACAAAACCAAAAACGCTAAACAAAACAAAAACCCAACCAAACAAAGCGCACACACCACATACACACACAAACCCAAACAAAAAATGACAAGAAGAAAATAAAACTACACCCAGAAAGAACAAGATGCTGCTCCAAGTAAATTCATTATTTCCATTTTCAAGGAATCATCTTCCTGCATTCTCCAGAGCACCAGGGAGCAAACAAACAAACAGCTAATACTAAATTTCTCATAAAAGCATGATCAATAATTGAGCATAGTTTGTACGCTGTTTGAGTTTCAAACTTGGTAATTGCTTTAGATCACCTACCAACAATTGTTCACCACCCGCAAGTATTCTTACACTGTCAGCAGAACAGGATCCCCTCTCTTGAAAAAAAAAAAAAAAACAGTTTTGCTAAGAAACATTTGGTCAGCCTTACATTAATGTATGCCTTAATTTCATCCTATAGTAACAAGAAGAAAAAGAATTGGACTATAGGGTCAGATGAAGTACAGTCAGGCACCCTGAATTTCCCTCTGCTATATACTTCATATAAGAAACAGTAGATATACTGCAGCTGTACCTAGAGTCACTTGCTAATAATTAAGTATTTATGATTTCATCTCCTTGCCAATTTTATACCGCATATGGTAGGAGGCAAACTGTATTAATCTGATACAAAGACCTATTGCTTGGAAAAATGAAATCTCGCTTTATGAGATCTGCACACCCATCTGAAATACTGTTTATTTAGTGCTTCCGTTATGTTTAATATGGATTTGAGACTGTAACAAACTATTTAAATACTGTCTCTCAAGTGTAATACCCTTCTCCCTGTTAACTGTAGAAAACAAATTTTTCCACAGTATCAGAAAAATGAAAGAAGGTCATGACATTCTAGTGGGCTTTTTTATGGTTTATGAAACCTTCATTAAACTTTCAGAAGACAGGGCCTTGAGTGGCTTGGGAGAAAGCAAAAACCTCAGAGTGCTTCTGGGGAACATCACCTGTAATTTATTCACTTTGAATGCTTTTTATGGTGCAGCTGAAGACAGATGCATGACATGATTCCAACATCCACAAACCCGAGGCATGAAGTAATTGAATCCATAACCAGAAGCTGGTAAATGGGTAGTCTTATGAGTTATTCTGCAAGTGTTGCATGGAGAACAGCTTGCTTCACAATCATTATTTTGCTGTAGTGAAGAAATTACGTAACAAAGACTTCTTGCTGGTAGGATCCTAACTCTTGATTGTTAGAACGTTTCAGTCATATTAAAAAAATGATACAAGCAGATACAGAGAAAAACAGTAATTGGAAGCTCAGTAGTGGGTTAAAGCCACAATTTATTTACAATTTCCCTCACATTAGATGAAACTTTAATAGGATTATTAATAAGAATTCTGTATGGAGTTTGTCACATAGCAGTAATGTATCAAATGATGCTGCTGCCAAAAGCATGTCTGTATACTTTTCTTAAGGCTACAGAGAAATCTTACCTATCCTAAAATTACTGAAAAGTGATAATTTTTAGTTGCTTGAATTAGGATGTGACCTTCAAAGCAAAGAGGCAAAAACAGTATTTCCATCCAAAGATACTGATTTCTCAGTTACACAAGGTGAATTCATTAAGGAAATTTAATTACAAATTAAAATTCAGCACTGATTTATTAAAAATAAGGTGCTGATGAAAAGTGATTCTCTTTACAAGATGCTATTCTAATTTCCATTGCAATTGCTATCAACACTGTAGTCATTAGATCCCTGAAAAGCTGTTTCTATTTTTGGTCAGGTAGTTATAATTCAGAATTATTTCAGTATTTTCTGTGTTATTTTCCCTTTTAATTTAGCTTGATTCTTTGGTATGTGATACTAAATAAAACAAAGAAACCTCAAAACAAAAAAAAAAAACCCAACCCCACCATCCTTCCCCAGCAGCTCTGATGCCCAGAGCAATTTCAGAAATGGGAAGTGGGAAAGGGGATATAGGGGTGGCCTTTGACCTCTGCAAATGGAAGCATATTTTGTTGCAGTAACATAATATCACCTAACAGTTCACTTACACATCATTTCCCACTAGGACGTTAAAGAAAAATCACTGTTTCAGGATAAAAAACCAAAAATATTCCTTTTTAAAATATACCTGGTGAAATCAGTCACATTGATTCAGGCTCCTGCTGTGGCAACTTCAAGATAGCTACATGGCTTTTATTTTTAAATTCTTGAGATGAAATAATTATAGAAAGTATTCATTTCAATAGTTCATAAATTAACTGAAAGATGAGTTCATAGAAAGTGATTTGTGTATATGACATAATTAAGCATAACAAAATCCCCTGTAATGTTCAGCTATTCCCAGGTCCAGAAGAAATGTACTTGGGAAGAAATTTTGATTTTTTACCTTTCTGTATATACACATAAAAAATAAAAAAATTTAAAGTAAGTAATATATCTGAAGTCAGTCTCATAACACTAACTTTTAAACACGAACCCAGCTGCTGCAGATAATGATTAAATGAAAAGTTACAAAACAACAAACAGGAAGACTTCTGATCTCAGGTTAGGAGGAATGAGAAGGAAGCAGCTTGCTTTGAAATAATTATTTTACTGCAGAGCAGAAACGGCATAATGAGAACTTCACACTGCCAGAAGCTGTAACCCCTGATTGCTGGAATGCAGCTGTCACATTAAAAATGACACATTGCCAGTAGATTGGCATAGCTGTAGTAATCATAGAGCTCACATCTGTGCTACACTTGCCCAATTAAGGAGATTCTTAGTGCAAGTTTAGGCCAAGGTTAATGAAATTATTTAATATGCTTTATTGCAGAAGTGTTGTTCAAATAAATAAATGGACAAGTACATTGAAACTTATTCTGATTGACAACAGAGAAAAAAATGAAAAGCCAGAACCTGTTGTTTTAAGAAACCATCTTTAAGAAACCATTGCACGGGACTACAGGCTGTTAAACCAAATTGTTCGAGTATAGCTATATAAATATACATATATTAGAGAAAAATGCTTAAACCAAACAGGTAGGAAAAACAAAAACAAAAAAAACCACCCAAACCCAACCACCAAACAGTTTTCATCGTGATGCTGATTAGAGAAAACAAGCTGAAGCACATCTTCAATGAAGATCACATTTTTAGATGAAAATCTACATTTCTATATTAAAGCCTATTCCTCCGAGCATGAGTCAGGCAACCTTCTTCATATCACATCTCTTCACTACACACCTCCAAATATAACAAACATAAGTGATACTTGCAAGCCTGGGACTGCAAACAAAACTGTAGCTGCCAACAGGAAGAACAACTGGCCCAAGACTGAAGTATACTGGTTCAGAACGAAACAAAAGTGAGTATCAAAAATGAAAGGACTATCTACTCAACAAAATACCACTTCATGTAGTAGCTTGCTTGTAAACTTCCACATTTTGGAAAGACCTATTTATTTCCCTATGGCATTTGTTTGTCCAGACCGAGCGGTTAATCAAACAAACAGCTGATAGGATTTTGGTGAGTACAACTAGATATAGAAAATAAATTTTTGAGTGAAAAAGCTATCTTTTGAATGACAGGAGGAAGTTTTAGTCTACTGTTAGGAAAAAGCTCACATTTAAGTCTTCAAATTATATAGCCAAATATTTTTCTTCCTGGGTATATGCTTATCTAGAGCGAGTTAGTACTATGTGCAAGGCATTTCGTGCCCCCTCATGATCCTTTCTCTGTCTCACTATAATTTGACAATAACCGAGATAACCACTGAATAAATTAAATGCCAACAATATCTACCAAGATGAAGATTTTTTTTGTAGTACTTGCACTGTTATAACATGAGCATACTAATGTGCAGTGAATAAAATAAATCATCTGCAGCATAACTAGATGTAACTACATTAATTTTCAAATAATTTGGGCTTGACCCACTAGCTGGTACCAAAACAACCTTCAGAAAGTAGGGAAATTCACCACAACTGTGAATCCAGCTGTTAGAATTTTAATGGCTATGAAGCTATTTCTATCAGTAGACTTCGCTCACTCAGCAGTGTCACATTTGCATGCTCCATTAAATACATACACTTACAATTTCCAACTGCAGGGAAAACTGAGATAATTTTAATACTTCCTCTTTTAAATAGCTCAGCCTATACCATCGAATTGTGTCACGTGTTGCCAAATAAAAACAGTGTTAGCCTTTATTTGATATAGCGCTGGAAACAAAGCAATGCCAAGCACAGAGTGCGAAGATGCTGGCACCTCACTGCCGAGATGCCTGCAGCTATTCGTGGGGCAGGCTGTTAGTCCTGAGAACTTGTTTAAAACTTCTTTAAAATGTGACAAGGAAGATCAATGTTAAACTCCATGTAAGATACAGTTTTCTACATTACGTTCCTACTACTTTGTTTTTCTTATGTCAAGGGTAGAGAAGACTATCTTTGCTAATCTTTGTTGGCCATATAGAGGGGAAAAAAAAAATAAGAGATGCATTTCCAATGTTTTTTTAGTAAGCCTTACAAAAGAACTTAAGTTGAATTTTCGTATTAATGCAATTGGAAATTTAATGATCTTCTTAATTTATGACTTCACTAGTCTTGAATTATAAAACAATAACACAAGCTGCACTAATTGCCTGAGTGTGTCTGAAGATGACAGCATGTTTAGGCTTTCACTTTAGCATCTAATCTAAATATATTAACAAATTGCACAGAAATCACTGCAGTAGTTCAAAGAGACAGGACAGATTATTATTGCTTTTGTGACACAAACAAAACAATGCTATTAAAGCATCATCCTTACTATCCTTACTGTTCTAGTCCTCACTGTGGTAGGGAATCTTCAAGTTCTGCGTTTAGTATTAACATGAGTTTTGTGGTTGTCCTGGTTTGAGTGAAAACAGAACTAATTCTGTTCAGTAATTTTACTTTTCATCTCGGTTCTTTTAATTAACTGCACTGTCTGATGTTAGCAGCCTGTTTTCACAGACAGTGTCTGCTTCTAGCAGTGATAACACCTCATGGTTAGAGTTACTACCAAGGATTGGTGTGCAGACCAAGGCCACTGCTGGGTCCTGTGTACCACATTGGGGGGTGCAGAGAGTGAAAGGCTGCACCTGCAGGGAGGAGCGGACAGGACGGGTGACTCTAAACTGACCAGCGAGGGAATCCATCCCATATACGCCATATTTGGTCTAGAGCTGAGGGACCCGAAGGGTCTCTGGGCTCTTCCCTCTTGAACTGCCTTGCCAGCTTTTGCTTGGCTTGGCTCGGGTCCTCTTTCGGTTCCTTCCTTGGAGCACCCAAGGAGGACTCTGTCCGTTCTGCCCTCAATCCGGTCTGTGTGTTCCTGAACCCGGTACCAGAATCCAGCTCCTGAACACAGCTCCCGTCTGCTGCGGGGCCCATTCTGGGACTGCCCCGGTGCCTCCACAGCATCAGTAGTGATGGTGATGGAATTGCCATCAGGGGGTTGGGTTCCATACTGGTTTTGTATATATTTGTATAGATTCCATTTTTATAATTATTAATTTCATTTTCATTAAAGCTGTTCTAGTTTCCTTTTCTAATCACTAAGTCTCTCTCCCTTATTCCCTTTCTCTTTCCCCTCTGGGGAGGGAGGGGGGTTAACGGAGAGCGTCTGTTATAGGTCTAAGGGGCTGCCCTGACCCTAAACCGTGACAGTGGTACACTTGAAAGCTTGTTAAGAAAGATCATTCTCGCTAAACCAATAACTGGAAACAAGATTGAGCTGGTAGTATCATGAAAATTTAGGGTCTAAGATGGGTCTTAGAAGGCACTGAATGTACTCAGCTCTTCTAAAATGTGCCTTGAGCTATAGACAGCTATCTCTTCAGAAAAGCGAGCCTGTTCTTTGCCCTGTCTTGTGATACTGTAGTCTTTTTCTTGAATGACTTCCCCATTAAATTCAAAACTTCCTGGGGCTATATGGTTGCCATAAAGGTCACTGTGCTGGTCTGCTACAGGTCGGCAAAAGCATTACAGCTGGGAGGCCCTGTAGTTTAGCAAAGTTTCATGCAACATCTAAGCTCTACCTCATCTACACTGCACAGCAAACAAGTGCACAACCCTTGGGTTCAGCTTGCACAGGCCAGAAGAACTTACCAGTATAGATCCTCACTATAGTGGACTATTCACAAGGTGATATTTTCCATATGAAACTCAGGTTTTTAAATGTATCTCCTATTATCTTAAACAGATATTAGTTCTCAACTTTAATTTTTATTTTAACAGTTTTATGCTGTTTCATGACAGCTTAATAGTAGTGTACAAAATTGTTACATTACATAGGAGTTGACATGGTCTGTTTGTCTTGGGTTTATTTAATTGTCTGTACTGTTATCTTCAAAACAGAAGATACACAACTAAAACACCTTGTGTTGCATTAGTAGATTGGGGGGGGGCTGGTTGTTTTTTAATTTTGTGAATGTATTATGTATTGATATAGGAAAGATCATTAAGAGAAACTCAATATTCCCAAGATGAAAGTTTCCTAAATTAATCTTGTGTCTTCATTTCATTGAAAGTTACATTCTAATCCTGAGTCAAAAATCTCACCTGGATATTAACTGGAAAAAGCACTATAGTAATTTTTTTTTTTCTTCCCCACTTTGTCCTTGGAAAGACAGGGTTACTTCTTAAGTACATCTACCTCTCCACTTTGACACCTAGGTTAAACACCATTCACAAATTCCAGTTGTTATTGTACCTGCCTGCCAGTCTTCCCATCAGGTGTTGGTAAAGGTGTTTCGGGCAGGCCCAAAAGTTTCAGAATTCACATTCAATTGCAGTCCAACATAAATCAGGTACCTATGTGACATGTTAACTCTCACTTGTTGTATGACAAGAGTGTTCTCTCCAATAGAATTATAGGGTTTTTTTTCCACAGCAACCTAGAAACTTTAAAGAGGAGCACATTTCTGGACTTTCTGGTTGCTCTAAGGTGTGCATCACTTTCAATCATCCTGGCTATGCTATCAAACAGCATACTGCAGGAATACAACAAATTCATTGCAAGTGATCTCAACCACGTCAGCTAGCTCCTACTTCAGATATTTGTGGAACTAAGTGATCTGGAAGGCTGCAGGTCACCGATTGATCATCTAAAAATGCTTAATTTACTACCAAGACAAGCAAATGGCTTGCTTCAGTCAGCTTACTGACTTGTTTTTTAAGAGGGCAGCTTCTATTTTTTGCAGACAGATTTAGAGTTTGAGGAAAGGGAGGAAAAGAAGAAGGAAGATGCCATTTCTGAGCATTAGTATTCAAACTGTCTTCTCCAGTCTGTCCCTTTCCCTTTCTCCTGCCTCTAAAGAAAACACATAGAGGAAGAACATGAACAGATGTAGTTGCAGGGTCTAACAGTGCCATTTGTCACTGCCAAGATTCATCAGTGATACAGGATTACAAAAGAGGGAACAACTGAAAGGTTAAGGATTTATCTAGAACATCTGAAATGGATATTAAACTGAGATTTATAGCAAAGTGCTTAATGAAAATTAATGTTTACTGTCTTACCTATTGTAATACTGGAAACAGAAAGAAACTTGTTCCCTTCCCAGGAGCCACCACTGACCTCTTCCACTGGCTAGCAACACTTCAGAGCAGGTACATATGTTTAACATTTTGTATTTTGACTTTTCTAAGTGTCTAGCCAGGAATATGTTCACAAGGGCGGAGTACTGTAAGTGCAGTGGTGAAAGCTTCTGGAGATGCCTGTAAGAAACAGGTCTTAAGTGTCTAAATGTGGTTCACTGTCTGTCGAGTCTAAGACCCTATGAGCAATAAAGGCTCTTATAAAAGCTAATAAAGGCAGCTTTATTGCTTTTGTAGAGCCATCATCAGCATTTTCCTTTCAATATCTATCTAATGACATGCTTTTTAAAAGAGTTATAGGCTTGTAAAGATCAATGAAAAAATAACAGACCACAAGCAGAAGTATTACAAGCCTGACATCTTCATGCCTATGCTGCTACAGAGGTTCACCTTAATCTGATGAGATGGTGGTACTACTGCACAAGCTTACTTTTAGGGAGTAAACTACATAAAACAGACAAGTTTTTGGATTTCACTACATAACCCAGTTATGAATTGCTTAAAGCTCTAGAAGAATAAGTTTCAAATTGCAAAAACAAGGGCTTTCATGTGCATTAAAAATAGCAGCTTCAGCTATCAAAAGAAAGAAGGAAAAAAAAAAAAGAATCGTTACAAATTTCCACTTTTTTTTTCCAGTAAGTGTAGCCTAGAATGAATTTGGACAATGAAAATCAATTAAAATATTTTCTGCTCTTATTACTTTTAACAAGCTTTAGGTTCTTAGGGCTGTAACTTACTGTCTAAAACAATACACAGACTTTAATTTAAAATAACTTGAAATTAAATCAGCATCATTCTTGTAAAAATACAGGATATGGTGTATTCATTACTACCTCTCTCAAGTTCAGTAAAAACAATGCATAGAATACAGGCATTTTTATTCAATAGTTTTGAACTACTAGGAGCATTTTACGTGTCATTAATATCTGGACATTTATTTGTGTTTAATATTTCCTTTAATACAGATAAAAATAATAAAAACCAGTTGAAACAAATGGGATTCTTCACTTGACCCAGGGTTTCTGTATTCAGTCTATTATTCAATACGTCTCCAATTTGATTACCAGTGAATTAGGATTCCTCAGTCCCTATGTAGTTTTAAGGCAAGAGAAATCCCTATTTGGATTTCTAATTATTTGCAAGTTCATTACTTAAAGCCACAAGCACATAAGGGAAGGTGGAAAAACATTCAAAACATTAGAGACCCTAACAGGCACGACTTTTTTCAAGATGTTTGTATATATTAATTTTTGTTATTGTGATGCCTTTAGGGTGTTGGAAGAGAAGAAACAGAACCCAGAGAACAAGGAAACAGCAGAGTTCTATAGGGAAAATTGGTACACAGCAATAAAAGAGACCAGTTCCTTTTGAAGGACTCAAAGGACTATGGTTTAAGCAAAGATACTACAGCTAGTTTCAGATCTCTGTAGCTTTAATATAACAGGGAAGAATTTTACTTTACTGAGAAAGGTGACATCATCACTAAAAATTACTGAAACAGGCTTAAAGTGTTAGTTACGTAGATTTTCAGAATATGAGCACAATATAGTATTTGAAAAGCAAACAAACAAACCCACAAAACCCCACACGTTAAAACCTCTTGATTTCACTCCAATAGAGACAAATAAAGCTCATAAGCCCCCATACCAAAAAACAGAGGAGGCCTCGATTCTGCACAAGCCCTGCTCAGCAGTAAAGAAAACATCCCTGAATTATCAACACTGTTTTCAACACAAATCCAAGGCAGTCTCACACTAGCGACTCTGAAGACAGTTAACTCTATCCCAGCCCAAACCAGTACAGCAACAAAGTCAGAACTAACCTAAGCCATACTTAGCTGTTTACCAAGAGCGTATTTCTCCTATTAATTCACTCCAAGACAGTATCTGCTACCTTGCAAACTGAGAGAAACTTCATTTTTGTGCAAACCAAATGCATAAGCAGTTATGGGAATGGATTCAAGGCCATGCTACTATGTATTTTCCTCAAGATGGAAGCTTTGTCTTGTATAGCAGAAGACACTGAGAAGCTATTTGAAATTGCATGTGGGGTGCTTTTACAAGTTTCAGTTCATTTCAGCTCCAGCAAAGAAAGTTTAGAATATCTGTGAAAATAGAATCTGAGATTCCATGAAAAGCACGAAAATCAATTTCTCACAGAAGTCCTTAGCTGCTTTAAGATGAAAAAGAAAAAAAAAAAAGGTTAAAAAAAAAAAAAAAAAAGGCAAAGCTAGATTTGCATCTGGAAACACAGATAGCCATTTACATTCATCCTAAAAAATGATGCAAAAAAAATCATTTCTGAGTTAGTCTTTCTGCTATAGTCTTTGACACCTTTGCTTTTTGGATAATTAAAGCTTCTCCTACAAGGCATTCTGAGTTTTAAAAAGGATGTCCTATTCTAAGCAAGGAGAAAACGTAAAACAGCAAGCATGTCTAAAATAGTGATGTCCTTTTCCATACATCATCTTGATGGTTTTAATTTTTCTTGAATCAGAAACAAAGAAGTGAAAAAAAAAGTGACCAAAACTTGTACTCTGAGTAATTTTTAACATATATTTATTTTCTTATGTTAAATTTCTAGCAGAAACCAAAATTCACTGACGATTTTATCCAATATTTTTTCTTTAATAAAATTTAACAGGAAGAAATTTGCTGTTTGCAAGCCCACTGTAGTTTTCCAAAAACACATGGTTTCAGTGGAGCAGCACTAGTTTCCCCGTCCTTTTTGGGAAAAGTACTGTGAGAAGACACAGCAGGAGTTAAAAGAAATATTAGGAGAGCAGTTTACCATCACTCGCAAAAATCAATAATGCATTACTACTTGCTCACTGAGGAACTGATCCTGTACCCACTGAAGTAAACGCCAAATTTGTCATAGCTGAGAAGACAGTGCTATGCAGTCATAAATAAGTAGTGCTTAAACAGGAGCCGTTATAATACTGTAAGAAAGGGTGTTTTTTAAAACCCACACTTCCAATTTCGATTCTCAGAGTAGCAAATCTCCAGACAATAGAGTTCAGAGGCTTTAAATATTCCAGTACTGAACCATGAGTAATAAAGCTGTAGGGAACTCAGCCACTGGAGTAAAAATACAAATTCTTTTATTCCCCCCCCCCAATAGATCAACTATAAGACCACAAGAAAACCACCAAATCAAATTTGCAAATAGTAAAAGGCTTGTTTCTGATGAACACTATTCATTTTTCGTGTAAAAGTCACCTGCAGTAACAACGGAGTCACAACTCTGAATGTCTTTAACACAACATCAAAAGTGGAAATAAAGACTGAAATGAATTCACTTGTCAAAGGTTAAATATTTATTAATAAACAAATGAGATAAACATAAAAGATCATGATTTAGAGGCTACCTAGTAGTTGGATATGCTACTCGCATTTTCAGACAGGTCTTATCTAGTGTTTACACATGAGTGCAACCTGCATGCATTCTTAACAGAAACGCAACAAGATTTTACATAGCTCAGTAAGAAGTCCACATCTGAAGTGGAAGAGTTGCATTTCAGATGAAACAAATAGTCAGAGTCCTGTATGTGTGTAGTTTTCTGCTAGCTACAAGCCTGGTGTTTAATCAGCAACAGAGCAGAAGCATCATCAAAAACAGTCACAATATCAAATTACACTGTGTAAGCCATGCACCCAGTCAGTGGTGTGCTTCAACGGCAGGAAAAGAGTTCCATCTCTAAGACAATTGTTTCAGAACACTCAATTAGAGTGGCTGGCTACTTTAGAGATCCTTCAGCCAATGCATAATGGAGAGAGGATGATTGTATACGATTGTATGCAATGTACTGAATGAGCCACAAATACATTGAAATGCTCTGAACAATGATCATTATAGAAAAGCTTTCAATGAAATCAGACACATTCACACACTCATCAGCTGAACAAAAGTTACATTCCTAGCTAACTGCATTCAGCAAACAATTGGCTACTCACTGTTTGTATGCACTGGCTTACAAAAGCAGATGATTCAATTGTCATAGCAACTGTATCCCAAATTTGAGTTGTCAAGGTAGATGCAAACAAGTCTCTCAGTTCATACAGCCCCTTCTTGGGCTGATGCACCATTCTACACTGGTATACTAGAAACATAAGGAAGCGCTACCATGTGTGAATGAAAAAACCAGATGTTATCATAAAATGACATTGGCAGAAGGGTCCTCACTTCAGGTACCACTGATAGTTCGGAGTGTCAGAGAAAGGAAAACATACTAGAGCCTTTTTGGTCCCTGCAGCCCAGGCAGTGGGCTACATAGGAAGAAGTGACACCTCTAGGAAACTGGTAAGAGTGACCAAACAGAGTATACCTGTCTTTTCTCCCCACCATAGCAGATGGGACCCCTTTAGAAGACTAATGTAGCTCATCCGGGTGTGCAGATAAAGAGAACAATCACCAGTCCCTATAGAAGGCTATTTTTCTCTCACCCACACATGAGGCATACTGCCACACCACTGCTGCAGCTTCTCTTTTACTTCTGTCAGTTCCCATGTTTAAGTTGTGCAGGCAGAGGAAGGAAAATGCAGTGACCTGGCAGAGGCAGTGACTAGTAAAGTGAAAAGGAGAGCTGTATGGATAGGGGAAACCATTTACATTTGCAGCAGCCCCCTGTGCATCCCAGCCAAAGTATCTGCAGATAGAAAAAATAATGCTAGAATGAAGATGGAGAGTCATGAGGGGCACTGCATAGGGAGAGAAGCAACAAAGGCCTGCCTCCAATGTCAATAGCAAGCCTTAAATACAGCATACGCAGAGTTAGCCAGTTCCTAATGGTAAGAGTTGAGTAGTGGTTAAAGCCAATATCCTCCAAATCCCATTCCTGATGTATTGTCTTATAACATCCACATGATATAATGCTTCATTAAGCTCAAACCGTATGTTCTATAAGCACCTGAACCTGCAAGATAATCATACATCATGTGAAACGTTAAGTACCCTCAGCAATGCATGTCTGTTTTCCAACAGTCTAGTACAAAATCGTTTAGACTGACTGAGAACTACCAGTCCTTATCTGACATGCAAGTGTATTTGTGTGCAGTTCTTCCTATTTCAGTCCTGAGTAGATTTTTCTGTTCATTTCAAATCCTCCTGGGAAAAGTCTAACACTTTTCAGTCTCTCTCCCTGTTCAGTACTCTAGTATGAGCTACTTCTGCTGCCTAGGATTAAAGGGTCAGAGACATTACTCAGGCAGCAAGAAATACTACTGTACCTTCATCCCATTCACCAGAACAAAACAGCTTCTCTCTTCTTAAAAAACCCAACCCTCCTGTCCTCATGTACTGTCCCTTACACTAGGGTAAGGGGATATTTGACAACTTCTGCAGACATGAAGCACTGCTCTACAGGTATCCTACTACCAATCTTCATGGACATTTACTTAGCCAAGGAGAAAACACTAAGACCAGACTACCACTTCACTGATTGAGAAGTGCCTCATGATATACCTGGTGGCCTCCACGGACAATAACAGTATCTGACTGCCTTGCTGATCTGCTAGCATTTTCTTGTCAGGCAAAGACACCACTCTTTGCATCCCATTTTTTTGGCGCAATTTCATGTCATCTGCCACTATAGAGTTGAACTCCTTTGACATACCAGCATGGTGTTTGTTTATTAATTGGACTTGAGAACAATTCACTTAATTTGTGCTTTGATTTGCTTATGTTTAGTTTCTTAAAATTTCTTGAAACAACATAGCAGCATCTGGAGACTCCACAATACTGCAAGTAGAGACCCCTGGGTGGAATAAAACTGAGGAGTGAAATGGACTTAAGTACATTTCTTGGAGCTACCTTAGAGCATGCCTCCAATTTCCTGGAGAAAGCGCTGTCTCATTTTCAAGGATGTAAATGTTAGCAACTGCCATATAACAAACTTTCAGTGAAACACACTGATAAAGACAAATCCCTCAACATGGTGTCCAAAGTAGAAAAATGCAATCGTAGCCTTGGTGGAGGGCTATCACAACTCCTCCTCCAGGCAGAAAGGATCTGTACTGTTTTGGAAGACTCACTTGACACAAGCTGTGCAAAGTGTGCCATGAGTACAGCAGAACTCCCAAACCAACCACCACTGAAGACTGTCTTTCCCTAAATTTTCATTGCAAATTCATCCCCAAAATATCTGTATTCCCATTGAACACAGCAACTGAGAAGAACAAAGAGAATGTTTGTTACTAAGTTGAGTATTCACTTGTATAAGACTTGGAAAGAAAGACAAAGGTCTGGATCAGAAAATGAGTTAACACAGCATAACCCTTTCAGAGTGGGCTGATCTGTACTATTCCCAAGACGTTTCAGGATATATATATACACACACACAAAACACACACAACTTTCTTGCCACTTTCAACTTAATAGCTTTTTCTTGAATTACCAGTGATCACTCACCTTCCTGGATAGCATGCTAGATTGACTCGTTTCAGTCCAGGAATAGGACAGTTCTCCAGAAAACATGATAAACTTTAAAATTAAATAATGGCCACATTTTCTAGCTTTACATGGAGTTTTCTAGCTTTACACACACACACAAAAGTTGAGTTCCAAAAGTTTCAGAAAACCTTAAAATGGCCTGGACTTACCATTACAGAATCACAGAATCACTCAGGTTGGAAAAGACCCTTGGGTCATCGTGTCCAACCATTAGCCCTACTCTACAAGCTCACCCCTAGACCACATCCCCCAATACCACATCCAAGCGATGTTTAAACACATCCAGGGATGGGGACTCAACCACCTCCCTGGGCAGCCTATTCCAATATTTCACTACCCTTTCCCTGAAGAATTTTTTCCTAATGTCTAGTCTAAACCTACCTTGTATCAGCTTTAGGCCATTAGCAAGTTTCAAGCTCACCAAAACTCAAGACTGGCACCTTGACTCTTTGTACCTGGGCTTCCAGCTCAGGACACATCCTGGGTGCCACAATGTCTGGAAGTAGCAAGCACTCAGTTTTAAGCAGAATCATTTCCCCTCATTCTCGTTGATATAGAAGTCAGTCCAAGACACTATTCTTATGCAAGCAAATTGTTCTACCAATCAGTCACTAAAAAACAGATGAAGGAGGAGTACAAGTGAGCTCCTTAATGAGAACCAGGAAGTCTTTCACAAAGGAAGAGACAGGCCAGTGAGAAATGACTAATAGAAAATTACCACTGTTCTTCAGTCACTCATTAGTCAGAAATCAAAGGCCTGGCAAAGTGCTTTCCCCAAACTGTTATCTCCTGCTTGTTTCTCACAGGTCATGAATCAAAGTCTGTCCAATTAGCAATTACCAATTATTTTGCACCATGTTTTGTAGCTGAGTTTCAGGCATTAACTTTTTTTAAAAAGACACTATATATTGCTCTTATACTAGGAAGATTTGTCAGTAATTAACTACGAGAACAAGAGAAAGGGAAACCTTATCAGTTCCAGCTAATGAATTGTAACATAGTGACATACAGCATTTGGATATACCTCTGTGTATATATATGTATTTGATCTACAGTCAATCTGTCAAATCAGGGAACTTCATTCAGAGGTACATCTGGCTAAATCTACCTTTTAAGTTTTCTCTGCAGCCTTCTCTCATTCCATTTGTGCTTTTTCTCCTAAGTAATGCCTCTAAAGACAGACATGAAAACAGTCCAGCATTCTACTGTACTACTTTTTCTTCCCTCCAATAGAAAAACCACTGAAGCTTTAGTGTCCTATTTGCAGTTTCTTGAAACATTTCTGGGGTTCTAGGTGAGCTATTCTAACTCCTGCTCCACTACAGTCACAAGTTACATGAGGTGCTTGCTTGAGATTCATTGAAACTCCTCTGGTTACCTGAATAGTCCTTACAGACTACTAAATATAAATGCAGTGCTATATTTTAAACCTCAGCTTTTACTTTTTAATAAACCTGAATAAAGTGTAATGTCCTTGTCAAAGTCATGCTATGAAAGCAATATGCAAATATTAAATTTAAGAATGGAGAATAACTGAAAGGTATTGAGTAGAAATTGCAAGTAACTGCTGACACTGCCTGAAAGCTAATGATGCTAATTAACGATGTTCCCAGGAATAGGCCCATGGAAGGAATGGGGAATGCAATGGCACAGGCTTGACTTTTCTGCTTTCTTCATCGAATTCTTATGGAATATAAATTAAGTCAGAAAGTGGCACACATTTAATCAGGATAGCAAAACAGCAAAGAGAAGACCAAGCAAACAAGTAGTGGTACCTTCCTCATGATAAATTCACAAACAACTTCTTGTATTTATTCAATTAAGCTTGCAATATAAAGGTACCACACCTTTTCTTTATTCCTTATCAAGAAAACAGACCAAGCATAAGTTACATGATCATCTAGTCAAGGGGACTGATATTTTAGAACATAAGTATGTGTGTTTGGGTTCATATACCTGTTCTATTAGGATGTTGTAAGTTCACACCAAAATCTCTTACTACGAGAATCCCTTACTGGACAAAGCAGAGAAAGCTTTATGAAGGTTATGAAGTTTATGAAGGATGGCCTAAGTTAAAATGTCAAGAGGGACATTATGTCAAGACTGTTGTCTACAAAGGAGTTGATCAGGGAATCAAGGAAGCAAGCAATGATGACATGGCAGCAGCCACAACTCAGCAAGTGTTATGTTTCAGAACAATGTGCAGCTTTTCTCGATTCAGACCTAAAGGATTGGCTACTGATACCACAAACAGAGAATATGAAGTTCTTTGACAATATGAAAGTCCTCAAGTGGCAAACATTAAAAGTCACTTAATGTGTGTACTGATCTCTACTTTGCTTCTCCCATCTGTAATTCTTCTCTTGTTCAAACTGATGGATGAACCTAACGCTTTTAATTATTTCCAGGGTATGCCCTTCAGAATTGCACTGCTTTCTCCATATACAGTACTTCTGTCCAGAGACTCCCATACCTCATTAAGATGGAAAGTCATTTCAGTCACAAAAAGCCAGAGTAATCGTGTTTTAATCATCTGAAGCTGCTACCATCATAAGTACCCCATGACACAAATGCATCACAATACTGTGTTGCCTGCTGACTATGTGATAGGGAAACTGCAGATTTGCTGGTTTAGAAATATGAAGCTAACTATTTCACTTAGATTCAGTGCTTACATTTTTGAAGCTGACTTCGATTGAAAAACCACAAGATTAATATGAAGTAATTCAGTTTGTGCAAAATACTGGCACAGAAGAGGGGAAAACAAAGGTGAATGGCTATCTTTTTGGGAAGTATTCTACTTCCCACAACAGCTTAAGAAGCAGTCCCACGCCAGAGTTCAAAGTTTCTCAAGTAGACTGCATTTGAACTATTAAAAATTGCATGCTTGGCAATGGTAGGATTGAAACAAAAAGCTAAGAACTCAGGAAAAATGAGTTACCTGATTTACAAAAGGAACTCACCTATGAACTAAGGTCTTATAAAGAGAGAGCCTAACCATCGGTAGTTTGGCGAACTTCTTATGCTTTCACAAAATAGGAAAAAAAGAAGCTTTTTTACTCAAAGAGTCAGGCTTAACAACTTAGAACTCCAAAGGGCAACTTTGAAGACTAGGAGATAGCCACAGAAACATTCTACCCATCCCCCTCTGTGCCAAGGAAATAACCATAGCCCACTGACACATGGCATGTTAATGATACACACATCCAACAGCCTGGATAGCATGTAAGTGAGAATCCAATACACCCAGAGATGTGCAGCAGAATCTGGGCCTGAAAAGCCTTAGTCTGCAGTGGATAAACTACACCTCACTGCTTGCTCATCTGCTATGTGGTGAACTGAACATCACGATTAGGAGTCAGACACCTGCAGTCTAATCTATACATTACTAAAGACTCACTGTACGAGTCTGGATTTAAGTTTTTCAGAGTGAAATTTGACCAGTAACATGGACAATTGATATTTGAGTTTGTCATTCAAAAGGTGACAACCTAAAAAAATCGGAATGGTTTGTCAAACGCAGCTATTAGCCTCTGCTTATGATGTGTGAAAAGCTGGAATAGTAACAAATAACTATTCTGCAATGTAAAGAAAAAAAATACCACTACGTGGTACATACCGCAGCAATGGATACCACAATAAAATATTTACAGTAACATCTACTTCTTTTCCTGAAAAAGCTGCATTATAAGTTACCCAATAATTCATTCTTAAAATTCATATATAAATAAAATTATGCTTGTCAAATATAGATATATAATCATTCTGCCACCAAATACAAAAAGGTGCCATAAAAGTAAAAGTGCCATGGAGACTCTGTTTGACTGCTTTCATTTCCAGAGTGACAGACAGATTCTTTGGTCAAATTGCAGGAGGATCAAGGTTTTCCCCACATGCAACCTGACATTCATAGAGTATACAGTAAAATTTATGTTATCTTTATCACTACAACATTAGGATGCCACAGACACGAAAATAAACAGTCTCAAAAATACATTACTTCACAAGTGTCTGTAAAACCCGATGATGTGTGTCCTGTCATGACACATTTAGCTGTAAGAAGAGCTCAGTAGTGTATCATTTAACCAAAGCATTCACTTCAAAAGTTTACTCACCTGTGGGAGATGACACTGCCTACTTGAGGCTTCACTGGGGACTTGGAGGATAGATTATATAGTTTCGCTGGGTAGGTTTGCTTCTTTCTTGATGCACAATTTAAGACACGCTACAGCTTTGATAATCCTTCTTTGCCTCATTAGTTTCAGCTATATTAAAACAACATACTGTACACATAGCTTAGGTGGGGAGTTTTGAGGGGCTTTTCCCTAATCAAATAAGCTAAGTTTTAGACATGAAAAGAATATATACATAGTATGCAATTAAAACTGATACACACATATAAAGTTTGTTCTATTAATTAGGCCTCGATTTGAAAATAAAAGCTTTTTCTAATAAAAGGTTTAAACATTTAGAGGTATTCCAAATATGTATATTACATGTATTTTTTTATATATATATATGTGTGTGTGTATATATAAAACACCAAATAATTTACAATGCTAGCAATCTTAAAAATAATTGTCTTTCATGAGTGGTTTAATACAAATATGTAAACAATTAGTAAGTTAGGATAAGAAATGGGCAGTTCTTTTATACTGTACAATTGAAAAGTTCACTTTAAATCACAAAAAAAAAAGGGAAAAAATGATCTGATCGGGATTTTGGGGTAAATCCTTTTCAAACTACACATTTTTCATGCTAATGAAAATGCTGAGTACTAGTCTCTTGTTCATTCTGAGATTAAGTACCTGTTGTTGTCTTTGAGTAAAGACTTAAGACTGGAGCACACGTGGATAGGACACAACACAGATTTAACGGGAGGAGCAGCCCTTTCAGAGTATATTTCACAAATCAGTCAGAATGAAGCAAACAAGTATGCACTGCTCATAGAAACCCATTAAGAGATGGAGTCACAGATGCAGACTTGAAGTTATCATTTTTATTAAAAAATATTTCAGCTCTAGTGTACTCAGAACAGAGGAAAACACCAGAGGCAAACAAAAATTAGGTCTTAAAGCAGAGACAGAGAAGGCAGAGAGGCAAAGCTGTATAATATTACACAGGGAAGATGAAGGCCATTTTACTGTCTTGCTAGTAGTGGGGGTTTTTTTGGTTTGATTCTTTTTAACAAAGCCCACAACAGGTTTGTAGGACTGGATGAAGCATAAAGCTCATATTTCATGAAAGACAATAAAAGCAGACATAAAACACAGGCCAAGCTCGGGTCTGGAAAAATCACGATTGCACAAAGGGAAAAGAGCACCATGAAATCTGACATAAATGATGTACAATTGATAGAATGATTCTGTCTCTCAGCTACTCTCTCTCTCTCTGAGCATTAGTGACATGTTGGTCATTGTCATGTCTGGCACCAACCATTTAATGATCGCTAGCTTCACCGGGGTGCAGCAGACACCAATGGTTTATGGCAAACTATTACAACTTTGGGAATAACATCTGCGAGCGGGTAAGTAATGCAGACAGTAAAGATGCAGCACAGCATTAAGTTTAGATTCCGATTAGTATAGTTGGTCTGTGCAGTATAACTTCCCTGAGTTCACTGCACTTAAGAGTTTTTTTCCCCCATGTAGCTTTAAATCTGAAGTGACAGACTGTATCATGAGAAAGACAGCGAGAAGCCAACTTTAGAAGTCACAAATTCAGAAAACATTGAAGAGGTTGGCAAGTGCTTCACTAAACATTTACATTAAACATGAATTGTTGTTCCGATTACATCTTAAAGCCTTCACTACATCTTCTTAAATGAAGAATCATTTTTTTTTAAAACAGTTACTCATCTCCTACTAGCATTTTTTTTTTTTTTTACATTTCTTTTCTTTAAGCACAGCATATCAGTGCAAAGCAGTAAGTTCTAAAATGCATTCCCTTTATGAAACACTACTACAAAGACATAATTACTCTACCACAAGAAAGGTAAGTCTCATACCTGCTTCTGGCAATTTTGTGATTTGTTTTCATAATTGTTATTCACCTTTTATTACACATATACAAGAAATCAAAACATATCCTTAGAAAATGAGCAGACTTGACCAACCCACAACACCAGACTGAATGTCTTAACCATGTTAACTTTTCAAAACCGTACCTGACAATATGATTTGGCCTGTAAGAGAAGAGATAGCATAACAATATTCTGCATGTGTAGGGAAAATAATACTTAAAGCTCTTCTACAAGAAGGCCTAAAGTAAAGTTAAGCAACTATTCCAACCATCTGTATTAATGATGCCTTAGTGCAGAAGCCAAGCAACCAACGCAAGTCTACATCAAGTGGCTTAAAGTTATGCCTTTAGGGTTAGCAAAGAGAGAGGTTACATCTGCTGACAAACAAAACATTTCCATGGTTTAAACAAATCACCCCTGCTCTAGTATCAATTCTTCCCAAGTGATGGTGCTCACTCTTTGCTGTTCTTTGTGGACGGCAGTTCCCATATCTTCATTGCTCTGTAACATATTACACAGCAGTAGAATAAATGTGGTTCTTTTACTGATCACATCAAGAACTAGACAACAGCTCAATAACATCTCCTAAAACCTGATGCAACAAACTCAGCTTTAATCCTCCAGAACCCACACAGAGATGCTATAGATTACCTCTGTTTCTCTTTACTATATACCTTCTGACTTCATTTTGCAGATAAATATTTTTGAGAAGCAGCTAGGAAAAAGGCTTAAGGCTCCTTCCATAAAATGCCTGGAACTTATTCCTGAAGAAGTAAAAATAATATGCCCTTTGCTTTTAATAATCACAATATCCCCACTCAAGTTTATTGCTAAAGAATTGCTGCAGTGGAATTAAAACTCCAACACGAGCCAAAAGAGTAATAATCACTTCTAGAAAGGCTCTAACAGCATAGAACAATATGCAACAGTAGAGCAATTTTACTCAGACTCTACTATAAACACCAGCTTGTAGATCTGATTATTAAAAAAACAAACAAACAAAAAAGCCATCAAATTTGATTGGTCATGTAAATTGGACTTGCTACTTTAATTGCAATAAGGTACAATGTGAACTGTGCACGCACAGTGTTTCTGAGAGCAATCCTAGTACTGTGAAATTAATCTGATGGGACAGAGCTATTCCAGTGACGTTTTCACTTGTAATACTTTGCAATACCTTTACCTGTAATTGTCCTTGTCAAAAAGGCTGTGGATTTGTAATGCAGACTTAAACTGAAGGCTTCCAGCAACTGACATTCTCAAGCAACAGTGAGAGTAATGATAATAGTTTTGTAAGTTGAAAAGCCACAAAATAATTTAGTAATTAAGATGTGTGTTACATAATACATTCCTGTATTACTAATTTATACTTATCAGAGGTTAGGAACAGTAAATAGATACTACACAGCTGCTAAAGCTGCCTTCTAGGATTTTCACATCTTTTTATTATATTTTCAGGTAGCCATCACGTGAGAAGCCAGAAGATTTCGCAAAACACAATTCTGTATTTTTTTGTATCTCCAAAACTCTACAAACATTACCTCACCTACACATAACTCCACTGTGTGTTGCTGTGGTTCAGGATAATAGTCAACACAAGCTATTACTATGATTAAGTACCACACTATCTGAAGTTGGGGGGAGCAGAAACCACACAGCTTTAGATAAGTACACAAAGAAAAGCTCTAAAAAAGAGCTCTAACCTGGGATCCTGAATTACAGCTTCTTGTTCTGCTACTGGCCTTTTAGCTGAGGTTAAGCAACCACTTCTCTCCATCTCAGTTTCCACCTATGTAAAAGAGAAATACTCACTCCATTTCACAATTATGACATCTATAAAGAGTCCTTCCAAGAACTATAGTTGCTCCAAAATATGCATTCATCATTGGTCTTTTTATCATTGCATTAACAGAACTTTCCTTTTAGTTACTGAAAGGACACACCGTTATCAGTCCAGCAAAAACCAAATTAATGTTTTTATTTTTACTAAATGATGACTTCAATTTCTCTCTTTGTTTAGGGATAAAATATAACATGGGATTCCAGCCACCCAAAAAAGTAAGTTTTTGTAAGTACATAAGGACAATTGTACTCATATTCCGAGTATGGTGCACAGATAGAGATGGCTCAGACAGGGCCACTAGACTGGAGATGAAGCATTGAAAAGGAAAGAGAAGACTCATCAAAGCATTGCCATGAAGTGCAAATTTTCCTTTTAAAATATGCACTTGATAAGCTATGCAACTTTAGTTTTATGAGTTTTTTCCTACACTGGATATTGCTAAAAGGTACTGTACACTTTGCATATATTAATATTCTGTATGAAAGCGCACTGATCAAATGCATGTCTTGAGAGGTAGTTAAAAGCAGGCTAAAGGAAAACACTGGTGAAATTCTTCCATCTAGTGGCTGCTCGCCCACTCAGAGCCGCAGTGCATGGCTGCCGGTGGCTGTCTCTGCTTCACACAGGACAAGCGCAAAATATGCGAAGGAACAACTCTGCAAATGCCACTGCCTGGTGGAACCGGTGTGATGTGATTGACATCATTCCATCTCTACAGCTCCTGACTGGCCTTCTAGATGAAGAGTTACACTGACAGAAGACCTTGAAATCACACCCTTTGAGCTTCTCAAAAACTGTAGATTTGTCATCACAAAGGCGCAAAGATCTAGGAAGTCCGATTTGATAACCTTGAAATATCAGCCTCATTATGAGTAAATAAGATTGAAATTCAGCCAGTCAGTAAAGGGTAATACTTAGAAATACATCTGGTATTTTACACAGACAAAACTTGAATAGGTCTCTGACTACCAGAAATCCACCTATCTCTGAAGGGCAGAGTACCACAATCCCACCCAACAACTGAATAGCATCTTGTACAACAAATTATCAGCTGGTTTCCTAACCTGCACATCACATACCACCTCCACTACCAGAAGAGCCAGCAAAACATTTCAGAAGCCTAACTGCTGCAACTTAACTTGCATAGTACTCTAAAAAATGTTTGATACTCATCTGTACCTTCTGAGTTTTGTGTAATAGCGATCAATTTAAGCAAGTCACCTACAAAATACAATTTTTTTTCTTCTTTTGTCACCAGTGTTTTTTCTAATGCTACTGAGTCTTTTCAGAGATTTTTTTAATCTCTCACCTTTAAAAAAAAAAAAGCAGGTGGCAAGATATAACTTAACCTCCATGATAGCGCAAGTTTATCTACAGCAGTGCCTTTTTTTAATCCAGGAGGAGACTTCGTAAAAATCACTACTACAATTAAGATTTAATCTGCCACCTCGAAGGAGCATTACCCTACTAATCCCTATACTGTACACCTTATAAGTTGTAAATTTCTGATTTTCAGTCTTTATCCATTCCCTAATAGTATTTAGAACTGGCTTCAAAATCAAGATCCGAGACAAATTTTAAGGTCCCAGACAAATTTTAAGATCCCTAAATAACCATTAAGTATTTTGTACAAGCAAAAAATCCATTTTGCAACTACATCCGTGTCCTCTGTTGAAATACTCCCTAGTGGTCATATGCCACTCAGCTCCCAGGTGAGTTCTCAATACAGGAATGACATATAATGAGATACTGTCCAGAACCTAATTTTAGTTTTTGAAGCAGACATGTAGACAGGGATTTAGTTCAGCTGCTTTGAGAAGCAGGAAGCAATGGAGCATATCTCGGCTGTATGCCAAAAGTAGCATTAACTGCCAATATCCACCTAATGAAAAAGAGCAGGTCCCAGAACCACCTTATCCATAGGCCTACTTTGCTTACTCTGTTTTCACTTGTCTAATCCCAGCCACAGCTTCATTCCCACCCTTACTGCTTCTCATCAAGTCTCAATTGGTTTAGTCCCAACCCCATCTCACTCAAGCCTCTGTTTGGGGTCCCTGTTCATGCTGTTTACCAAACCCACTTCTCTCCAAAGCCTCTGTGTTCTCACTGCAGTCCCTTCTGTTACCCTCTTCCCACTCTTGCTCCCTCTACATCTTCACTTTACAAAGACTATAAACCTCCCTTCCCTGTCAGGCTTCACTCTGCACACAAGTGCCCTCACTACTACTGAAGGGTAGTGGACAGGGGTGTAAGGAAACAGATTTGTGTGACTCCACACAGTCTGGAATAATTAAGTCCTCAAAATAATCAGGTACTTTTCTCTTAGAGGTGTAGCCCATACCAGAGAGAGAAAAGCCCATACCAGAACAGGCAGAGCACTGAGGACTTGCAGTAATGCATGTGGTTGTACAGTTCTGCTGAACTCAGAGCGCATGAAAGATCCACACCAAGTTGTAGAAGCTGTTAATAGTGCCAAACACTTGCTCATTTACTAACATCTTTAATCTATTTTTCCCCCATCAGGACTGTGTTTCCAGCAATAACCAGGATAGAAGATTACGAAAAAACACTGCAGATGGAGTAGCAACAGCAGAGCAGAGCGATTCATCACACCTATCTGAAAATGTGCCCACTAAGCTTCAAATCACAGACAGAAGGCAAAGCAGCATAATGTTTGTGATGAAAGATCAACAGAAAGGTGACGAAATTAATTCCATTGGCCTCCATAAACGGAGGAGGAGATTTATAATTAAGAAGAGCCCGATTCTTATTTCCATGAACAGCTCCATTCTCAACCTGCCCACACTTAAATATGAGGATCAAAACAACAAGAAGTGGAAAAGTCTCTATCGGATCCAAAGAGAAAGAAAGAGAATTATGAGGGAAACTTGCTCTAAATACAAGAGTAATAATAGAAGAATAATCACTCCTTATCATGTTTCCAGAATATTTGTAGAAGATAAATATAGAGTTTTATATTGTGAAGTACCCAAAGCTGGCTGCTCTAACTGGAAACGGGTGCTCATGGTTCTTAATGGGCTGGCTTCTTCCACAAAAGATATACAGCACAACACAGTGCACTATGGAAACTATTTAAAAAGACTGGATGGGTTTGATCACAAAGGAATTTACCACAGGCTCAACACTTACACAAAGATGCTTTTTATTCGTGAACCTTTTGAAAAGCTGGTATCTGCATTTCGGGACAAGTTTGAACATCCCAACAATTACTACCATCCGGTATTTGGAAAAGCCATCATTTCCAGATACCGTGTCAATGCCACCAAAGAAGCATTACGGACAGGCTCTGGAGTCAAATTTAAAGAGTTCATTCAGTATCTCTTAGATGTACATAGGCCAGTGGGTATGGATATCCACTGGGATCACGTCAATAGGCTTTGCAGCCCATGTTTAATAGACTATGACTTTGTTGGGAAATTTGAAAGTATGGAAGAAGATGCAAACTTTTTCTTGCACTTAATTGGTGCTCCACAAAATTTAACTTTCCCCAAGTTTAAAGATAGGCACTCCAATGAAGAAAGAACTACCACTAAAATTACACAACAGTATTTTGCACAGCTTTCTCCTTCTCAACGACAACGAAGCTATGACTTTTACTATATGGATTACTTGATGTTTAACTACTCAAAACCCTTTGAAGATTTATATTGATTTGAGAGCTGGGACATTTCCATAGGTCATCAGTTAATTGCATAACAAATCCAGGTGGCTTCTGTTTCTATATACTTGTCTGTTAGTAAACGATTGGTTGAAGAGCAGAAAAAAAACCAAAACGGAACATAAAAGGCTAGTGATGTTTACACCTTCACCTTAACTGCCTCCTTTTTCAGATCATATTTTTCTATAATTTCTCCATACAAAATGTATGTACATGTATAATATGTCAGGGCTCCCAAATAAAAGCACATGATTTTCCATGCTGATGTGGCCCGTATTTGCACTGGGAGGACAGCTTGAAACCAGGGAAACAGCTGACAGTGCTAGAGTGCAGCCAGTATTTCCAGGTCTACCCTATTTAGAAAATAAGTATGGAAGAGATAAGAGTAGCAAGGGGAGGGAGGAGAAATGCCCTGAGTAATATTTACAGTTCATGGAAACCTGCAACACACAAAGCCATACACTGAACATCATGCCCTATGTATCTGAAGTCGACCATACATTGCTACTTCCTGCTAAGCATAAGCTAGTTAAGGAGAATGACTATCACACTTGTACTGTTAAAGAACACAGTGGTGAAAACAACTAATACTTAATGACCATGTGAGTGCAGTATTAAACCAGATGTTGCAATTCAAAGTGAGGATGTGTTCTCCCCTTTCAATATTTCCCTTATGGCACATTCATCTGCGAAAAGATAAAATGTAGGCGAACATTTGCATCTTTATAAATGTTATTAAGATTCTTTTAATCCTTTGCATTAACATAAATCTCTAGTTTAATCTTCATACTCCCGGTGACTATCAAATCTTTCCTTCATAATAACAAGCAAGAATAAATGCAACTTCCTGCCCAACAGGGTAGTTCTTTTTATTGCTGCAAACAATTTGCACTTGTTTATTTTGGTAACAGTTAGATCAGACATAACACACAGAAAATATTCCAGGTGTTTTAGTTCAGTATTTTCTACACTGGTGGCTTGCTTTCATCTCTAGTGAACTTTCTTCTGAGAATCAAATAACCTTCCACTGGTTTTGTAAACCTTCACACTAATTCTATATATAGCATCCTCGTTTGTGTCATTTAACCACTTGAAATGACGACATTTAAATTGGCCATATTGGAACAAGTCTCAAACTCTAAGACAATGCCAAACTTGGACTCCACGGTAATTTCTAGAGTTTGCATTTCACAACCAAGAATTCCACCACAACTGGCACTGTACAAAAGTACAAATGCCCAAGAATAAACACTTGTTTCAAGCAGGTTCATGTTTACAGATTCAGATCCTCATACAGACAGTTTCATACATCACACATACTGGCATCACAGGTTCCTCAGAAACAGCAAAATTTGTTTTAAAATACCTTGCATTGAAAGCTGTACCAACAAATACTTCACACATCACATCTGACAGACTTTCATTTCTGTTCAGTGAAAAATTGTTTGCATTAGAACAGTAATGCAGAACTTCTGTAGTTCCATGAAGGCATTTACCATTCCCAGTCTGCCCAAGCTCCTCCTCACTGTCCTGCTGCTGCACCTCACCACCGACCTCACCCTTCCACCCCCTCAGTTATTTGTTGCTCTGTTACATGACTACGAAGCAGCCTTTTTATTCAAAGTAATTGTTCTGCTAGGCCTGCTCAGATCAGCAGTATCAGGCTGGGGGCTGTTCTGCCAGTAGGTAAGCATGGCAGATAACCTCACTCAACAGGTCACTCTCAGGAGTACCCAGAGGGAAACAAGGCACATTAATCACTTCCTAGCACAGATAGAGGAGATCATTGATTCTGACGGAGGGTGGGAGGAGGGACTGCATAGTCATATTTGAGTTATGCCATCCTTAATATTTAAAGCTACTAAGTGCTCCAAGAAGTGATGGGACTGATGGAATTTGTCTGTAGTTACAGAAATCACAAAAGAGTCACCAACACAAGGAAAGGATGTAAGAAATACCTCATAGCTTCTTTTTCAGGGTCTGATTTTGCAAGTAGGTCAGTGTACCAGAGCACAGTGAGCTATCATTACTCCTGCAGACTAATGCTGAACTCGCTCAAGTCAGCTGGTGAACTTCCACGGAGAGAAGAATCTCAACTTATTGCAGCACTGTTAAAGCAGAAGAGAATACACAGACTCATGGGTTAGCTCTGACGCGACCAGAATGAAGCTGGATATCATTTGTATTCAGGCCTCTGCTGCTTTTAGAGAGCTTAAGGGAAAGACTGAAGAACTTTATCCTGCAACTAAATTCACATTGAAGACCTGACATTCTCCTTCCTCCTCCTCCTCCACCCCAGTGTCATTTCAATTTAATCTACATACATGCATAAATTGATAGAGCCACAAGGTCATATTTACATCTGAAAAACTTTATTGATACAGTTACACACCAGTAAATGGTTCACTGTATGAGTGAAACAAAAAAAAAACCAGCAAAATTGCACTTCTGAATGTATCGAACTGGTCCTTTCTTACCACTACTCCCCTCAAATATATTTCAATTTAAAACTTCTGCTACTCCAATGAAAGCTACTGACAGGGGAAAGAACACTTAAATACAAAGGAGGATGAAGACTTTGGCAGGGCTTTGTCTGGGATAACAAGCATTCTTTAAACAAAGACAGCTAAATAAATTATTTGCATGTTTATAACAAGCCGTATATGGGACAGTAGCATCTGTTTTACAATATCTCAAGAAAGACAGAATTATCTTTCTAAATACATGATTGTACTTCATCCCAGCTAGTTGCATTAATTTAGCTTTATTACTATCATCAATTGCTCCCACTGACTCGTAGAAACAAGGCAAGAAATGTTTTTAAAAAGAAAAACAAATGCAAAAAAAACCAAAAAAACCACCAAACACCACAGATCTGTAAAGATGTATTTTTAAAACCAGAACAGATGCATTACCTTAAAGAGCAGATGAGGCAACAGAGAAGCAAACTAATATTTTCACATCAAAACACTGAAGTAAAAAGCAATGATTTTAACCAGATGGTGTTAACTTTTCCAACCACTTATTTCCCTTTGGATTACCTTGCCTTTTTCCCCCCTCCATATTTTTGATAATGCAATTGAACTTTTTTTCAGAGTTGTTCTTTCTGAATTTTTTCTATATAGGAATTTATATTCAATCTTATCTGGAAAGTGGAAATTCAAGACTTTGTACAAAAAAGCTCCTATTTTCAGGCAATGAGCTTAGCTCAGAGGTCAGCTGAGGTCATCTTGCATTGCTATAATTAGCCAAAAGCACATTATTGATTAATTTTTTTTATTATTATTGATGTGTCTTAAAAAGAAAAGTGACTTTTGATACTACTGGACTGTTTACAGAACTGCACTCCTAGTTCCCACGCTAAAGGTTTTCAAGATTTTTACTCCAAATCCTTTTCTGCCCTACCCCTCTACTCAACTCCTATTGTCTTCAAACTTTGTCCCCCCTAGAGATCAACCACAAATAGCTGAGGTACTGACAGCAAACTGCCCCCTCCCTGCACAGATTAAACAGACATGCCTCCCAGCTTCATAAATCCATTCTTAGGTTGCTTCCAGTACTGGAGATTCTTCAATCAACTCTAGCTGGGGTAGCTATTACTCTTGATATATTGACAACTTCCAACAAAAAAATTGTATTTCCCATTTTAGGATTTCAGTGACTAGCTTACTAGGAGTAATATGTTCACATTAACAATTTGAGGGTAAGGACCCAGCTAAAGCACTCTCAGAAGCTGAGGTATGAAGGCACTGAACCACCAACAGAACAGAATCTTAGACCTTATGCCTCAAAGCAGTTTAAAGCCTACAGAAGAAAAAGGAAAAGGCATTAACTCAGATTAAAAAAATGGTCTCTTACTGATTTATTCAGTGAACACTACTTAGTTTACACAATTTGGGGGGTTTATTCCTGTTTTTTTTTTTTTTTTAAAGAGCCAAAAGTATCATGTAAAAGAAGTCCAATCTGTTAACCAGCTCTTGCTGTCCTCACAGTTCAATCTACCAGCTGCAGTTGTCTACTCCGTAAGTACTTCACTATGGGACAGTTTCACTACAAGACCTACACTAACCAGTCACCATACCCAGAACGCAGACAAGTGAAACCTGAACAGTGCAATATGCAGCTTATTATCTGGCTTTTCAAAGTCTGAAACTGAAAACGGCAATCTTTTTCATTGAGGTGTAATTTCAGAACTTGACGTTGGAATGCTCTGCACAGAAAGTTCACCAGGATCTCCTTTAAAACATTTGTGTATTTAAATAATTATCCTTATAATATGCACAAACTGAGTAATGGTGATATACAGGTTTTTGTACAATAAAAGCCACACACCCCTAACAGTTATTTACTGTGGATGACCTCATACCAGTACTGTCAGTTTAAGGGGGTTTATGCCTCTGAAAACAAAAAAGAATCAAGAGACTACAGTGAGTTTTCTTAACTCCTTATGTTTATAACATCTCAGAATTTGCATGATGGGGTTCCAACACCTTGTCAGTAATATTCAACTTTTTTTGCCACAGTTTGGTTTATTGATTTACAGCTAATCATCATAATGATTGAGCTAAAGAGTTTTTAAAGTTTTTAAAATTTAAGTACTGACTTCTGGTGTTCCTGTTCTGCACTCACTTCCCCAGCATTGTTTGAGCAGCTTACTAGAAGTCCACTCTGCATTCTCAAACAGTAACACCTTTTGAGAGACAGGAATCTATCTACACAGTAAGAGATCCACCTACATGAACTGCAGGTACTACACAGGATGTGAATTTAATCCCTAGTTTCTCTGCACTCCTCCCATTTGGGTAACACCATTGCAGACAGTAGAAGCAAGAGTATACCTGTTACAAATCCATGTATTATTATCTACTTACATACAGGCATATAAAGTACACAGGAAAAAAACCAAACACCTGTGCAAATAGTATTCTACGTACTAAGCTATCTATTAACAGAACGATTTTAATATAAAGAGCTCACATGCAGGGGGATACAATTCCACAGAGATGAATTGTAAAATGAATACAAGGAATATCAAACACATGCACTGTTTTTTAAATAGTTTCTCTTGGTTTGTTGGTACAATAACATAAATTAGTCAGGTCACCTCAAAGAGTACCGCGTTACCTGGAATTACCAGATTAAAAACTGAGTTTCTTCTTTGTTGTTATTTTACCTAATTATTATTGCTTTATTATTAACACAAGTTACTTTAAATCCCCAAGTTGACAGACATACATTTCCTACCCCCAACAAGTCATCACAGGTAAGCTGGGCATAGTGCAGCCAACCATTTGGAAGACAAATATAACTGTACAAATGTCAGCCTCACCTGTTGTCATTTCAGGGATACCAGAACAACTGCATCTGCATGCAGCAGTAGTTTGTTTTCAGAGCACAACATGAGCAACAAGGCAGAGCAGGCTGTTTGAGCTGATACTGCTTCAAGGGATTATTTTCAGGTTGGCATTGTTATTTGCGGTGACTTCAAAGCCCCAGCATGCACCTGCACATTCCTGAACAATGATTTGGGAAGCGTCCTAAGCTTCACATGGCAACCTGCCTGTAACTAGTTTTTGTCCCAAGACAACAGCTACTGGATAAGAAGGGACAGCAATTTTCTTAACTTTCATCAATGGAGCCTAGCAGATAAACCTGTAAACAAACATTTCTAAAGGCTTCCAGCATGATTCTCTTGTAAAAATGCAGGGGAGTCAAGTACAAGTAAGATTTTACATTAGCTATACAATTGACAACTAATGCTTACCACTGGTAAGTTACTTTTGCCAAAGCTCTTCAGAACTATCTATTCAAATAGCGATGTCCAGAATTGAACCTTCTGCCAGACTCACAGAGGATGCAGGATTTAATGATGGCAGGCATTCACTTGTTTCACACTTCAGTTTAATTCTGAAATATGTGAGAGCGTTCTACATAATGCATCACTTGAGCAGTAAGGACAAGACAGGACAGAACATACCAGAACGGCAAGACAGACACTGTTAGGCCTTGTTCACTGCCACCAAGCCATTTGGTTAACATTCTGTGAAACAATTAATACAGTTAGTTGTGACTCATGCTGAAGAATAATGTTTGCTTTGTGACTAGTTTAATAGAAACATGCACTCTTGTAAAAAAATTTTCTGGTCTGAATTTAATGAAGAACTCCAAATATTTAGCTTAAAAACATAAACACTTCGGTAAGTCCTATGCATATACACAACTCACTTGCAAGGAGCATACGTACATAACATCTAAGTGAGCAAAATCTTTCAGGTGTTATTTTCCAGACACTTTGTGACACAGCAATTTTTACCCAGTCGCACAAGTAAGCACTTCAAAATTCTGCCATCCGTTGCCATTTTTGCCACCAACTTTTCTTAACTGAAGATGCACATTTAACACAACCGGAGCAGAGGCCAAGTTTGCCATTACGTACCTACCTTGGATGAAACTTGAATTCTTCTGTTTAAATTCAACTATTATAGTAGTGCTGGCCTTATGTTTCATATTCAGCCTTATGAGACCCAAGCAGTGATCTTTTCTAACAGCGTCATCATTTTTTCCTGGAACTTAACATTATGTTGTCAAATTCTGAAAAATGAAAGATGCTTTCATAACCCAACTCTTCCACTGTTAGTTTCCCAATCTGGGATTCCTGTCCATATTTATTTTCCCTTAATACAGGAAATTTCCTCTCAACATATCCAAACATGAGTAATGTCACCAGCTGCAAAAGGTGTTAAGATTATGTTCAAGCAGAGGGAGCAGCAGCATGGGAAGCAATGGCCTAAGGCGACTACGCTAAGAGCTTGTCCCAATCCATTAAACACTAGTAGAGGTGCCTTCTTTCCTAAGAAATGAAACCCCCAGGGTACAGTTCACCTTCAAATTCATAGATACAGACTAATATATATTATGATCACAAGAAAAAGTGGGGTTTTTTTTCTTTGTTTTAAGTGGGTACCCAGTCAGTATAAACCTCTCTGGGTACCATGATGTAGCCAGAGAGAAGTCATGTGAAGGTGATGCCAGCCTACATATAGATATGTACACTGAAGACCACAGGGCACGTTTTTAACTGTCTGTTTCTATAAAATGTCAAATAGCTGACCTGTTTCTACAGCATTCATTCACAACAACATTCCTACACCCAGTAGTAGTCAGGTATGCTAACACTTAGGGCAGGTAACAGATAAATAGTAGGCCAACTCTCCCAGTTACCTGACTGTCTTGGATCTGAGCCCCTAGAATTTCTCTGCTTATCTTTCCCCATCTCTGGTGTGGAGGAAAATTCAAGAATTACATAATCTTTAGTGGTTTTCATTGAATTTCATTTAATGGTCTCAAATTCATTTAATTTGCCTATAGCAATATATAGCAGAAAGGGGTTTAGTCCGATTTCCCCCCCATTTTCTATTCTCTATTTTTAATCAGATTATTTTTTTAAATGGTAACAAAACCAGCCATAGTCACTACAGCACAGGTTATCTGACCAATAAAACAGACAATGTGATAAAGCAAGAGGGTACAACATTTATAGTCTCACATTATATTTCTCCACTGAAATCCATACAGACATGAATCCTGCTCAAGTGACACACTGTGTACTCATCAAGGTGATATTGTCTTTATAAATCAGGCGTACAGTAACCATTTCAAGCAGCGTGGAAAATGTGGCAGACATAATATGAGATGGGTTATGAATCTGACAACTTATCTTTGTTTATCTGTGCAAAATCAGAGTTTATGATTATTATCTAAAATAACTCTGGAGAACTTTGCTAGATCATTCCACCCAAACTGAACACTGGGTTTATACTGCAGTCTAGGAAGCACACAGCAGCTGGTAATGATGAAGAAAATTTTACCATGGAGCTCTTCAATAGGGATTTTCAAACTGAACCATTCAGAATAAAAAGCTAAGCTTGCTGCATTTGCCCAAAATATAAACACTAAGGAATGAATGTGTGCAGAAGTAAAATAATTTTAGAAAAAAAAAATAAGGGGATGATGATATTTACATCTTGAAACTATCTGATTATAGAAAGGAGAGGAAAATATGAAAACAATGAAATTCCAGTAAATTGTATTAAAACATAGTCACTACATATTTCAATTTCACTTCTGCACCACTGGCTCCAAATTAACATCATGACACCCACCTAAGCATTTTGCCCAATCCTAATTGGAACATGACTACCCAGTTGCTCTGGAGTAACTAGAAGTTGAGAACAAAAGCAGCTTGCTAAAGCATGACCTGGGCAGAGCAATGGTGAAGAAGACAAGAAAGGAAGTAATTTAATCAGTGTGGATGACAGCAAGCTCAGTCCACTCGCTACAGTCAAGCTAAACAGGCAGCAGATAGCCCAGACTGCACAGGACAGGGACAGCCCAGCACTCAATAACAAACAAATAATTAAATTAAAATAAAATTACAAAAATCAGCACACTCATCTTTCATTAAGAAGACAGTAACACAGACAAATTTGACTCATGCCAGAGCTGGTACATACTTGAAAGAGGTAGACCTCTGATGAAATCAGTTTCCAAATCAATTGGGTTTCATTGGTATCTGGACAGTCTGGTCAAGTTACATTAAGTCAATACAAGCTTTTTAATTCAACAGCAAATGAGTCTAGTTGACTCCTTGCCCCCTCCCACAAAAGATGCATTTTCAGTTACCTTCTGCATAGTTGCAATGTCCAGTGAGGTCCCAAAGCATATATGCATCTTGTCCACTTTTATCTCTCTCACAAGGAGCTACTCCTCCCTATTATAATTCTGGATATTAGTTATTTCTTCACTGAGAATAATTAATAAAGACTAGGTTAAAACAAATAAAATTTTCCCATTCCCTAGCTTCAATTCAGAAATAGGTTTCCTTGCAGATATATGACAAGCAAAGCACCCTAGACTAACACCTTCCAAAATTCTGAGCTTCCCAATCCAACTGACTTTTAAGGCATAGACTCTCCTGTTCTATTCCTGCAGTAAAAAGGAAGTACTGACAGCACTGCCCTCTCACTGACTTTGTAGCAATCTGCAGCTCTTCCAATCTCAAAAAGTACCTTATTCCACTTATTCCAGGTCGTTCGCCACCAGAATGATTTCAAACCAGAGGTGTTAATTTCTCACACAACAAAATCTCCTACCCCTCCTGAAACATCCTTAAAGAAATCGGAATGGGGAGAAACTAAACTACTACGCTGCCCTGGCCAACTAGTGAACTGGTCTTAAATGGCCTGAATCTTCTCAGTATTTTTTAAACTTATCTGCATTTGGACTGAACCTTTTACAGGCTTAGCATGTGGCTTAAACATCCTATGATGTGAAACCAACAGGTCTGCCAGCTTGTAACCTGGCTTCACATTCTCTCTGAAAGCAATTAAAATCTGCAGATACACTCGGCTTCACTAATCCAAGTCTATGGAAGAAATGCTACTGCAAATTCAGGTATACACATCCACACTTCAGTTCTGCCTTCATTGACTGTTTGATTGGTAATTAAGGCATAGAGTTGGTTCCAGATATACGGGGGATAAAAAAAATCCCAAAAGCAGCCATTGAATCTGAGCCTAGGGTTACTAATCATACTTACTCTAATTGTATATAAAGTATCCCTCAAAAACTGTGGTTTTTTTAAATATTATGGGATTTAAATATGTCACAATATTCTGGATATCTTGATTAAATCTCCTTTAATATACTGCCTCTGAATAATTCGTAATTTATTTAACACCACTATAAATCTCACAGAAATGAAGAACTCTTACTAATCATTAAGATTAAGCAGAATTTTTAGCCTGACTACACTAGCAACAAAATTTGATAAGGGGATTTTTTATTTTATTTTTTATGGGTTTTTATTTCCCTCCCCCCAAATAGTGCTTTTTACTGTCTTCTTGTAATTAAAGTTTCAACCAAGGTCCCATCAGACCAATACTGATCCCTCCTGTGAATCAGACAGACCCTCAAGTCCTCACATTTTCTGAGTTAAGTCTCACTGGTAACTAACATCTGGAAAGGTTTTGACTAAATCAAGTGAGAATTCACTAAGATTAGAAGTCTGAAGAATTTTGCTCCTCGCTGACATTTAAAAAGAATAAATAAAAAAATCTACATCATTCCCCTGATCCAGCAAGACCACCTGCCCTCATGAAACACCACATGGCTTACTTTACAGGGTTGACTGCAAGGGAAGGGAGACTACAGTGGCTACAGGTGCCAAAAAATCAGTACAGTGAAAGTCAGGGATGCCACAGAACCTGTGCTGAGCAGAAAGCCAGCTATGGGGTAAAAGGAAACGAAGGACTATGCAGAACCCCTGGATGGCAAAAGAACTGGCTTGGGAGAAGCACTACAGGATCTGCCCAAGGGAGAACACACTACCTACACACTCAAGCAACTGGGCCAGGACTGATTTATACACATTCCTATCACATACAGGAGCTGTAGCAGGGACATTCCTCTTCCTTTTATGGCTTCTATACTCCTACATCTCCTTCTATACTCCTTACATCTTCATAGACCTTCCACAAGTATCCCTACTTTGGCAAAAGCCACCTGAAATCTGAAAACTTTCAGATTTCCCCTGCCCAAACTATGATCATACATGTTTTCTGCAGTGCTTCATCCATTTGTCATGATCTGATCTAGGCATTCATGGTTTCTCCTGTGTTACCCTTACAGTTCCTCTAAGAATCTCTCCCTTAGTCCTTCCTCCTCCTCTAAATCAACGTACCATACTGCAAGACCCAATTCAGGCTTTCAGACATTCGTTTGTGACATTTTAGAGCCTACTGGACTACTGGTCTACTAGATCACCTTTCTCCATTCACTATTTCATTCCATTTCCCCCCTTACAGCTTATCTGTAGTTACTAAGCATAGATATTTGCATATCTATAAGAAATAAAAACTTTTCCACCTCCCAAGTCATGCTTATACATCCTGAAAAAGCTCAACTGAAAAATCTATCTTTCCAATACTTGCTTCTCTCCACAGATCCAGCAGACTACCCCAGAAACAAAAGCATGGACAAGAAGGGGAGATCTACTGAAAGGCTCAATAGATAATCAAAGCCTCAAACTGACAACATAGATGAGGTCAGTCGCGTCTACCCATCAGGTCTTTAACTGTAGTAAAAACAGTTGTACAGTCCATCCAGAGGTACAGGTAGCCAGTACTAGAGAGAGGTTATTTTGTTAAGTAAGAAAGGGACCCCAGACACAGGACTGAAAGCTGCCTTTTTTTTGTTTTGTTTTATTTTTGGGGGTGGTTTTTTTTGTTGTTTTGTTTGGTTGGTTTGGGTTTTTTTACAGCTTTTACCAAACAAACCTCAAGCATTAATTTTGATCAAAGACAGCTCTTCAACGAGTAGTAGAATAAAAATGACACTGTACTTTTTTACCATAACAGTGGAGGATCTTATGATATTTATCATAAACCAGAAACAATCGTGTATATAGCATTTGATCAGCTGCAGAATTCACCAATGCCAGTTCCCTGCGTTAGATTTTTCTTCTGCTCCAAAGAACTGAAAAAAACTAACAGCATGGTAGCACAGCCAGTTAAGACCAAGGGAAATAAATCAAAGCACCAAACGGAGAAGAGGTAGAAATCCACACAGAATCACACGTATCAGCTTTGCACTCAAAGTTACCTTCCTGCTTAGAGAAAAGTTCACCCCTTCATGCCCTTCTGAAACATCCAATATAGCTTAGTGCTGAAGGCAAGATTCCGTACTCAGTAGAATAATTCTGATGTTCTATGGGATGGGAAGTCTTATGCAGCTTGTTCCAGTATTTTTTTCTTGCATCCTACTGCCTGACAATAGCCTTAAAGAATAGGGACATTTTATGACATAGGTGATCTGGTGCCAAAAAAAAAATAGTCTAAACTACTTATGTTAAATACCTTGCTGCAGTTTTATCTGTAGACTCCCATGTTCCAGATTTGGGAAAGATAATCTTTCTTCTTCCACCAAGATACCTTAAGATCCAATTAAATTCCTTAACCAAAAGTATTTAAATTATTACACTTCATGATGCAGGTACTTAGACCTATTATTCAAGAAAAAGAATTTTTTTTTTTTTTAAATACAGTCTGTTCTTTCAGGAAGATGCAAATGAAAGAAGATGCTGCCTTCACTTCAAAGTACAATGCTAAGCAAAAGATGTTTAAGTAACTCTAAATCATAGAATGCTGAACTGCTTAAAGATCAAGTTATTACAACCAGAACCATTTGAAGTATCAATTGATAATGTAATAAAAAGGTAAGCAGTTTAATTAGTTCTTTGAAGATAAAATTTTCACAATGAAGTCTGTCTGAGATCAAGTCTCAAACCTATCTAGGGGTACCAAGGCAAAAGACATCCCAGTGAGAAACTACTGGGTTCTCTGTGGCCAGAGTATCACTCTAACGAAGTGTAATCATCCACACTACATCCCATAAGTACAGCAGCTCTTTACACAGCATTTCACAGAACGTTAGGGGCTGGAAGGGACCTTGAAAGATCATCTAGTCCAACCACCCTGCCAGAGCAGGACCACCTAGATTAGGTCACACAGGAATGCATCCAGGGGGGTTTTGAATGTCTCCAGAGAAGGAGACTCTACATGCAACGTCAGTGAAATTCTCACAAGCCTTTCAAATGGCCACAGACGGTGAGGGAACACTTAATTTACTGTAAGCACAAAAATGCCACACAAATTGAGTATTGCTCCAACTTGAACTGTTGTTAATCCTTTGCAAGACACTATAAATAGATGCACGGAAAATCTGTTGGGAGTTTTTAACTTCAACACTTCAGAACTTTGCAACAGAATAAACACTTCATATGGGACACATTAACGCTACTAGCTATTAACCACAACTCAGTACACTCCAGCAGAAATTCACTAGTACTCAGCTTTGTTTGACCACTTCATGTTTTCAAGTGCCACACAAACCCAGTTTAGAATGGTGAGAAAGAACAACCCAAACTTTCATATTTCTCCATAGGAGATACCAGCTCAGTCCCCCAGAATGCATCTCTCAAAAATGCATTACCATATTACTATTGCCATCTCTCTTAAGGTTGAATGACATAAGACTAAAAAAAAAAAAAAAAAAAAGGCCCATCCAAAGTAAGATCAGGAAAAAATGAACTTGATAAGATATTTTATATATCCAGGTAAAACTGAGACATTGCAAGACACCTACTACCTCAGTGTGCTGTCACATCATTTCCACTTAGTATCACAACTAGGTAGAGAGTATGGGAAAAGCTAACAACTATTTGTTTCCCCTCAGCCATACATTGTTTAATCTCTGTCTTGGAGGAGGTAGACTTTTCCTTTGAAAATTGGAAACATTAGTTTGCATCTTGAGCAATAAAGATACCAAGTTTAAAACTAAAGAGGAAAAAAAAACCCTTACCCTTCATAAGCTTTCCCAGTGGTTTTGAAAGATCTGGCAGCTGCCCAAGAGGGAAAAATTGTCCCAGTAATAGAGGCTGTGCTGCTGGAAAATGTCATTTCTAAAACTGTTGATCATTAGCGAAACACCATAGATCAGGATCTTTTTAACCAGCAGCATTAGAATAACTTGAGAGGATGACTAAAGCCACTGAACGGAGTTTTCCCCATAATTACTGAAAAATGAAACTAATTTCTTTTCACCCTGGATGGCTTTCACCTCTTGCCAGCAGCATTCATGTAGAATATGGATGTTAATAATGAGGACAGTAGGAACTGGAAGTGTTTTAAGATTTAAAGGCTGGCTTTTTAATGGTGCTCAAGTGTAGTGTGGCATGCCATGCAATTAATACCACTCCTTTTAACCAAGTCAAAATGTGTACTTGTCTACACAGAGCTGCAGTTCCGATGCTATTTAGGGCAACACTTGCCCTCTCATCTCAGATCATTAAGTTGTTTGGATGAAATTATAAAATGCAACTTACTTGCATTTTGTAAGGACTTTTACTTTCCAAAAATAATGTAGATAGACCCATAAGTTGTTTATGCACTCAACACCATCTAATAAGTAAGAAGGCCGATTAACAAAGCATTCAATAGAAACAGACACAGCAAGTCTTTCCTACCTTTCTCTAAGCTCTACCTACATTTCCTGCGCTGCTCTCACAATTGCAATCACTCTCATTCCAAATCGAGGAAAACTAGCTGGGGTACGAGCAACAAAGCTGGAACAGAACAAGGCACTAGCACAGAATTAGTGACAAATTTTGGAAAATCCATGGGCTGCTTATCCAGACACATTCATGTTCAAAGATACTTGTCCAGTAGCTACATTAAGTTTATCAGGAATTACTTGTCCCTGTCAGAACCCTTCCTCCAGCACGCGTGCCTTCAGACCTGCATGAAGACTGGCAGTTTCACTAAGTCTTTACTGTTTTGAAATTCAACTGGTTTGAATCACAGCAAGCCTTCCCCTTCCCAAGCTTTCCTGGAAAAACAAGCAATACTCCTCTTCCCACCCCACCCCCCCAAAACAAAAACAAAACAAAAAAACCCACCCCCATCTGAAGGACACACTTTAACTTTTTTTTTTTTTTCTCAATTACTCTAAAGTCAGATTTGCACAAAGCCTACAGTTTCATCGTTTTCTTGTTTAGGAAAAACAAACAGCCTCTACTTCACAGCTGTACTGCACAGACAAAGTAAGATTAATGACCAGCCAGGCAGTCTTCTCTTGACCTTCAGTTGTTACCTTCGCTCCAGCTCCCAGAACGTTCAGGAAAACCAACACTAACTGTATGAAGAACTCCGTCTTGTGTGGACAGCTTTAAAATTTATACATCTATGACTACATGATTTCAAAAGATAAACATAGGCTTTCTTAATGATGACAATCTTGCCACAATCTGCTGCCCTGATCTCTCATATTCACCTGCAGACTTTAGTCTCAAAATATTTTACAGTATAGTAATATTTGCATGCACTGTTTAACTATTATCCTATCCAGAGCAGAAATAGCATGAGCTTAACTTTGTGACATTGGAGGATAGTAAAGAAAAAACATACACATCCTGGGGGAGTATAAACATGTAAAATACTATCAGCAAATCCCAAAAATCTAGTATGTTGCAAGGCCAACAGGGCAAGGTTTCTAGAAGTCAGCTAGGAGCTTCACCTTTCCCATCGACTTTTACTCAATCACTTCAAGAAAAAAAAAAAATACAACCACCCAACAGCAGCCTACAAATGTCTATTCTGCATCTTCTCCAAGTGATAACATTTCCATGAATAGCACAAACTGATGGGGAAAACGCCTTCTCTAATTACACACTACAAAAGCACAGAGTCCAAACTAGAACTCACAATCAGCTTAAATAATAATCAGTCTAATGACTAGGTTGGTGACACAGACAGCAGCTCGAAGGAACAAAATGAGTGGCTGCAGGCTTATCGTGGGGGAAGCTAGTGCTATTGTGAGCTAGGAGCTGTTGAAAAATCTCCCGAGAGTTTGAGGAGACTTGCAGTGAAGAACCACAGCCATCCAGCACCAACTGAAAGAGTTACAAATAATTTTGTACTAAGGCACTTTCCAGATACTAGCAGCCAGAGGATGCAACATCCCCTGAGACAAGATAAATTCACAAAGATCACCCCCCAAGGAAGAGGGGGCTGAAAACAATTATGCTCACATTTTTAACGTGCTACAGCAGGATGAAAGACAAGGACTGTACAGTGAAGACCTACATTGTGAAGTTGTCACCTTTAAGATTTGAACAAACATTAAATTGTGAAGGTTACAAATAAATCAAAAAGAATGATTTGCTGCTTTCAAATAGATATACAAGCAGAGGCTTACACAGAGTAAAAACAATTGGTTTCTGCTTCTTAATGATTCATGGTTCTAAACACACACAGAGCCATATGCACAAACCTGACAATGCCTGTGGCGTGGAGAAGCACTCACCTCTGCTCCAAGGCACATTTGCTCTTTGCCTATTACTTCTTCTGCCATTTCTATTTACAGTATACATGTATCAATGTTTCCAGTTAACAGAAGATGTCACAGCTATGAATTAGTAATTTTTATCTTCAAGAGACTCCTGATGCAGTAGGGACTGAATTTTGTATGCTTAAGGAACACTCAAAAGGAGCTCAAGACTGTGGAACCTTTCCTGATCTTTCCATATATATACATGCCAGTACAGAGGAAGCCTGGGGACAGTGTTCAGCAATGGTCTTCTGCATCCACTCCAAAATGAACAAGGCATGAAGCAAGCACACTCTCGGGAAAGAGAGGCGGCAGCAGCAGCTTAAGCATTTCATTTGTATGCCACAGCTTTGCCTTCTACATTAGGTAGCTAGCTAACCTCACCACAATCTCTTAAGAGCACAGGCTTGAATCCTTCCCTTCTCTGTTCCATCTTACTCAATTTTCACTAGTTTACACTACATAGAAAAAGACAGGCTTTCATGTGAAGAAGTCAAACTTAGCTGGTTTTTTCTGACATTTGCAAACAACAAATCTGTATGGCTGTTGTCCAAAGATACCAGCAAGATGCCTGCTTCCTTCACCTTGCTGTACCTCCCACGTTATTGTTTGAGCAAGCGCACACCATCAAGCCACAGCACAGCCACTTTGTATTTTACAGCAATTAAACCAGTCCTACTGCAAGCCAATAAGAACAGGGAGAACCTTCTCTCTGCATGGCAGAATACAAATAAGAACTTGTGATTTCAACCTCAGAACAGAGATGAGGTGAAAACACAGTTGACTGTAGAGCTACAGGAGGATAACTGAAACCCTACCCCTCTCGCAGGTCTGGGCCAGAAGCAGGAACAGAGCAGAGGGTGGTAGATCAGGCGAGAGAGCACAGAAGTGCTCTCCAGAGAGCTGTCACACTTACACAACTGCCAGGCATTCTCAACAGACACGGCTGGGCCCAGGCAACCGTTTTGGAGTAGTCTTTTAATAAGTACACTAAATTACCATAATCTCCAAATAACAGCGAGGACTGTGTATTTTCTGAACAGCTCTGTGTACAACTAGTTTGTAATTGAGCAAAGCCCTGCGAGTCCCGCTGCCCATCAGCAGTGGGTCAGTTTCTTGGGTAGATGGGGCTTAAGGGCAGGTACCACGGCACAGCTGGAGCTCTCTGAGGGACTGAGGAGACATTTATTTCTCCTGACACTGTAACTTACTGTGTCAGTCACGACGTTATCTGGGTCACCGCTGCAAGTTTATGCAGCATCAACAGCCACAGCAGCTCTGCTGACAGGCTTCTCCTCCAGTACCTACAGTGTAGTATTAGCATCCAGTTCTGATCACTGGAAAACTTAGATTACAACATCTAATCCAGGCAAAACTTCAACCCAGAAAAGAGAGGAGAGTTACTAGTGAAGAGTAGCATAAATAAACGGTTTTCTGTCTGTCAGACAGCCAGCACAGGGACACACACCAACACACTGTACTGCAGCTGCCAGTCCATCTTGGACAATAGCTTAGCACACGTCCTTGTTTCTACTCCTCTCCCTTGATTTGCCTTATAAACCAGTAGTGAAGCAGCAAAACAGTCACGCATTTTAACCTTCCCTCTCCTGTCGCTCCACAGAGGTTGCGTGGGTGCTGCCGCCTCCGGAGCGGCAGCAGAGCCCGAGGGCCGGAGAGCCGGAGGGCTGCGGGCTCCGCTGCCGTTTCCATGGCGCTGCCGAGGCCCCCGGGCCGCAGCCCTGCTGGCTGCCTGCCCCCGCCCCGCTTGCCGAGGGGGGGGAAACGGGCTTTCTCGGGGCTGGGCCGTTATTGCTGCCTTTTCCTTCAGACATTCCCTCAACCCATCGCTTCCATTGTGTTTGCCCTGTCCCCACGTTCCGACTGGCATTCGCTGTTGAAGGACCCAGCTGCATTTGGGGCGCACCCCGTGCAGCAGGCGCACGGCAGAAGGGGGTGCCAGGCTCCAGCGGGGGGCACTGGGAAAAGCTCAGCTCTCACACTGGGGTTTCCAACAGTTTTTTTCCTTCTCCCATAGGAAAAAATAGGAATTAGGTGTCCACAAAAACGAAACCATCTGAAAATTAGGTTTCAGATTTTTTATTTCATTTAATTCAAATTACATTTTGGGGTTACTTCAGTCAAAAAAGCCAAAATATAATAAAAAACCCAAACCGACTCTATGTCAGAGAAAGTCCAAGTTGCTAATCAGGTGATTACAAATGAGCCTGTGAAAACAAGTAACAGCCATCAAAAATTCACCTGATGACCTTCACCCTTCCTGCTTCCCCCCAGGGAGGAAAAAATTGTAACCAGTAAAAAACATTCTTTCAAATACAAAATGCCCAACACTTGGGAAAGGAAATAAACAGGCATTCAGGAAAGCGGCCTCCTGCCCTGCTCTCTAGGATGACATTAAAACAGGAATAAAGGCTCAGTGTCCAGATCTCATTGTGATTAACACAGGATTCAAAGCCAGAAAGAAGGAATTTAGTTACAAGAAAAACTGTCTGCTCTTTCATCTGAACCTTTCTTCTTTTCAAGAAGATTTTACCTTAGAAGGGGGGGAGGGTAAGTCACAACTTTCTGTCATTCCCTTTTCTATGACAAGCTGTCACTTCTAGATATGGGAACCATAACACCATGCTGCTGGAGAGAATAAGTGGGGCATGATTTCTCCTTTCCTTTGATATGAACAAAGATTAAAGTAATAAAGAACTAAGAAGATGAGAGTGAAGGAAAAGCAGAATTTTTTAAATAATCAGAGATGATGTTATTTTAGTATGACATTCCATGAAGCAACAGTGGCATCCAGTGGTACATTTCCATAAGCAATTTTCATATCCTACTTTCGCTAACTTTTGGCTTCTATCATTTTTTTTTTTCTTTGCAACAGGTTCAAGGAACCCTTCCTCCTCTTCCCCCAACATTCACCACAACAGCTACCATACCCTCAGTCACCAGTGGCAGTAACAGAGACCAAGATGCACAAATGCAACCTCTCAGCTTTCTCCGAGGCTGTAGGTCATATCCACATAGTCAAAACTTAAAACTGTTCCCAAGAAGCCACAACATTCATTTTAAATTGGTTTTATATCATTCTCATAAAAACAAAGGACATTTTTCTTCTGGTGTCCACAAGAGTGCAGCAAATATTATCCTGTACTCTTCCCAACAATCCCCCTCCCCGTTTTGTTTCTCTCCAAGGCAATGAATTTCTTTTTTCTCATTTAGCGACATTATTTTCACTTTATGATATTTAAGCAGATGCTCTAGGCAAAAGCAAAGGGCTTATAATTGTAAGAGTATACTACAGAAGGAAGTCCATTCAGTGAATTTATTAAGATACTCTCAGACTGAGATCAGATCTGCAGTTAAGAAAGCACCTTGTGCTAGCACAAGCTCAGTACCGTCAGTTATCATTTGGTGAGAACTGTCTCCTCACCAACACAGAGCCGAGAATCAAAACTTGGCAGTTCTACTATCAAGTCAATCAAAACTTCCAGTTTGATATTTTTCTTAGGTTAGGTCTAGAGATCTTTCAAATATCAGATCTTGACTTCACAATAAATTGTGTTTCTCACTTGGATTTCCAAAACAGTTTAACTAGAGTATTTGCCCCTTTTTAATGGGACCATTTCTCTATCTACACATCCCACAGTAATCTTCAGAAAGTTACTGACTGATGTAACTATGTTCCCCGACGGGAAACATAAGGCTTCCCCCCCAACCCAATAAAATGTAGAACTAGGCACCTAACGAAGAAACTAAAGCTTGGCCTACATCCAGTCTTCGGAGGACAGTACCAGTAATGGGGAGTTCACTGATTTTAACTGCTGTGGTTCCATGAGTACGAGTGCGCAAAACAACCCATCCCAGCAAACACACGCGGAAAGCAGGAATTACTGCCACACTAAGGAGGAGGTAAATTGGGAAGGAAGTTGTTCAACACTGAACTGCACTAGGGTGTACCAGCAAATTCTTCACCGTAGGCCATCTTCTGCTCAAACCCATCTAGATTAGCAAAGACTGCCTAACGGAAGCTGCATTTCAGTTCTGCATGGCAGAACAGTGCGCTCTTTGGAGCAAACAATATATTTTATTCATCATGGTATTAAAACATCACAGTTTATAAATCTCACCCATTTGTGACTTGAGGAACAGGTTACTTGCTCATGCTGATGTTAAATGCTCAGCTGGCCAACCAAGGAGACAGCCACCTCAGATGGTTCTATCCCATTTCAGTGCTCCATTCCAGATGGGGCTAAATGACTGAAATGCTGTATTTTTCATGTTAGGTATTTACTAACTAGTTTCCCTGCTTGAACTGGCCAGTTCCCAAAAAAGCATTATTTCTGAGCAAGCAGGCAAAAACTTGCAGATGGAGCCTGCCCCAAAGCAAGGAGGAAAAAAAAAAAAAACAAAACCACACTGCCAGTAGTAATACTGAACTCTTTTATAATATATTGTTCCAACAAGTGATATGCTAACATTAAAAATAGAAGAAAAACGCATAGAGAACAAGACAGTCTCAAGACCTATTGCCTTTTGATGAAGGGGAAAATCCCACATGGTTGGGGGAGATCTGTTATGCGCAGGAGATGAGCCTAAACTACAAAGCAGAATTGCAATTGAACTTGTACTACGGTTAGGATAAAGCAATCCTTCAGCAGCAGTCATAACAGAGAAAAAACACAGAGTGACATGGGATGATCAATATCACATGGAATGAAACCTCAGAAGAACCAGACATTCTAAGGCAGAGCTGAAAGATTAAGATGAAATTTTTTTATTTTCTTTCCCCCTCATGTCTCTCAGCCGAGCTAGTAGCTTTCTGAACATCCTTAATATAAAGATTTTTCCTGTGAATTGCAGACTGTTTTTCCACAACATACTGTAACACTTCGGAAATAATTATAATAAAGTGAGACCTCTGCAGCTCTGAGCCCACCTGATTTCATTCAAAGTTCTACTGGCTGAAGGACAGCAAGTTCTAACTCTAGCAGTATGACACCAAGCAAAAGGTATCTCCACTTCCCCCCCTCCCCCCCACCTCAGTTCTTCTACTGAGATCTTTCCCTTTTTCTCCTCCCTCCCACGTGCAATATTACAGTATTCCTACACTCCAGGAGCAGAGACCAAACACGGGTCTAAATGTTGGGCTCCTGCAATTCTATCTCCAGGTCAGTATGAGACCAGTATCTCCCCAACCAGCAAGCAGGGCTACACAGCAGTAGATGGTCTTGGTAATTAGGGTCTTGTACCTTGCAGCTCCAAAAACAGTAGTAGGATGTGTCATAGAAGTAGTTATGAAGAATTTTTCTGAAAAACCACCTGGATCTTCAAAGGTAGTAAGCCTGTACCCTGTTAATTTAATTTTAGTGTACATTACGGTTTTGGGGAAGCTGCTTAAGATCAGCAGCTTCCCTTGATATCTTAGAAAAATAGGTCACTGTTTATTAAGAATATAATCAGCTCGCCACATCTACAGGTTTGGACAATATGAACTATGACATCACGACATAAGTCACTCATTCTGGTTTCATCTCCAGAAGTGGTATACATGTTTTCAGACATCACACAATGCATATTCATGTCAAATAAACTCATTTATCATTAACAGATCTCTTGCTCCTGATACCATCTTTCCACCAGATGTCACACTTCCCCTTTATTTCCTGCCTACCCCTTTACCTGGTAACTTCAAATTGTATTAGTCCTTGTACTGGGTTTGCAGTGACAACACTGCAGTTAAACACCAAAATATGCATTACTTGTGCAGCTAAGTTCCAGGCCATACTTGTAGAGTAGTGTTTACACATCATAACCAGAAAAAACTGCATTGTTACAGTCCAAAAGCCCCCCACATTTGCATGCATCAACATGTTATTTAAGACAACAAAAAACCCTTTCCTGATGCCGGTTTTTTTTAACAGGGTCATTTCTTAGTGGCTTTATTTTTCAGGCCTGCCAATACTTACTGGAATTCCATTCACATTGGACAAATGCACAAAGCAGAAGCATTATTTTCAAACCCAAATGCCCACAATGATATGATTAACACATAAAAAGGGAGCTATTTGAAATCAGTGATGTTTTAAGACTATGAGCAAAGTTTGGTCCAACCCTGCTACCTTCCGAGACAACCTCTAGTTTGGTTTACTTTACTCTTTTCAAACTGTGGTGTCAGGAGTAACCCATTAGCACTAGATACCTTTGGAGTCTGCAACCAGCCTTCCCCTATTTTGATAAATGCAATGCTAATATATTATTCCAGAAAAATAATTCATGGAAAGCTAAAATTTGGAACACAGCATTGCATCACTTTCAGAGTGTGCTGTCATACTAGACTGCAATGGTTTAGTTTATAAATTTATACAATTTCTTTCCTGTCCTTTGACAATGACCTATTTTTAGACACACATCACACTGAGTGGGTATGTCACTTGATAGAATACCATCCTGAAGATTCAAGTCTGTCATAAATAAATATGTAAGACAAACTGGTACATACAAGTTGCCTCTGAGACCTGCTTTCAAGTCCATTCCAGAATGCAGTGAATGAAAATCATTTCAAATGAATGTCTGCTGGTCTCTGCCATGTTTCTTCTCTAAGAATTGCACATCACAACACAGCCGAGCATTTCCAAACAGACAGCGCTAAGAAGGTACAGAGGGAAGAAGACGGAAAGGAAACCTTCCGCTAACCAGGTGACAACGCTTTCCCACCTCACCCCCTCTCTGCCTCTCAGAGGTAAAGGGATCTATTGGGATTCAGTTGATGCTTCCCCTATTAATTCTGCAGAAGGGAGAAACTAACACTTAATTAAAAATAAATAAATAAAAATCAACTTGCAAAAAGTATTATTCTGAGGAGACAGCAGTTGGGTTTGGGGGTTTCTGTTGTTTGTGGTGGTTTGGTGGGGTTTTTTTTGGTTTTTTTTTTTTAACTCCACCTAGCAAATATTGCCTAGCAACAATGGGAGAACCCTCTTAACAAAATGAATCACGCAGGTATTGGCTGTTTATTCCCATGAAGGGCTGTGTTTCCACCCTGTCAAATGACATCAAGGCCATGTTGCCAGAGGCACTGGGAGTTTTGACCTCTAAAAGGCAATTTTCTCACTGTCTGCTCAGAAATGTAACATTTTTCATATTGAAGGCTTTTATATCATATCTTGTAGGTTTCAGATCTATAAATAACATACTAAAAATCTCCAACACAATAAAGCCCCAGCTATTACCTTTTGCTATTAACACTCTACACATTAAATATCACAAAGTCAGAACTATCATGCACCATAAAAAGACCCCTACTAAATTGCTTGACCAAGTTTACTATAGATGAATAGAGGCCAGAACTTGGTTCATACAAATTCTGAATTTGAGGGGGGGGGGGGGGGGGGGGGGGAATCAATTAAATCAACAGATAGCTATGTAAGATTGGCTTTGGTCTTCACTCCGCAATTCCTCCCTTGTTTTCTTAGCGGAGCTATTACAAGAGTTTTAAGTTACAGGATCATAGAACCATTCTGGTTGCAAGAAACCTTTAAGATCATCAAGTCCAAACACTAACCCAGCGCTGCCAGGTCACTATTAAACCATGTCCCTCAGCACCACATCTCCACAGCTTCGAACCCCTCCAGGGATGGGGACTCCATCACTGCACTGGGCAGCCTGGGCCAAGGCTTAACAGCCCTTTCTGTAAATAAATTTCTCCTAATACCCAAGCCCATCTCATTATTTCTCTTTCCGCTGTCACAACTTGAGGCAATTTTCTCTTGTCCTATCCCTTGTTAGATGGGAGAACACACTGACCCCCACCTCACTACAACCTTTCAGGGAGTTGTAGAGTGGGGTAAGGTATCCCCTCAGCTCCCTTTCCCCCAAGCTAAATAACCGCAGTTTGCTCAGCCACTCCTAGTAAGACTTGCACGCTAGACCCTTTCCCAGCTTCGTTGCCCTTCATTGGACATGCTCCAGCACATCAGTGCCCTTCTTGGGAGTGAGATGCCCAAAACTGAACACAATCTTCAAGGCGTGGCCTCACTAGCGCTGATACAATCCCTGCCCTAGTCCTTCTGGCCACACTAGTGCTCATAGAAGCCAGGATGCTGTTGGCCTTCTTGGCCGCATGGGCACACTGCTGGCTCCTAACAGCATCCTAACCAAGAACTGTTATTTGCGTAGAATGTAGCAAGTGTGCTACAATTCTCACCAACAAGTGGGCACCTACAATTCCTTCCCCCCCCAAATTCTTATTCAAAAGCTTCCCGTGTTTTAACTGCAACAGCTCTGCTTGGAGAGATCTGCTCTGAGAACCGGCAGTAAGCTTTGGTCCTAAAGTTATTTCTTCTCCAGTTTGCTCCACAAAGGATGAAATACCCTTATATGCATCTTGTGACAACTCTGTTTATCCAATAAATATAGTCAACTACAGCCCTGTACACACTCTTGAGCCAATACTACGTGTTTTTCAGGTAAGGAGATAATGAGGAGTCCTAGAACACTCTGAGCTCTGTGTTCTGATAACTGCACTGTCAAATACCATCACGGGGTTTTTGTGTTTGCTTGCTTTTGCCCATGTTGAGAGTCATCAAATCTGTAAGACCATCACCATTTGCAAGCCATGCAGAAGCAAGCATGTGTCCCTGAAAACATGGGTATTCTCACAGAATTATTCTACACAGGGTACAGAGACCAAGGATCTAAGTATCAGGACAAGTACTTCTGGTGCTTTTAAGTTACACAAGTAGATGGCCAAGAAATTCAATTTTTAAGACTACAAATCAACTTCCACAATCAGAGACAATCTTCATAACAATCATCTGTGAAATGAGATAAAAGAAATCTTAGTGGGCTTTTTTTTTTAATGATCAGCAACTGTTCTCAAAATAGAATGTAATCTGTCATGATTAAGTAATCCTTTTCCTCAAAAACACTCAAGAAAGGCCATGCTTTGCTTCCAAACATCAACTGCAGATTGGCAAGTTCTCCCAGATATCTGTGCTTTGGAACAGATATTTTCGGCTATGTACTTCATCAAAGAGAGTTTGGGGGTTTTTTGGTTGGTTGTTGTTGTTTGGTTTTTTATTTGTAGAAGGGTATGAAAAAAATAAATCAAGATATAGTACTGTTTAGAACACTGTTTGATAAAAGCAAAATATTAAAGTACTTATTATCCTATTTCAGGAGTTTACTCCAACATTGTTACAACTCATAATTTCCTATACTGTGCATTTTCTTTCATAGGAACACAGTATTTCTCTTCAACAAACAGCATTTTACTTACTATTCTGTTAATTTGTATAGGCCACAAAGAAACAGTAACATAACATCAGGATCTAAACACTTGAATTATGTATCTACTTCTGGGAAGACACATGTCAGCAGTGTTGGCACAGTAGTCCTTGAAGAAAACAACCACAAAAAAACACAAGCAAACAAAAAACCCAAACAAACAACAGTAAAAGAAAAAAAACCACAACAGTTGAGAAAAGCTTGCTATGCTTTGCAATGCAGCGTGAAACTCACAGAGCTTACATCTCTAGATGGCTAGATTTATTCAGTCACTGTACATACTGAAACAAACTCCTACATTACTTCCTTTCAATTTAGCTTGTTGAGAGATACCTTCTCCCTTATCAGCCTCAAAAAGGAATTAATTCCAAAAGAAATATATACAAACACGTATACTTGTATATATATTAAAAAAATATTAAAAATCAGGCCTTTTTAATCATCATTTGCTTGAACCACACTACTGCAAATGAGTCAGGCACATCCTCACTACAGATATATATTTAAGTGCCCTGCTTATACTGAGTTTATATAAAGTATATATCCATATACCTAAAGAGAACATATGCTAGACACTTCCACATGTACTTGAAATTAGTTCCAGAAAAAAAGTGAAATGAAATTAAATGAAACTTGCTATAAGATGAAATTCAAAGCTAATTCATTTCATGATTTTTCATGGTGACTCCTGAGAAAACTTTATCCCATCATGTAGGCATAACTACAACCTTAAGCCTGCCATGAACTTTAACCCTACAACCCCACACAGTTAGAAGAGCAGCATAACCCACACCCTGAGAGCAAGGCCCGCAGCGCACAGCAGCACTGTCCCTCTTCCCTGGGATCTCAGGAGGGGCTTTTCTAGTGAGATGGGTAGCTAAAAGCAGGTATCAGCCCTACCCTCCCCACTAAAACTAATTCAACCAACAGGAAGGCAAGCATTTAGTATCTAATGAGGAATGACTGAGAAGAGCAGAGAAACAGATCTACAGGTTAGCCAAACTACGCTGTAACTGCCTGAGTGTATTGCTGCTGCAGCGCAGCCCCACCAGCGGAGTTTAGTTAAGTGCAACACAGGACCTAGGCAGATTTATAAGTAATTTTTAATTAACTGAACCCTAAAAATATACCTTTGCTGCTACAATACTCCTGAGAGCCCCGCAACACAGATTAGGCTACCACAGAGGCATTAATTAGAAACAACAACACTTCCTACCTCTCCGAGGACCACGCTCTCCGAGCAGCTCCCCAGCCGCCTGTGCCACTCACACCCGCGGGCTGCTGGAGGGGCAGCCCCGGAGCCGCGGCCCCCAGCCCCCCACCTGCTCGCAAGGAGCCTTCACCTCGAGCCGAGCGGCACACCCAACGCACTCGGGCACACCTGATCCCACTCCGCACACCTGATCCCATTCCGCCTGCCAGCCCTGGGGACAGCCCACGGGGGTCCCGCCCGGCTCTCAGCCCCACAGGCCCTTCTGCAGTGCCAGGCGCCCGCCCCACTCAGACGTCCATGGTGCCAGACCCGCGCCCCAACGGGTCCCCGCAGTGACGGCTCCCCTGCACTCGCCCTAGGACCTCGGCCCGACAGTCGCGGACCCAGGGGAACCCCCCCTCAAAGCGCCGGGCGCCATCCCCAAGCCCGTCCTCTCAAGCCCCTGGGGCGCCGCTTGCCTGCCAGCCCCCACAGCACCCCCCGGGAGCGGCCGCCGGTTTCCACGGCAACGGCGGGTGGCGGGAAGGCCGCGCGGCGGGCTGAGGCGGGATCCAGGCGCCGCGGCGGGACGCGGAACGCTGCGGGCGTCTTTCCACGGCCCCCGAGCGCGGCCTCCCCGCCAGCCGCACCCGGCCCGGCCCTGCCCGGCGCCGCGGGCTCTCCCACGCACCCATGGGGAGAAGGTGCCCGCGGCTGCCCCGGGGCCAGCTCGCCTGCACAGGCCACAGCCGACGAGGTGGGGCAGCCGGCCCTCCGGGTGCCTCCCGCCTGTCCTGCACAGAACCCCCGCTTCTGCAGCACAGACGGGGAGCCACAGCTTTTGTCCTGCATTATTCATGCTCTCCGCACTAGAAATGAAAAAAAAAAAAAAAGCCACCCAATATATATATATATTAATTTAAAACTATTTTTCAGATCGCTTCAAAATTCAAATTAATTAAGATTAATTAAAAATTAAATAAAAAATAAAAAGCTCTGAAAGTGATTTTTTATTTCACTTACATCTTTAATGTAGCAGTAACTCCAGTGGGGTTGATATTTTTAGTTTCATGTAGCATAACAAGAGAGACAGGGACTTGCTATTCTACCGTGGCAGAGTTGCTGAGCGGGAGGACAACGCAGATGGAGGTCTTCATTTGCAGCAACAAAGGGCAAAAGACATGCGGGAAGCCAAAGGGGGACAAGAGAGAAATGCTGTGGCTGAGTTGCCCAGTCAGAGTAGCCTCTAGTCCTCCTTCCCCCAAGCCAGGCCAGTTTCCTACCTGTCTCACCAAATGGGGAGAGAAAGGGGGAGAGGAGATCCACATCCCTGCCTCCTCGTCACTGATGCCAAGAAAGCCACTGCAGCAGTCACCCACCCACCCCACCTTCTCATCCCCCAGATGTATGAAAGAAGAATCTTTAATCGTCTTGGAAGAACTGCCCTTTTCACAGTCAAAATGTCCCCTCTGCCACAATTCTGGGAATACGAATGTAGATGAGTCCCACAAGGGAGAAAAGTCTGCATTTGAATTTCAGGCCTGTGACTGGAGAACAAAACTCCGAGAAGCAGCAAATGCAGAAGCAATATGGGATCCTTGCACAACCCCAAGTGTAATTCTTACTTACACCCATTATCCTTTAATCATCTCACCAAAGCTGATGACATAACTCTTGAAAACAATCACGTGGTGAGTGCTGGTGCCCAGGTGAGAAATGGGCTCCAAAAATTTCCAGTATCATCTGAAATAGGAATCAAGAATTGAACAGAAAAGCAGCAAAAGGAAGGGACTGGAGTGTTGCAGTGATGTAGATGGGATTACATGGCCTTGGACACCTTTATGGTCCTGTTGACTGAAGATCATTTCTACTTTTTCGGTTAATTTACCCTTTTACTATTAAATCACCAGTTCCTCAGAGGAAAGGCAGTTGCTAGCCAGCAAGTCCCTTGGTTACATCATAACTCAGGCATACCTTGTTAGGAACAGGAGGTGGTCTAGAAAACAAACTCCAAGATGAGTTTCTACAAAGAGAGACACTTCTGAGCAAGCAAATGAACAGCCACGGTTGATGGCCTCTGTTACAGATAACATGGTGCATTCAGAAATAAGGGGTTAATGTGAAACTTTGGTGCTAGGGCTTTTCAAATACCTTTATTCGCCAAAGAATATTACTTCCGAAAATTTACCTGCACTTTTTCTCCAAAAGGATGTCTTGACAATACAAAGCTTAACTGAGTAACATTCACAAAAATATTAAACATGCACAATGGTCCTTTGCATAGAGCAGAATGAGTATAATGTTCCAAAAATGGACAAAACCAGAAACATGTAATTGGTGCTACAAATCATTTCGAGAAGGGCACTATGCTGGGTCCAGTAGCATCAAATAGTTTTTATTTCAAATTGTATCAAGTTAATCTGTTTAAAGATTCCTTCTACAACTTCTACATCTCAAAGGCTGGATATAAAAATACAAATTTGAGTTCTTTTAATAACCTTTCAAACTGAAGACTGAGTACAAGGTGGCAAAATCTGTGGCATTGTAATAAACCACTTGAAATAAAGGTTAAACAAGGGTTTAACAAATACTTTAGTTATTCTCTCCTCTGTGCACCGTTCAGTATGTAGCTCATGATGAGAAAAAGGCCTCTTATTTAAGGAATTTATTTCAACAAGAAAAAAGACATTCCATTCTTCTCTTTCTGCGAAGAAAACCATGGCAGAAATGTGGAATAATACAGTGTTTGAGAATTTAAGATCACAAATCCATGAAAAATGACACCACAGTACATGCATCCTCAAAAACACAGGTTAGAACAGGTAAGTATAAGTTTTACTACTTGGCAATGATGTTTCTATATCAGACTTTTGGGGACACTTCACATTCTTGTACAACATCTGAGGTAACACCATGGATATTCAAAATTTTACAGAGCCATGATTTTACTCTCACAGAATATTGGTCTCTGCTTTTTCAACCAAACACTAAGTAAAGAAGTATATCCCCCTGTGTCTGCCTGAAAGGATGCCAGGCAAGGGAAATGAAAAGCTCCAAATATCTACATATCTGAAATCAGTGAAGCAGAGGAGAAGAGACCATCAGGGAGACTGCTAAGGTCCCTGATTGTCAGGCCCAGTGTAAATTAGAGCCCAGCTGGCAGCGGTACTCAGGAGACCATACGCTAGCTGAGGATGGCTGGAGCACAGCATGTTTCAACCATATGTCTGACATACTGCCTCCTTTCCAAGGGTCTCTGGCATAGCGGGATTTGGAGAGGCTCTCACTCAGCTGGCCAGGTTCAGAGCTCTCATCTTCTTTGTGCTAAAACAATAGCACCGAGGCTGCAGCTCATCTTTCCTCCAGCAGGCCAGACAGAGCAGCATGCTGTGCATCACCCATTTGGTAGGAGCATGTTCCCACCACAGCATGCAGTGGAAACACTCCAGCTGAGCCCACCTTTGTCACACAGGTGGGCAGGGATAACCATCAAGGGGGAGGGTTAGGATGCAGAAATCCTAGACCATAACACAGTTACTGCTCCCTCCAGGTTAGTTGCAATCACACAAAATCCAATTCACTAATAATTTCACCCAACAGATAAACATTACAACCTCAAATTGGTTTTTTAGGAAAAAAACCCCACAACTGGATGGCAGAAACTATTATTAAGATATTTTGCAACATAAAAGTGTGCTTAATTGTATCTTCACGTGTGTCGTCCCACTCAGTGGACAATGAGGGAGGTGAATCTTTGTGATCCCCCAAAAGGGGCTGTGCCTGCATGGCAAGGTGGCCGGGGCAGCTTCACGTGCTGTTAAATTCAGGTTCTGTTTTAGCAGGCAAGAAGTCATTCCCTTGCCCAGCAGGAGAATCTATCTATCTACTCAGCCTGTTTTCTGGGTGTCACAACAGCTTGTACCACCTCTCATTTAAACAGGATTTGAAACTGGAGCAGTAGAGAATACTCCTTTCCCCACCACCAACCTTAGGCTTTCCCTGGTCTTTCTCTGACTACTCTGTCCCTTCCTGGAATCACAGACTGCCTCCATATCTGGAAGAATTTTCCCTGATTTCTTTTTCTTCCATTTTCGTATTGTTGTCATTAGACTTTATTAGAGCTTCTGCTCTCTAAAGTTGCGTCCCAGCCATGCATGATTCAGACCCCTCAGTCTGTTACTTGCCAAAGAAATAGCACGCTGAAATGCTGCTATGTAAATAAGAAGCAATTCACCTATGACTCTAGACGTGCTTGTGCCAAAAGATCCTAAAACCAGTAAATTATTTGATACAAAAGGGCCATTATGTCTCTTTTCTTCATTCTCTGTATTCTGTTAAGTGATATTTTTGCAGTTTAACATATTCCAGACCTTTACTGGCAGAAGCAATGAATATAACCTCCTTTAGAAGTGTATTCAGTTGGGAGCTGCCTGGCTACACAGGATTTTATACATCGTTCAGCTAAGTCAGCGATCCATATGCAAAAATCAAGCTCTCAGAGACACCATGTGGATTTGTGACATTCTTCAGAGTACTTTGTGTCTCTAATAAACCAATGAATGGATTAGACTCATCCATAAAAATGTTTTTTCCTCTCCGTAACATATATAATACGAATAAGCTTTATTTAATAAGTAACTAAAAACTAATGCCATGCACATTACTTAGGTTAAAAATACTCCTTAGTATTGTAACTGCTTAAGAAGAGGAGTAAGAGCACACAACAAAATGGTAATGTATAAAAATGAGAAACACCATGCTGAATGCTAGCATGGGACATCTTCATTAAGTAAATTTCATTTTGGAAATTATTTTTGCCTTGTAACAGTTGGAAGCAGAAGAGACAAGCAAACCTTTCCTCTACTGTATTTCCTGACAAGCTATTTCATCTTGGCATTCCAGTGTAGATTATTTCTTTGTATCATGCTGTTGTCATGAGTTAGGCACTGGATAATGGATAGTTTTAAAAACAGTCCATCTGTATTTAGTCAATAAAGGAACGGTTTGTAAACTCACTCAGCAGCAATCTGTTTCTGAAAAAGAATAGAAGAGCATTCAAGGGAAAAGAGTGTCAAGACTTGGTGATTTCCTAAGGATCAGATTTTGTTCTTCGCATGGTCATGCCTCCTGCTTGCAGGAAACCCCTTATCTGCCTACAAATGACAAACAATTATTCGACTTAATTAGCAAACTCTGGGTCAAGTTCCTGTTCCAGAATGATGGGCACTGCAACTAGATTGAAAACTTGTTTCAAATGGGAGATGTCCTTAATTCTCCCTTTTGATTATTCCTTAGATGTTAACTGACTGTAGAAAGTGTTGGGATTTCAAGGTGCTTAACATTTTCAGGTTTCTCACAAGACCAAACCTTTCTGGCAGCTCAACACATTTGTAACATCAGCCTTCCACACCTTCTGCTTCTATCTCATTTCCAGTGACGGAAGCAATGGTGCTAGTCACAGGATCCACGGCTGCCTACTCTGCATTCTGATGTGTTTCCCCCTGGTGCCTCCACAGCCTTGGAGACAGGGCTAAATGCAGTGATATCCATGAAACCTCATTGAAGGCAACAAAGTTACATAAACTTTGCTGACTGAAGGTGTAACAGAGTCCAACAAGTACTTTTGAATCACCAATTTCTTACTCAAATCTTCTCTCCCATAATAAAAATAAAGACCCACCTAGACTACAGTGGTGTCTTAACTGTGATTGGGAAGAGTATTAATCTATGTATAGACATCCATTTCTTTGTTTTAGAGAACAAACCCCTAATTTTTGTTTATCTGCTTTAAGCATTTCATGAAATGATCCCTTTTCTCTTTTATTTATTGCTTTATCTTAAAATGCCCAGTAAAGCATGGTGTGTTTTAGAGAGGAGGGTCAGCCAATCCTTGGATTTCTTCCTGCATTTTTTGTACTCAGTGAGAGTATTGATATCATTGCCAGGAAGCCAGGATCAAGCCTCAGGTTAAGATATGTAACATAAGAGGTTCTGAAGTCAGGCTCAAACCTCAAAATAAGACACATTATATAAGGAAAGAGAGTAAGGACTAAGACAGGATAAAGCCTACTACCATAAATTCAAACAGGGCCTTCAAGAACAATACCGACTGAAAGTGGTTGCTATTCTAATTCACAGAGCACAATCTAGAAGAGGTTGACGTTATGTTTCATTTCATTTTACTTTCTTCCACACAGTCAATAAATTTCAACTCTGGTCATTTCATAGTATATTTGGAACATCTTTTTGATAGCAAATTTATATTCCTTCAAATCTGCATCTTTTCATTACTCATTTCCTGTCCTGTAAAATATATGCATTTTGTTTATTTGGAAAACATTAAAAATTGGAGAAACATGAGCTGGGTTTTTTTATGTGTTTCCTTTTCTAACTATCCTAAGAGTGGCAATATTTTTGTACCTGTTTATTGAAAAAATGGAAGCAAACTATGGAATAATTAGATAAAAAGCAGGTTACAGTAAGGTTCTGTCCAATTCCATTTTTAAGCATCTGCACAGAATACAAAGAACTGATAGTAAGAAAAAAATCCAAAGTATTTATTTTAAAGTATTTAGTATTTTAATAAATGTATGCTGGGCATTTGGCCAAGAACTCTTTTAAATGATATGTTATAACTTATTGCTTTTAATTATAATATCCTGTAACTGAGCTCAGGAATCTTCTGTTATAAATTTTGTATTGCTTTATAGGGAGGATAATAGAGTTGTTGAGAAAATAAGTTATATTCAGTTCTAACAGTATTTCTTCTGTTTTCACTAGATACTATTTAATATTTTCCTTTGTACACTTCTTAATAGTTGAGCTTTAAGTGAAACTCTGAAAAACAACATTAGGATTCAAAATACAGTGGAAGATTTTATTTTCAGGGTCACAAGTAGCATAGTGAGATTTCTCTCTTAAACAATGACACTTAGCATCTCTGTAGTTCTATGAATACTTTTGAAGTGTCATATTAAAACCAATCTCTTGGCCTTCAGGCAAAGAGAAGCAATTAGTCTTGGAGTTGTGAATAAATAAAAATCCATTTATATACCCGTCCTTGACATGTACCTTGCAAATCTTAGAAACTTCATCTAGTGGGAAAAGAAATGTTAAATCATGAACACCAATACTAATCATATTGCAATGTTGCTTCCTAAAACTGTTTAGTTTATATCAATCTTTTAAGTATTAATTCATATGTATATATTCATACATATTGAAACACAACAACAGAAAGCCATTCACACACATGAGTGAGAAGAAAGGAGTGAACGCGCACAGAGCTATAACATGTACATTTATTACCCTCAACATTAATACAGGCAAGAAAAAACTCAAAGCTCTCAACTACATTGTCCTTTTCTTAAGATACCATAAAAACAACCCTGCCCAAGATACATACCATGCGCATGCCTTTTTCAACCCGAGTGTTACTGTGTCTTTGTTTTGATCTGCAAACAAACAAACCAACCAAATCTTTATTAGCCATGCATCCCACTGCCATGCAGTACAATAAATGGTACCTGTCACAGGTGTGTTAGGATGAGTCAGAAAACAATTTCTATTTTTTGTTCAGTGCAGTATTGTTAGATCGTCTCTTTTCTCTTTACTGTGCCTCAATGCAAAATCAGCCTATTTTTACGATGCTGTGATAGCTGCTTGAGATTTTTTTTTTTTTTTAATTTGTTAGCAATTCACAGAGGAAGTAAAAATCATGCCGCTAAGTCATCCCAAATAGTCCACCTGCACCCCTACAGAAAATCTGAGTGAAACTCGGGCTGAGTTGGCAGGCCACTGAGTCTCAGTGGAGCTCATCCGCCCTCTGCCCACTTGTTGACTAGAATGCCAGGGAAATGAGCCTGCTTAGGCTACAGCCTTGTCCAATGATCAGGTGAAGCAGCTGTCTGGGGACATGCTTGTGTTCAGAGGTTATTTTAGAATAAACTCCCCTCTGTTGTGTCACACTCTCATAGGCAAACAGAGAGTCCCAGCCTGGAGGTGGGATTGTGACCCCCATGAAGGATCGCACCTGGGTTGATGGGATGGTCAAGGAAAACAAATTTTAGTCTGTTCTGGATGCAAATCTCACTGCTGACCTAGTTCTCATTCTCCTTTTCATTTCAGAAGCTCAGCTAAAAATCCATAAATTAAGGAAATTAACTGATGGAGCCTCCGGCATCTTTGTAAGCTATTTAAATCTTTAAATTTACAACATCTTCTGCATATATCAAGTAATTGAACTAACTGCAGGGATGTAACTTTAATGAGAAAATTTCCCTCTTCTCCTCTAGTT